>CM053589.1:96001999-96067469 GCA_028646515.1 Pseudochirops corinnae
CCAGAATGAAAACACAAGCCCATGCCCTTGGTGAGCTAACTAACCAGGAGGTAGTGCCAGGAGTCCAGCCTACCGCCTGTTGTGGACGCAGGGCAAAACACAAGGTCCAAGAGAGTGAGTCAGGACTTAGAGCCCAAGACCAGGCTTAGTCCTGAGACAGTGATCTGGAAGCAAGGTGAGGAGCCAGGGATGGGGCTGGGAGAGACATGCAAGTCTGGAAGAACAGGGCAGGTAACATGTACCAGGAATCCGATGGTCAGGCAAGACTTCTTTGTATAGTCAACAGTCCTAGAACAAGGCTTCCTAACATTTTGGTATGTGTTGTGAACTACTTTAGCTGTCCAGTGAAACCTATGGATCCTTTCTTTTTAAAGAAATTCATAACTAAATAACTTTATTAAAGAAATTAATAACTGATTATCTTTTTAAAGAAATTAATAATTGAAGGAAATGCTAAATTTCAATTTGAGGTTATTGAAAATAAAGATGCAATTTTTCTCATCCAAATTCACAGTTCCCTTTAAATTGATCCCCTATATTCCTAACAGGAAGACAGTTTGGGGGTCTGTGGACCTCAGTTTAAGAACTCCTTTCCTCGAATCCTTGGATCTAATCTAAGGAGCAGATATTAGAATCCCAGGCAGAGGGCTTGAGGAAACAGGGAGTCAGGGATCCAGGTAAACACAGTCCAAAACCCTGGCAAGGCAAATAGTTAGAGACCAGGGAATGTATAGGAGTAAAATGGACTAGGCAGCAGCAAGGAAGAAAACAGGAAGCTGTCTCAGAGTACCACTGAGACTACCTCCCAGACGTTCTGGGGCATTGGTCCCATTCGACAAAGCTTTATTAAGCCTGAAGGCACGGTAGGGGAAAAGGTGAAAAACAAAGGAACTCCCCCAGCCCCAAGCCAAAGAGCTACAATAGAATTTTTTTCTCCACTCTTTCTCTTGAGCTAGGACCAGTCTTCAATAGAACTGATCTAGGCCTTAAATGTGAAAACAGACAATTGGCGGTCCATGTCAGTGGTGGAAAATAAAGGGACAAGAAATCAGCCTTAGCTGCTGCTGAGCAAATCCTGACACCAGTGAATGTTCTTTTGTATTTAAGCTGGTTGGGGGGAGGCCATCCTCAGAAGTATTAAAGGCTTGGCTTTAATTCAAAGCATTTTTCTTAATTGAGAGGTGTAAGCATGGGATTAGGCTCAGAATCAGGATGGGCCGGCTCCTATGGGTAAGAAAGATACAAACCTGTGTGTGTAAAGTATGCAAAATGACTTAGGCACAGTGATGAACCATAGACTTTGCAGCTCCACATCGCAAGTGGAGCACCCCCTGATCGACGAGAAGCCTACCCCTCCACAGGGGCCAGGTACTGGATCCCAGAGCTCATCTGAGCTGTGAGAATATGCAGTCTTTTTCTGCTTCTTGCTGCTTTTGTGGCTACAGATCCTGAAGCTGAGAATGAAAGTTGTGACTCTTTAGCCAGTTTCGTGTCATCTCTGGGCCCAGGGAGTGGGTGGCAGCGAGACATCTTTTCCATAGACAAAATCTTAGTCACTTTGGGTAAAGCAGTACAGGTCAGACATGATTACAGTAATCTCTGTGTAACAACAACAAAGAATGACCAAGACCTACAATATTCAATCTAGAAAGTTGCTTTTTGAGCAACTAACCTTTCCACTTAACATATTCTGACAACTAGTATAGTTATTTGTATATGTGTCTTATTAGATAAGAGAGAATTGGCTTCTTGAGGTTAGAAAATATGCTTCTTGAGGGCAAGAACGGTATTGTTTTTCCATATTTATTTTCCCCATTGCTTAGTATAATACTTCATCAGTGTCTTAAGGTTTACGTTAATAATTGTAGGTTGAACTGAACTAAACTGAATCATCTAGTCCCCTACCCCCTCAGTTTTAAAGACAAACTAAGGCACAGTTGTTAAAGTCTTGGCTCATGGTCCACTTATGAAACCATACAATAAAATCCAAAATACAACAAAGGAATCTAGATTGTCCTTCAGAGTTTAATTTAGGGATAGGAATTAAACCTTTGATTTCAGTGGCATAAGGAACATCCAAATGAGGAAGATCCCTTCGCTGATGCAGGTAGCATCTTTCTGCTACTTATAGTCTTTAGTGAATTGCTAAGAGCTCTAAGAGGTTAAGTGACTTGTCCAACATGGCATCACCAGTAGGTGTCAGAGGTGGGACCTGAACCCGTGTCTTCCTGTCTCCAAAGCCAAGTCTTTCTACTTATTGACAGCCCCTATTATTATAATAGGATTTCTTCTATGACTCTGTCAAATCAGTAAGTTAACATAATGTAAAAGAACCATGATTTATTAAGTATTCTCCTATGGCATGGAAGAACAGATGCTCCTCCTCTGTACCTGGTTTACATATGAGGAATAGTTTGGTCACCTGTCAGGTCCCAGTTTAATATATGTGAACCATTTCAAGTTTCCCAAATAACAAAAATGGCATATATTTAAAGCATTGTATTATCTGAACTCTTTAAACCACTTCACTTTGGGGATAGGGGATGAGATTTTAAATCTCAAAAGAAAGAACTATCTGGTGAAATGTCTGACATTTCTTGCCTCTGGTTGAAACTGTACCAGTGAACAAAGACAGCAAAAACACAGAAGAATGAGAGAGAAAATCACAGACAAATTCAAGTTTCAAATATAAAGTGGAATGGGTTAGCAGTAGAGGTGACTTATTTGCACCAACTCACAATCCTAACTGAATCACATTTCCCTGTTCTTAAAAGTATAGGACAGAGACAGCTAGGTGGCACAGTGAATAGAGCACCGGCCCTAGAGTCAGGAGGACCTGAGTTCAAATTTGGCTTCAGACACTTGACACACATACTAGCTGTATGACCTTGGGCAAGTCACTTAACCCCAATTGCCTTGCCTTCCCCCCTCCAAAAAGACCAAAAAGTAAAGTATATGACAGATTCTGGCTAAATCTATACCATGGCAAATGCTGGGAAGAAGAGTGAGAATCCATCTTCCAAATGTTTCCCGCTATCCAGATGTTTGACTTCCTATGAGCAAAACATCTTAAGATGGAATGTTTCACTCTTTCTCCAAGTTGGTGTTATTATATCAAAATGGTGATTGAGAATAGAGGCATAAAAGCTAATTAGTTTCTTGGTGACCTCTGTCACATTATATGGTTTTCAAGGGAAATGAGAAATAGTAAAAGAATCTTCTTTCATTTAGCTTCATAGAGTAGCTAATCCTACTACTATTATTCTTATTCCAGGTGTGGTCAATGAGGAAGAGGCAATAAGCTGGCATGATAAATGCCCCCTTTTGTACGTATATGCTAATATGTGTTCCGTGAAACAATCTCTGAACCTTAAGGATCCTCTTATAAGGAATATGTCTATTTTGTATTAGACCATAAGGTATATAGTCTATTTTGTATTAAACATATTGTACCTACTATGGAGCCTGTAACTGCACATGAATCCACAGGAAGAGGTGGGAGTGTTTTCTGTCGATAGATAGATAGATAGATAGATAGATAGATAGATAGATAGATAGATCAATCGATAGATAGATAGATATAGATATAGATATTTCATGGTGCTGTAATTACAATAGCCTCATCTGTGAATGAACTTATCTTTTTTTTTCCTTTTTTAAAATTTAAATAGCATCCTTCACTTTGTAAGTACCTAGGATCATTTCTTCTTTTTTGTATCTTTTCCTTCTTAAGTATTGTAGGCGAAAGGGAAGAAATGCAGGGGGAGAAAAAAAAAGGATGCTGTGGAAAATGATAGACCAAGACGAACTCTTTGACCTAATCTGTCCCTCTATTGACTTCCAGATGAAAGATGATGAAAAGAAATGCATTTTTGCCAATCAGCAACAAATATTTATTAAGCTCTAAGTGCCAGGCTAAGAATGCAAACAAAAGGCAAAACCAGCTCTTGTCCTCAAGAAGCATATTTTCAACCAAATCACATAAATAAATTGGTATATACAAGACATATAGACAGCATATAGAAACCTTAGAAGAGAGGGCTTAAGGAGGTGGGAGGATCAGGAGAGGCCTACAGAAAAAGGTAGCATTTGAGCTTAGCCTTGAAGGAAAGTACTGTTTCCATCTCTGTCACATCTCTCTAGGCTACAAGAAGGCACCATTCACACGGGACACATGTCTACAACCAACTGAAAAGTGTTAAAAAAATTCAGTATCTGCTTGTTTGTTCTGAATCACATCAATGAACAGAAACAGCTGGGGGTGCTGAATTCAACCTATTTTTAAAAATTGAATCTAGTCAAACTAGTTAGAGTATTTACGTAAACATACATAGCCAAAGTTTGCTCACAAGACATAAGTAAGAATGAATGTATTCCTTAATCTTTAATTTTTTTTCCCCTATGGCTTATACCTCTGACTAAAAATATTGTGTCCTCTGTATAGTAGAAAAGATAAGTGGATGGGCAAAACTGTAGGGATTTAACCTTGCCCTGAATACCATGGGATTTGTGTTCTCTTGGACAATAAGAAGGGAAATACCCGTAGGGCTGTTTGCTTTTAAAAACCAGGATTAAATTCTTCATCACAATGTCAATTTTTGATAGTGAAAATTACAGAGAATAATCACACTTTTGGAAGTAAATGGGCCCAGCCAGGTAGGTCAGTAGTGTGTCATTCAGGTTGTATCTACACATCCAAAGCAAAGGGGAGAATTATGGTGATTAGCTAGATAATTTGGGTTAAAAACAATGACAACAGGCAATTTAGGGGTCCAGAGAGAGGAGAAAAAGGAAGGAGATTGAATTACCCAGTTCATGGTTAGAATTCTTCATTTTGAACACGTCTAGATTGTGATTTAGACTCCTTCTCAGCATCTGAGAGTCAGACACATTGCTATTAATTCAGGCTTTTTTGTAGGTAGATTCTTTTCTAGACTTAGCCCACACATTTTCACTTGTTCTCTCCACATTTAGTGACATCAGAGGGATATATGATTGATAATATGCCAGTAACTCAGAGAGTTAGTGCCTGGATTAGAGGCTGGACTTTCCCTTTTATTAAAATTCTTACAGGCTCATATCCTGATTTCTTTTAGGCCTGAGGTTATTAAACTGGAGTGTTTAAGTTTGTTTTGTTTTTTTAATTTTAATAACCATATTTCAGTATAATTGAGTTTCTTTGTTATGCTATGTATTTCATAAATTCCATTCATTTAAAAACATTATTCTGAGAAGGGATCCATAGGCTTCACCGGACTTCCAGAAGGGAATAGGACACCTAGCCCCCCACACCCCAAAAAAAGGTTCAGAGTCCTTGTTTTAGACCAAACCTAGTTTGAGGTAGCTAGGTGATGTAGTATATAGAGTACTAAGCCTGGAATCTGAAAGATTTGTCCCAAATCTGGCCTCAGCCACTTACTAGTTATGTAACCCTGGGCAAGTCACTTCACCCTGTTTACCTCAATTTCCCCATCTATAAAATCAGCTGGAGAAGGCAATGGCAAACAACTACAGTATCTTTGCCAAGAAAACCCTAAATGGTGCCACAAAGAGTTGAACATGACTGAAAATGACTAAATAACAAGTTTCTTTCAGGCCCTACACTGTGTGTCCAGAGAATCTGGAAAACCTAGCCCATATTCTTTGTCCACTTGTGCATAC
Source organism: Pseudochirops corinnae (assembly GCA_028646515.1). Taxonomy (NCBI): domain Eukaryota; kingdom Metazoa; phylum Chordata; class Mammalia; order Diprotodontia; family Pseudocheiridae; genus Pseudochirops; species Pseudochirops corinnae. The sequence continues at coordinate 96,007,661 of CM053589.1, forward strand.
TCTCTTGAGTCTATGTTTTGTATTCTCATGGTGTTACAGAAAGAGAGTTTGATTTAGGGGTCATAAGACATGAGTTCAAATCCTGTCTCCAACACTATTAGCTTTGCAACTTTGGGCAAGTGATTTATGAAGTCTGAACTGCCTCATCTGTGAGATGGATATGATGATATACGCATTAATCACCCTCCAGAGTTGTTGTTAGGAAAGTGTCCTGTAAACCTGAAGCAAAGTGCTACAAAATAAAGAGCACTGAATCTGAAGTTAGAGGCCTTGGGTACAAATTCTACCTTTGATACTTGTTATCTATAGCACTTGGGCAAGTCACTTACTCTTTCTCTGTCTTACTTTCTTCAGCTGTAAAATGAAGAGTTTAGATTCAATGGTCTCCCAGATCTCTTCCAGCTCTAAATCTCTGATCCTATATGAATCTATTCAGAGTCATAGCAGCTCAAAAGTCTAGTCTTTATTCCCCCAAAACACCTCCCACTGCTTGTCTGAAATCCCACAGATAATCATGTCTTATGTCAAAGCCTTCCCGAACCCTGTCGCAATGCAAATATCTAAGAAAGACAGCCATGAATCATATATGTGAATGTGTGAATGAGTTGCATGGTTTCCTTCTGGAGAGAAGGATTTGAAATGTAAAAATTAAAGAAAAGAAAGCAAGAAAAAATTAAGCATCTGAAAGGAGAGGTTGTCACACCAAAAGGGAAGAAGACACAGAAAAGGAAGCGAGAGGCACCAAAGACAGATTTATCCCCTTCTTAATTTGATCTGAGTCCAACTCGAGCTCATTTTGATTTCCTAAGTTTGGCCCCTGACAAGTTGATTTCTTTTCAAGAGATGAAACCTTCCAACCTCTGATATTTGCTGATAGCATTAGGTCCATTGTCTTAGGTTACTCATTAAAGCCAAATCTATTGTATTAGTCTACCCTTGTGGGCTTGATGTAATAAACACTTCAGTGATATTTCATCCTTCAACTGTTATTTGCTTAAGTGGCTTCACTGAATTACTCACACTTATCCTTACATTAATAGGCAGTCTTAAAGCTTTGTGTCATGCCTTGATAATATGCTATACTATCCAGGTCCCCAAAATAGCAACTGTCTTCGGAACTTGCTTGGTACAAGTAATTTCTTTTCTGAGACTCACAAAAAAAATGCACCCAGGGACTTTTTGATTTTGCTTGTGCTGATGCCCTTGTATAGAATACCATTCCTGGCGTGGGAAGCACATTGTCACTATTCATAGAGGCCTTCTCTGGATCCCAAACGTTACTGCCTTAAGCTTTATTTTCATGAGTTAATGACTCAGCTATAAAAATTCACTCAAGAATGAAAACCTTTATCTGAGGTCTCAACTTGACAAAACTCCTATTCCTTTGGCCCTATTGGTTCAGCATTTTCTGTTGGGGTCCATGTCTGGGGATATATACTTTGCAGTGCTACTATTTTCAAGAAAAATATTAGCTCTGATTTCTTTCATTTATTCAACAAATAGTTATTGAGTTCAGATGGTGCTAGGTGTCTTTAAAGGCATAGAAGTGTGAGACATGGTCCCTGCCCTCAGGAAGCTAACTTTCGCTCTCAAATTGAATTAAATAGCAACATAAGGAAGTCTGTATTTAAATATCAAAACAAGTGGCACAAACAAGTATTACAATGTTCAAGGCATTCAGAGGAGGAAGAGGCCCTTGTGGGCTGGTGTGGTAAAGGAAGACATCGAAGGAAGACATCACGAATTGGTAGAAAGGGTGAAGTATGTGGACAAAGACTGGAGATTAGGATGCTTATATTGCCTCTTCAGAGTGAGAAAAGCAGCCTGACTAGGGCAGAAAATTTATGATGGAGATTAGCAAACAAAATTGGAAAAGTAGGTTAAGGAAAGATTGTCGGTCAGCCTGTCACTGAGCATTTATTAACTGTTCTCTATGTGGCAGGAACTGTGCTGGGGGGTGGGAGGAGACATAAAGAAAACCCAACAGTCCCTGCCCTCAAGAAAGCCCCATTCTAATGAGGGAGATGTTGTGCAAACAACTATGAAGGCACATCTCTTGCTTTTCACTTTCCAAGAGGATGATATCTGGGACCGTAGACAAAACCACTTTCAAACTAGATCTGTCGGTTTGCAGTGTAATGCAACAAGGCCATATCTATTTTATTGGCAATATTTTGGGAAAGAAATAAAAGATAAATAGGTGAAATCTTTGGTTTCGTGAGCATCAGATCAGCCCTATCCACCCTTTGTCTGTCATGTTGAGATGAGTTTTCCATATTAAATCCTCATGATTGAATCGACAAGCACTTATTCCACCCTACCCCCTTCCTGCCCCTACCCCAGTTCCTAAGCATCTCAGAGAAGGGGAAACAGAAAAGAAAACAGATAATGAATGAACAAATAATACAATTATGAAAGATAAAAATTAGGAAGGCAGGATTCTTTTTTGATTAATGAATATCAGAGTTTGAAAACTCTTAGCAGCTTACTTAATGCTGGCTGCAATGTATCTCTGTATATATTGCTGTTATCCAGAGCCATAACTAGAAATTCTTATCCTGGGGCAAATTCAGTTGTGCTAGTGGGGGGCAGGATTGGGGGTCAGGAGTGTTTTTGTGTTGATGCAGACTACAGTTCAGTCATGGACGCAGCTGTACTAGGAGAGGGACACCATGTTGATAGCACCCTAGTCTTGACCATACAGGGTTATTTAAGTGCCCAGCAGAATTCTTCCACGTGGGGAAGAACCCCCTCCCCTTCCCAAGAGGTTAGTGCGCTGGAGTAAAACCCTATTCTAGTCACAGTTTCGCTGTAGTTTTATTAGTTTTAATGTTATGAGACCTGGATTCTGCTGTACATTTTTTTAAAAATTGTTTTCTCCTATAATTGTTTTTGTTCCTGCTAGATTTTTTAAAAAATTAATCAAAACCACTTTGCCACAGAAAGCTAAAACAGCCCTGTCCCCAAATGGAGGTGTGGTAACAAGAACTTCATGAAAGTTAAATTAATCAAACAGACTCTTGACATGTGTTTCCCATCACTCCCTGTGCCTGTTTTCTTGTATACACCAAGGCTGCCAGTTTCAAGGGAATAAGCATTCCAACGGCATTAGTGTACTATGTGGATTAATAACTTTGACCAAGTCAAAGTAAAGACAGAATCTAAAATACTTAGAAAAGTAAACACCGCTTATGCCTGGGAATACTAATCATTTTGTACATTTATAAAGGTTTTTAGTCTACATGGGCCCTCCATACAAATGAATCAGGATTTAGGTCTCAGAGCCTGTACAATCTTTGGATGGATTTGTGGTTGTAAGTCAAGAAGCTATCACACCAACTAACGGGTAACCATTTATTAAGTGCCTGCAATGGGACAGGAGATCCAGAGATAACAATGAGATCATTGCTATCTCTTAGGCTCTATAATCAGTACCAGCAACTTCTACCTGGCTCAGATCAGATCAAATGAGATAATATGTATAAAGGACAGAATATGTATATGTATAAAAAGATAATATGTATAAAGCTTAGAACCTGCCTGTCCCCAACCCTAGTTCGGATCTGTTACTATGTGAAGGAAACAGGACTTTTCCTTCCCCCAATCAACCATCATTTCCCAATTCCCACCTAATATAGGATTAGCATTTTCCTCTTGGATACTGACCACCACATCCCTACCATCTACTGGAGCTAGCACAGAACCTCACTCCAGTCTCATCCTTCAACCTACTATCTTTTTGGAAGGGGATCATTTGCCCTGCCATTACTCCCTCAGGTCCTCAGGGCCTTGCCCCTCTACGTCCCCTGACGAAATACTGCTTGGTCTTTCCACTAACACAAATAATATCCTTCCTTTACATGTTGTCTTCTCCACTTAGAACTGTGAAGTCCTTGAAAGGAGGGACTGTGTTGATTTTCTGTTTGAGTACTAGCACTTGGCCCAATCCATCACACATGGTAAGCACTTAACAAAAGCTTTTGCGTTCTATTAAGCTTGATTTTTCAAGCCAATTTAGTCTAGTTCAATTCATTATCTACAGTGTAGAAAGGACAATGGATTCCGAATCATCCAGTGACCTAGATTTCCATCCCAGTTCTCTTACTTTCTAGCTAGGTTACCTTGGACAAGTCATTTAACCCCTTTGAGCAGACAATATCGTCATCATCGTCATCATCATCACCACTATCATAATAATTATCCTCATAATTAATTGAATGCTAATGGTGGTGTGACGGATAGAGGGCTGGCCTGAGAAGAAAGAAGATTTGGGTTTAGGTACCATCTGACATAGACCATCTGTGTGAACCTGGATGAGTCACTTAACCTTAGAGAGAACTCTCTAAGGTTCTAAGATGAATAGTTGCTGATTGACATTAGGAGATAAAGTTTCCTGTGCAAATGTAATAACTTCTGACCATAATGTACACACACGTATACAAATATACATATGGTACAGAGGTGTCAGACACACACATCCCAGAGACCAAACACTCCCCAGTGTAGCCAAACCAGATTCAGATGTAATTGGAAAACATTCAATAAAATAAATATACAATTATATGTTTACATATATACATATATATGTGTGTGTGTGTATGTATATATATATGTGTGTATGTGTATATATATATATATATATATATATATAATGGGTTTTTTCTAAGGCAGCAGGCACCTGCTGGGATCCTTAAGTACAGGTGAGTAGCCTCATTTTTATGTGAGTTAAACACCACTAGTGTCATGGATAGAGAACCAGCCTTAGAATTAGGAAGACCTAAATTCAAGTTCCGTCTCTGACACATACCAGCTGTGTGACCCTAGGCAAGTCACTTAACTTTTTGATGTACAAAGACACTCTCTAAGTCTGTGAATCCCAATGGTCTGCTTTGGTGGAAAAGGTTGTCTCACTAGATATTCCCTCTTCCACTGAAATCAAAAGTCAAGACCAATTCAAAATAACAACCACAAAAATCACTTTACACTCTGTTGAAGGTAGCTGCTTAGTTCCAATCAAATAGTTTATGTAGACTCACTTTGTAATGCTATTTATGTTATGTTATGATGACGGTGGTAAAAATGATAAGAAATTTGGATCCTTTAGGGAGCTGGGCATAAACTTCCTCTATATATAAACATGGGATATTTCTCCCAGAGCAAATGTGGCAGGCTCATACCTTCCAACAAGCGTAGATTGTTAGAAGGCTTGCCCTTCTTTGGGGAACTTAGTCCTATGCCCTGCCCTTTCTCTGCCATCTGAAATCTGGAAGTTCTTGGTTCTAATGTTTTAGAAAAAATGAAATAAAATAAAAAGCCAATAGGTCAACCTAAGTGTTCACAAGGATTTTCCATGTACTTTCCTGATGAGCATTCATTTGTGTTATGTTCTCGCTTGAAGTATTGCTGACTTGTAGGAGGGTGAGGGTTTGAAGGCCTCCAAGTAAGTGAAGCTTCTCCCTAATCAAGGCTGAGTCTATATGTGGAAAGAATAGAAGATGGAGAAATGGTCAAGCCACTATTTTGACAGCCACCTTTATCCATCTGTGTTGTGTCCAGGGGTGTCTTTTGCCTACATGGCAATTTGGAGGCCCACAAATCATTTCCTTGCCTACCTGCATGCTCCCTTCCACATCACATTGCTTGATTTTGCTAGAGGCTTGTTTGTGTTTTTTTTTTTTCTACCAGTATTTAAAACCTTTCACGCCACAAGTAACATTAAGGTTCAAAATGCAAATTCCCCCACAGATAAAGGAGGATAGTAGAAAAAGCATTAGATTTAGAATCAGAAATTCTCAGCTTCTCTGATGAATGTCTTGTTACTTTGGAATGAAGCCTTTAACCTCTCCCACCCTCTGTTTCCTTAGCTGTATAAGAATAGCAATGAATTAAAGCCTTTTAAAATCCATTTAAATATCAGCTATTATTTATAACTATAATGGTGGGATTTAGAGATGGATGAAATATTCGAGGCCGTCTAGTTAAGTCCCTCCCCCATTTAACAGATGAGGAACCTAAGGCCAAAAGAGGTTGACTGACTGACTTTCCTAAGGTCACATGTAAAGGTTGGAATCAAGATATGAATCAAGGTCTTCTGTCACTAATGTCAGTTATCTTTCCACCATGCTACACTGTATAGTTACATTGTCTTGGGTCCATACCAAGGTATAAATGACATATCATGTCATTTCCTGAAAAATAGTTTTGAAAGTAGGGTGAGCACTGGGTTTAAAAAAATGGTTTAAAAAAAAGGAAGAAAAGTTCCAGAAAATCATAACTAGAGACACAATTGGTGAATACACAGTTTTGCTAGGGTCCTGCCCTGGTTTTCCATCATCTTAATGGCCAATAAGAGTGTTTGATCTAATTGTCTATAGAGCAGTGGCCCATTTGAGACAACAAGCAAAGGCAGATCAACTGAAAAATGGTCAGCTGTGGACTTCGAAAGCATGAGATTGTGCTTTAAATACCTTCTTTCATTTAGACCACTCTTCCTTCATGAGAGAATTGCTTGTGTCATCTGTCTGAAAATTGAAACCCTACCAGCCCTTCCTAAGTTTTGTTCTCATTGCTGGGTTTTTTTTGTGAATTTGATTTGAAGTGTATTCAAAGTATTTAAAATGTTCCCCAAACTTTGTCTTAACATTCCCTTACCCCACCTTACTTTTTCCTCTTCTTTCCTCTCCAAACTGTTCCTATTACACCATTGCCTAGCTCAAAAACATTCAATGACTCCCACCTGCATCCAGGATAAAGTTCCTTAACCTGGCATTCCAAGCCACCTACCATCTAGTCTCAACAACTCTTTGGACAAATGGCTTCACTTCTCTGGGACTCATTTTGTAATGTGGGATTGGAGGAGGGGGCAGAATAGTTTCCACTACTAAATCACTTATATGATGCTTTGGACTGTCCCTACATATTCCCTATTACTTCCCCAAAAGAACTCTATTCTCCCAAACTAACCCTACCATCCTCCTCAAAGACGCTTTGTTCAGTCTGTGCCTCTAAAGCTGTCCTCATGCTGCTCTCTTACCCACCTGGCACACCCTCTGCCTATGCCTCTTTCCTTCTTTTCATCCCCAGTACATAGGACGATGCCTAGTATGTGGTAAGCCCTTAATAAATAGCCATTGACTGACTGACCATGTCCATAAAACATTACCTATGTTAAGTGGAAGTCTTCTCTCCCTCTTCTAAATTACTATGGTACTTATTGAGCCCTAATGGCTCCCTCTCACCTTCAGGATCAAATGGAAAATCCTTGTTCCACAAACAAGATGTTCTGTCTCTCAGCTTCAGGCATCTCCATGCCTGCAATATTCTCCCTCCTCATCTCTGCCTACCCGCTGCCTTCCCTGGGCTCCTTTAAGTCTCAGTTAAAATCCCATCTTCTACAGAAAGTGTTTGCCAACCCCTCTTAATTCTAGTGCCTTTCCTTTATTAATCATTTCCTATTTATCCTGCATAGAGCTTATTTGTATATATATTTTTATATAGTTCTTTGTATATAGTTTGTATATAGTGTCTCCCCCATTAGATTCTGAGCTCCTGGAGGGCAGAGACTATCTTTTGTCTCTTTTTATATCCCCAGTGTTTAGCACCAGTGCCTGGCATATTGTAGGCTTAATAAGTATTGATTTATCAATCACTAGAAGTGATCACTTCCTTTTCTAAACTGCTATGGTACTTATTGAGCTCCAATGGCTCCCTATTACCTCCTGGTCAAATAGAAAATCCTGACTAAACAAACAGAACAGTCCATCTCTTAGCTCCAGGCCTCTTCCTACCTTTCCAGTCTTCTTAAATCTTACTCTCCTCCTCAGACTTTATAATCCAGCAACACCAGCCTTCTTGCTGTCCCTCGAATTCCATAGCCTGACTCTGTGACTTTTCACTCTGTCCCCCATGCCCAGAATGCTCTCCTTCTTCACCTCCTCCTACTGACTTCCCTGACCTCCTTCAAGAGTCAGCTCAAATCTCGACCTTCTGCAGGAAGCCTTTTCCTCGTCCCTCCCCTGCTAGTACTACCAGTGACGTATGGGTCTCATGTGCACATCTTTACTTATGTGTTGTCTCCCTTTATTAGAACGTGAATTCCTTGAGGACAAGGGGTATTTCAGCTTTTTATTTGTAGCCTCAAAATTTAGCACAGTGGCTTGTACATAGAAAACCCTTAATAAGTACTTGTAGATCAACACCATTCGCTATTTAACACGTACTGCCTTATACCTTTTTCTATACTTCAGGGATCTGCTATTTAATTGGTTTGACATAGACCACAACCCCTCATCCTACATACACATGTGTGCTCACATGTGCTTGTGTGCGGGCACATACACACACACATACACACACACATACACACACACATCTCCTCCCTAGTGTTCAAGAATTGCTGTGGTCAGAAAATCCATTGCCCTGTAATTAGCCCAAAACTGTGCTAGGCTGGTTCTCAACAACAGATTTACAACCTGCCACCACACTCATTCTTGTAATCTTTTCAATTTGAGAGTATCTTCCAAAGCCTCTTTACATGTCACAGTCTTCAGGAACCCAGGCTCACACAAATACCACCCAGCAGAAGAGGGCTTTGTTCCTTTATGATATGAATTAGCTGTAATTGAAGCTGTGTGATGAAGAGAACACTCTAGTTTGAAAAAACTTAGGATTATGATTCTGTGATTTGGAAATCATAGAATTCAAAAATTCTTTGGGGTCCAAACCTGGATCTTCCAATTGTCACTGCCCCCTTCATTTCCCCAGGACCTTATATTACTAATCTGTAAATGCAGATATTGGACAAAATGACTTCCAGCTCCACTCTTCAAGCTCAAAATCTGTGATTTGATCCTGACACGTTTGCCCCTCCACTAGACTATAAGCTCTTTGAGGGCAAAAGGTTTGTATTAGATACTTCTGCATCTCTCTCTTGGTTTATAGTGCAGTGTATTATACATAAAAGTACTTAAAGGTTTTTTGAGTGTTGAATGAATGCACATTTATTGATTGATTGGTGAATAGAACCACAGAAGCTTGGGAGAAGACCATTTCACATACCTTTTTTTTTCTGCATGAAGCATTTTTCTTTACAACATCACCTGTTCCACTGGTGGCGTCAGAAAATGTTAAGGTAACTAATTACCTCTGTAATCTTTCGCATCTATTCTCTCCTCTTAATTTTTGTTCAGTCATTTCAGTCATGTCTGACTTTCTGTGACCCCATTTGGGGTTTTCTTGGTAAAGATACTAGAATGGTTCACCATTTCCTTCTCCAGCTCATTTTGCAGATGAGGAAACTGAGGCAAACAGGGTTAAGTGACTTTCCCAGGTTCATCCAGCTAGATTTGAACTTAGGAAGATGAGTTTTTCTGACTCCAGGCTTGGTACTATTTATACTGTGCCACCTAGCTATTACCCCTACCATAACCCTAATAGAGGCCCACATATCAAAATAGCCTCCTAACAGGTTTTCCCACCTTCACTTACTGTTCCTTCTAATCCTATCAATCAATGGGCATTTATTAAGTACCTACTGCATACCAAGCACTCTGCTGGCATGTCTTTGATATAGATTACATCCTTGTTATAACTCTCAGATTAATTTTCTTTATCTATAAATCTAATTACATCACTCCTTTGCTCACAGATCTTCAATAGCTTCCTATTGCCTATTGAATAAAGGTCAGATATAGTTGTTTGATATTCAAGACATCTCATACTTTGGTATCATCCTCACTTATCCACTAGCCCTCTTCTCTGTATTCTACATAGGAATAATTTCAGACAATATGGATTCCTGTTTGCCACTATGCATGGTCTGCAATTTCCTGAATCCTTACTCTGACTCACATTCCTCTTCCTCCTTTTTGCCTCTTGAATTCTTGCCCATCCTTAAAGCACAACTCAAATGCTGCCGCTTTCATAAAGCCCTCCCTGATTTCCATTTACTCTTCCAGTGTCAAAAGCTTTTGCCTGAGGACCTCATACAGCATCTTCTTTCCCAGTTTTCTGGTGACCAAGGGTTATTTTATATTACCATTCTATCTGTGTGCATACCATTTCCCTCTGCTGGATTACAAGCTGCATTAGAACAAATACCCCAGGGGACCTGATTTTTATGTGTCTTCTCCACTATGAGTGATCCATTTATTGGCACATGGTAAGGTGGACAATCAACACTTGTTAAAGTGAATTCAATTGACAGGTGTTTGACTACTGTTTGCTGAGGGATTGATTCACCAGCATTTAAGTCTTGTTTCTGGGCCTCTGAGGATAACTTTCCCTGGTACAGATTGCCTCAAAAGTCCAAAAAATGTTAAGTTAGACAACATAAATAACAAAAATAAAAGTGAATGATTCACTCCTAAAACTGTATTTAATGTAAATGAAACTCTTTTTTTTTGCAAATAGTTGAGAGATTTTCAGATGGTAGCTTGAATGTAAGAGAAATACCCAAAATTGATAGCCTCACAAAGGAGAAAAAAATTACACTTAGATAATGAGCTCCTGTTTGGAGAAGCCACTAAAAAGGGTGTTATTTCTTACCTCTTTCCCCCCTAAGATTATCAAAATTGCCATGCTCATCAGTCACATACTGTTCTTACCCCCAGTATTCACTGGGAAGCCACATGTCCCAAGGATGGAAAAGCATGGGCGGCAGATAACATGGGATCTGACTCCAAAACTGCCAGTCACTGTCTATGAAGGCTTGGATAAATCCCTTCATCTCTTGTGGCCTCAGTTTCCTCACCTGTGAAAGAAGCAGAAAATATTAATTTTGCCTACCTCAAAGTGCTCTGAGGATCAAGTAAGAAAATACACAGTGTGGTATGTTGGAAACCGTAACAGGCTGTAAAAGAAGCAGGAGCTACTGATATGAGGATGTACAAAGAGATTAGTCATTTCCCATAATCCACTCATTTCAGCTTTTTTTTTTTCTGATGATGAATGCAGATACTATACAGCAGTATGGTGATCAGTCTGAATGGTGAGGGTGGCCAGAACATGAATTTATGTCTGGCCCTGGACAAAATATCTGGGGTAGTGTTCCACCCATAGAATCTTTCCCTTTTTTTCTTACCTGTTTTCAAAACTTGCCAGGCTCCAATTCTTTTCTTATTCCCCCAAGGCCAAATTAATAAGACAAATAAATTCGTGTTGAGATGGTGATGGGTGTTACTGGATTCAGATACTATACCTGCCATATGACAAATTCACATTGGAATAAGAACCTCCAGAGATATAATACCTCGTCCCAAAGGTGTTGTTCTAATGGTAAAAATTTCAGATATAAATGGCATAGGGAGATATTTTGGGGTGGGAAAGAATCTTTCGGTACCCCTAAAAAGCCACTTAAGAAACTACATCCAACCCTGAATCTAGTATTTATAGACATAATGTCATTATTGCTTCCAAGTTTGGTTACCCTTATTCCCCTAACAAACTAGCTGATATTATACTTGGATCACCAGGGGCCTTTCTGAATTCTGTGGCCTACAGAATTAGGTACATTCTAATTGAGAAATATAATTGAAGGATGTATGTCTATGAATATATGTGTGAAGGGTTTTTTTAGTCAGATTTCATGCCTTTTTTTCTTTCAGTGGTTTGAGGTGGGCTTCAAACTGAGGTTGAAGAGTAAATATCTTAGGTTTCAGATTTGATGGGGATGGAGGGGTTTGAGGGGAAGTGCTGTGCCTTTAAAAAAAGAGAGCAGGTAGAATCATGTCCCCAGGCCAGGAAAGTACCAGTCATTTTCAGATAAATTATATCTTCCTCCTCCTCCTCCGTGGGAAAAAAAAAAATCATACTCAGACTTAACTGTCCCTTTGGCACTTTTGTCAAATGAGTTTTAGTAGCAGGAGCTGCTAAAAATATAAGCCAATTTCTTTCTTCATTTAAATCAAGTGCTTAAAAAAAGTGGAGTTCGTAGAACTGGTACAGGGCTCATCATACCAGCGGTCTGAGCTAACTCAGCCTCTGAATAGGATGAGTTACCAGCCCGGCCTCCTTCTTACATTCAAAGTGCTTCTGGGCGTTGAAGGAAGCAGTATTATTGGTTCATCAACACTCCTAACCCTTGGGGCAATGGGGAACAGTGGGTAAAGGTACTATACACTCCAGTCCAAGTTGATATGACCAGATGGGAGATGGCAGATGCTGTTGTTCATTCACCCAGCCCACAATGCCTAAGACCCATTCCTTCCAGGCCTTGTTGTCGGCTGGCCTAATTGAAAAGCAGTATAATAAGCTAATATTCCCTCTTTCCGTGTAACATGAAGTATGAAAGATATTACTCTTTCTATGGAGTGTTTGATATTTAAGAGGAAATTCTTTTGAATCAAAACATTTCCAAAACCCAAAGGAACGCATCACTGATAGGGGAAATTTCAGGCATTGTAGTAGACAACGGGAGAGAAAGAGATTTTTAGACTGGGGGAACCTTTCTGACACTCCTCCAGTCATTGTGTATGGCTACCCATTCTGCCTGCAAAAGAAAGCCGGCCTTTCTGTAGAACCATGCAAACTACATCTAAGTATATCAACGTGACGGTCTTGTTGTTCCTTCTGTTTGTGGCTATTTCCATTTCATACTTTGACGTTTTTGTGCTTCTCGGCCATGAATCTCTATCTACCAGGAGGCTCCTTCAATGATAAAATTATCATATGTGACATAAATCATCCTTCCAAAGTTTTTTTGGTAGATAAAATATTTTAATGTTTTGAAACAAATACTTAAAACAGAACCTTTTTGTTATGATCACCATGACAAGTAACTCTGAAAACTAGTGAGAGAATTAATTTTGCATATGTGCATGTAAGATAAATATTTTGGATATGATATGGTTTTCAATGTCATCATACCAGTCTTTACAAAAACACTTTGAGAGAGGTAGAAAACACTATGGCCCTACTTTGTAGATGGAGGAAGTGAGATAGGGTAAGGGAAATGCTGAGAGTCAGCTGGGGATTTTCTCTTATACTTTGGGCTAAGGTGTTGTGGTATTGTGTTATATAGGTGGGACCACATTATTGAAAATGCCTTTTGGATTTCGTTTAAACTTTTTATGGAATCTAAAAAACACCTGCCTTTATTTCAAATTCTACTCTGTAATAAAGGATGAAAATTTTTGTTGTTGCTCAGTCATGTCCAACTCTTTGTGACCCCGTTTGGGTTTGTTGTTTTTTTTTTGACAAAGATACTGGAGTGATTTGCCATTTCCTTCTCCAGCTTATTTGACAGATGAGGAAACTGTGAGGCAAACAGGGTTAAGTGACTTGCCCAGGGTCACAGAGATAGTAAATGTCTGAGGGTGAGTTTGAACTCAGTCTTCCTGAGTCCAGGCCTGGCACTCAATCCACTGTGCAACCTAACTGAAGATGGTGAATAGTATTTAATTGCTGGAGTCACTCTCCCTTTTGCATATCAAATCTATCCTTTGTATCCAAAAATGAGGGTACTGACCCACCAATTTGAGGGTTTTGAGTCGTATTTACTGTATTGGCAATAGATTTTTACAATTGTTATCTAGACTTTTTCCTCATTAGCTTTAGAACCAAAGACACATTAAGACTGACTGGTTAGGGATGAGATTTTGGTGATTATGGTAGAGCAAAATGAGGGTTGACCTCGTTACTATGGTGTTATGTACACTCTGAGAAGGAATTTGCAGCTTTGATTGACTCCTCTTCCCATCCAGGAATCCTAGGGATTTTTTAAGCAAATGACCAACATATGGCTTTTGTAGGCTGAATGCGACTTTTCTCAAGGAGGTAGTTACACAGTGAGCACCTGCAAGCACATGAATTTAAGGGGAAATGTCTGGCTTAATATAACGTGTAAATCTTTTTAAAATTATTCTTATAAAGTTAGAATTCAATTCTTAACCATAATCCTAAAGGTACAAATACTCAAGTATTCCTGCAAATAAGATGGAATTAGGTTGTAAAATAATTGATCTTTTGGTCCCAATTGACATAACAACATAAGGTCAGGTAGCCTCTAAGCTCCAAAACAACTGGAGAGAAAAACAGATATAGGAGAAAGAGAGATGTGGGTCAGGCAGAAGGAAGGGAAGTGAAGGGTAAAGAGGATCCTAAAGGGGAATACCCCCCAAAAGAAAGCTTTACCTTCTGAAATAGAACCAGAGGAAGGAAGGCACTTTTCAGTGTTGAACTTGATGAAAAGAAGCAAGAAGAGAGCGGCTGCTTCGTTAGTCTGCCCCTTAAACAAACAAAAAGAACCTAAGTCCAGAGAAATGTTACACGCATCTTCCCTACATCCTCTTCGCTTCTTCTGCTGCTGCTTCTTTTTTTTCTTCTTTTTCTACTAGTACTACTACTACTACTACTACTGCTACCACTACTACTACCACCACCACTACTACTACCACTACTACCACCATTACCACAACTACCACCACCATCACCACCACTACTACCACCATTACCACTACTCCTACTCCTACTCCTCCTCCTCCTACTACTACTACCACTACTCACTAGCTAGATAGCTAGCATTTATATAGTGCTTTAAGGTTTGTAAAGTGCTTTACAAACATTTTTATAATAATCTCAGAGGTAGGTGCTATTATTAGGCTGATTGTTCTAACGAAGAAATTGAGACAGATTAAGTGACTTGCCCAGGGACACACATCTAGTAAGTATCTAAGACTGCTCTAAATCCAGGTCCAATACTCTATCCACTGTACCAACTAGCTGCCTCAACAACTGGTTTATTCAGATTGCCTATATTTATTTACTGATCTGCCTTTGCATTGAATGCTCTATAATTTGCTCTTCCAGTCTCCTCTGAGAATTCAGGACAATATCATGATTTCCTACATTCCAAAATCTGTACCAAATCTGAGGGTCATGGGGGGTGCTGCTTATTTGTAAAGAACAGATCGATGTTTAATGGGCCCAACCTTGTAAATAATAAAACACTGCTTCCCTGTCGAGTCATCTTTTCAGAGAATTAGTATTCTGACTCGAGTTGATAGAGGGGCAGAAGGCTTATTATTTCCTCTTCTCTTCCAAATAACAAGAAGGCTATGGGATGATGTTAAAAAATATTAGAAGGCTCTTTACAATGGTCCTGTAGCCTGTAGAGCTAACCAAACAAATATTAGTACCAGGACACTCAGCAAGTTCTTATTTGAGTAGCATTATCTCATCTGAGAAGGATTTCCCCCAGGTTAAAATTTCACCTTGTCTTTTTGTTTACTCTGTGATTTTTTAAACATTCCATATTCATCAGATTATTTCATTTCTACTGCTGCTTGCATCAATAGGTTTGAAGTTTATCTCAGGTGGCCTGTTGATCAAAATGATAGATTTCTAGAAGATACATATCATGTGGTGCTTTTAATTTGGGCCTGGGTTGGAGTTGAAAGAAAAGACTGTTAGCCTCCTGAGCTACTGAATTGTAAATCTTCTTCCTAAAGGAAAAAGCCAGGTTAGGAGATAGATAGATGGGCATGCCTCCTGTATGGCAATGTGACTCTTAAGAAGAGCAAACTTACCTCTCTCTCCAAACTTTCATTTGAAGCACACAGAGCCTTTCTTCCTTTGTGTCCCTCAGAGCTCACTCAAGGACAAAGGTCCCACTAACTTCAAAGATTGTGCCTGTCCACTGTGCCCACAGCAGGAAGCAATAAATGTATGTAGTCTAAATTCACGTCTAAATACCCTACTGAGTCAAGAACATTATCAAATCCCAAACTTAAATTGTATTTTTTTTTCTACAAAGCTTTTCCTGATTACTCTAAACCACATTGGTATCTCCCTTCTCTGAACTCTTCCAGCATTGATAATCGAATGCCCTGGTCCATGGACCCACTGAGGAGGTCTGGGAATAAATTTCAGAGGATCTATAAATTTTGAAGGAACATAATTACATTTTTATTTTTGCTAATATCTAGGCAGAATGTAGCATTTCCTGCAATTATGAACATAGGCAAGAAAAAAACTCCTGGGAAGGGGTCCAAAGGTTTCACCAGACACAGAATAAGGTTAAGAACTCCTGTTTCTGCAACAATCATCTAGAAGATAATTACCATCTTATTTTATAATGTCATAAGGTCATAGGTTGGAAGGGACCATCTAGTTCAACAATCTCATCTGAAAAATAAAGAAAATGAAATCCCAGAGAATTCAAGTCACTTTGTTTATGAACACATGGAAAAGAGCTGAAATTTGAACATGGACCTTGTAAATGAAGAATTATTTCCGTTTCACCTCAGATATTGTCTTCTAGTTATTTCATCTGTATGAACATTATTCCTTTCAATGAATGTGAGGTCCTTAAGTGTAGAGACTGTCTTTTGCCTCCTTTTTATTCCTAAAATTCCTATCCCAGTTCATCCAATAAATGAAGTGGAAAAAAAAACCACATTTTTTTCATCCTCAAACATGATTCATTGTTTTCACCAAATTGACTAGCTTGATTAAGTGGTCAATTAAGTAAATAACTAATCAATTAAAAGCATTGATTAAGAATCTCTAATGTACCAGGTACTAAAAATACAGATATAAAAGAAAATAGCCCCTGCCCTCAAGGAGCTTACATTCTTTTAATTTTTTTTTCTACAAAGCTTTTCAATCAACAGGCATTATTTTCTTAGGAGCTTACATTCTACTAGGAAGATGCTACATGTTCACAGGCAAAGATAATACAGGAAACACACAAGATAGATGGAAAGAGATAGGAGCTACTGAGGCTGGAATTACACAAACTACTCAACAGATTCCAAAAGCTCAGCAACAGCATTGTCGATATAGAAAGTGAAAGAAAAAAAAAAAACAACCTAGAGGTTTGCCTTTGCAAAATAAGCAACACCTGGGATTTGGGAACAAATGTCTTTCTGTGATCAGGCATTTCTTTCTTTCTGATTAGAGGTCTTTGAGTTTGTCATCCATGTGGATTTCTTTAGCCTTAGCTTTGTTACTTTTCATTTTCTCCTATCCCTGACATCCTGTCTTCTCTTAACTCTGTGTGTGTGTGTGTGTGTGTGTGTGTGTGTGTGTGTGTGTGTGTGTGTGTGTGTGGAGTCGGTCGCAGAGAATTCACTTGCTTTGGGGATTAGCTAGATGGTGCTAGAGGATATATATGTGTCCCATGCCAGATATGATTATTAGGCTTACAAAACCCTGATTGGTTAGCAATCCAAACTGGCTCATTCATTAGAGAATAGTTAGCCCTAAACTAGTAAGGAGTTCTACTTTCCTAATCTGATCTATTCCCAGGTGTGACTTAATTCAATCGTGGGCAACCCATATGTATTAAGTGCATACTTGGTGTCAGGCACTGTACTTATAGCTGAGATATAGATTGATGCCATAGAAAGAAGATTGGGTGTGGGATCAGAGGACTGGGGTTCAGTTTCTGGCTCTGCCCATCATGGCCTGTGAGTCTTTGGGCAAGTCACTTCATCTCTGTGCATCTCTAATTCATCAGTTGTAAGAGGAGGGGGTCAGTCTAGGTGGATCCCTTCCAGCCCTGTGATCCTATGCTCTCATGACTATCAGGCTGTCATATAAAAATCCTAGGCCTGCATTGACTTGCTTCCTATGAATTTGATCTCCAACTTAAAGTGTGTTTAATTCAGTTCCTCAAACATTTATTAAGGCACCACGTTGGGCCCTTGGGCCACAAAGATGAATAAAAAATAGAACTCTATACTCAGAAGCTCTAGATATAGAACCACAGAATTTCAGAGCTGAGAAGGAGCCTGATGATCCTCTAGTCTTCCCCTTTGTTTTTACAGATCATTTACCTGATATTCTAAGACATCTAGTGGCTTTTCATCCATTCTGTCCCTCTCTGCCTCTATTTCTTTTTCCCATTTGAATTCTTTTTGCCTCTGCCTCTAATCCAGATTAAACTGGCATGTGACCAAGCTGGTTTAGCCTAATTTATTGCCATTACAAATAAAAAGTAATACTCTAGGACCCGTGTGCAAAACTGCTTCAAAGTAGCAGTGACCAGAGAAGAAAGGAGCAGAAGTCTGCTGGTACTAGCAGTGGACAGAAAGATTCCAATCCACATGGAACTTTGCAGTCATTTTTGAAAGGAGAGGAAATAGAGAGATATATCACATGCCTATTCAACAAGACTACTTAACAGATTCAAGTAATTCTGTGTTCTTACTCAACTTGGGCCTCCAAGGGACACAGTTTGGTGAGGAGTCTGGGTTTGGAGAAGATTCACCCTCTCATGGAAGAAAGATCTACCCTTAGGGCCTTCCTAGCACAGTGTCTGACACAGAGTAGGCAGGCCCCAGATAAATGGGTGTTCATTGGCTGACCAATCCGTATATCTGTCAGCCCTGGGCTATGGGTAGTAACCAAACTGTGGATTTAGGACAGAGTCAGGACTGCAAGTCTTCATAGACCATCAGTCATGGATGGCACCAGTGAGTAGTCTGAAAGGCCAGAAAACCAAATCAAGCCACACCGAGCTGGATGCAGGAGCAGGAGCAGGATTCAGAGCAGAGAGGAGCAATGGAGTAGACAGGCTAGCAGCAGAAAGATGTTACCAGTTTGGGAGTCAGACTCAGAGGTTCTCTAAAGCCAAGACCAGTGGTCAGTATCCTGGGGGGGGGGGTAGGTTTTAGGGTGGGGAGGGAGGGGAATTTATGAGACAGAAAAGCAATGATGACACTTGGTCGTTGAAACAACCACCTGCTCTTATTTCTGGGCACCCCCTGGTTCCTGAAGGCAAGAATCAACTCCAGTGGAGCTGCAGGCAGGGGCAAGCACTTGTCAACGCTTGGCAGCCGTGAGGAGTACACTGGCAAGAGATTAGTAGCAGCACCTGGTGAGCATATCATGATACAAACACACCCTCTGACAATGCCCACCCCACCCCAGTCAGACAACCTTAGAAACTTACAGCTAGATGCACAGAACCTTAGAGACCACGGCATCCATTCTGCTCCCTTTAGAGATGAAGAAATGGGTACTGAAAGATTAAGTACCTTGTCAAAGTGAGAGTTGGATAGTAGCAAAGCCAGCATTAGCATCCAGGTTTCCTGAGTGCTAGTGCCATGATTTTTTTCCATTATAGGAAAGCTACCCCTTTATGGATGTCTAACCCATATCCATAAGATACTACGGCCAGTAGGTCACTTACCTTCTCTTAGACACAACTTCCTCAACTATAAAATGGAGATAATAATATTTACCACAATTACCCCCCCAGGAAGATTGTGAACACAGTGGAGATAACTAATGGAAAATTCTTCATGAAACTTAAAGCATCATATAAATGCCAGGTATTAGCATTATGATGTCAGATGGTCGTATGGTTGCACACCCCAGAAAAAAAAATAACAGCATTTATGTACTGATTTAAAGTATGCAAAATTCTTTACCTATCTTATCTCTTTTGAAAAGAATTATGAATCTTCTCATCGTATGCATCTTCTCATACCTGTAAATGCTCAACAAGAGGACACAGAATCAGGCTTATTGGATTAAAAAAAAATCGCAAACACAATAAAACACCTGAAGCTATTGCCTGACAAACAAGGAAACGAATTTGTTTTGACCAATAGAATGGCAAAAATTTTTTTCATATTCATGGAAACTTCTGCATGTTTTCCTCAAGGCTTCCTGTAAGACACCTTCACCAATCCTCCCCCTCAGGCCTAGTCAAAGTGCAAAAGCTATGGGCTGGAAGTAACATTTAAGAGAAATAAAGATGCTCTTCAGAAGGGGAATTGACTTTCTTGACCTTCAGCTCTCCCCCTGTATGCTAAATAAGTTACTCTTACCATCCTATCTTCCACTTGTAAGGGCCTAAAATGCTTAGTCAGTAATTCCTTTCTTCATTCCGCCCACCTAAAAAAACTGGAAAGATGCTCAATGCAGTTGTTTTCACTTACTCCAGGTTGTCTTGTAACTGGTTCATGAGGGTTCCTGGTTTTTTCAGACTTGAAAGAAGTATGTATGGCTTTGATCTGCAGCATTTACCTATCTCTAGTTAAAAACAACAACCTTCAAAATGCATGCTAAGACCTGCATTGAGAAAAGAGAATTCATATGTGTTGTATAAGCCACACCACTGTTGCTAGGAGTAGACTTCACAACTTCTCAGAGGATAGTCACAACTTGTAACCATCTCTTGATAGCTATTCCCCCAAAACACTAGTTTTTTGCCTGAAAGTTTCCAGAGCACAGCCATAAAATGAGTGGACCAGGGGCTTTGCTAGGAGACTAGAAATCAGTACAAGTAAGAAAATCACATTGTGGCTCTCCACATTAGTTATATTTTGTTAGGGGGTATATTTTGTTACAGAAATGAAGGCAGCCTTGGATATCCCTTCAGTTTATTTTTTGGGTGTAAATATTAGGTTCTGGGGCTCAGTCTCCCAAGCCATACTCAAACTGACAGAGTGGGGCTTATATCTACCTACATACCCCATCAGGGATCTGGGCTAAAACTGAAAAATTGTGGGAATATTTCTCTAGCACTGTAGCTCATGAACCCCTCATCCAGGATGTTCTCCACCAATATCAATCACCGATTAATCAAAAATCATTTAACCAATTAACATCAGAGAGATATATACTGAGAAGGTCCAGCAAGTTCCAAAGTAAAACAATGTTTGAATTCAGGACCATATACTTTCTTCTCCCATCTTGGTCTTCAGGGAGTGGTGGCTACAAAATTTCCCTCCTGCCCAGGTTTACTTTAGAGTTTGGCAAAGCTGCTGGAGGAGTTAATCCCTTGCTTTCTGGACGTGGCATCATCCCTAGTTGGTCAATTCACTGCTGGGATGGGTCAAACAGGTTGCTTCTCAAAGGTCTTAAGTCAGGCAGATCACTTCTCAAAGGGGATTGGGCAAGCAGGTCACTTCTCAAAGATGAATCCCTACTAGGCTCAGCTGTTATTGCTACCATTCTTTGGTTGCTGGGAAGGATTTTTGGTGGCTCTTCTGACCTTTTATAAGCCTGCATGCTGCTTTCTACTAAAGTTCATCTTCTTAGACTCCACCCCAGGTTTTAGCCCATTAAGATCTTTTTTCTGGATCCTGATTTTTGTTGTCTGGTATGTTAGTCATCCCTCTCAACTTTGTATCATCCACAGATGGGATAGGCTTACCATCTATGCCTTTACCTCCATCATAGACTTACTTAGACTTAATCATTGAATGGGCATTGCCTCAGTCAAACAGAGACCTGAGCTTAAAAAGGCCAACATATCCCACTGCATCCAGGGCCGTCTCCAGTCCTCCTGATCTATATCTGGCCACTGGACCCAGATGGCTCAGGTGGAGATAGTGAAGCTGGTGACTTTGCACAGCCTTCTCTCACTTAAATTGAACTCCCTTGCGTATCATGGCATCACTTTCCTGATGTCATGGTCCTCTTTGAGAATGAACAAACAACAGCAATGTAGGGTAATAACTTGATTCCTCTCATTCCTAATACTCACTCCCCTAAGATCAGAGAAGAATAAATACAACAGAGAGAGAAGAAACAGATGGCCCATGCATTCACAGACACAAAGAGGCTGGATGGGGAGATAAGGCAGCCTGGGGTAGGCAGCACACTGCTGCTGGCCTTTGCTAGCTACCAAGGAAGGGACACAGAGAGAGAGTTTGTTTGAGTGTCTTGTATGCAAATTGAGTTCTAATTGAGCAGCCAATCTGATCACCGCTCAACAAATTGATAGGAAAGTTGGAGGGCATCTGTGCATACTCGGAGGGAGGGAGGAAAAGGGCCTGTCCATCATGCATTTCCAGAAACAGGCTCCCCAGGCCTCCATGAGGACTGACCCGAGGCAGAACATTTTGAGCATACTCTAAAGAATAGGCCTTCGTTGTCCAGTCCCCTCATCACATTTGTATGTCTTTTGTCTTTATAGATTTCCTCTTGCCCTCTTCCAGACTGAACCCTCCTTTTAACAAAAGAAAAACAATTAAACCATATCTAACAACGTCATTCGCTTCTCTACCATTAAGGAAAAAGCAGATGTTACTACTTGTCCTCTAGGGTATGTGTTAATTTGTCAGGTACTCAGAACACAACATCCTTTTCGTGGTCATTTCATTTACACAGTTGTCAATAGTGTATATATTGTTCTCTTCATTCTATTTATTTCATTCCACTTAAGTTCATATAAATATTCCTCTTTCCTTGAATTCTTCATAGTCATCACTTTTTACTGGACAGGAATATTCCATTACAGCCAAACATGGTAGCATACAACTATAATTCCTGCTGCTGGGGAGTAGTGCAGGGGTGGGGAACCTGTGGCCTTGAGACTGCATGTGGCCTTCTAAGTCCTTAAGTGCAGCCTTTGACTATAAAATTCTAATTCCATCAAAGGGCCACACTTAAGGACCTAGAAGGCCACATGATTTGTTCTGTAAAATTTGGATTCCATCAAAAGGCCTCACTGAAGGACCCAGAAGGCCACATGTGGCCTTAAGGCTGCAGGTTCCCACCCTGGCTAGTGGATTGCTTGAGTTTAGGAGTTCTGCCTTTCAGTGGGGATAAAAATGATAGGGCATCTGTAGCAACTGTGAGTCTGGCACCAATATGGCAAGCTCCCAAGAGTAGAGAGCCACTAGGCTGCTTAAAGAGGGGAAGAATGACCCAGGTCAGAAAAATGGAGCACACTAAAGCTTCCAAACCAATCAGTCAGGCCTGCTGTCCTCTCGGGAGTGGCTGTTGTCCTTTCAGCCTGGGTGATATAGGGTCAGTTGCCAATACATGCATACACACGTACATACATATACACATACACATATGTGCTACGTACATGTGTATGTTACAATACAGCCATATACCACAGCTTCTCTTAACCATTCCCAAAGGATGGGTATACACATTGTTTATAGTTTTTTGCTCCCACAAAGAATGCTGATGTGCCAATTTCACTAAGTCTTAGATTTGATTCTGTCTTTGACTTTCTTGGGATATGTACCCAGTAATGAAACTGCTTCTTTAAAGGGTTTGGATAATTTAGTCCATATTTTAAAAATATAATTCCAAATTGAAATCTCAAATGGCTGATCCTTCAATGCTCCAGCAGCAGCACATTTATGTGTCTGTGTGCTTATAGTCTGTCCAACACCAATCATTGTTGTTTCAGGTCAGAAGCATTGGACAGGGACAAAAATATTACATGTACGTAGTTAAGTAGTTACAAAGTCATTTGAGAAGGGACAAAGCAAGAACCAAGGAAGCTTTGCAATATGAGGTGGTACTTGATCTGAGACTTGACAATTATGAGGGAAGATGAGGAAAGAGATATCAGGGACCACATCTTAAACTATGAAACTATGAAATTTTGCCTCCCCAAAAAGTGTTCTGTTCATTTGAGAAATAGACCCTCGATCATTTCATATCTTCTTGATAATGTTCCATATTTATTCATTCACTTAGCACTTTTTAAGTGAGTATGACTTGAAGCATCATTGGGAAACTCTAAATAACCTATTCCCCAAAGCAGAAGCCATCCCACCTTACTATATACCCTAGGAATTTGCCTAGCCAGCACACATTTCCCTCTTGCTTCACTGGAAATACCAAGTTAGTTTCCTTGCTTTCAGACTGAGAGCAGCTTCCAGTCATGGCCAAAACTTCAATGAGCATGGGCCCATTAGCAGGCTGCTTTTTCCTTTAGCTTTCACTTTGGACAGAATAATATCCCCCGGCTGGTTAAACAAAAAGCAATAGGAAATCCATTACCTCAAGCAGCTTAGAACCCTTTCAGGTGTAGAAATCAAATTAAGATCCTGCCTGTGCAATTGGAAGACTTCAGTTCCATGGAAGGTGCCCACTGACAAAGGGGAAGACCCAGTTGTGAAGAACTGGAGCCCTTCTATTTCACATAAAACGGCCCTTACTCAGTAGGGTACATTGATGCTGAGATGCTGTAGAAATTTCTCAAGGGAAATCTCATAGATCTGTAAGAAACTTGACCTGATTTGCATTTTCTGATTGAATCACTGTCAGGTTTTTAGTTCTCCTCTTCTTCCCCTCCCCCCTCCAATAGAAGTAAGTGATGGAGTAATTGGTTGCCTGGTACTTTCAGAGTGAGTAGTGTTATTGTTTATGGAAAACTTAAGCCTTAACACATGGTGTTTATCTGACTTGGCCAATTCCATAGTGGATTTGTGTCTGTGTCATGTTACTTTAAAAAGACTTCTTTCCCATGTAACAGCACAGTTTAATGAAAAGTTCATCAACATCAGAGCACAGTCCTGAAGGATTTATTAGTTAACTAAACCTTTACCCTCATTATGACTACAATGGTATTTCTTTCAAGGACCACAGTTCAAGTAGTAACATAAATCAAAAGGATGTACCATTGGTTTGCTCCATGAAAAAACCCCTTCCCTCTTTTCAAACCCCATCCTGCAATGGAAGCAGAAATCTGGATATGGAAAAATGGACTGCAAGACGAAGATATTTAGTTGCCAACTAATGACATGTACTTATAAGAAAGGTTACTATCTGTTCTTTGAGGTCACAGATTTCCTTACATAAAGATAAAGAAGGGTGTATTTGTGTGTGTGTATGTGTATGTGTGTGCGATTAAATGTAGGAGATGGGGTTCAAGGAGGAGCAGATATACATGTGAGTGTGAGTGTGTGTGTATATATGGATTTATCTGTGTGTGTGTATGTATATGTATATATATGTATATATATATATATCTTAGCATAATTACTAGATTTGATTCTACAGTGTTTTTTTCATGCAGCTCTCCCACTGAGGTAACTATCTTGTAGAAATGTGTTGCTAGGACAGAACATTAGCTACATTCTTCCTATAAATATATATTTATTAATAGGTATCTAAATAACAGTAGATCAAAACTAGGAATAAAGGAAATTCACTACAAAGGTCTTTTTTTTCAATCTCTCATGAAAGAAAATCAGTGAACCTTTTTTTTCCCACCTATAAGCAAAAGTCCATTCTGCAAAGTACAGCATTTAACACCTACTGGTGCTAAATGCAGCTCTTCTCTAGTGCTTAGCATATTCTGGTAGAGAGCTAGGATACCCCTAACAAGGAGGGGTCTTGAATAGTTCAAAATGAAGGATGTCCAGTTGAAGTGAGTGCTCCCAAAATTTCTAATGATGAAGAGGAATCTCTCTTTGGAGGCCATAGCACCTGAAACAGGGGCTCAAAACTATCTTTCCCTTCTTCCTTATGATTTGAAGGCACATCTGTGAATTCTATGGCATGTGGTTGATTTTAGGGGAACTGGTAAAAAGATATTTGTTTTTGGTGTTTCACCCTCTTCCCCTTTTCCTTCAACCCCTACCCTCACCCTCCTTAACCATTCAGGTTTTGAAAACAAAGTTAATCCACAAAGTACTTGTAACACATTTCGGTATTGTCAGTATTTTAACAGAGCATTATATAGAGTTGTAACAACTAGGTACAGCTAAGCCTGTTTCCTTTGCCTTTGTCCATTCTTTTTTGTACCTTCTTTCTTCCTTCGTCTCTCCCTTTGCCTCCTTTTTTGTTCCCTGTCTGCTTCTCTCTAACCTACCTCATTCTTCCCTCCCTCCTTTCCAGTGCAAGTCAATTCAACAGAGATTTATTAAACACCTATTATGTGAAAGGCATTGAAGGTTCAAAGACAAAGTTGAAACAATCTTTTGATTGAAGATGCTTACATTCTAAGATGTGGCACATACAGAGATAAGAAAATGCAAACTATACATTTAGTAATTACAATGTAATTTCCTTCCTTTCTTCCTGCCTTCCTTTTTTTCCTTTCTCCCTTCCTTCTTTACTCCTTCCCTTCTTCCCTTCCTTTCTTTCCTTCCTTCCTTTCCTTCCTCCCTCCCATTCTTCCATCCTTCTTCCTTCTTTCTTTCCGTCCTTCCTTCATCCTTTCCAGGCATTACCTGGGGGAGAGAGAGAGAGAGTGAGCCATGTTCACCATCCACCTTCCAAATATTTCTTCCAGAGTGACCGGACAGGCATACCCTCTCATTATGTTGCCTTCCATAATCACATCATTATAAGGGACTTTAGAGATTGTCTAGTCCAACCTACAAGAATCATCCCTACATTCATTAGCAAGCATTTATTAAGCTCTTACTACATGCCAGACACTGTACTAACTGCTAAGGATGCAAAGACAAACCCTGACATCAAGGAGTTTACAGTCTAATGGAGGAGACAAGGAGAACCTACAGAAATATATACATAATATGTAGAAAATTCATACAATAGAGTTTTGTGAGGGAGGACGATGGAAGCTTGGGCAGGGGACCGGGAGGTAACAAGAAAGGATTCCTGTAGAAAAGTTGGACTGGAGTTAAATCTTGAGGGAAATACAGACATTCCAAGAGGGAGAGACAAGGAGATTGTTCATTAAATCATGGGAGGGAAGCCAGAGCAAAGACACAGGCAGTAAGGATCTGGAGCATGCTGTGTGCATACCAGCAAGCAGGCCATTATGGCTGAAACGATGAGCGAGAGAAGGAGTAGGATGTGTAAGAAGAAGGGATAAGTAGGAAGGACAGGTGGTGAAAAGGTTTCAATTTCAAAGGAGTTTTATTTGATCCTAGAAAAAACATACCCAACAAGTCAGCCAGCCTTTGCTCAAAGGCCTTCAATGAGGCAAACCTTCTACTTCCCAAGGCAATCTATTCTATTTTGGGATAGTTCTAATTCTTAAGAAATCTTTCCTTACTCAAGCCTAAATCTGCCTACCCACAGCTTCCACCCTTCGCTCCTAGTTCTGCCTAAGGCAGTCAACCAGTGGTATTTCCCAACTGTAGCCTTAATACTTCATGGCCAAGCTCCACCCTGATGTTGGGCTAAGTCCGTACAGCCGATCCAGAAAGCTTGGTCCAGCTCCGTCCTAAGTGTCCATCTGTCCAGCTTGAGTCTTGGTGTGTACTTTGTAGAGACAGTTCACTGATAAAGCAGCCTGCTTCACAACAAAGACAATCAAGTTAATTGTTCTAGTTAGCTATTTGGGGAACGCAAAGAAAAAGAGAAGAGAAAAAAATAATATTTTAGCCCATTTTTTACCCAACTTGGGCAACTTTGAAATCTTTGTTCTATTAGTTGTTCTAGGATAATAGTAGCTAGCATTTATATAGTTCTTTATGGCTTGTGAAGAACTTTTCATGTCAACCCATTCAATCCTTCCAGCAAATCTTTGAGGTAGGTTTTATTACTGTCATTTTACAGATAAGGAAACTGAGACAGAGAGAGGTTAAGTGAGCCCAGGTTAAGGGGTTGAGTAACTCACATAAAT
Organism: Pseudochirops corinnae; assembly: GCA_028646515.1. NCBI lineage: Eukaryota > Metazoa > Chordata > Mammalia > Diprotodontia > Pseudocheiridae > Pseudochirops > Pseudochirops corinnae. The sequence goes on from CM053589.1 coordinate 96,034,911, forward strand.
AGTATCGAAGGCAGGATTCAAATTCAGATAGTAGTAACCAAGACATATATAGTATTTACTATATGCTAGCCACTGTGCTAAACACTTTACAATTATTATCTCATTTGATCCTCACAACAACCCTAGGAGGTAGATGCTATTAGTATCATCTCCATTTCACAGATGAAGAAACTGAGGCAAACAAAAGCTAAGTGAGTTGCCCAGGATCATACAGGTACTAAGTGTCTGAGGACAGAGTTGAACTCAGGTCTTCTTAACGCCATTTCCACTCTATCCATTATACTACTTACCTCATCAATCTAGAACTGGGACCTTAAGAGTTCAACCACCTTTAAGAGATGAAGAAATTGAGGTAATGGCAAATGAGTTGCCCAAGAAAACACAGGTACTTGTGTTAGGGGTGGAGGTGAGGGAAGAATTTGAAACCAGGATGTCAAGAAGATTGCCCTCTTGAATCACCAGGTTCTTTTCACACACTTTCCTCCTCCTACGTGTTGGAATAGGACTAGGTACTTTTCCATTGCTCTTTTCTTCTGGGGAGATGGATTGTAGATGTTGCTGTTGTGTGGGTTGTGTTGTCCTTGTTTTGACCAAATGAATCTGAGAATTGTCCTTTGTAGCTAGATCTCACACAAAAATGGATGTTAGGGAGGGAGGAAAGAGCCTTTCTTTCCCACCCTCTCCTTCCCTTCCAGGATATCATGCCATTCTTTGCTTCTCATCCTTAAACCAGACTGTGGAACCCCAATCCTCTTTGGGATTGCACTGTAGACTTCTGGGGTCCCTATGTATGCTATTTTGGTGTGTCAAGGTTCCACACTTGGATTTTTTAGACTATCCAAGCAGCCCAGCCCAGATCTATTATAGTTTCAGTAGCTCCACCTAGCCTGGCCCTGGTGTAATCTCAGGACTCTGCAAAGACTGATTTTAAGCTTTTATAATAGTCTACACTGTGGCTGTCCAACAGCACATCCTCCATCTGTGATACCATTGCTATGGCATTAATTGCCCTGTGCAACATCATTTCACCTCATGTTCCATTTCAGTGGAACCAATTAACCCTTAGGCGGGTTATTCCTGGGTTGTTTTATTTAATGGATAGATAGATAGACAGACCAATGGATAGTTACCTGATTTACAAATTGGGGGTAAAGACAAAAAAAAAGTTTGAGGGAAGCCAGAGAAAGAAGAAAAGTAGATAGAAATGAGGATCTGTTGGGGGATGCGGGGAGATGGAGAGAAAGCATCTGAGCTACTAAGTTCCCTTGCTGTCAAGACTGCCAGATTCTGCAATACATAGCAAGCTTCATGCCACCATTAAGGTATCTCTTTCATTGCTGGACCTCTACTGCTGTAGCCTGTAGCCAGGTTGCCAAGGGCCAGGCAGCATCACAATCATGGTGGGTTTTTTTCCCCTCTCTTTTCCCTGCAAGAAAATATTTTTTGCTCTGTCCCTTATCCCATCAGGACCCTGCTCACTTATTCCTCCAAGGGAATAAGTAAATATTATAAATAATTTAATTAATCCAATTAATAATTAATGATAATAATTGTATTTACATAGATTAATTTTTTGTTTATGTTTATTTAAAAATCTAATACTGGCATAATATACAATTCAATTCACCTAGAAAACTCATTCAATTAAAACCAAAACTCAATGTTAATGTAGCTTCATATTACAAAGCATTTGATATATTATCTCAGTTGACCCTCAGATCAAGTAGATGTTGGTATGTGAGGTAGATGCTGTTATTGTGACCATTTTGCTGATACAGAAAATTAAAACTGAGGTTGAAAGAGGTTAGATGACTTGCCCAAGGTCACACAGCTAGTAAGTGTCTCCTGCAGGTTGAAACTCAGGTCTTCTTGACTCCAAGTCATTTTAGCCACATGTCACCCAGCTACCTTAACATGCTAACTGACTAATAATAATGGTAATAGTGCACATTTCATCAGGCTTTTTAAGGTTTTCAAAATGTCTTGCCCAAATAACTTCATTTGAGCCTCACAATAACCCTGTGAGGTTGAGGATATTATTATACCCATTTTCTAGGTGAGGAAACTGAGTGGTTAAGACAGTTAAATGGTTTGCTGAGGATCACATAGCTAATACAGCAACCCAAGACTTTATTCACTATGCCATGAGATTAAAACAAAGCACCATCGTAGAAGTCATTCATCAAATGAGTATGTCCCTTTGAAAGACTCCTTGGGAAACTTTACACTGCTGCCACTACTCAAAGTCGTTTTGGAATTTCTCCCTAGGAATGGCCTTCAGAGGTAATCTTCCAGGAAATAAAAAAGACAGTGACATTACCTTATAGGTACACTTCATTTTTAAAAAAATATATGTATTTTATTCATTATCCCCTCAAAAAGTATTCTCTGGCTGGGTCAACCACCTGATTCACCAGGCTTGCCTTCAAATGACTTTTGGCTATATCCAAAATTTAAATCCACCCTTGAAGGATCAAGCTCCCAAAAAGGAGCTCCAGAAATACTGGCAGCATCATTGGCTTATGTATTTAGCCTTCCAAGGTGGCCCTTTGAGGGAACACGTCTCATTTGGATGGATTAGCTTTGGTGTATATATGTGTATGTGTGTGTGTGTGTGTGTGTGTGTATTTTTTTAAACCATCAATCAAATTATCTTAAAGTCATAATTATATTAATAGGATAGGCCTACATAGAGGACAGTCAGTAATCCCAGGATACTCTCTTACCTTCCAAGTTACATTTCTCTTTCCTAAAGTAAGTTAGATTGACTTTAAATGTAGACTTTGAAAGACAATGAGTGACATTTTTTTTTGTTGTTGATCAAGGTGAATGGAAATGTGGGGCCACGTGAAAAGATCATAGGTTTAGAAGGGACTATGGAGGTATTCTGATCCAACTCCTTCATTTCCTAAGTAAGGAAACTGAGGCCTAAAGAGGTTTCTTGACTTGCCTGAGGTCACACAAGAAGCGAGTAGCATGACTGGAATTTAAACCCAGGTTCTCTGCCTCTTTGCACCCCTTTGATCATGCTGTCTTCTATGGTCTTCATCACACATGCCTGAGACCAGTTCTGCTTTCACTAAAATTCTTACAGTGCCACCCTCTTTCTAAGGATGTGACATTGAAATCAATTGGCCTTTAAGATTATAGAGAAACTTCAAGAGAGTAATAGGTAATTTGGCTGGTGAAACAGTCTACTTGCCTAACATTGTAGTATCAAGAAAATCAGCCAGGCTTGGGTTAACCATTTTCAGTGACTCAGTCTTGAAGGCAAACCCAAAGAAGTCCCCTTTGGTAGGACACTGTTTTTAGGAATCCTTCAGAGGGTTTAAACTAACTAGTTTTGGATTGTAAGACAGGCTATAATCACCCAGCACTGCTCCCTTGTTTTACCAGAGAGAGACATTTATAGCTATTAAACTAGATCCAGAAGGCCCCTAATACAGTTGCTTAAATGCAATAATAACACAGAATTATTAGGGGAAACTATTATTATTATTCCAAGTAATAACGTAATTTTGTGCCTATGGAGGACATCCAAAGGCCTGAAAGAAATGAACATTGGTTAATTAAGCCTCATCTCTCCCCCAAGAGGCAGGGTAAGTGTTATTAAACTCATTTTGTAGCTGAGTAAACTGAGGTGTTCTTTGGTGAGGGGCACTCTCTCCCTGGCAGATAATGAGAAGAGTTCACCTCCCCACCCAGAATTTTTACAGTTCCTTGCCTCAGCCATATACGTGTTCTCTTTTGTGGTCACTGAGGCAGATTTACCCATTGCCTGTCCTCCAGGCACCATGACATCAGTTTTTGATGAAAATCAGGAGCAGCCTTGGAGGGCAAAAGGAAGGAAGACAACATAAAATGGTGACATGCAGCTTGGGAAGAGCGGTTACAGGAGGAAAGGAGTGTTGTTGCCAAGGTTTTTGAATGTGCATTATTGTACAAATGTACAATACAAACAAATACATTGTGTACTTTCTCAGCATCAGTTTCCATAATCAATCCCTTCCTCTCTACCACGCCACTAAAGGCCGCTTCAGATGGATTATGTCCCCAGAAACATCACCCTTCCACCTCCACCCCATGTAGCCAAGCAGAGGCTACACTGAGGGCAAGATTGCTACCTTTCAAAACAACAAGTCCTCCTGTCTCTAGGGAAGGTTTCTGTCATTTGACGAATCTAGGAACACAGATCTGGAGCTGGAAGAGACTTTGGCCTCCCTTTGGATGGAACTTAACTCCCCCATTTTATAAGTCAGGAAATAGAGACCCAGAAATATTAAGTGATTTACCCAGGGTCCCACAGCTTACTGTAAATATATGAGTGAGGATATGAACCAGAATTTTCCTGATTGCCAGTTCAGTGTATTATTCTCTCTACTCTGTTCTCTCTGGATGAATAGTTCAGCCATGTTGATGCCCTCTTGTTGACTTGAAGAATTAATTTAGCATCCATGTCATGTTAAGGAAACTAGAGGAGGGAGACCATCAGGACATTAGTGGACAAGAGTCTCTCTCAGTGTGAGAGAACATGGATAACTATTATTGGAGGATGTACCCATATCAAGCAGATCATAGATCTAGAATCATAACAAGCCATTCTGGCCACTAGGGCTAGAACCACAGTATTTACATTTAATTGGGAGGAGAGACCTCAGAGGCCCTATGTAGGAAGCCACCATTGGGGTGGTAAAGAACACATAGTATATCTGTATGGTAGCTTCCTATTCTGACAAACTATTCATGCTAACTGTGTGCACAATTTAGTTGTTTCTACCTCCTGAAGAATATAAGCACTATCAACCTCTTTAAAATGTCGGCTTCCTACAGCAAAGCCCCAGTTTCTTCACCCTTGTTAAAGTTCTTCACAGAACCATCAAAGAATTGGAGCACTTTGGACAAGAAGAGATATAAGTAATCTTCCAGTCTAATACCTAACCGAGAAAGAAACTGAGGGCCAGAGAAGGGATGTGATTCATCCAAGCTAGTCAGTGTTAGAGCCAAATTTTCAACCGTAATCCTCAGAATCTTGTATTCAGTCCACAGCACCACTCTTCTTGACTTCCCAGTATCAAGCTCTCCACAACTATATTGTTCACAAGAGTATTAGTCTTATCTTCCCAACTAGGCTGCAAGATCCTTGAGAGCAGGTTTGCCCTCTGTATCTGTCTATATCAAAAAATCCTTCTATACCTCCTTTATTCTCCTGAGTGCTTGGTAGATAGAGTGCTATCTCACAGCACTGTGGCTATTGTGAATGTCTCCAAAGGCACTGGACTTATTCCCAGGGAATAGTTGCTGAGGAAGTTTTGCTTAATGAATTTCAAAGTACATTATGTAATTCCTTCTCTTTCCATTTCCTCCAAAGCTATCACATGGAATCCTAACATCAGGGTCACATGTAAAGTGGGTAGCACAGTGCTCACTAGACTACATAGCAGATGCCCAATACAAACTTAAATCAAAGATGTGACATTGCGGAATTTTAGAAGTTGAAGGGGATCATTTTGTTGTATTCCAATAACTTGTCTACTATACCCAACTCTTTTCTCTTGTTGAATTGAACCGAATACATATTTAAAAACAAAATGAGATAGTCTCTGGAACCTATTGTTTAATACATGGTTGGATTTTTTTGGGTTTGGTTTTTTGGAGGGGGGAAGGCAGGGCAATTGGGGGTAAGTGACTTGCCCAAGGTCATACAGCTAGTAAGTGTTAAGTGTCTGAGGTGGAATTTGAACTCAGGTCCTCCTGACTCCAAGGCTGGTGCTCTATTCACTGCGCCACCTAGCTGCCCCATAATAAATACTTTTTTTTTTAAATGAGTCATAAATATATCTACTCATACAATTTCTGAAAATGAAACTATCCTTTCATTTGTTTCCATTTTTTCAGTTAAAAAGTAATAAGGTATACTAATAGGTATTTATTAAAAATTATTTTTATGCAAAGAAAAAAATCATTCCACTTTGGTTGTGTGGGCTCTATGGCACTAAGTGAATCATCCTGATGTTGAGGGAGCAGATGAGAGAATTCAGCAAAGACTTTTCAACACAAACCATACATAGGGATAGAATCATCGTTTTAAAGCAATCAGAGATCATGGTTGGTGGCCAAGGAGGGATACAGTTTTGGCACTGGAAGGACCAGGTGGTATAGATGCCTGGATCTGAAGCCAAGCTTGGTTGCTCCCATTGAGTTGGTGAATGGGCTCTATAGAGGCAGCAGTGGCATGCAAAGAAGTCAGGAGAAAACCAGAAGCAAAAGCAAGTTGGGGGGGGGGGGGGAGGGGGGAAGGGAAGAGAGTAGAGAATATAAGAAGGCAAGATCTGAAACCAAGGGTCTGGTACCATGTAAGCAACAACCTGTTGAGTTAGAGAATAATTCTAGATTCCTCACTAACTAATCTATGGGTACATGTAAATTTTTAATCCTGACTGGGCCAGCCTGGGCCCTACCCTCCATCTTCTCCAGCATTCATTTCAGCTGGAGAGCTCCCACCCCCCCTGCCACCCTCATTAACTTCCATAGCAACCCTGGCCTCTACCCAGCAGCAGATACCAACCCAGAGAGAGCAGTTAGTGAAATCAGCATTCTTTACTACTCCTCTGCTAGAACACCACATTACTCACCCTGAATTAGTAGGTGAGTGGCTATTTGCAAGGCTGTTTATATGATAAATCCATTGGGCAGGACCAGACCTAGAAACACATATATATATCCTGGGCAGGACTGAGTATTCAGATTTAAGCAGGGTTAGTTGTCACATCTGAACTGTCCATTTCAAGTTGACTAATTATTTTTTTTCCCAGCCAGTTACTGCATAATTGGTTCAAGCCCAACCTGGCTATTTTGGTGATGATGAAAACTAAGGTATTAGTACTATCACATGGATTGCTTAACCTTGGGGATTCAATAACACCAAGCAATCCAAAAATATTACCATTTCGAATAGCTTAAATAAGAAGGGTCAAACATGAGGTGTGGGTGTAGGCAGCCCACAGCACTCCAGAGTACAACTAAGTCAGGTTAAATGTAATTGGAAAATATCTTTTTTTTAAAAAACAATACAATAGGACGTAGATAATGTTAATATGTAGTGATCTAAGTAAATTTGTAGCCAGCAGGAATCTTTATGTATGTTTTAATGACCCTGTTTTTATTTGAGTTTGACACCACTAGTTTAAATCATAGATTTGTGGAATTGGAAACTTCCAAAGAGATCACACACACATACACACACACACACACACACACCTGCGCGCACAGACACAAGTTCATACAAACTAGTGGCAGAGTATGTAGTAAATCAGTTTCTGATTTTCAATTTAGTTGAGTTGTTGCTGTTTGTCTTTTGTTCTTGAAGAGGACCATGATATCAGGAAGGTGAGGCTGTAACTTGCATGTGAATTGGATTTAAATGAGGAAGGACTATGCAAAGTCACTACCCTAACTCTCTCTCCTTGAGAACCATCTGGGTCCAGTGGCAAAATACAGATCAGGGATTGCTTAGATCCTGAATAATATATAGTGACCACAGAGAATAATAATCCTTCTATCAAAAAATACATTTTAAGCCCTTTACAACCAAAGCCCTTCTTGCTTTTCTAGCCTCCACACACTTAAACTTCAGACTCCCTGCCTTTTCAGTGGTACCCATGAGCCCTCATTGTTCTCTCTGCTTTTGCCTCCTGGATTCTTTGACTTCTTTCAAGATTTAGCTCAAATTCCACCTTTTGCAAGAAGCCTTTCTGGGCCCACCCCTCTTCTCCATTGCTAATCCCTACCTTTGAGATTACTTTTCATCCACTCTGTATGCATCATGTATATACATAGGCAGTTGCATGATAATAATCCCATTAGAATGTGAACTCCCTGAGGACCAGGAGCATGTTTTTGTCTTTCTTTATATCCCCAGCATTTAGAGTGGTGCCTGGCATATAGTAAGTGCTTAATAAATGCATGTTGGTGATCATAATAATAACGAGTATGTACCTAAGATGCCAGGAACACATTCACCTCCCTTCTCTTCTCCACCCCACTCTTCCTAGGGTGAGGCTAGGGTACGGAAGGGGCATGGGGTGGAATAGATGTTTGGACTCTGAAGGACTGGAAATAAAAAGCTGTGAAGAGGCCAGGCCTTCGAGTAGGGTAAATGACCCTTACCAGCCTCCATTCACCACTGTGATTTTCTTTCTGGAGAGCTCAGGGATTAGTCCTTCTACTGTCTATTGCCTCTAACCAAGGTTCCTCACCTTTCCTGGTTAATAGGGCCACTGGAGCTCAATCAATTAGTCAAATCCAACTCTTCATAACCTTATTTGGGGTTTTCTTGGCAAAGACACTGGAGTGGTTTACCATTTCCTTTTCTGGATCATCTTACAGATGAGGAAACTAAGGCAACAAGGTTAAATGACTTACCCAGAGTCACATAGCTAGTAGGTGTCTTAGGCTGGATTTGAACTCGGGTTCTCCTGACTCCAGAGCCGGCATTCTATCCACTCCACCACCAAATTATATGTAGTCCTCTATGGATTTTCCAATAAATAACTCCCTCCCATTCCTCTTACATATGTGCCCTTTTCACTATGACCCTTTTCCAAGGGAAAGACAAAATTACCCATAGGTGTGAATCGGGTGTATCTTTGTTAATACAAATGAATGAAGTAATATTCACCAACTTAAAAAAAAAAAGAACCAAAAAACCAGGTGCAACTTGCCCTGCCTGGGCATTTCATGAAGAGAATTGGAGTGAGACAGAAATTCGGAAAGTGGAGATTAAGATAAGGCTAGACTAGATAATATAGGAATGACTGGTAACCATAGTTGGAGGCATTACCAATGGACAGAGCTCACTGACTGCTGAAGAGAGGTATATGAGAAATAACCCCAGATTCTATCCTCCTATCCCCCTTTGTTTCCAACAAAATTTCTTCCAGAGACCCCTGTAAGTCAAGGTAAGAATGAGGAGGGGAGTGAGGATATATCAATAAGCTTAAGGGAAGAGGAAGCAAATCCCACTAGGGAGAGAAAAAAAAGTACCCGTAATGACCATTCTCATGTAAGGGACATATGTAAACTTATAAATGTCAGGAACAAGAGAGGTAACACAGTATAGAGCACTGTAGGGTGCTGGACCTGAAATCAGGGAAGATCTAGGTTCAAATACTGCCTCTGACACTTCCTAGCTTCTATGACTCTAGGCAAGTGACTTAACCTCTCTATGCCTCAGTTTCTCCATCTGTAAAATACGGGAGTTGAATTCAATGACCTTTAAGTCCCTTCAAACTAAAAATCTATGATTCTATGAATACCTATTACGTCAGTGTGAATTTGTATGCAATAGTTAAAGAATGACATTCTCAAAGCATGGCCTTACCATTACCAAAAGCTATATTAACTATTCTTTTATTTTCCTTCTCAAATTAGACTCCATCTCTGCTTGTTACACTTATATTTGAGTGGATATGCCTATACCTTCACACAGAGGTAAATAAATAATATATTCAGAATATGTATCATTGTAGGTATTTGCGCTCAAGTGCATCAACTAGGATATGCATTTTTCTTGTGCTTGAGCCTTTTTCTCTTGTATTTTTTTCCCCTGTTGGGTTCTTACCAAGAAATCAAAAGCAAAAAGAGTTAGACTTCTCATGACAGTTCTGACTTTCATACAGAAAGGAAGAATTTCAAAGCAGCACATCACTGACGAAAATGCTTATTAAAGATGCAGTAGAATCAATTGGGAGACTTGAGAGGAAAGCTTCCAAACAGTGTTAGGAATAGGTGTGTCCCCTGCCCATTCTGCCCCATGATTGCAGGAAAGGGCTTCTCTCAATTGAAGCTCTTTTCATTGTACCCCTGACCAAGGCTAAGGGAGCCCCAAATTTAAATGCACGCCACTAGTGTCAGGTATATAGTATTGAACAATGGCCTACAGGGATAGCTTGTACTTGATCTTTTTGATGGTGGGTTGTTAAGGTTTCCACAGAGATAGCAGAGTGGGCTTTCTTTAATTCTCACCCATGTAGAAAGAAGAGAGGCCAACTATAGACTCTTACTGTCCATTTCTTTCCCATGTTCAATAATCTGTGTGTACTCATCCATGGCTCTGATGTGAGGTAAAACATCCCATTTGAGTGGTATTTGAAGTTGAAATGACATGGCTTTATTTAGACTGTTGTCAACGTTACCGTGTATAGTGAAGTCATTCCTTGGCAGGTATCCTTTTGCCTGTTAAAGGGAGACTCAAGAGTCATGGGGCAAGGGGATCATTGCCCTAAAAAAAAAAAATTAGGAGCTTGGGATGCCTTGAGGTACATAATAGGGAAGTGACTGCTGGAAGTAATAATTCATCATTTGGGATGTACACATTTGGAGATAGGCGTGTCTCACGATTTTCATGCCCAGAGAAAAACTGGTATATGTGGTTAGTTAGAAAGCTTAATCTTCTTGATTATTTTTTTTTCTATTTTCAGTTGTGTTGACTCTTTGTGACTGCATTTGGGGTTTTCTTGGCAAAGGTATTGGAGTGGTTTGCCATTTCCTTCTCCAATTCATTGTATAGATGAGGAAACTGAGACAAACAGGTTTAAGTGATTTGCCCAGGATCACATAGCTAGCAAGTGTCTGAGGATAGATTTGAACTCAAGAATCTGAGTCTTCCTGACTCCAGGGCTGACATTCTGTTTATTGCACCACCTTCTTGATTCCCTGGTACTAATGAGAAACAGTTTAGAATTAAGAAAATAAATTCTTTCTTAAATATATATGTACATATGTATTTATGTATGTGTGTATGTATATGTTACATCTAAAGAGGGAACACTGGTTAATGTCTATATAAGGAAAGAACAATTGGTAAACATATAGAGTTCTGTTTACACATATATGATGCCATGAAGAATTGTTATTTTTTTTTAGTTTAAATTAAACCCTATGACTCAATAATAAACATGTGAAATATTAGCTAGACTTGGCTCTTTGATGTGAAATATGATGTTTATCACTTAAACACATAAGACATGGCTTAAAAGGACAGTTATTCATAACTTGAAACCATTCTCATTATTTTATAGTTAAAATCCTCTCTTTGTAGAACTCCAAACACATTTTCATTTATTCCTAAGTACTCATGAGCTGAACCGAACTAGAACACTTTTGTTGTCAAATTTACTCCAAAGAAACAAATGATATATTATGACAGCAAAAAAAAAAAAAGTAAACAAACCCTACCTTATGAATTTGCTAACTATTGTTCCCTGCTATTGGGAGTGAGTGATGGGTGCTAACCAAGTACTTGGATTTCACCATGATAGTGAGTGCTAACATTTTCACCATGATGAGACATGAGTATATTGCCGGTGAGAGAGCCAGAGAACTAAATTGGGTATCAGGAGGTTTGAGAAGAGATGGGAAAACCCTTTCTTTGAAGTAGATTTCCCTCTAGGGGGTAATATGTATCCATTCTCCAGTCTTCAGGTCAGAAGAATGAATCCATTTTGCCTTTTTTCACATAACTCCTAGAAGCAGGGGATAGGTATGCATGTTGCCAGTTTCAGATTAAGAAAAAAAGAAAATGAGGCCATTTTATTTTTTTGATTTGTTTACGGTTTTTTGAGGGGTAATTTAAGGTACAATAAATGCCTGATTGAGAAAATTTCCATACTCTTGACTATTCTGCTATACTATGTTCTAGACACCTTGTCATTCTCCTGAAGACTTAAAATATGGAAAATGGACACATATGTTGAGTGAATGTCCATGATCTCGCTGCTTTGGAAGAGAATTATTAACCAATTCCATATACAGTGTCTGGCAACTATCTGGAGAGGGGGTATAATTGATTCTAAAAGGAGTGAAGAAAAAATGGAGAATGAAAAATAGATTCTCTCTTTGCCCAAGTTTGCATAGTTGATTTTTAAGTGGGTGGTGTTTGGAATATGGGGATAAGAAGAAGGATTCTATCCAACTAGAGTTCTAATTTGAGGCCTAAATTAATGCATACCTGAACAGGTGACATTATCCAAATGATAAATTACTATAGGCGCAGGTCATTATATTCATAAGAGTGATTTATGACCCAGGCCTGGGCATGAACATGGAAAGAGATATTTAAATGTAACCATTTAAAAGATAAGTTACTCAGTTTGGTGCTATATTTAAAAAATTGAGGTGTATCTTCCTCTTGTCACACTAGTCAAAATAGATTAGCTCAGTTTTTAAATTTTTAATATGGCAATTAAACAACCAAATGTATATTATAAATAAGACAAATAATACTTTTGTGGTCTCTTCTTTCTTCCTTTATTTAAAAACATATAAACACAGGCAACACTCAACAAAACCTCAGTGATCTGTATACACCCTCTTGACATAGGCCTGTTCACATTATCATAACCTTTTGAGGCTAAAAGGAAACTTTCATTGATTTCCTTCCTTATTGAAACAGGGCCCAAAATCATCATTATAGACCCTAGAATAGTCTGGAAAACACAAAGATGGCTTGTCAACAACAGATTAATTGATATTATTTCAGAATGTAAGGGAGAGGAGAAACAATAGGGTGACAGGTTCATAAAATGAGAATTGATCTTTCTATGGCAGTTGAGTAGTCTTTCTGAACATGAAAGTTAGGCATTCAAGTTATTGAGAATTAGTGTGAGATAGTGAAAAGAGCCCTGTATGTGGACCAAGGGGAGAATCTAGGTTTGAATCCCACCTCTGACACTGACTGTCGGATCATGGGTAACTCATCTCTCTGAGCCTCAGTTGCTTGTAGTGCCTGTATACCACAGGACCATTTTGAGGATTGAAGGATGATAGATGGAAAAGTCTTTGCAACCTGTAACATTGCATAAAAATTCCAGCAATTTTTACTAACCATCTTTTGGAGTGTGTTCTCTACCATTCATTAAGGACACAAAAGAATAAAGGAGAGAGATAGATGTAGAGTGTTGTAATTCTTGTCCAATTGAAGGAAGAGGAAAAGTGGATCCAGGGCTTTCAAACATAAATTTAAAAGAGGAAAAGGTTTTCTCCTCTTCTTTTTCCTCTTCTTCCTTGCATGAGCCCATCCTACCCCCCATCCCCAATAAAAACCCTCACATAAAACTCTAACCCATTTGCCCATGGCTTTAATCAGCTTATTTATATATCAAAATAAATAATAAAAACCTCAGTACTTGTCAGGTTTAAAGTATTAGGGCATTTGTACGTAGGACTTCTGAAGCCTAGATAGTCTTCTAGATCCAAAGAAACAAATCTCTAATGGTGACTTTTCAGCTAGTGAGGTATTTTTCAGAGGGGTGTGAAGGACCTCTCACAAATGACAAAATGAGAGAAATAACCTATTCCTGAGACTAGCCTTGCCTAGAATCAGGGCATTCATGGGCAGTTTCCATTTTATATTATTATACATTTATTAGGGGTGTGCTGGAACCAACTCTTAATCAGCTCTAGAGAATTGATTCTAAAATTTTCAGTGAGGGCAGCTAGTGCCTGCTGGAGTCAGAAAGACCTAAGTTCAAATTCAGCTTCAGACACTTACTAACTGTGTGACCCTGGACAAGTGACTCAACCCTGTTTGCCTCAGTTTCCTCATCTGTAAAATGAGTTAGAGAAGGAAATAGCAAACCACTCTACTTTCTCTGCCAAGAAAACTCCAAAAGGGGTCAGGAAGAGTCAGACATGACGTAAATGACTGAAGAACAGCAAGTTTACACGCTGGAAACTGGCAAATCAAAGCTTGATTTTTTTTGTTGTTGATTGTCTATAAAGCGATAGGGAAAATGTTAATTGTTCAGATTAAACTTAAAATTGTGTCCTTTCCCCCAGAGAGCCAGTTGCCAAACGTTTACCAGCACGCTCCCGATTAAAATCACCCGTAAAAATGAAGAGGAGTTCCAAACAGGCCTCAGGTTTCTAACATTTGCCTTTCTGGCAATGAGACTGGGAACAATTTTTCAAATGTTTTAAACAAAAAAACAATGTTGGTGTTGGAAGAGGGATGGGGGTGCAATTTCAAGACGGCATTTGCTCTGTTTCTGGTTGCCTAATCAGGGGTGGGGAACCTGCAGCCTCCAGGTCACATGTGGCCCTCTAGGTCCTCAAGTGCAGCCATTTGGGTTTGTTCTGTGAAATTTGGATTTGATCAAAGGGCTGTGCTTGAGGATCTAGAGGGCCACATGTGGCCTCAAGGCCACAGGTTCGTCCCCTCCTCCCCCTTGGCCTAGATCATATTCATATCCAGAAACACATAAGTCACTGAAACTTTGATTTTTTTTTTCACCAGGTGTTTTTTCTTTTTATTTTCAAACAAAAGAGCGTGGCATTCTGCCCTTATATAACGTTCTTTCCTATAAGCCCTACAGGGAAGGTAGGGTCTGAATGCTAACTATGGTACACTGCCTAGAATAATACTTTGTGCTGTACAGTACTTTGCTGATCCTTCTTCATTCAAAACTCCCAGAATATTATCTAGAGGCAATATGATTAATCTTTTTTTTTTTTTGAGGGAAGGAGGGAGGGAATGAGATGGTTGGCTTGGATTGCCCCGACTGCTCATACAATGAGAGAGTAAGCCAAGCCTGCGTTGAAGTTCCAGGCATCTAGCTTAATGGGTTGTGTCTCAGGTAATCTTCCTCTTAATGATTAAAAGAGGCAGTGCCTTACTTGAAAACCTTGAAGCCTCCTTCGCTTTACCCTGGGTTTATAGAATTGGCACTTCCTACTAGACCCTCCACTGGAGGAGTACATCAGATGCAGCAGTGATCTGGCCAGTGCAGTTTTGCCTCCTGCCAGTCCAGCACAAGGGTAGTGAGCTTTCAGAAATCCATGATGGCCCCTGAGTCAACATTTGTGATCTTATAATCACTCCCCCCCAAAGCTAATTCCTAATTGTTTGTTTTCCTTTCTATTTTATCTATCACCTATCCACCTATCAATCTATCGATCGATCATCTGTCAATCTATCTTTTTGTCTATCTGTCCATCTGTCTGTCTGTCTATCTATCTACCTATCTTTTGGCCCTGCTATTGCCAAGAACATATGGGGAGAGTTAACTCATTGACTAGGGCTGGAGAAATATTGACCAACTGAAGACTATTTGTCTTGAATGCTGTTAATTTTGTGATAAATAAGAAAGTCTCACCACTCTCAATTCTTAGACGGTTCTAGAAAAACACACAATTTGTGATGATGACAGCCAGGACTCTGATTCTTTTTCTTGTCCCAAGACTTCCTGGTCATTCTTAAGATTGACTGGTCATTGATATAGGCAGATTTAACCATTTGGAGGAAGGTATTGCCTCTGTTCAACTGCAAATATCCACTATTCCTGGGAAGGAGGATACAGGATATCATCACCAGTCATTCAATTCTGTAAGGGCTGCAAATTCTATAAGATCCTTTCCAGCATGAGGGCTAGTCAAGAGCATATTTTGACAGGGAAAGTAGAGAGAGTTTCTAAGCCCAGGCATTATTTAGACAGGGTCCTTAGCTGTGGCCTAGGCAGTCAAAGGGACAAAACAAAGGTGTCTGGGAGACGTGGTGTGGTGAGGGAGGAGAAGGACACTAAAGAAGAGATCTTTTTTTCCTACAACATGTTATACTTTTAGTTATTATTGTACAGTAAAACTTGGCTATGCAGAACCCAGGTCAATTTGAATGGGTGAATTTTCTAGAAATTTGAAGGCTTACCTGTAAGCACATTAAAAAAAAAAAACAATTTCCACCTGAATGGAAATTTTTTTTTCTAAAATGTATTATGCATTTCCTGCCTTCTTAAAAAGGGAGGATATTTATTGATTTATTCAGGTCCAGATCTATTTCATCAGTGGGGGAAGAATTTGAAAATTTCCTCTAATAATACAGATCAATAATTCCTCTATAGGTGATTGTTTTTACAGAGTTGCTTATCCATCTATTGATCCATCAATCAATAAACATTTATTAAGAACCTACCACACGTTTAGACACTGTGCTAAGTACTAGGATGCAAAAAGAGGCAAAAGACACTCCCTGCCCTCAAGGAGTTTACAATCTAATAGGGGAGACAACATGCAAAGAAAATGCAAGCTATATACAGGATAAGTAGAAAATAGTTAACAGGGGAAAGGCACTGGAATGAAGAGGGGTTGGGGAAGGCTTTCTGTGGAAGGTAGGATTTTATCTGGGACTTGGAGAAAGCCAGGGAGTGGAGGAGAGAGAGCATTCCCCACCTGGGGGACAGCAAGAGAAAATGCCTAAAGCTGAGAGATGGAGTATCCTGTTCATGAAATAGCAAAGAGGCCAGTGTCACTAGATCAAAGGGTACATGTTGGGGAGTGATGTGTAAGAGGACTTCAGGGGGCTAGGTGATAAAGGACTTTGAATGCCAAGCAGAGCTTTTTGTTTTGATCTTGGAGTCAAAATGAAACCATTGGAGATCATTGATTTGGGGGTGGGAGGGGGTGACACAATCGAACCTGTTCTTAACGACAATGAGGTTCTGCCATCCCTCAGTGACCACACAGCTAATATGGGTCAGAAACAGCCCTTGAACCCAGGTCCAGAGCTGACTCTCTATCCATTTCCCAATTTTTCTTTGCTAAATAGGGGAGACTGAATAAAATTTGGCCTATTCTAAATGACCCAAGGTCATCATTTATAACTGCCAGGTATTATCTTTCACTGAGCTACCCTTAAATGTTGCTAAAGTATGTCGAGCTAGTTGCCCCTACTCCAAAATTTTCCCAAATTTTCATATTTTTTTCAGTCTTTGTGCTTGCTTTTTATAACATTTCTATATTATCTGAAGATTCAACACTTGTAAAGCACTTTGCAAACCTTAAAGTATCTATAAATACTAGCTATTATTATGTTATTAATGTCAGTAATATAGGAAGAATAGGGGACAACATGAGAAATTCTCTGGGGTATTCCTCTGGGGCTAAGGTTCTAAGGAATAGCTAATTGAGGGGAGATTGATTGTACTACCAGCAATAAGAGAATGGGTACTGGTGGAGTTTTCATGATCTTTAAGAAAGAAACTATAGGGAGAAAGGGTGGACTTGTGATTTCACTGGTAAAGGTAATAATTATCTAATATAAAGAGCAGAATAGGTGGGGATCTGCACTGGTACAGGGAGTTTCCACACTGGAAGATTAGAATATCAACGAAATCACAAGTTTGGTTCCCCCTCCCAAAATTCAGACAAATAGCAATATTCTTCTCATCAGTTTATCCATAGATGTGTGCTAGAAAAACCTGTGGGTTCACTGTTTTTAAAATATCAATTGGTGTCCCTGGCTGGGCCAGTAAGTGTTAACATCTCATGTGCAGGGCGTGAGAAACATTACATAACGCGTTCAGTCTCATCTCATGGGTGTTTTTATGGACACTCTGCCAGAACTAATTTCACGGTTTTAAAACAACTCGTGGTACCAAAAGAATTCATAATGAACAGCCACAAGATATGATTGTTTCCCATTTTCAAGGAAAAACCTGTAGCTCCCTGGGACTTATTAAGAACCATTTCTTAATTAAGCCCACAATATAGGCCTAAAAGAAAGAAAGCTTGCTACTGGTATCACCCTCATGTGTGTATATGTGTAGATATGTGTATAATGTATAAATGACTGCAGAAAGTTCACTTTTCATAAGAGCCCTGTGGACTTTCCCCTGTTCCTTCTTTTCCTCTTCCTCCCAATCCAGCCCCTTTTCCTGTCTTTCACTTGCAGTCAGTTTGCCCATTTGAAGAAACTAAAAATCTGTAGGCCAAACTAGCATTCTAACCCAACCTTATCCTACATGCATTACCTTTCTCTTGTCTCAGAAGGGGAAATGAGTCAGGGTAATATTTTGGTGCCGGCTAAGGGGTCTTCTCTGAAGAAAGGAGCAAAAACGATCAAACTGGTGAGGTTTGTACTTGCTTCCTTGCAGCTTGGGCTGTTTTGTAGAAATGCTGGTTTTAGACTTAGAAAGAACCTTTACACTCCAGTGTTCTCAGGGTCTTAGATTTAGAGTTGAAACAGACCTCAAAGGTCGTCGAGGAAAGTTTGTACAAAGAGATGATCATGACACACACACCCCCAGAAAAAAAAAAGAAATAAAGCTATTTTCTCCAGATTTTTCTTATAAACCAAGAGCCAAGAGGAGGAAAAGGAATGGGTGCTATGAGGATGGAGAGGAGGATTATGTCTGAGTACATAGAGTTATTTCCTGGAGAGTTTAACTTGAAAGGAAGGAAATAGGAGAGATGGTGCTTGGAGCTGTACTTGCATGCATCTGTTGTCCCAGATCCTCCTAGCATGGTGGTAAAGCAGTATTCATGTCATGGTATATTACTAGGCTTCTTAGATTTTTTTCTTTTTAAAAATTCATTCATTTATTTGTTCATTCTTTCGTGTATTGGTTCATTCATTCATTCGTTTGCTTGTTTGTTTATTTTAGGCTTCTTAGATTAAAGTTCTCTGGGAAGTTTTCTCTCACCCCTCAGTGGGTAATGACCTTTCCCCTCAGACCTCACATTGCATGTTATTTTGTAACTTTCCAATGCACTTATAATGTAGTACTCTGTATTCTAGCAAACTGTGATACTATCTTATCCCTATATTTAACTGTAAGCCACTTTAAGGTAGGGACTATATTCTGCCAAAAATGTATACCTTACCTACTGTCTAGAAGAGTACTCTGCTTGCAATAGACACTTAATAAGTGCTTGTTGATTCAAATTGATTTAAGGAGCTTGGTCTCCTTGTATGTCTTCAGGGCTTAGTATGATGCCTAGCATACAGGAAGTGCTCAATAAATGCTTATTCACTGGCTGGCAGCTTCTCTCTGGCCTGGAAATTATCATCTAAATCTGAGCTTCTTCAACTTTTTCCACTTCAAACCCCTTTTGTCGCATGACCTGAGAGCATGCCCAGTGCTAAATTTGCATGCTTTATGTTCAGAACCAAGGCTGCGGTGAAGTTGTGGGATGCAACAGGGCAAGCACTGCCAGAAACACCTTGGACTTGTTACACATTGGATTTTTAATTAATTTTTGGTCCTTGCACTTTCAGAAATCCTCTACTGTTGGCAAATTTTTTGCAGCTCCATATGGGGTACACAACCCTCAGTTTAAGAAGCACTGAAAATGACCTACAAGTCTTCAGCATTGGATGAGAAATAAGGAACTCTGGAGATCTGGTCAGCATTGCTGAAGAAAGTCACTCAAAATCAAAACAGGAAACAGAAGCCACTGTATGGGGGTGTGTGTGTGTGTGTGTGTGTGTGTGTGTGTGTGTGTAGAGAGCAAGTGAAAGAGGGGAGGAGAGAGAGAGACAAAGAGAGAAAAAGAGAGGGGTAGGCAGGGAGGGAGGGAGGAAGGAAAAGAGAAAGAAAGGAGGGAGGAGAGGGAGAGCAGAGAGGGAGGGAGTAGAGAGAAAAGGAAGGAAGGGGAGAGAGGGAAGGAGGAAGAGAAAAAGAGAGGGAGAGACACAGACACATCTTAAAGTAGCTTCTGCTTCCTGATTTGATTTGACGAGAGAGTTGTTTATATAAGAGTGTCCTAAAACTTTTAGTATGATTTAAATTATTAAAGCTTAAACCTAAGTTGTTAAAGGTTAAAACTTCACTAAGATTTTTGCACCACTCTATATGTATGTGTATATGTTCCCATTTCCTGGTTTAATATATATGCACACATATACATATATTGTGTGTGTATGTGCACATATGTATATATTTCAAGCTATATACCCAGGGGCCAGAGTTTGGTTTCATGAATAGAGTATGTAGTGAGGAAGAAGCCCAGACCCAGTTTCTGCTTTGAGGAGGTTTTGCTAGTGTCAGATGCTGGAGAACCTGGCCATTGGCTAAGTACACTCACTTTAGGAGGGCTACTATCTTAAAATCTTTCATCACCAGGCTGCCTATTCCCACCACCCCCAGTTAGGAGAGTTGCTTGTCTTCTCTCCCATGGGGTGTATCACATGGAGTGGGTGGAGTCTTTTGGCACTTTGATAGAGCCCCAGTGCTGTAATGCCCAAGTTACGAATCTTTATAGGCGTCAAGCCTTAAAGAATTAAGTTTCCATGAACTCTTCATGAAATTAGTAAGGGACGGGCAGGGACAAGGGGTAACATTTCTGTCCCACAGAGCCCAGGCTTTGGTCTATAAAGGAACTCCTCTATCAGACAAATGAAGATTTAAAAAAAATAATACTGGCATTTATTTGGTTGAAAGCATGAAAGAGTCAAGACAAAGCTGCAAGACTAAGCTGTTTTTGAACACAGACATCAAGAACGTGGCTGGAAGGTCTAAGGGATTCTTTGAGCAAGAAGGATTCTGGGAAAAGGGAGGGAAGGAAAGTCAGATACTTCTTTTTCCCCCAAATCTAATTAATTCTAGACTTTTTGCAGTCTGAATAAAGGTGCTCTCGGCTACTTACTAACGACAGAACAATATGGTGTAATTTTGAAAATAGACCAGGTTCTGTGCTCAGATACCTGCATGCAGTCCACGAGGGCTGGACTTCAGTGATTCAATTGTTTTTTACTTCAATGAGAGCTGAATAACAGAAGTCCAGTTTCAAGCTCTCTGGCTATTTACTCCAGAATTCTTGTTGTGGGCCTTCTGTTTCTCTTTCTCATTTTTTCAAAAGGCAGCATAATAATAAGTATGGTGTTCCTAAGCTGCCTGTTTTAGAATCTGTCCACAGTATAGTTTAAAAATATAAACAATGTGTTCACTGCCTTACATACTCCAGGTAAGGAGGAAAAGAGAGTCTATTAAGAAGGCAATTCTAAACTGGGATGTGTGTGTGTAGGAGGGAGGCAAGGAGAAAGACTGCAGTGGAGTAAGCAGAAAATTATTCAGCATTTCTCTGCTCTATTCATTAAAGCAATGGTGTTAGGCACTGAAATTTTCTGTTTCAGTCAGACCTTTATTTTATTTATGTCAGTATTTGTAAATAATTATCTTAACGTGACATTTTAAGTAGACTTGTTTTCAAACATGCACAATGACTGCTTTCTGAAAAATAATGAACACACAGCATTCACCGAAACAATTGACTTTTCATTTTCCATCTACCTTTCTAAGGTATTGAATGTTTTCCTTGAAAAGATACTGCCTTTGAGGGACTCATGTTGTTTGGCTGCCTTTTTGCCATCTCATAGAGGCTGCTGGGAAATCTCCCAGATTTCACCTAGCAGAGTTGGATTCTCAGAAAGCAGGTTTAGCATCCTATGATACTAAGCATCACAAAATCACTCTTAATCTACTAGGGTCATGAGGGTTCCATTGTTGGAGGAAAAGAAAACGTCTTTAAAAGGTCACAGAGCATTTTGCCTGTGGAAGCCCAAGGAGCAACCTTCCAAGAATATGGTAGCCAATAAGCCTTGAGGTCTAGCAAGGCCCAAGTTCATCTCTAAAGCAAATCATTGGAAAACTCTTTGAAGTCTCAGAAATCCTCCCCCCAGTGAAAATTGAAAGCACTGAATATTTAACGGCTTCCAGTCTTTGGGGGTTTCCAGTTTACTCAATCTTTGGTTCTCAGATAGCCACTACTTGTACAATGAACTTTTATCCTTTTCAAAATGTAATCCTATTTGATTTTTAAAGCAGTTCATTAATGTTTAAAATGGCTTAAGAGCTAGAACAAACAATATCTGAAAATTAAGAATCAGAACCGCCTAAAACAATCTTTATATGTCACCTGCTATATTTTCACATACAATATCCCTGTTACACATTGAAATGGGGGGAATGAAAGAATAAACATTTATGAAGCACCTACTATGGGCCAGGTGCTCTGCTATGCACTTTAAATTATTTCCTCATTTGATTCCCACCACAACCCTGTGAGGCAGTTACTATTATTATCCCTATTGTACAGTTGAGGAGAGTGAGGTGACTTGCCCAGGGTCACACAGCTAGGAAGTCTCTGAGGCAGGATTTGAACTCATGTCTTCCTGACTCTAGGTCCAATGCTCTATCTGTTGCACTAGCTGAAAACAATGTGGTTCCAGAAGAGAGATTTCCCACACCCCTTCCCCTCTTTTTGGAATGCTGAATAAATACAAGAACTTGAGAGAATCTTAAAAATCTATCTTAGCCCTTGGGTTATTTATGTGAACTATGTCGGTATATTTGGCCACTGAGAAACAGATACACTGTGTAGGCTGAGATGATGGTAGCGGCAATGGCAGCGATGATTCTTCTTAAGGAAAGGAAAAGGAAGGAAGTGAGAAGTAGGGGAAGAAGGAAAAGAAGGAAGGGGAGGCGAGTCAAAGGAGGACCTTGCTAACATATTCTCACACTTGAATAGGCTCCCCTTTTTGTTCTCTTGGCAAGAGTAAGGAATAATGATGATGAGCATTACCAGAGCTGAATTGGCCACACAGACTAAAACAAGAACATCTCACATTTATATTTTTCCTTGGGGGGGGAGAGGGCCAGTTGGGGTTAATTGACTTGCTCAGGGTCACACAGCTAGTAAGTATCAAGTGTCTTAGGTCAAATTTGAACTCAGAACTCAGGTCCTTGAATACAGGGCTGGTGCTCGATTTAATGTTCCACCTAGCTGCCCCTACATTTGTATTGTTCAAAGCACTTGCACGGACTCGTTTGACTCTATCAAAACTCTATGAAGTAGGTGGAATGTATATGGTTATCCTTGTCTTATGGGTAAGAAAAAGTGATGTTGAAGAAGTCAAGGGACTTATCTAGGGTAACATTGCTGATGGCAGAGCCAGGGAACAAGCCCATGTCCCCCGTTTCTCATTCTACCCCACCATGTTCTGTGTCATTAGAGCCTGGTTCATTGTATCCACACTAACCATTCTGTGCACCTCATCCAAAAAAGAAGGAAAATATTTCCAATCAGCCTTCTAGTGCCCTCTGTGACCTAAGAAAAGGTCACCACGGCCACTCTTGTGTCACTGAGATAGAAAAAAGAGAAAGGTGGAAGGGATGGCAGAAATACCCATGAAACACTGGCACTAGCTGACAACTGCAAGACGCAACATGAGCTATTGTGAAATTACAGCCAGCCCAGAAGTCTCTTTGTTGAGAAGCCATGTACCACCTACAACAGGAGAATGCTTTATTACCCAACACGGAGCTGTTTGGAATTCTTGCTGAGATTTGAGGAACAGCACACTGGAAAATCATATCAGTGCGAAGTGACTGCAGCTGGGCAGTGGTAGGATCCTCGTAGGAGGCTTGGGTTTGGATATATGTCAGCCAGTAGGCAGAGGGGACTTCAAATGGAGAGAGGTCAGTTAGAAACTGGAATTTCACAGGGGCTTCCAAAAACAGTCCAAAGTCTACCCAGCTTATAGGAATGGCTGGGGGTCTCCTAGGCAATGCAGATTTCATTTTGAGGTTTTTTTCCTTAAATCATGATTTCCTGGGAAGCAGAGCCATACATAATAGGCTAATAGGCTCCCGTAGAAAATTTGAGGTGAGACACTTGGTTGAGAAGGGACTGAGCACCTCAGTTTGCTACACATTCCTCTCTAATAGCATTTTTATGCAGGGGGTGGGGGAATATCAGATTAAAATGTATTTCAAGAGGAACCTTGAAGAGAAGAAATCCAAACAGGGACAATGGGGGCCATATAGAGGGGAATAACAGGGAGGAGAGGATGCTTTATAGGCCAGTTTGTATATATTTGATGACTGAATTCATTTTTATTTTGTGGTTTCCTCCTCTCCCTTCCTCCTTTCCTCTCTAAGTTGGGGGCCAGGCCTGGCCTAGTCATTCCTTGGAATCCTAGTGCATCCTAGAGAAGGCCATCAGAGCTAAGTAAGGGGCAAGTGGAGAACCCCCACTAGTGATAAAGATGGTTTTTCTCATCTGGTAAAGAGAGTTTCCCTGGAGAAAGCTTAATCCATGGCTATTAGGGACTGAGCTCTTGTCCCCCTGACCTTTGCCTTGTAAGAGGATTATTAATTAGCAAATCTGTGATTCTTCTTCAAGGAAAAAAAATCCCTCTTCCTGTCGCCTCCACCTGGGCCCTCCATGTCCCCCGCCACCCTCCCTTGGACTGTCAGCCTTGTGCATCAATATTTCATTTTGGAGAGCCTTGTTTGATGCCAGTTCTGCTTATTTGCTTCGCAGGAATTGCAGCCATGCTCTGTAGGTCTGTCAGTATGTAAATTAAACCGAGCATAGATAGCTTTGTGTTGCTTAATGTTCAGCTGATAAAAATTAATGTGGTGTGAAATGAGTATTTTATCTGACTACAGATACAGTGACGGAGTTAATTAGACAGGCAGAGGAGAGATGTGATTAACCATACAGAGCCCTCTCATCAAGGGGTGGCCTGCCACTGCACCGGAGAAGGAAAGCATGGCGGGCTTGGGTGGGCAGTCTGATGGTAATCGGCCTTGGCAGCAGACTCAGAGCCAGCCCAGGGAGCGCGGTGCCCTCCTTGAGCAATCAGACCTGACAGGCTGAGCTTCGGCAGGAGTGCTGATGAGGACATGTCTCCTGCCCTGGGTCATGGGAGGCAGGGGACAAAGCCAAGTGCTTCCAGCACACCCTGGAAAGTGTCCACGTCAGCATTCTTTGGGAATGCCCAGCCTGATTCTCCTCAGGCTCACAGCATTATTTTTAGAGACAGGAGGTTTATTCTTAAGGGGTGAAGAGGGATAATAGGCTACAATCAAACCCCTGCTGTAGAGGGCTATTGGTATAGCTAGAAATCCCTTACCACAAAGAAAACATTTCCCAAAGGGCTCCTAGACCCTGGGTTAATTTCAAAACAAGCTGATCTCCAGACCTCTCCATTTGTAGTGGCAGTGGGAGAGATTGGCTTAGACAATATTTTTATTTCTGGCTGGAAAGAAAAAAAGATACCTTTCCCTGACTCTAGATTGCTCTCCATTACTTTTCATGCCCTCTCTAGCCACACTAGTACCACGTGGGGAAGTGACCCTCAACAGGCTCTTCAGCAACCTCAAGATTCTTTCTTGGGGGGTCTTTTCAGCCCCTCGTAGGAGCTATATGGGCAATAGATACTCATCTAAGCTAGGTGGCATCGAGTGACTTGCTATGTTCACCTGAAAACATTGCTCTATAAAGTGAGGCTGACTGTGTTTTAAGAACTTTAGACAAGGGACAAGGTAAAGCCAGGAAAAGTAAATCGTTTATATCTATTTTGTGGATAGTTGAAAAATTAACTCTCCTGAATACACACACAGACATTTTTCTAAGTTGGTGCTCCCTCCACTGACATAGATCACAAATTCTCTGTGACTCAGTGGAAGGGTCTTTCAGAGTAGCTGGGACCAAAACTTTCCCCATTTGTCTGCCATTCTCATGTTTATCCTCTGTGAACTGGGCTGCACTGGTCCTCAGATGTTAGACCTATAATTCACCAATTGACCTATATTTGAAGTCTCTCCAACTTTGGTGGGACTTCCAGAGAGCTTAATAATAGTCTTTAATAAATCAACAGTCACCTTCACACTGTGGTGACACATCTTTTCAGGATTTTAGCAGTTTATGTTCCTGTAAATAGACATACAGCATATCCACATTTAAAAATAAAATTGTGATGTCTAATTTTCCATGTGGTGGCTTTTGCCCTTTATTAAGATCAGATTCCTTATCAAAAAGGAAAAAAAAGGACAGAACTCTTGAATGGATTGAGGAAGTAGAATACAATGGAAAGAGCATTAGATTTAGAGTCAGAAGACCTGAGTTCTAGTCCTAACTCTGGCATCAGTGACCTTTGTGACCATTGGCAAGTAACTTGTGCTCAGTTTCCTCATCTGTAAAATGAGGGAGTTGGAAGTGACATCCTTTAAGGTCACCTATGATGACATAGGATCTATAATCCCATTATTGTTGACTCATGGTGCTAATCCCAGGCACCTACGTAAATCAGCTGGGTAAACTTCCATTCTTCTATTCATTTTCTCACTCAAAGATTCTGAGGTACCTTGTCTTAAGGAAGGGTGCAGTTCATGCCCTATGACCATCTAGTCTTCTCTACTCTTAGGGTTGCTTAATGATTTCTATTGTGATATAGAGAATCCTTTACTTAGAGGCCCACAGCTGCCATTAAGTAAGAGCTTGAACTCCTGAGTCATTAGACTTAGGTCCGACCAGGTGAATGTAAGGTAAGAGATTTCCTATTTATATGCTAGTCTAAGCAACTATCATCAGAAAACCAAGTAGTTCGTGATGGGTATGCCACCAGCAAGTAAATTCTGTCCTGCGTGCAGTGGAATGTGCCCTCTTGAGTAGCCTCTCAGCCCTAGGGTTTATTCATAATGACTCTACTTCCTAAGCCACACTTTTCTTCTTAAGCCCTCTACTTCTTGGCATGGTATAATGGAAAGACTATTATATTAGAAGTGAGGAGACCAGGGCTCTCATTCCAGCTATGACCTTAAGAAGCTATGTAACCTTAGGAAAGTCACTTAGCTTTTCCAGGCCTCATCTGTAAATGTAGGGTTTGAGCAATGTCATCTCTAAGACATTTTCTAGCTCTAACATAATATGAATCTAGATTATAGCTCCTTACCCCATGCTATTTCCTGGTCATCTCTATAATGTGCTAGCTCTACTCCATCATTTCCATCTTCACACACACACACACACACACACACACACACACACACACACACACACAGTCTGAGACCAGGCCTCCATGATACTTCTGGTTGTTTCCACACTCTATTGCGCCCACGCTGGCATAGTCTCCCATTCTCTCCCCACCCACACGAAACCTTGGACTCCACCTCTCAAACCCCAGCCTCTAATAAGTGAATTTTTGTCTTCTGTTGCCCAGAACCAGAACCCATGCTATTTCCCGGCTCTCTCCACCATGCTGCTCTTATCCTTTGAGTTCTCTTTTATGCGTTGTCTCCCCTGATTAGAATGTCGGCTTCTTGAGGGCAGACACTATCTTGATTACTTGACTACATGTAGTGCAATAGAAAATAAGAGAGGAGTTAGCTTTAAGAATCTATGTGCCAGGCACTGTGCTAAGCACTTTATAAAAATTATCTCATTTGATTCTCACAACCACCCAGTGCTCGGGACATACTTAGTGCCTAACAAGTACGTCATCTCTCTAACTCTTTTCCTATGCCAGTGATATGCCCAAAAACACAGGCTCATTGTCATTTTTCTTGCACACAATCACAAGGATCAACGCCTTCTATGTCAAATCCCATTTTCCAATCAGGTTGAACAGGTATATCTACCACTGTCAAGACGCACACTCTCAGGTTATTTGGATGTTGTGCTTCCTATTAGAATGTAAGCTGCCTGAAGCCAGGGACCTGTTTTTACCTTTCTCTGTGTCACCAACACTTAGCAAGTACCTTGCACATAGTAAGTTGTTAATGCTCATTGACCGACTGACTTAATGCTTCTCCATCCAGTCCCAAGTATGATTTCCAATAATCAGAATTATCTTCACGATGAAGGATGAAGAGACCATTTCTTTTGGGTTAAATTTGTTATTTTCACTAATAGTTATAAGCTGTTATTTTCACTAATGGATCAAATGAGATAATATTGTAAAACACTTAGCATAGTGCCTAGCACAGAGTAGGCACTATATAAATGTTTATTCCCTTCACTTCTTCTGTAATAGCAATAGAACTATTAATAACAATAGAACTCTAATTAAGCTGGGGTGACAAGAGCTTTAAACAGGGCTCTCATATGGTTGGGGGCAGCTTGCCTCCTTTCCATAGCAAGCAGTCTCCCTAAGCAATATACACCCCCTAGGACTTCATCACCATTGGGTACTGGGTCCCTTTCTCAGAACCTACTTTCCTCCAATCCCACTTAACTCTTTTGGGATTATGGACCATATGCTCTAGGGGAAAATAAATGTAACCAGTATAGGATTGTCCCTTTTGCAGCTGTCATCAGCTATATCCTGCCCTCCTCTCAACTACCTTTATCCAAATGCAAAAATTCATATTTATTGTTCTGAATAATAGCCAACAACCACAATAATAATACCAAGCAGGGCATTAATAGAGATGTTTTAGAGCTTTTACGTTTTCAAAGGGTCTTTTTCTTGGGTATTTTCTCATTTGCTCCTCACATCTCTATCGAGTAAGGTGAACAATTATTATTGTTCCCATTTGACAAATGCAGTACAGAGAAGTTTAGTGACTTGCCCGTGGTCACACAATTCAACATCAAATAAACACTGTGCTAGGCACTTGGGGAGATGCCAAGTTTAGACAAGGCACGGTCCCTGCCCTCATGGAATTTTCAGTCTAGAGGGGGAATAAGATACCAACTAAGGTAATAATATACAATATGAATTATAAATGCATTAAAGAGTTCCAAAACAACCTGTTGTACAAGATTTGAAGGGCGAAGGTACTTACTGACGGTGATAGACTACGGGAGAGGCTCAGAGGAGGCTCCTTGCAAGAGTGTGATTTGAGTTTAAAGGATCAATAGAAATTTGGGGTCACAAAGAGTTGGATACAACTGAATAATGACTAAATAACAACAAAACAATTCCATAGGTGAGGAGAGGTAGGGAGGGCAACCCAGGCATAGAAAACAAGCTGAGGAAGGTCGTAGAAATCTGTGCCTGCAGCAAGAGATCTCCAGTTTGCTCAGTGAAGAGTGTGCGATGAGGAGAAATAATGAGAAAAGGCTGAAATGGTACGCCAATGCCACATTGCAGGGACCTTAAATGCTAGATAAGTTGGTGACAGGGCCTGTACTAAAACCCATGGCTACTGGATCCTAGACCTCTGCTCTTCATGATGCCATTCATCTAAATGAAGAAGAAAAAGTGATTCTAAGTCATGAGGATCACAGATTGAGAACTAGAAGGAACCTTGTTGTTGTTGAGTTGTTTTTCTGTCATGTCTGATTCTTCATGACCCCATTTGGGGTTTTCTTGGCAGATACTGCAGTGGTTTGCCATTTCCTTCTCCAGCTCATTTTACAGATGGGGAAACAGGCAGACAGAATTACGTGACTTGTCCAGGGTCACCCAGCTAGTGTCTGAGGCCAGATTTGAACTCAGGAAGATGAGTCTTCCTGACTCCAGGCCTGGCACCACCTGGCTGTCCCAGAAGGGACTTCAAGGATGATTTAATTCAAGCTCTCATTTTAAAGAGGTCCAAACCAAGCCCCAAAGAGTTTAAGTGACTTGCCAAAGGTTATATGAGTAATAAGTGGTAAAACGGAAACTGGTAACCAGGACCAAGTTCCAAACCCAATATTCTTTCCAGTGTATGCCAAGACCTGTCTGATCTCCGAGGACTTCACGCCTACCTTTTTAACCTGTTCTGGGCACTTCCATGCATAGGGAAGCTTTTAAATGCTTCCCATAACAACAAGGCAGGCGATAGTCAAGAACTGGACTGACTCCTTTCCTGTGCTTCTCATGCCAGGAGCTATAAAAGTCACAGACCACCCCTCACACCTGATGGGGGCTGTATAAGTGTTTGTGTGTCTCGGGGCAGGCCCAGAAAGCTCTTTGGGGGGGTGTTATTTGCAAACACCTTTGTTGAAAGACGCTTGGGAGGAGCCTGGGGATCCCCTTGGTAATTACATCCTCAGCTGTTTGCAGTTAAAATAGAAATCCCTTTCCCATTTGCCTATTCCCTTATTTAAACTATTTATCACCTGAAACAAAAGAGGCTCAAGTCAGCCCTCCTCCTTCATAGCAGCAACCTCAGAAAAGAAGCAGAAAGGTTAGGGCCATTTGGAAACCCAAGTGGCTCTTGATGAGGGTCTCCCTGACGAGCAGAATAACTATGTGTGTGGATGGAGGCCTGTTAGCTGGATGCTCATCAATGTTTACACTTCAGGTGCATGAAACCAGACACTGAAACTGTTCATTAAAATTTCCTCCGTTCAGGCAGACAAAGGAGAATCATTTCAAAAGCTCAGTAATGAATGTAAAAGTGGGCACAAGTTACCTTGTCAAACACAATAATCGTGAGCAAACTCAAACAGCTGCTACTTGTTTTATTTGATTTTTACCTGATTCTGGAACCTTGACAACAGGCCTCCATTCTGTAGCATGCAGGTTTTCTGGGTTCCAGAGCCCAGCCTTTCACATAATGATGTACTCTGGCCATAGGTGGTAGAATGACTTGCAGGTGCAGGAGGGCGACCAATCAGAGCTTGCCCAGTCTCCTTTCTGCTTTCAGTCTCAAAAGGCATCCCACCAAAACCCACTGAATGAAAGTCATGATCTCTCTAGTTACTTGCTGGATCCCAGGTCATTGAAAACAAATGGTCCATTACAGAAGCACCCCAGGGTCTGGAAGGAAATGCACTCACTATGTTTAGTAAGCAGTTTTCTGATTTCTCTTTCACTTTGGGGATGATGGGGGATATGTCTCTATATTCTGTCCTTTAACCCACCTCTTTTGGGATGAGTTTCTGTTCACTGTTCTAGAAAGTCATTTTAACCAGAAATTTCACCAAAATCATTTTGAGTTTTCTGCTTAGGGACATAATTGCGGGTCTCTTCTGCCACAGTCCTAGGCAGTAGGACCTGGTTTTACCCACTACAGATTTATAGTGTATAACTTTGGTGACCCCCTGTCCTTCTCATCTAACCTTTTGGACCTTTTATCTTACTCCCACATGTAAATATTTCACACCTATTTTCTCTTCTCACTCCCATGCTTATACCTGAACAATTTTCTGTGGTTCCCTTTTGCTTCTAGGATCAATTTCAAACATTTCAGACGGCTATTTGAGACTCTCTGCAATCCAGTTCCAATTTATCTTTTCCAGACTTATTTTGTACTAATCCTCTTGATTTGACTTGGATTGAATTGGATTTGATTAATCTAGCTAAACTGAACTACTAGCTATTGGATGATCTTGACACTCTATCATCTGACACCCTGCCTGGAATATACTCCATCCTTAGCTCCACCTCTCAGAATCCTCCTCTCCCTCAAGAGGCACTTCATCTCCTTTGAAGGGTTGTTTTGAGGATCAGATTAGATCATTTTTTTAAGGCAATTGGAGTTAAGTGACTTGCCGAGGGTCACACAGCTAGTAAGTATCTGAGGCAGGATTTGACTCCAGGACCTGTGCTCTATCCATTGTGCCACCTTGCTCCCCAAATTAGATAATATTTGTAAGAAGTACTTACTTCTCCACAGTGTCTAGCACATGGTAGATTCTATATAAATGCTCATTCCCCTTCCCTTACTCTCTAATTTTCCCTATTCCCCTCCTTTACACTTGTTAATGTGCAATCTTCATTCACTCAGCAAGTATTTATTAAGCACCCACTGTATGCCTAGCACAGGGCTAGATGCTGGCAGTACAAAGACAAAGACTCCCCTGGAAAATTACCTTGTATTTGCTTCTCTCATAGTCTCGTGTAAAGATATGTTGCATCCTCCCAATAGAATACATTCCTTGAGAGCAGGGACTTTTCTCTTTGTCCCTGTATGCCCAGGGTCCTGAACACTGTAAACACTTAGTAAATGTTTGCTGAATTCAGTGGTGTGACTTAGCCTCTTACTTCACTGGGAAAATGATGCTATTTGATTTGAATTTCCACAGTCCCCCTCCTCCATTTAAAACAAAACAAAATTCAGCATCATCACCTACTCTTTTCCTTC
This sequence comes from Pseudochirops corinnae, assembly GCA_028646515.1. NCBI lineage: Eukaryota > Metazoa > Chordata > Mammalia > Diprotodontia > Pseudocheiridae > Pseudochirops > Pseudochirops corinnae. The sequence continues at coordinate 96,066,488 of CM053589.1, forward strand.
CCTTGGATTACAGGATCAGAGGTAACCCTACTCTTTATAGGCCCGAACTTCTCCCTGTGCTTTTAATCCCCTTCCTTCCTGCCTCTTCTAAAATCATGTTCTACCCTGACCCTGACCCCTGACCCCAGCCATCTTCAATCTCTTCATTTCTGTCCTTTCCCACCTATTGAAAAGTATGATAATCTCCACAGTCCTAAAATAAGCCCATGTTTCCACCTCATCCAGCTACTGTCCCATCTCTCTCTTCCTCTTCACTGCTAAATAGAAAAAGGGAAAAAAAAAAAGATATCCCTATTTTCCACTCTCTACTTTTTCTCCGTCCCGTTGCTATCTGGCTTTCCTGCCCACCACCTTACTGACCGGTAATTGCCAACAATATCCCAGTCACCAAAATCTAATAACTAATTTCGTTCTTTATTATCCTTAGCCATTCTGTGGGCATTAATGTCACGGGACCATCCCTTCCTATGAGATAGTCTTTTCTCCTTCGACTTCAGAAATGCCACACTCTTCTAGTTCTCCTCCTTCACAGGATCGTTAGACCTGGATCTTCCTCCTCTTCACCCACTTTCTTTGTCCCTCCCTCTTCCTCTTCTTCTTCTCCTAGTCCTCTTCCTCCTCTTCCTTCTTCTTCTTCCTCCTCCTCTTCCTCTTTTTTTGCTACTCCTCCTCTCTTCTCCTTCTCTCTCTCTCTCTCTCTCTCTCTCCCTCCCTCTCCCTCTCTTCCTCCTTCCCACCCTCCTTCCCTCATTTCATTTGCCATCTCGGCAGGTGACTTCCAAATCTGCATTTTTAGTCTTGATCTCTCTTATATGTGAAAAGTTGTCTGTAGCTCTGTGAGTGCAAATCTCCACTAGCTGACTCACCAGACCCTCAAACTCAACAAGACCAAGAATAAATTTATTGTCTTTTCCTCTAAAACATTTCTCTTTCTGATTTCATGGTTGTTTTTGTTGGCCCCACCATTTATCCAACTTTTCAT
>CM053589.1:96067969-96210359 GCA_028646515.1 Pseudochirops corinnae
AGCTTACAATCTAATGGGGAAGATAGTATACAAACAGCTATATACAAACGAGGTATACACAGGATAAAGAGGAAATAATCAACAGAGAAGTAACTATGATAGGATGGTAGAGGGATGGAGGAGGGAAGGTGGGATCTGGATGATTCTATAGCAGCTACTCCTATTGGAACTAAGGGCAACAGGTTGAGGGCTCATTTTGGAGAGGCCTCCAGCAGATGTTGGCCCAGGGAAGGTGGAGACTCCAAGAGGGAAAGAATTTTGGCCTTGGAGGGCGCTAGCTCCCATGGGGGAAAGGGTTGGGCAGCAGCTCTAGTTGTAGATCCAGATTCCTCAGTCTGTGTTCTATAGTGGGATGGGGAACCTGTGCCCTCCGGGCCACATGTGACCTTCTAGGTCCTGGGGTGGGGTCTTTTGACTGAGTCCTAGTTTCACAGGACAAATCCTTTTTTAAGTGAATTTGTTCTGTGAAGTTTGGATTCAGTCAAAGGGTCGGACTTGAGGACCTAGAGAGCCACATGTGGCCTTAAGGCCACAGCTTCCCCACCCCTGTTATACCCTCTGTTGCACAAAGGATATTGATATGATCTCATATGCTACCTGCTTTAAAAAAAAAAGTTAGAGCTATTTCTTTGGGGGTGAGGGTGGTAGCTGTGAAATCTTATTTAACTGTTACTGGAGGTTAGGTGATGACCCTGAGACTAAACAAATACTTGTGAAAAGGTGTGGATTGTGATATATGGCCATTGAAGGGAGTACCCACATTGATGAGATCACCAAGCCAGTAGTGTGTTGAAGGAAAAGATCCACCTTGGCCGTGGGTTTTGTCAGCTTCATCTGGGCACCTGCTCTTTCTCAGGGCTGATTTTAGAGCTCCCTGCCATTGGCTCAAGGCTTGTTCCTTTACTTCATTTTATACACCTTGCTGACTTCCAACCGCTGGCTTCAGTCTATGTCCTTCTTGGTCCCTGAATCTGTTTGGCACTCTGGATTGAGAAACTGGAGAGATTAGCCAAATCCAATCCCTACTTATTTTTTTTTTCTTCTTTGGTCACTGCCACAGCTGGATGCCTTTTCTAACCCTGCCACCAGTGAGATACAGTAGAAAGAGCATCTGTAAAATGAGGGGATTGGTCTAGGAGGGTCTTAAAGGTTCCCTCTTTCACTATAGACATGATCATCTTATGTTTACACACAAACACACACACAAGAGTAGTGGATAGAAAAAGAAAAAATAGGGGTATAACTACTAAGAAATGTGCACAGAAAAGTATTTTATTCAGCCGGGGCTAAATGGTACGCTCACTAAACTATCCTAAGCTAATTAAAATTCCTGGACCAAATCCCCAGCCTCCATTTTTTTCTGGGTCCCTAGAGCTGAACCTAGCTCAGCTGTCTGTCTCTATTCCTACCAAGCCAAGAATGTCTCCTCTACAGAAAACTGACATTTTCAAACTTGCCCCCTTCTCCCCTGCTTCTCCCCAGGGTAGTCACAGTCTAGACCCTTCTCGAACTCAGAAGCACAATGCATTCATCAGCTCCTAATGAGTGTACTCTTCATTTCTGTGGGGGCTTCTTGGTTCATTAGTTGTTCCCAGACCAAGGACCCTTCCTGAGCAGAAAAGCCAAATCTTTGAATTCCACTTCTAAACACTAACTTGCTAAGTGAACTCCCCCAATCCCAACCAAGGCCCCTGTCACCTTAAAAATAACCCTTTGAAAGTAAAAAGATACCCCCTTTCTCACAAATTATTTTATTCTATGCCAATAAGATTTTCTGTGATGTTAATACCGACCTTCCCCCCCCACACACACACACACAAATGAACCACATTGACCGAAGTCATCAATGTGTCCAGTTTAATTTAGTTGCTCAGAGTCCTTCAGCTAAATGCAGCTTAGGGAAGATTGAGAACAAAGACTGATGCTCATTTGTCCATCTTGCATTCTCTGGAGATCAGCTGTAAGGAGCTTCTGGTAAAACATGAATCCTCAAGGCTTGCCTTTCATTCCTTCCATTTGTCCATGTTGAGAGTTCAGAAACTAAAGGGCATTTTATGCTGTATGTCATGTGAGGGTTTCAATAAATTAAGATCTCCTTGGTTTTGAGTTGAATGTGATAATGCTTTAATTCACATGCCCTTAGTCATCGAGTTCAGTTCAGTGAATAAAGATAATTGTACAACACTGTGTATTTTCACTCTACACAGACCCTCTTATGAGGGGAGCTAAGCCTGGCTCCATTGGTTTGCCTCTTTTTTTTTTTTTCCTCAGCTGACCAAATTGAAACGTGTGGGTTTCCAGGATTAAAGAACACTAGTGCATTAAACGGGAAACAAACCTCTCCAAAATCACAAGGTACTGGAAGTTTTAAAAGTCTGTTTTCTTAACATTACTCTCATCATGCCTTTCCTGCTTTTTTTTTTTTTCCTTTCCTTCTTTGTGTGCTCGTTTTCTCCCCTCCGGGGAGGCATTCAGCTCAGTGGGTTATATAACTGTGACTTGACACTGCAGCCAGACTACCCGAAGCTTTGGGATTCAGCTTACTGAACTGTAGCAAAGCATGAATTCTCCTTCCCTGCACATGCCGGTGCTACTGGCTGCTTGGAGGAGCACAGTTAGAGGATGAATAGATGACTTAGGGTTACAGATCAGCTACATTTAATTCAGTAAGCTGGCGGCTGCGGCGAGCTCCGTGCTGTTTGGAGTATTGGTAAAAACATGCTGAAGACTGTACTGTCCTGATCACTAAAATGAATGGCTCCGAAGGACCAAAATAGGGCATGGGCATGCTAACTCTGAGGAGAGTAGACTTATTTTCCCCCTCAAGGGAGCAGCCTGGGAAGCTTTGCTAACAATTTCAATGTCCAGAGTACAGGGGCATACAAGGTTAAGGTGAGTGGATTCCCAAGCTTTTAGGTTCTTTGAGGGAAAAAAAAAAGTCACTTTCATTGCAAAAGCAGGAAACTGTCGGAGTTCTTTAATTCATTATCGTCTTTGCTTACTAGATAGAACATTTGGTTAATAACACAGGCACTAGACCAAGAGCATCCAGTCTATCCAATTGCCATCTTCTGATTTGGACTTTTTGATGGGTTTGTTTTATTTTTTGGTGGGGTGGGGGGATGGTTTTTTTTCTTTTTGTCCAACTGAACCTTTATTTTTAGCTATCCGTTTTCCCGAGTAACTGAGTAACCGCTGAATCCTGATAATACGTGCTAACCTATCTGACAAAATTTTTCTTTCAACTCCATGTAGTGATGGAAACTACGAAATGGTTACTTCCCCCTCCCCCTTAAAATAGTTTTCTTCTGTACAATACCAAATAAAACTAAGTTATTAGTTGAACAATGCTACTTGTAGGAAGCTGCAACCTGAAGGGCACCACACCTAAGTCTTTTTAAAGGAATGCTTCTTTTGCTCGCTTTGTGCTAGGTAATATGTGGTATAATATATTTACAAGGTTTCATGGATTCCCAGGTTCTGCACTCCCACAGAATAGATTCTCCTGCCCATAGTCTGAAAAAGGAAACCTTGAGAAGGGGAAGAAAGAGGTTGTGATAGGTAGCAGAGAAAGTGGGTCTGGACTTTATGGAAAAATAGACTCAGGGAGATATAAAGAGGCATTAAATTTGGAGTCATGAGATGTAGGTTCAAATTCCAACTCTACTATTTAGTATTTGTATGACCCTGAACAAAAACCTGGGTTCAAAAACCTGATACTTCCTAGTTACGTGACCTTGGGTAAATCATTTGGCCTCAGGTTCCTCTTCTGTAAAATAAAGGTATTGGACTAAGTCCTTTCTAGTTCTGAGTTTGATGATGATTCCATTTCAGTTCATCATGCCAACCTCTCACCAACCCCACCCCCAATAAACAAAAAAAGCTATGATCCATTTAATGAAGTATGAGTAAGATTGCTTCTGGAGCCACTTCTGTGAAAAATGTATACATATATGCATACACATATACACATTAATATTTCAAATACCACACTGGGTATTTGGGAAATATCAGTAGTGGTGCTTTGGCTGAAGGGGGAAATCTAAAATTCACAAACTTATGTCAATATTATTACCTTCTACATGAAGGTTTTCCTGAATTCCCAAGACACCAGTACCTCCCCAATCATCTTGAATTAATGTATTTGTTTTGTACTTAGACAGATGTCCATATTGTCTCCTTCAAGTAAATGTAAGATCCTTCAGAGCAAGAACAGCTTTTTTTTTTTATCCTTGGTACATAGAAAAGTGTGTGACACCTAGTAGACATTTAATAAAGACATGTTGATTGAAGAACAAACCTTCTCCTTTCAGAATATAAATTGTATGGAAAGTTTCCCTATAGCCGGGTGTGCATGCAAGGACGGTTTAATAAGTTGGGAAAACATGGCGATTCACTCAGTTTAGGATTATGAAATATAGTTGATGGCACAGAATTCCATGGTAAAGTGGTTAGTCACTTCAAGGTCAACTAATGGTTGGCTCCATTTCCAGAGAAGGCTTGAGAGAAACCTTTTTTTTGAGATCTAGCTCCCCACTAAGTGCCTACCAGCTAGGCTCTTATAAGAAGTTCACGGATGAATAATACCAACTTTCAGATTTTATGCTAAAAAGTTACATAATTCAATGATCTGTTAGTCCTCCTTTCTCCCTTCCAAAACTGTCCTGAGTGGCATCTCCCTTGAGCAGCCCCTGCCTCCCCTTTGCCTTATGGGGCTGCTGATGTAGCTTGTGCTCATTGAGGATTCCTTCCTTAGCAGGCAGGGCTAAGCTCATAAAACCCCAGCTTGTGGATCTGGGATCCTTATTAGAGAGACGTGTGTTTGACAGGTTTGGCCATTTAAATGGCCTGTCAGGTGAGCCTTTGATCCCAGTCACTTTCCTTTGTTAGAGAGGAATGCACTCCCTAGTGCCAAGAGGCAAAAAAAAAAAAAAAAAAAAAAAGCACGGGAAAGAGCACTTGGTCTGAGCTGAATGAAGCTTTTATGACCAGACCGGGGAGAAAGTTTTGTTCAGATTCCTTAGCACCCCACACCCCCTCCCTCCCACACAGATACTTTGACAACCCACCTAAACAAGAAAAACACCAGGACAGGTGATCAGAGGGTCTAGGAATCCAACATCCCCATTACAGCCTTGACTGTAACTCTATTTGTGGCTTGGCACTAGTTATTCTCCCTCTCCACCTCAATTTTCTCATCTATAAAATGGGGGTAATTCATACCTCACAGTGTTGTAAGGGTCGGGGGTGGAAGGGGGAATTGATTAATTAATGTTTACAAAGTTCTTTGAACTTAGAAAAAAAAAAAACCCTTACCCTGTACATTGTTATTATTTTTTGCTTTGAGTTCTGGGGTGTGTTTTAACGTGAACCTCTAAATAGAACGCCTGGTTTGCAAACCCATGGGAATGGAAATACAATTTAAGAAATTAACATAGCTCTGGGAGAACAACAAGAAGGCGTTTACCCAGCAGTGTCGCTTTCTTTTTCTCTCTTTTTTTTTATTTTTTAAAAGATTTCCATAGGGGTACTTGCAGCATAGGGAGAGACAGCAGTCATTTTCAGTGCCAAGAACAATGTGAGCTCCAAGAGAGGAAGCAGGTATCCAGATTCGGGAGGAAAGCTTTGACAAGCCTTTTTCTTGGCTCTCGCGCCTCGCTGAATGGAGCTGTCTCTCTTTAGAAAACTCGGTTTTCCATCCCTATTCTGCCTTTATACAGTCCCTAGGGAAGCCAAACATGGAGAGAGTAATGCCTTGCCTGCTGTGCAGACTGCCAGGCGGAGGGCTTCGTGTCTGAAACATTAAAGCATACTTAATATGATTTAATTTCTAGCTCTGCTAATTTATCCTGTTGTCATTCTGCAGCACAACAACCAAATACAGTCACTTGTCTGCAACTAGGTAATTAGGCTTTGTTATGGAGTTAGATTTGACTCCAAGTTAATGAGTGGCAGAGGAAAAGCTAATGAAGAGAGAGGCTTCTCCTCGGGTGCTGGGGATGTTTAACCCTTTTATGTGAATCTGGAGAAAGGCCCTTTTTCGTGGGAAAAAACACAATAGCCTAATCCCCCGTTAGAGAAACTTTGCAACCTGCAAAAGTTAACAAGCCTGTTCTAGCGATCTGGTAAGCCAGATCAAAAATCCTTGAAAATGTAGCTCTACCTGTATTAACTACATTGATCCTCCTGCACCGGCAGCCCCCATCAAATGAAGTGCTTTCTAATTGTTTCTTACTGAAGAAACAAATACAGGTGATATGTATCAATAGATGGACGGCTCGTTTGCGGTAGACTTTTTTTTTTTTTGCTGGAGGCTACGCTTGAGTCTTAAATCAATAGTCTACCCAATAGAGCCTGATATTGACTATTGGATTAAAGGGCATGTCAGTTTCTTATTCAAGATTCAATATTAAAGGATTCAGTGAGAATGGGGAGATACTCCAGGTGTGCTTTTGTTCTGTAGTTTGACCCATTTGTGTTGCTGTACTGCGATGTAGATCATTTGAAATAAAAATTCTAGCTCTTAGAATCATAGATTTAGGGCTGAAAGAAATCCACTAAAATCATCTAGTCCAACCCCCTTATTTTATAGATGAGGAAACTGAGGCCAAGTGACTTACCCAAGGTCACCTAGGGAGGAAGTATCAGAGCACAAATTTGAACTCAGGTTTTTGATTGCAAATCTGACTCCTTTTTACAGTCCCAGGCTCCCTCCTTTGGAGGTTCAACAGCTGAAGGAGCTGTTGGTATTTTTCTCTTCTCCTTAAACTCCTGAGATTTGTTGTTTGATTCTCTTGAACTCAGAATGGTGATTAGAGGAAAGTACCTCAATTCTGATGCACTTAGCAAAAGACTTTCATCTTTCAATATTCTCTGCCAGATGATGAGTCAACTACACTAATGCCTTTAACCTGAATATCTCATTAGGTGGAGAAGCCTCATAGGTGTATATCTCTAACGTCCTTCATGTCTACCACCAAAATTTAGGAAATCAAATTTTGACTCTCGTATAAATCATCTAAGAGAAACAGCTTGGAGTCAGGCAGATTAAGTCTGGATCCTGTCTAGCTGTGGGACAGACTCTGATTAAATCTCCTGAGCTCTCTCAGCCTCAATTCCTCATCTGTTAAAAAAAAAAAATTTGAGAAAAATAGCAGCACCCAGCACACAGCATTATTGTCAGAATCTAACAAGATAAAATCTATGAAGCACTTTATACATGTGAACTGGCTAAAAGGCAGGTCTGGGAAGCAGGGAGATCTGAGTTCAAGTGCCATGACTGACAGGTACCAACTGGGTGATGCAGGACAAGTCACCATCTCTCACAGCCCCAGCCGACTCTTTAGGACTGTAATTTGCAAAACAGTTTCCTCTCTCCTGAAGCATGTGTGTGGCGGAGAAGGGAGGTCCTGATCAGCGACCTTGCTATAACAATGGAATCACATGTCCAGAAAAAAAAAAAATAGGCCCCCTAGTTCATCTTCTTTTTTTTACAACTGAGAAAAACTAGGGCTGCTAGGTGGCACAGTGAATAGAGCACCAGCCCTTGAGTCAGCAGGACCTGAGTTCAAATCCAGCCTCAAACACTTGGCATACTTACTAGCTGTGTGACCTTGGGCAAGTCATTTAACCCCATTTGCCCTGCCTTCCCCCCTCCAAAAAACAACAGCAACAACAAAAACAAATGAGGAAAAACTGAGACCACTTGCTCAGGCATACACAGCCACTGGAGGTGGGACCAGAAACTCAGGTCTCTGGAGTACTGTTCTGAAGTGTTTACTTGCCATTATGCCTGGCTCTCTCCCATCTTATGAATGTGATATCATCTGTGTTTTCTCCTGAGCTCCAAGTTTCATGCCAATAGACTATGTGTTGTTGAGTACTTCAGCATTTCAGTTAGGTATTTTGGAACAGATCTGATGAGGAAATATTAGATAGTTCATTAGGTTCTTCCCCACCCCCCTTTTCATCCCCCTAAAATCAACTCCAGAGCCATGTTGTCTATCGGCATTACCAGCTATTACCTAATGGCAGAGCATCCACTTGCCTTTCTGGCCATGCTGGTATTTCTGGTAATGCCCAATTCAATTTTGTGTGCTTGGTAATAATTGAATTTAAATGCAGATATAATTCAAATTTGTGATAATGCTGTCAGAAGACAAATAGGGGAAATCGTGAACTTAGTGTTTGGGCACAAGTAGGTCTAATCAAGGCCTGGCCCTAGATAAAACAAGTCAGGAAGGTTAAACTTTGCTTCCTTAACTTTTTTTTCCCCAACATATACTACTTTATTCATCATTCATAGACTTACAGGGGGTTTCTAAAATCTTAGAGCAACTTCAAGCTTCACTAAAAATTTGGAGACACCCTGTATAGTTCTTTTGGGTTCTTAACTGTTCCCCATCTCCTTTGGTAGCCTCTATTATTTTTGCTGGTCTTGGCCAAGTGCCCACTGCTGTAGTACTTCTGCCTAGCCTCCCAGGGTACCTACTGTACTTTCTCTCCTAGACAGCCACCAGTGATATAGGTTTTTCCTGACCTCTTCCGGCTCCATCCAAACCAATCTCTTTTTTTTGGCCCATTCCTTTGAGGCCTTCCTGAATAGCTCGTTAGGAAATGTGGTAATAAAATCAAATTGAGTTATCAATGGCTTAAATAATAGCCTAATTTGCTACTGTTCTCATATGGCATTTATATCTTTAATGCTATACCCACCCTTTAAAGCCCAGTTCAAATACATGGAAATGCAGCTTAACTTCTAGCTCCTTGTAATCTCCTCTTCAATTCATAGCACATTATGTGTACTTCTTTTGTGTATTTATATTTTAATCTGTATCAAATTTATGTATGCATAATACCACCCCTAGTCAGCTGGAAGCTTCTTGAAGGTAGGGCCTGTGTCCTATTTACTCTTCTTTCTCCCGGTTCACAACATATAATAAGCACCTAGCAAAATACTTATTGATTTAATTCAAAGGAGTGATCAGTGTGGGGGTAAACAGAGTGGCAAGGTCAGTAAGGGAAAGATTTTGAGCCAAGACCCAATTCCATGATCCAGCCCAGTGCCAGGCCCGTAGTAAGCAGTGTATCTGTCAATAAGCATGCCTTCTGGGTGCTGATGCAAAAGTTCCTCTACTTAAAGCAGCTCTCACTCTATTGGTGGAAATAGCATGCAACATATAAATATATTCCAAATGAATGCTGAGTAGTTTGGGAAGGGAGGACACTAGCAATAGGGGGAATTAGGAAGGATTTTGTGTAGACTATACTACTTGATCAGACATAAAGGAAATAATGGATTCTACAAGGCAGTCTGTTAAGTGGAAGGTATTCAAAACAAGTATAAAGGAAGGAAGACCAGAGATAGAATGTCAGGTGTGAGGAACCAACCAGAAGGCCAATTTGACTGGACCATAGAAAGCATGAAAGGGAGAGATGTATAAGGCTGGAAAGGTAAGTTGTGGGGGCAAGTTTGTAAGGAATTTTAAATGCTAAACAGAGGAGTTTTTATTTGACCCTAGTGGTTAGCAGGGAGCCAGGAGAGTTTGTTGAGTAGTGGTAGTGAGACAGAGAAGTTTTATATGGTTAGACCTGAAATTTAGGAAATTCCCTTTGGTGCCTATATATAGGATGGATTGGACAGGAAGAGGCTTGAGACAGGGAGATCAATTAAGAGGCTGTTGCAGCAATCTAAGGCAAGAAAGTGATTAAAGACTGAATTAGGATGGTGGCTAAATGAGTGGAGAGAATGGAATATGCAGGACATGTGGTGTTAAAAACAAGATTTGACAATTGATAGGAAATGCGGAGTGACTGAGAATGAGGAGCCAAAGATGAATCTGAGGTTGAAAATTGGGGTGACTGGAAGGATTTTGGTACACTCCACAGCAGAGAAGTTTGGAAAAATTATTTCCAATGTTTACTGCGTGTAATATCAACCATACCTGAGGATCACAGAATTCTCCTGTTCTGTCCTTTTGTATATGGTTGTTGTTTTTTTTTCTGGAAGCACCAGCTTGGGATGTGGGCAGAGCTGGAGATAGAGGTTGAGGCAGGAAGGAGCAAGCCTAAGAGAACTAGGGAGGTGAGGTTGAAAAAGATGAGGCAGGCAGGATGAAGGCAGCTCTGAAGGAAAGCTGAGGACTGCAGCTCTGACCTCTTCCAGGGCACACAGGGTCAAAAAGCAGAGATTAAATAAAAGGATTAAAATGGCCCCAAACCCATGCATTATCAGATTACTACCAAGAACCCAGCTACAAGAGGGTGGGCAGCTCCACAAGATTCAGCCAAGTGATGCTTTTCTTCCTTGTCACTAATTTCAGACCCAAAGAGGTTTAATATCCCAGAAGCATATTCATCTTTCTGTGTTTATTAAATTAAACCCTACATGAATCTGCAACAACATACCGTTCATTAATAGGGAAAGAGACCATTGTTTCTCTCTGGGGAATAGATTGGCTCTGATCTGCTTCTAGGTAGGCATAAATGTGTTGGGGGGGGGGGTACAGGAAGAAGAAAGAGAGGAAAGGAGGTCCTAAAGCCTAGATTAGAAATATTCAAGACTGATTTTTATGGGAGCTAAATCTGTCTAAGTATTCCTGATGGGGCGCCTAGCATGATATTAGTTTTTATAAGGGGAAAAAAAGAACATGTAATTGTGATATCTCCATAGGAAGAAAACTGCAAATCTGTTAAGAAGAACCCTTACGCAAATTTGAAAACCGCTTACATATAGGAAAAGCCATTTTTTCTTCTAGCAACATTAACATAGTCAAACAACTGAAGAGAGAATCCCATTAGCTAAGTCAGTCCCATCAAGTTAAAGCATACCAATAGTGCCACCGGGGGCTCAGTGGGAAGTCTCATCTTATACAGCATAGACCAGAATAATCTGGAAATCCCATCAGTACAGATTCATGTTACTATTAACAATGAAGGCAAAAACCAAGAAGCCCCTGGGGGAAGGAGGGGTTTAGAAAAGAAAGAGGGGGGACAATATGAGAAATAACATGGTGATAGAAATTATGGTGGGCACACGATTCAAAACTCATTAAATGCCTGCTTTGTCCAAAGTGCTATGGTAACCACTGAATCTAGGATCTAAAAACCTATAGAAGGTTGGAGAGATTGGTTAACACTTGAGTAGGAACTCAATCCATGGTAGCATGGGTTCAGATAATATTAGCCTGGTGCAAGTCACTAGTCACGGAAGGGAATCTGAGGAAATGTATCCAAAAACAAAAACAAAAACACAATGAGGAATTGATTTTCTTTCCCTAAATACTTAGGCTTCCCCTTAAGGTCAACAGCAGTTTTGTAACTAACCTGAGGGAACATGGTTATAATCTGAATTAAATAAAGAAAAAGTGTTCTGTTTTTTCTCCTGTGGTTTTTGCTCTGCTCATCGCAATTGACCCAACATTTTTTAAGCTCATACTATGCTCCAGGCCTTGGGTTGGGCACTGGGGGTACAAAAATCACTCAGTTGATCACATGGATCAAATGTTCCCTAAGTACTCCATAAACTGGTCAGAATGGATAAATTGTGATTATTATTACTGGAGGACATTGAGGATATAAAGAGGAAAACAATATAATCCCTACCTTCAAAGAATTTAGAGTCTACTAGGGGGATACCCTATGGCTACCAATAGGAAAATACAGAGACACAGAGAGAGAGACAAAGAAAGAGAGAGATAGAGAGGGAGAGGGAACTATTAACTGGTAGGATCAGGTGGTACCTGAGCTCTGCTCCGACTGAAACCAGAGATCCTGTAAGCAGGGGTGAAGAGGGAAGTCCCTAGAGCAGTGGTTCTCAACCTGTGGGTCGCGACCCCTTCGGGAGTCAAACGACCTTTTTCACAGGGGTCACACAGAGGTCGCCTAAGACCATCGTAAAACATATTTCCAATGGTCTTAGGAACCAAGACACCACTCCTCTATTGGTCTCCAGGTGGGTCCACCCACATGCAGATACACCCACATAGGTGTATTAAAGGGTCACAGCATTAGGAAGGTTGAGAACCACTGCCCTAGAGGGAACTGGAAATTCTGGGAATAGGAGATCATAAATGGTCTTTATCCCATAAAAATAATGACAATAATCAGCTTTCTTTCTTGACATGTGTGGTGGTTTCTCAGGGTTTTATTTAGCATAGTGTGCAGAAAAATTAGGACTGAGGGATATTTTACCCCTGGCCTAGGCATAAGCATGACTTCTGGCTGCTGCTGAGACTTTGGCTTTTAAGGATAACTTGTGACAGGGATGATGGGAAATGGGACAATAATGGCAAGAGTTAGCATGTATGTAACGCCATGAGATTAGCAAAGCATTTTGTCTGTTATTTAGTCTTCAGAACCACATTATCAGTTAGAGATTATTGTTATACCAATTTCATAGATGAATGAACTGAGACTAGCAGACCCTTTTAAAGGTTCCCAGAACTATAACATGTCTGAGGCAGAACATGAACTCGCGTCTTTCAAAGTACTATACACTAAGCTACCTAGCTGCTTCTCAGAGAAGAAGAACTATTTTCCCAGTTAAAATCTTACTTCCTCTTGCCCAGGAATTAACCCTAGAAGCAAAAGGAGATATCCCAGGAGGGATCACTAAATGGACACTGCCAAGCAAAGCTATGCCACACATGAGACTACAAGGTATCTCTTATACCCAAGAATCATAGATAGTCAGTGTCCATCAGTAATAGTAAGAGGGCAGAGTCCTTGTTGAGTAGGACAAGGGAAGTACCTTACAGCAGGGTCCAGCAATCATGCCTGATGGTCCTTTGCTAGCTAGGCAGAGAGCATAAGCCCTGAAGTCCATTAAGATATGATAATCCTTCACCCCATGCTCAAATCAAAGTGATTCACTGCAGTCCTAGCAATAGACGAAGCAAGTGAGAAGCACTGGAAAAGCTCTGCAAGAGAAAGAAACTAATCTTAATCTGCAATTAAAAGGAAGTCTCAGCACATATTAATCTCCAGTTTAATTGGAAACATTTTAGTGTTGATTAATTGATTGGTGAGAATGAATTTTGGGATTTAGTTGGGAGGCTGATAAACTAGAGAGTATCAATGACACACTGGTCTGATGAAAAGAAAATTTTACACTGCATTCAAAGAAGGCCAAAACGTATCCATTCATTCATTCGCCAAGCATTTATTAAGCTCTTGCTATGTGCCAGGGGATGGTGCCAGTATGTGCCAGTACATACACAGAATGTACTGCAGTCCTAGTACATTCCAGCTGTACTGGGAATACAAAGACACAAAAACTCACAAGGATCTTAGGATCACCAAGGATATTTGGGAGAAGCAATATTTACCCAGATAACTAAATACATAAAAATCTAAAGATACACAAAGTCATTTGGTGGGTGAGAGCAACCAAAGGGATCAATGAAGCCCTCCTATAGGAGGTAGCTATTGTGCTGAACCCTGAAGGGAGTCAGAGATGCCAAGAGGCAGAGGTGAAGAAGAAGAGCATCCCAGGTAGGGAGGTACGGTCTATGCAAAGACACAGAAATGAAAAATGAAGAGCTGTGTATGTGGAACAGCAAGTAGCCCACTTTCACCAGAATGTACCATGACATCAACAGGGAGAGATGGGATGCAGCCAGAGTGGTGGGATGCAGCCAGAGTGGTAGATTGCAGCCAGATTGTGAATGAAAGTTTTTAAATACTACAGAGAGGAGTGTTTCTTTCTAAAGGTCACAGGAAAGAAGTGGTCCAGTCAGCAGACCTCTGTGATAGGAAGATGAAGTTAGTAGCTGTGTGGAAGATGATTTGGAGAGGGAAAAGATGGGAAGCAGAGACCAATTAGGAGATATGGTCACTTCAGTGAGCTCCATGTTGCTTCTGAGCGTTTCTGATGTACATCTTCCCAAGCATGTGTGCAACAACTTTAAAGTCATCGAAAACCTGAACCCAACAGAAAGAAATCTTCCCACTCACCCCAAGATTTAACTGTGCTTATTAGCAATCCCTTAGCAATAATCTATTGAGCATGAACCACGACCTCACCATTATATTAGGTGTAACCAGAGATAAAAAAAGAAAGTAGACCATATGCCCTTTGTACTCATGTAGCTTATAATCAAGTGGGAAAAATAGGAACCTAATCTTAACTTTTTTTTTTCCAGGAATGATGATGTAGAGCTGCTATGGGTACTTGGATTATTTTATCAGTAACAGAAAATTCTGTATATTTCTAACTATATTTTTCTCTGCTAAGATATGAATTTGCCATTTTAAAACTATAATGATATATTCATACATGTAAATGATAAATATATAGCATATTTAGATTTGTAATTGCATTGGTGAGGGCAGTTTGCTTCCATCAATGCAGATGAACAATTCATTTGTAACTAATAGCCTTGGAAAGTTTCCTGAAGCAGGAGGGTTTAAGTGATGTGCCCATGAAAACACAATCTGTCAGGGGTAGAATTTGAATCCCATTCTTCTTCATTACAAGGCTTCCCAATGATTCTACTCACTATTCTATGACTGTCTCTCTGTGTTTATGTGTGGATGGAGATAGGACCTGGTCTTGTGATTTCCTTTTATAGAGAAATCCCTGGCAGGAAAACTGCAGGTACCAATTCATGTTGGAACCTTTTCTGAAACTTGTCATGTTAATAGGAATTTTTAATCCTAAATTTCAGAGGCTCTATGAATTTGACTTTGATAACTATATTTCAGTATCATTGATTTCCTTTGTAGTTGTATTTTTTTATTTTATGAATTTAAAAATATCTTGAGAAGAGATCCATAGGCCCCACCAAACTGCCAAGAGCTCAGTGACACATAAAAGATTAAGGATGCTTGTCTTAGAAAGTTGCCTAGAGTTCTGAGAGGTTAAATGATTTTTCTGAAGTTGTATAGCCAGCACGGGTCATAGGTATAATTTAAACTAGAGTCTTTCAGGTTTCAAAAGTTGGCTCTCAATTAACTAAGCCCCACTACCTCCCACATGCTTAAAAAGGGTTTTGCAACCACAAAATATTTTCTTGCATATTTTCACACTTGATCCTTGCAACAGGACAGTGAAAAGATTATCCCCAGTTTATAGACCGAATTAAGTGACTTGCCCATGATTACATAGCTAGTAAGGGGCTGGTCTTTGAACCTTCAGTATCCTTAACCCAAATCTGGTGCCGTTTCTACCACACCATACAATCTCTCAAGTACACATTTGGGCCATCTTTTTTTGGCTTCTGAATATGTCTGATCCATTAACTTGGTTGAGTTCTCAGCTCTGCTTTTCTTCGTGACCTTGGGAATGTCTCTAAATAATAGTTTTCATATCTGTTGCAATAGATACATCTCTAAAATTCATTTTTTATAAAAACTATTTGCATTTTCATTAAGTATGAGAGTTTCTTCCTCTAATTTGTCTTTCCCCCCCACGCACACATATGCAGCAGGTAATGTGATGTAGTGAAATAAAAGCTTTAAAAGGCAATTCCTATTAATAATAAAGTCAGCACTGAGTATACCAAGAGTATCATTCTATAATCTTGGGGTTAATACAGATACTTAATCAAATGTATGGACTGTCAGAACCCAACTACCAATCTGCTGCTTCCATACCTCCAATTGAAATGGCAAGAATTAACATTTATACTAGCATCTTTAATCCACCCAATCTACAGGTTCAATTGACCTGCTAGGAGAGTATCTCTGAGACTACAAAATAGAGTTCTCTTTTAGGTTTGGGCTGTCCATTTCAATTAAAGAAGTATGGAGAGCAGAAAATCATAATCCAGAGTATTTAGTGACTCCTCAAGCCCTCACAGTAAAAAGCACTGGGAAATTTAGGAGGACACATTAATATGAACCTACAATTAAAATAAAGCCTCAGCTCTCACTGATAAGACTTAACTGGAATGAGGGAACAGCAAATAGGCCCAATGAAAGAAACGCATTTTAAAATTTCCTTCAGAGAAAAGTCCTAGCCAGGACGTGTAGTTTTGTTTTCTTTTTCATCGTGCGAATTGCATTTTTTGAGGGTGTGTCTGAACACTAAGGCTCAGCCATTGCAGTAGATTCTCTTGATTCAGTAGTGAGGATGTTTCGCTTCCCAAGGCATGGACGTGATGATAACTCAGGTAAAGAAGGAATGAGAACTTTTCTGGGTTTTGTTGCTCCTTCTTTACAACTCTGTTTTCAGGGTTTTGCAGGAATTTGGGCCCTGCCATTCTCTTGAAAAACAACAGAATCTGTGAGATTTTTTTCTCCTGCTCATGTTATTTGATTCCAAGTAAATTTTTGTTTTGTACTGTGTTGTTATAACTAGAAGGAACATCAAGTGAAGTGAATCCATTTATTATGGTCTAAAACATACTGTGTCCACGAGTGTGTGCCGGCAGAGTGGTTTACATTTTGTGAGAACATTGTGACTTGCATTAAATAGGGTATAAGGATTTCCCAGGTAGAGAAACTCCCTCTACCAATGAAAGTTGGCTCTTTCTCTGCAATGTATTATCTTAGAGAGTTTCATAGAACACTGGGAGGATAAACAATTTGCTCGAGATCCCAGCATGTCTTAGGGTCAGGACTTGAAGCTACTTCTTCCAAGATTCGAAAAGAACCATATACATTATGCCACATTGTTTCTCTTTCTATTAAATCTGTAAAGATAATTAAGTGATTTGGGATACAAGACACAGGCGTAGTAAATACATTACTCAAACAACATACTACCTTCTGTGAAAATCAGTAACAAGGGGCAGCTAGGTGGTACAGTGAATGGAGCACCAGCCCTGGAATCAGGAGGATATGAGGTCAAATCTGGCCTCAGATATTTAACACTTACTATTTTTGTGACCTTAGGCAAGTCACTTAACCTCAATTGCCCTGCCTTCCCCCCTCCAAAAAAAAAAAAACAAACAAAAGAAAAAAGAAAATCAGTAGCAAGATTTTAACTCAAACAACTTTTACTATGTACTTGCTGCAATGGAGGCACGGTTAGTCTTTGGGGGGCACATAAGGAAGTATAAGATGGGATTCCCAGCTCTCAAAGATCTTATAATCTTAGTGGAATAAAATGTCAGTTTCCAGTAGAATGTCAGTTTTTTGAGGGCAGGAACTATTTCATCTTTGTGTATCCCTGGTGCCTAGCTCAGTCTTTACACATAGAAGGCACTTGAGGAATGTTTGTTAAATTGAACTGGATGAGGTAAGACTGACAGAAACAGGGGGGAAAACTCTTTGTATAGGTGTTTTATGAAGTTTTCAAAAATACACTGGACCAACATTAAATGCTATTATCATCAATGGATATAGCGAAGGCTTCACAATGAAAATAGCATTTGATCTCTGCCTTGAGGATTATATAGGATGCAGATAAGTTGAGCTGTTGTAGATAGGGAAAAGAGGAAGGGGGCATTCCAAGTCTGGATAGCCCATGAGCCAACAAATAAGATGATGTAGTCAAGGGAATTAGAGGAAGTTTTTGTGTGGTAGAATAATGGGAGATAAACTAGAGCCCATGGGGCCAGGCTGTGAAGGGATGAGAATTTGTACTTGTTTTATAGGCAATTGGCATTTTTGGAGAGAGGGGTGATACACTGAAATTAGTGTTTTAGGATTATTACTTCCCCGCAAAGTAGATTGGTTTAATTTCTATAAAATGGACCAGATTACATTTCTAAACATGCTACCAAATAGGAACCAGTATTGAAGAATAAAGTACAATGCATTGTGGCCAAGAAATTTAACATCAGTAAGATGTTTGTAACTGTCTTGGAACCTTCAGTGTTGGCATTCACTAGAATAGAATAGACTAGAATGTGAGGTAGGTTCCTCCTGTTCCATCCTTCCTCCCCCACATAAGGGAGTTTAATTCAATTCAGATCAGTCAAACACACCCTTATTAAACATCTACTATATGCTTTTACTCTCATGGATTGTTGAATTGTGTTTTGGATTTCATTTTTCAACTCAAGACATTGTAAGTCTCTGATCCAATAGCCATTCTGAGCACCTGGCCCCTGGTGAATTATAAATTTACCCTCCCCTTGGGCACAGGGAACACAAAGGAGAAGAAAAATATATATACACAAATTAAATACAAAGTAATTTCTTGGGGAGCAATTAGCCACTAAAGAGAGGACGTAGGTCGGAGCTGAATCATGAAGGGAATGAGGGATTTCAAGAGGCAGAAACTAGAAAGAAGAGAGGCCAGCCTGTGCAAAGGTCAAACATATGAAATGTGGTCCTTTCCAGTGCACAGGGAGAAGCAGGCAGGCGTACTGAAGCAAAGTATTTCCGTGGCATGCTCCCTAAACTTATGCCACAAGCAGAATTATGTTAATGCCTATAGAGATTCCTCAAGACCTGAAACTGGCTTTGACAAGATTATTTCTTACCAAGAGCCCTGGTACCATGTATCTCCACTTAACATATGACTGTAGGTCAGTAAGGAAATCTGGTAGGAGATAGGAAATAAAAATGTGTAGAAATGGTATCAGGAACATAGTACAGGAAATAATGCTAGCTTGCTATAATCTTTACCAAAACCCTTTTTTCCCCCAAGAAATAAAAGTAATAACATTTGTGAGCATATGTAATTTAAAAAATTAAAATGGGCTCCATTCAGAGACAAAGAGCTCTTTAATGAAGGTATAAATGTGCCTTTTAAAAAAAAAATGACTTTTCCCCCCTTTCCCTGGTACCCACAGTAACGAACACTCCTACCCAATCAAAATATGAAAACAAAATTGGAGCTGTGTCAGCATCTTGGCTGCAAATAAAACTCAAAACAGGTTATAGCACATGCTAGGAATACAAAATAAGGTTAGAAATAATGCTTCAGCTGTGAGTTCTTCAGGCTGTGGAAATAATAGAGCATAATTTAGTAGAAGAGGAACTAGGGAGTCAGCATACACAGGAAAAATGAAAGGAGCAAGAAAAATGCAAAGGGGCAGGAAACAGGGTGGAAAAAATTTGAGGAATACAGTGGGTGGTAAATCATTAGAGGGTGGAAGAAAGAACAGGAAGGATCAAAAGACAGCTCAGGTAAAGAGTCCCAAGAAGAAATCGAAGGAGTTGAGTTTTCTATAAAATGGACCAGATTACATTTCTAAACATGGTACCGAATAGGAACTGAAGAATCAAGTACATTGCATTGTGGCTAAGAAATTTTACCAGCCTACTGCCAAAATGACTATGAAAACAGACCTACCAAGAACTGACTGGCCTTTGGTCCCTGGGCAACTAGAACATTCAAGAATTCATTTCTTTCTGTTAGTCCAATATTATCACCTAAGTCATGACTAAATTTGTATAGCAGCTTTGTAATTATCTTGGCTTACAGGTACAGATGTCAGCTGACATTGTTCAACTTAATGGGTTTTTGAATTGTGTTTTGGATTTCATTTTTCAATTCAATCAAGATATTATGGGTCTCTGATCCCATAGCCCTTCTGAGAGCCTGGCCCTGGTGAATTACGAATGGGAGCTCCTGTGACCAAGGACCCAAGATTATATAGAAGTAGTAAAAGGGTGAAAAAAAACCCCACCTTTTCTCTTTCAAACATTTTCAACAGAATTATCAAAACAGTTATCTCAGGAAATAGCAAGTTGAGCTTTGCTTTTGTTCTAGCTAAAAGGAAGGACATTTTTTTTCCTAATGCGTATTTATTGTGCAGGTTAATTTCCCCTTGTGTCTGATTTCCTAGGGCTAATGGTTGAGATTTAAGAAAGGGAACTATTCTCCATCATTATTTCTCCACACTAGGAGAAATGTTTTCTAAAATTGGATATAGCTGATAAATTTATCCTGAAATTGCTTAGTTTTGCTGTCTGTTGCCTTTTCGAGGACTACAGTTTTTGGAAAAATCCATCCTATAGAAGTCACATTCAATGTTCATTTGGGGGTCAATGAAAACATTCCATGAGAAGATTCTAAAAACATCCCAGTACCTAAGTCCTCTGCCCCCGTCTTCCTATCATTTCTTGATAGCAAATATTTCTCAACCTCAGATATTAAAATAAACCCTTCCCTCTCCAAAAAAAAAAAAAAAAAGGCAAAACACCTACTCCCAATTTTATGTTTGTTAGTAGGAATAAAAAAAAAAACCTGACACATTTCATCACACAAGCAGTCCACTTCTATTTCTCACCATTTTACTCCCTATTCATGTGTGGGGCTAGCTGGCTTTCCCCAACTGACCTGTGAGTTGGTAGATAAAATTCTATTCCATATTCCTTATTTAAGTGAGACTAGAGTTGTTAGATAAGTTGAACAGCTAGTTTGAAGTAGTAAAAATGTTGTGGGGAGGAGTATGCGTAATAAGGGAGGCCTAGTTGAAGCCCTGTCAACCATTTAGATCCATACCAATCAGGTAATATTCAGAGATTCCTGCATTCCAGGTGAAATGTATGTTCAGCCTACATCTGGGAAACACTCAAATCCTTTGTGGGATTTGCATATATTCTTGACCTGATTAGTCTCTTCTTTATTGGCTTAAAGGTTCATAACTATTCAGCAGCACATATATGTTGGGATTGTTCACACCCTCATTATCTGTTCAATTCACAACAAATTAGTGATTTTCCCCAAAAAACTTAAAGGTGCTATACTTGTTGTTACATTCCAAAGTAGGTAGTAATAGTCAACCACCTGGCACCTGGAGCACAAGAAACATCTTTAAGTACTGAGAATAGAAAGAAAATGAGGGGTTTTGTGCTTGTATCCAAGAAGAAATCCAGAATAAAGTCGTTTGAGAATCAAATTTATTTTTAGCTGTCCTAACCCCATTTCTTCTGCTGAAGGAGATCCCTCACCTCCCAGGCCTCTCAAATGTGTGAGCACATATACACATAAACTGCTTTGTATTGTTGCATATAATTGCCTGTTTATTGGTCAAATTTCACCAACTAGATTGTAAGTTTCTTGAGGACAAGGGCCACATTTTCTCCTTTTATTTTATTATTATTTTTTTTTATCTCCAATCACAGGGTGTATCACCATCAGCACTTGGCAAATATTTGTTGATTGAAATGCTTTATAGGTCGGCACAAATAATAGCCAGATCCAAACATCAGCATAAAACAGGCAGAAACAGGCCTATAAGAAAGAAGGCCCAAACCGAATAACTCAAACTGTGACCAAAGCAACATCACAGACCTGGGAATGGAAACTTTTGAAACTCGGCCCCAGCAAGAAGCCTGTGTGAAGGCAGCAGCTCCTTGAAAAGGTGTTAAATCGGTGAAGGGCAGAGATTGTCAATCCATTAAACAGTGAGTTACAATAGTCAAGTGCAGAGATCACAGAGGCAAGGTTTAATGTACACATATCTATACGGGGCCCTTTGATGCTTTCAAATACCTCCTCGTCATCTGAAAATCAGTCAGCAGGCATCGCCTACATATTTCACAGCAGTCTACCCGTCTGGGTGTTTTGGCTTGGCAGCAGAAAGCTCTCTGAAAGGAAGCTAAGATACTTCAATGCGTTCTTGCTCATGTATCCAGTTTGTATATTCCAGCACTGTCTAATTTTCGACTAATTTGGGGATAGTCAATTCAGTTGGAAGTGTGCAAAAGAGCAATTAATGTGGCTAAGGCACTTTTCTGCAATCCCAAATGGGTCTTACATGCACACCGCACAAACTTTGAAATACGGAAGTGGAGAAGGAAATTTATTCACAGATCACGACTGTTTTCAACAACAAGCCCAGTCAAAAGGGCCAAATGTTTGAACTATCTGACTTATGCCCAAATAGTTTTGTAATTTCTCAGGGATGGATATTTAGGTCTTTCTGTGAGTAATAAATAATTTAGAAATCATTCATTAAGAATGTCTAAATTATAGACACTGCAGGCAAATTCTCTTTTAAGAAGGGAAGTACGGCCTAGAAATTAGACTCTGGTCTCTTTCTTCTGTAGTTCTTTTTTTTTTTTTTAATTCTCTCTAACCATGAATAAAATGCTAGTGTCATAAGGGCTTGGTTTATATCCCAGCGATGCTCAGGATTAAGTCAGAGATGAAAATGAAGTTGGTAGTATGGATGAGGCATCAGGAAGGAAGTCAGAAGACTTTCATTTTTATTCCCCATTCTGCCAATGTTTCATCCCTTTGTATGTTTCCCATTCTCTACTTTTAAAGGAGGACCACATATCCCTGAAACCTAAGGGAAGTTGTGAAAATTTATGAAATGAGAGTTTAATCAGTTGAAATCTTCACAGTTCCTTTGTATAATGTAAAAATATCAACTCAGTTATAATGATATATCTATCAGCCAGCTTGGGCACACAAACCCTGACCAAGCCTGATGGGGTTAACCTTCATTTAATTCAGACTTTGTAGGTTGGGAGAAAAGCTATCGATACCCTTAGGAGACACTTAGAAGAGGAAGGTTTATTTCATGAGAGAGGAAGTAAGACCTTGGTTCTGGGAAGATCCAAGAACTTCCAAAAGATATAGTTTGTGTACATTTCAACTTGACAATTTAGGGTCAAAATTTGCAGCTGGAATCTCATGTAGGCTCACGAAGGTCATCTACAACAGGGGTTCTGGACCATTTTTGTGTCATGAACCCATTTGGTAGTTTGTTGAAGCTTGTGATCTTGGTCTCAGAATATTGGTTTACAATGCATAAAATAAAATGCATAAGGTCACAAAAAAACTAGTTTTGATGAAATATATTATCATCATGTTAATAACCCTTTATCTAGGCTAACACCGTCCCTAATTTTACAAATAAGGACACTGGTTAAGTGATTTGCCCAAGGTCACATATGTGAGTGATAGAACTAGAATTCAAATCCAAGTCCCTATATTTAAAATTCTGAGTTTGTCAGGCATGGTAGTACATGCCTGCAATTCTAGTTACTGGTAAGGGGGAGACTGGTGGATATCTTGAGCTCCAGACTCCGGAGACACAGTGGGTTAAGCTGATTGGGTATTTGCACTAAGTTTGGCATTAACATGACGAACCCTTCCTCTTCCTCTGCCCCCTAGCAAAGGGTCACCCAATTGCCTAAGAAAGGGGAAATTTGGCCCAAGTCAGAAACAGAGAAGGACAAACTTCCACGCCAGTCAGAGTAGGACTGACCTGTGAGTAGCCCTGCATTTCTAACCTAGACAAGGCAGGAGACCCAGTCTAAATGAAGAAGTCAAATCAAATCAAACCCTATGCCACACCACACTACTTCCCTTTTTAAAAATTATTACTTCTGATAGGGAAAAATCAATTTGAAAAGCAGAATTTTAAATACAGGAAACAGAAGTATTGCATTGTTCTAGCTTGCTACACTCATGCATTCGATACCATCACAGGAAGAGAAAGAAAATAGATATGTCTAATATATCATGAAAATCCTTTTCTGTTCCTTTCCTCATTGATGCCCAGTAAAAACCCATTTGATTCCATTTCAGGGATCTAAGTGCTATATGATCCCAAAGCCTACCTTTAGGTTACAGCATTCCTTTTCCAAATCATGTCACTCAGTATTGAATCAGGCAGATCCAAGAAAGAGAAAATCCTGCCTTTTTTTAAAGTATCAACTGAAGGCTCTTATTCTCACTTTTTAAAAAGCTGCTCAGAGAGAATCAAATCATTACATGCCCTGATGCCATCTCAAGCTAAATGATGAACACATTTTTTTAAGATGCCCTTTTTTATGGTTTCCCAAATGACAAGGTATTTTAAGTAAAACATGATAAAAGGGGTATGGTCATAAAGTTATATTTATGGAAATAAAGATATTTTATGGCAGGAAGAGTGTCAAAGAAGAGCTTTATCAATGAATGGAATTTCCTGTAAGTAAAAAAAGATAAACGAATTAGTAACTCAGAGCAATTTAAAAAAAAAAATACATATTCAGATAAGAGCTCTGATAAGTTTGATCCCTTTTAGCCAATGAAGTATGATCTGTAATTAGGTTTCTACTCAGACAGTAAGAAGCATGAAGTACATTTCTGAATCTAGTTGACCTTTTCAGCTCAAGAAGCCAAATGATTTCCATTCCATGCTCTTTAATTCTGGAGGAATTTGTAATTTGTTGCCACAGATTAAAAAAAAAAGGAAAGGGAAAAAAAAACCTGTTACTACCCCAAACAGGAAAAAAAAAAAAAGTTACAACAGTCCCTTTCCACAGTAATAAAAATAATAGCATTTTAGAGCTGGAAGGTACCTTTGGGATCAAGTCACGTAGCTCCCTCATTTTAAAGATGAAAAATTTGAAGTCCTGAGAGATTAAGAAATTGGCCTTAGGTCATGCAGCCAGTTACTGTCATAACTTAAACTAGAACCCGGATCTCCTGACTCTCAGTCCAGAGTCTTTCTACCACACCCCCTTTTCTTAGCTGGTTTCTCCTTGGCCTGCTGGGCTTTTATTTCCAGCTGTTTCCATTTTTGCTGCAGGGAGTGTCCCTCATTTGAATCCAACACTGGGCCTTCATTTGGGAACCTTTCACAGGCCGACATCTACCCTCTTGCCTTTCTTAATTTCTTTTGGAAATTCTCTATTCTCTCACCTTATTAATGTTAAAACAAAACGGGTTCTTTCATTGCCACAGGCAGCAAGAAAGTGAACTTCTAGATGGAAGAAAGTGTCTTCCCTAGTGAGAGCAACTAAATTAGTTCTGAGGTGCTTTCACTCACTGTAACTGTAATGAGAGACACCAGCTCTTCTTCATTAATAAGATGCCAATCACGAAGGGAGAAGCCACAAGGACCTTTTTTGGGGGGTGGGGGGCTATAGAAGGGGATAGGTTATTGGTGCTGTGGTGAGAAGACATTAAAGCAGCAAATAAAATTCTTCTAAGAAGTGGAAGAACACAGGTGGATAGTCTAGAAACGAAAGGAAAGATAGACCCAGTGGGCGGGTGGTGGGGCTCTCAGCTAGGTAAGGCAGGGTGGTATATGCGGAACAAAATTGAAAAAAAATAATGCCCACAACTGAGAAGGATTTGGGACCTGAGTTCTGGCCGCATCTCTCAGGTCACATGCCCATCCAACTCTTCACACGCTTGGATCAGGGGATGGCGGATCCCATGAAAGGCATCCGCAGCCCAATGGGACCCTCCAGCTCTCTGGGCCTTGCTAAGTGTTTAATACGGCTTCCTGAACTTTGAAAAACAAATTCCCCCCCCAAGAAACAGGTCTAAAAAAACCACACAGGACGGAGTTTGAGGCTTAGGGAGTTGCTCTTTTTATGAGGGACGTTTTATTATTAGGAAAGAAACACTTTTCAGAACTATCAAGGGGAACCAGATTTCATACTGAGTGCTCAAAACAACTGAGTCGGTTGGTTTTGGGGTTTTGTTTTGTTTTTTTTTTGGGGGGGGGGGGTTGGTGAGGTGAGGTGGGCTCATGGTGGGAAGGAACAGCCTGTCATTGGACCTGGTCTCCTTGATAAGATTATTCAGCTGGGTGGCAGGCCCTGGCCTTCACAGGATAATGTGGCTCTTCCATTTCTCTTGCTATCTTTCCTCATCATCTGCCCAAGACAGTGTTAACAGCTGCTGTAGAGAAAAACTGGAAAACATCTGTAGTGTTTTCCTGATTTCAATTCACAAAGACCTCGAGCCTGTGTCTGAGTCTAACACTGGCAGAATTCTGTGCATTTTGGAAATGACTACACCTATTTGGGCTCCAGTGTAGTTTTTTTCCAGTTGTTTCTTCCCTCACCCTCCTCCCTCTCTTTTTAAGTGAATATATTCCTGGGTGAACATTAAAAGGCTTTTCAGCCCTGGAAACAGAGAATAACAACTTAATAAAATGTCTGAGCTTACAATTAGGCATGCCTGTGTCCTTCAAGAATCAGGTAGCAGAAGTTCTAATTGGCAAAACAGCATCTTGAATGTCATTTTCTAAACTCATTAGACCATGTCTAACAGAGAAAGAGAAGACGCCGCAGCAGCGGTTTACAATGCACTCATATTGTCCCTCTTGGAGATGTCATCTTGGGTTAGCAGGCAGCGAGCGGGTCCTGAAATTGCAGCGGCCACAGAATAAAGAACAGAACCACAATAGATAGCATCCGGGAAAATGGCATTCATTAAGAGTATTTGATTTGTGCTGCCTCTTCATACACAACCAATACCTTTCAGGAATCATAAGTACATATACAAATGAGTACTGGAGATAGAAGCTAGTAGGAGCATTGATGACCGGGGAAGGAAAACGTTCCTTTTTCATCTCTCTTCATGCCTATTTTGTGCAAATTTCTTTAAAAATCATTACTATGAGTCAGGTACAGAACTATAGAGGAAGTCATGCATCATAACCTTTATTTGTTGTCTTTGATAACCTTGGTGAACAGCTGTTTCAAGACCTGGGTCAGCCATGTAAACTATGGATGGCACATCTGTCTCAAATTATTCAAATCACGTACAATGGTCTCTGTCTGATGGCATTTGGGTTTTCAGCTGTCAAAATTTAAATTAGGAAACCCTAGAACTTCTGAATAAACCGAGGACAGATTTCTCTGTTGCTGCCTCCTGGCGATGTTGATATAAGGCCTGGAGTCACCAAGCTGAACACAGCCTTAACTTTGGAAAATCTGATGAGAGCTACCTTAGAATTCCATCCCTTTGGCTTTTGGACTCCGGCATGAGAAACCATTGGAGAAAATAAGTGTGCATAAAGCCAAGTACACTTCAGTTTGGGAGTTTTGTTGCTGCTATAAACTTGGTTTTCTATTTTTCAAACACTTGGTTGAAAAAATTTGAAAAGCTTAATCTATAATTTTTTTTTCCCCTCAAGTTGGAAACACCTGTGTTTTTAAGAGGAAAATTCTTGCAGGTGTTTCTGATTCATCTCTGCTTTTTCAAAGCGGCCCAAGAATTGTTTACTGTCTAGTGGATTTTTCCCCCCTTAGGATCAGCTACAGTAGTTTCTCCACAGCCAGTGATTTAAATTTAGTCATGTGTGATGAAAGTAAAGGACAGGTAAATTTCTTGGGCCAACCATATCACTTTTGTATTTGTAGTCCCGTAATCTCTACTGGCAATTAGAAGGTGATTAGAAAACATTTGCTGATTGATGGACTGATTGTTTGGTTGACCTTCTGGGTTTAGAAGTATTTGAAACTGGACAAAATATATTTTTTCAACCTTATTGCAATAAAATGAGTATTTTGTTTACAAATCTCATCTTCCACTGGCATATAAATGCACCAGATCATATCTAGACCAAACCTTGTTTTCCTTTCTTTTCTTTTTCTTTTTTAAATAAAATCATCTTGTAATTGTTAGTTCCCTTCCGAGCTCAGTTCAGATGCCATTTCCTAAAAGATCTCTTTCAGGATCCCTAGTTGTCAGTGTTCTCTGACCTTCCTGAAATTACTTGGTATTTGTGTATATTTTTTGTTCCCTCGATAGAACATTTTTCTTGATCTCCTCAGTGCATAGTCCAGTAAATTAAATTCATTAAAGATAGCTGAATTGTTCAATTGAACCATAGTACAATGGGAAAAACACTAGATTTGAAATTACAAGAAACTTAGATTTGACTCTAGTGTCTTGGACACTTGGTTGCCACAGGTAAGTCATTTAACATCTTAAAGGCTGTTTCTTCATCTGAAAAAAAGCCAGTAATAAAACCTGTCTTAGCTACCTCATGGGGCTGTGATGAAAATCAAATGAGATGTTTACAAAGGGCTTGAAAACACTATGTAAATATCAGTTATTGTTATTATTTATGTCTGTGTGCACAGACATCATATATCTAAAAAAGATTCTACTCAGAAACATGGAAAAAACAGTAGCATTTCAACTCAGCTAATACATGTGTACAATAGCAAAGCCATTTTCTAGGGTCAGTCTATTGGTTTTTTGTGTTGTTTTTTTTTCCAACTGCTGGAAACATAACAATGCCTAATAGGGATTAATTTTAAAACATAGGAAAATCGGAAAACCCAAAATACTCTCAATCAGAATGATCTATGAATGGGCTTTTTGACATAACTGTGATTAAATAATTAGTGTTTATGATGAATATATTAATGTATTGAAGGACACTAAAGTACCTTCTCATTAATCAGCAAGCATTTAGTAAGTGTATGTTTTGTACCAGCCACTCTGCTGGGGCACTCTGTCTAGATAAAAAGACAGGAGTAGAAAAAGTGCCTGTCCTCAAAGAGCTTACATTCTACCAGGAGAAACAATCCATACAAATTACAAGTATATACAAAATAGATACAAAATTGTTTGAGGTCACTAGCAACTGGAAGAATCAGGGCAGGCCTCATTTAGAACGTGGTGCTCAAGCTGAATCTGAAAGGAGATACGGGCTCCTAAGGTAAGAGGCCATACATTCCAGATAGGGGGGTGGAGTTGGAGAGGAACCACTTATACAGGCATGGAGACCAAAACTACAGTGGCCTGTAGGCAGAACAAGGGCTAAGTATTTTAGCTTTTAAAATTTGGTTATCCATGGATAAAATCTATAAATTAGAAATTGGAAATCTACAGCAAGCCAAAATAGACCAGTTTTCCTGAGCATTCTGACTAGTTACTTATCTTATACACACTAACTTATCTGCTGCCCATAAAGGGCTGGGGTTGTTGCCAAACTTCAGAGTCTATTTGTGACAATGCAGCTTGGATGTGTTCCCTCCCTGTCTTTGGACCAATCTCTTCCAAAAAATATTTACTTTTTCACTCTCTGTTGTTAAGACAGTGTTCAGCAAGTGAGCAAGCAAGGTATACATGGGAAAGAGCCTTCAGTTCAGAGGCAGAGGACCTGGTTTCAAATCCTTGCTTGGCCAGTCATTATCTGCATGACTTTGGGGTAATCCATTTCTGTTCTTTGACCTCTAGATTTCCTCATCTGTAAAATGAAGGGGTTGATAAGATGATCTCTTGGGTCCCTTCCAGCTTTAAATCTGTGATCCTGGTCAGCTATCACCACACACACACACACACACACACACACACACACACACACACATCATGTTATCCCCTACCACTATTGTCTTCTTGTTTTTGTTCATTCATTTTTCGGTTGTATCTGACTCTGAGCCATATTTGGGGTTCTCTTGACAGAGATACTGGAGTGGTTTGCCATTTCCTTCTCTGGTTCATTTTGTATATGAGGAAACTGAGGCAAACAAGGTTAAGTGACTTGCCCAGGGTCACATAACTAGTAAGTTGTCTGAGGCCCTATTTGAACTCAGGAAAATGAGTCTTCCTGATTCCAGGCCCTCTATTCTATGCACTGCGCCATCTAGGTACCCCTCTCTTCCATATAGTACTTCTCAGTTAACCAAAGCATTTAACCAAATTTTCCCGACTGCCTAATTATGTATTTTGACTAGTTGACTAGTTTACTAAGTAAAATAATCTTTTTCCAGGGCTTGACATGGTGCCTGGCATGTAGTAGGTATTTCAGAAATGTTTGTCAACATCTTGATTTTTCTGTCTCTGGATCATTCTTGTGATCTAACTAGAAGCTGAGCCTAAGTATTTCAGAGAACTTCCTTGTATAGGTTAAAAGTAGTTCTGGTATGCTGTGTTTATGTTATGACACTGTTAACAGAATATTTCATAAATATTGCTCTGGAATGGTTCCCTGGATTATTTATTAACAGGGTCCCAAAGGTGATTGTGGAATGGTGAGTTTCAATCCAACCACAAAGTTCTCCCAAATAAAGGACACAACATACAATGCTGTGTCTAGATTACTAGCAAAAGTTATAGGTAAAAGTATCAGCTAATTAATTATTCCAATGAATAGACTAAGGGAAGCCTTTCTTTGCATTTCCCCTCAGTGTGACCTTTCTTTCCTGGTACTTTTAAGTTGAAAACTAAATGAATTGGGGCATTGAAAAAGATGTCGCCTTAATACTACCTCTGTCCACCTGAATTGACTTAAAATCTATCTGGATTGAAGAATCATTTTATTCTTCCAGCTGAAGCTTTAGTACTTTTAAGGGAGAGACTCAGAGAATGCATTCTTATGAATCAGTTTGAAATAAAATTTTAAACAAATGTACAAATTAAACTTCCCTGGAAATGCACACAGGCTTCAAATTTGAAACCAAAAAGCCAAGTCCAAGATTGTGCAGTTTTGAAAGATTGAGGAATTGAGATCGTTGGTCAAATCCAAAATACTCCCAGACTCTGAGTTCTGTGATATTTGCCCAAAAGAACAAAACCAAACAAAATCAGCAGTCCTATTGTGCTATATCTCATCATAAACAAAAGATGAAGATGTGTGTGTGCACATATGTGTGTATATTCACACACGCTTGTTATTCTTGTTTCAGCAGCACTGAGTGTTTTCCTTTCTAGTCCTATTTAATTTTCTTAACTCTCAAGTTGGTGTCATGGATTTTTAAATGAATGGGCCTCGTAGCAGGCAGCATTTTTCATTCAATTCATTAAATATTCATTAATACACCTACTATGTATAAGATACTGTGCAAGGTTTTGGGGACAGAAAGACAAGGGCAAAATTGTTCCTGCCCTCAAGAAGTTTTCACAGTACTGGAATGGTACTAGGAATATAGCATCCACATGAGTATGTATGTATATGTACATATCTACCTCTACATCTATATGTATATATGTGTATATTTTGATATATAGTAACATATTTAAACTAGAATATTTTTATATCTATAAAACGTGAAACAGTAATTTCAAGAAGGGAAGCATGCCAATTATTAGAGGGGGTGGGGGAATCAGGAAAGGCCTGATAAGGGGGTGAGACTTCAAGCTGTACTTCGAAAGAAATGAAGAATTGTATGAATTGGATATGAAGAGGGTCTTCATTCCAGACATGGGGCACTACTGATGCCAAGACACGAAGGTGAGAGCTAGAATATTGGGTATTCACCAGTCAATGTGACATTTTATATATTTGCCAATTTATATATTCAGGGAACCGGACATTCATGACTCCGAGGCATGCCCTGAAGTCGTTAATCCGGAAGGAGAGACGATGTCAGATTACATTATGGGAGGATTACTCTACATTTCTGGTCCAATCTGAGACGGCTAGTCTTTCCAGTCTGGAACTGTGGTTGCATGCAAGATGTGATTCTAAAAGCAAAATGCCAACATTTAATCCTTTAAACTACTCAGCTTCGTCATTATACTCTGGTGGGAGTTGTGGTTGCTACTGACTCAAAGGTCTTTTTTTTCCCTTTCTTCCTTCCTTCCTTTCTTTCTTTCTTTCTTTCTTTCTTTCTTTCTTTCTTTCTTTCTTTCTTTCTTTCTTCCTTCCTTCCTTCCTTCCTTCCTTCCTTCCTTCCTTCCTTCCTTCCTTCCTTTCTTTCTTTCTTTCTTTCTTTCTTTCTTTCTTTCTTTCTTTCTTTCTTTCTTTCTTAGTGATATATTAATTGCCACAGTGGTGGCACTGGTATTCACCTCAGGCTGGGTTTAAGTCAAGGGTCTTGTAGTGGGAACACTAATTAATCTGAGGATAAAATGCTGCAACATTCACTTTCTGAGCATGGAATGTGAAATGCTGCATGTATTATTTGTAATTCCGTGTTTGCCCTCAAACAAAATCTGGGCAAGCCACGAGCAGGTGGGAGCCCCCTGCCTGAGAAGCCTCCTGCTCTCCCTTGCCTCTCTCGGTAAATACACATCTTAGCAGAATACATTAGACAGTACCTAAGGCCACCAAACTGACTTTTTATATTGATTAGGTTTTCCTGGTAGTTCAAAAGTTATTTGATCGGCATGTAGTCAATTGACCTAATTCAAGTACTGTGACTGATGAATGGAGGTATAGACTTTAGGTTATAGCCCTGCAGGGGTGGGGAACCACATGTGGCCTTCAGGCTGCAGGTTCCCCACCCCTGGCTTGACTTTGCCATAAATAACTGTATGTCTGTGAGTGTGTAGAGTGTGCAGTGGAGAGAGCATTGGGCTTGGAATCGGGAAGACTCATCTTCATGAATTCAAATCTGATTTCAGGTACTTACTAGCTGTTAGACCCTGGGCAAGTCACTTAACTCTATGTGCCTTAGTTTCCTCATCTACAAAATAAACTGGAGAAGGAAATGGCAAACCACTCCAGATTCTCTGCCAAGGAAACCTCAAATAGGGTCACAGAGAGTCAGACATGACACGCTCAATAAAATGACCATGAGTAAGTCACTTAATTTTTCTGATCATCAGTGTTTCCATCTGTAAAATGGAGGATTCAACTAGATCAGTGGTTCTCAACCTTCCTAATGCTGTGACCCTTTAATACTCATATGTGGGAGTATCTGGGCATATCTGCATGTGGGCGGACCTGCCTGGAGATGGATAGCGGAGTGGTGTCTCGGTTCCTAAGACCATCAGAAATATGAGTTTTCCAATGGTCTTAGGCAACCCCTGTGAAAGGGTCATTCGGTCCCCAAAGGGGTTGCAACCCACAGGATGAGAACCACTGAACTAGCTGTTAGCCAATATGTCTATGAAATAATAGAATGAAATATGCTTTGAAAACCATTAAATTCCATGCAGGTATATTATTGTAGAGCCCTTTACATCCAAACTCTCAATACATTGTTGGGAAATGCTCATATATATTTCTGTACTTCTAGTCATATAACTTCACTTTAAGTCCTGATGATATTTATTAATTTTGTAGCCATGGGCAAATCACTTAACCTTTGTGAAACTTGATGATCGTATCCTAGTGCATTGGAAAGTCAGAAGTTCAAATCTTGCCTCTGCCATGTGCTGCTTGTCTGATTTTAGGCAAATCACTTACTCTCTCTACACGTCAGTTTTCTTGTCTGTAAAATGAGGGGATTGGACAATAACCTATATAGTTCTTTCAGATATTAAATCTATTACCCTATGGTTTTCTCTGCCATAAAAAGAGGTTTATAGCACATTGAGTTGTTGTAAGAATCAAGTGAAATATTTTAAAAGTATTTTGTACAAGTTTTATATAAATTTCAGATAATAATAATAACAAACTTGTTTCTGTTAAAATTCATTAAACATGTATTAAGTGTCTACTGTGTGTAAAAAACTGGGCATACAGGGATGATGAAACTATCCTAGTGCACAAAAATTTTTCAAGCTAATAGGAGTACTTTTTAAGCTAATATAGGTAGAGATAAAGATGACAAGACCAAGGGAGAGATCTAAAATGTCCTAGGACAGTGGTGTCAAACTCAAGTAGAAACAGGGGCCGGTAAACCATACATGAGGATCCCTGCAGGCTGCACATTGACTTAGAAAACCACACATGTTCTTGTATTTCTTTTTTTTTTTTTTTAAATAAATACATCAACACATTAAATTAAATAGGAACTACATTTTAATCCAGTCTGAACCACACTCAGGAATGTTGTGGGCCATACATTTGATATTTCTGCTCTAGGACAGTGGAACTGCAAGAGAGAATTCTCTCAGCTGGGGGAATCCAGCAACACCCTTCGTGAAGGGAGCAGCCCCTGAGCTGTGTCTTGAAAGAAAAGGATTTCAACAAGCAGAGAAGTGAGGAGGGAGTACTTCATGGAAATAGGAGATGACCAGGAAAAATGAACAGAGATAGAAGAATGCTGACTGAAACTGGATAGTTTGGTTGAAAGATAGAGTACATGAAGAATACTCTGAGATAATAGTAGAAAGTCAGATTGGAGCCTTATTGTGAAGGCTCCAAGATGCTGCACTAAACAGTTTGTACTTTATCCTACGGGCGCTAAGGAACCATTGAACATTTTGAGCAGGGAAATGACACCGTCAAGCCCATGCATTAGGAGACTATTCCAATAATCCAGGTGAAAGAAGATAAGCCTGCATAAGCCTCCACTAGAGTGGCATTGGCAGGAATATAAAGAAGGGAACATTCTGATAGACCCTGGGCTTGTGGAAGAGGTGGATGATGGATGTGGCAGTATGGCCGTCTAATCCATTCAATTGTGAGCTCCTTGAGAACAGGAATCTCCTTGCTTCTTTTTGCACCCCCAGACCTTAGCACAGTGCCTGGCACTTAGTAAGGTCTTAACAGATAGTTGGTGACTGAGTGAGTTTATTAACCAAATTGGTTGAATTTGGCCTCCTAATAAAGGAGGTTGGGAGGAGGTGGGGATGGGGGAAATGGAAGACTGCATTACAAAAAGGGAAGCTAGATTCATTACTAAAAAGCTTCTTTTAAATATATTGGAGTCATCAAAAATAGCCCAAGGTTCCAGTGAGCCCACTTGGTCCTCCCAGGCTGGAAGGTGCCCTCGTGGAGCTTCAGTGAGCCCCGGGCTTCCCTCTCTGCTGAGGAAGGTATGGGGAAGTTCCCACTGCCCAATTGTCTTTTGAAACAGTGAGGTCGGGAGTATTGGAACAAATAGTAGTAAATGAACAGGATGTTCTAGAATGGGCAGACTAGATGTCAATAAATCACTGGAGCACATGGCTTCTGCCCAAGTCTTAAAGGAACTCAAGGGTGAAATTGTGGGACTGTTGGCCAAAATGTGTAATTTCTTACAAAAGACTACTGTGCTAGGGAACTGGAGGACTGCCACTCTGACTCTCATCCATAAGAAGGGAAGTACAGACTGGTGTGTCTCCCATCCATACCCACTGAGTTGGTAGAAACTAACAAAAAGATTGTCTTCCTGAATTGTTAGGCACATAGGATCATTGATTTAAACTTGAAAGGGACCTTGTTGTTCAGTTGTTTTTCAGTTGTGTCCGACTCTTCATGACCCCATTTGAGGTTTTCTTGGCAAAGGTAATGGAATGGTTTGCCATTTCCTTTTCCAGCTCATTTTAGAGATGAGGAAACCGAGGTAAACAGAATTAAGTGACTTGTCCAGGGTCACACAGCTAGTAAGTGTCTGAGGCTGGATTTGAACTCACGTCTTCCTGACTCCAGGCCTGTCACTCTCTCTACTATGCCACTATTTGCTGCACTGCACAACCTGTTGTAATTGTTCATCCTTCATTTTTTGAAGAGGAGTGATGACATCATGATATTGGGGTCACGGTACAGTGTGCTTGGGTGTGACTGATCAGTCCAATACTGTGCTACCTAGCTACCCTGGAAGGGACCTTAGAAGTATTCTGTTCCAATCCCCTCAGAAGAAGCCAGAGAAGTAAATGGTTTAACCAAGGTAGCAATGGTGACAGAGATACAATTCAAACTGAGTGACAGAGATACAATTCAAACTGAGCTCCTCTCACACCAAATCCTATACTTTCCACCATTACACAAAACACAATCATTCAGGAAAGGCAAAATGGTTTATATGAAGAATGATTATTCGGTAATTATTGAACATTATACGATATACTCCCAGCATGTGAGTAGTTTAGGGACGGTTAGGGAGGGGGTAACAAACAGTAAGACATGGTCTCTGCCCAAACCAAATCTTTGTAAAGATAAGACAAGTATCAAGGAAATATTGGCATCAAAGAAAAGGTAGGCTTCTGTGGCAGCAAGGAGCTTGGAGGGTCATTGAAAGTGTTGTAGTTGCCCAAAAAATGATTCATTCTGATCTCCTTATGTTGAATTCTGGGTCCGGCTCATCGTTCATCAGCCTAGATGAAATAGGTGTGGTGATGGAGCACTTGAACGGGCTGCTCACCTAACTTTATATCATAATCTGCCAATGACACTATATGGCTAGGAGGCATGGAATACCGTGTTCTCAGAAGATGTGTGATTCCAGGTGATCCAAAGGGTAATGGCGACGTGGTAGATCTAAGTAGGCTGATACATTTTATAAACAATGACAGAGTCAAGAAGGAACAGATAAGACTACACCAAAGACTGCCTGAAAAAGGAGGTGGGCTAGTTATGTAGTGAAAGAAGTTAATAGATGAATAGCCATTTGTCTTTTTTTATATTATAAGAACACCTTCAATTCATTAGATTGGTCTTCAGTAGAAGATTTATGGATGTATATGCACAAAACTCCCAAGGGATGAAACAGTTTAAGGAAGTTGATATCTTTACCCCTTGAGGGAGTGCCTACACTAGTGAGATCACAGATTCATTGACATAACAAAGTATTTAAACATGTACAAATAATACAATATTTATCAGTAGGGTGAATGTCATGTGAGTGGCATACTACATAAATTAGAAGAGGGAGATATTACTTCCAACAGAAGCAATGAGCAGAAGCTCGTTGGGGGAAGTGGGATTTAAGCAGAATCTTGAAGGGGAATTGATTTTTGAAAGAAGGAAAAAGAGATGGAAAAGAGAGGGCAAGAAAAGAAGGTGAAAAGGATGGAATAGGATAAGCTGTTTCCAGGTAGGAAAAAGCATGAGTCATGCTTGAAAAATGGCTGGTAGACCCATGGAGCTGGGCACTCGAGTGTTTGTTAATTAAGAATGTGAATAAGAACAACCATGTAAACATAATTTATTTCTGACTCAAAATTAAATCATTACATGGGATCCTCCAGTTTGGCATTTCGAAGGCTTTATAATCTGACTTAAAACCTATCTTCCAGGTTGGTTTCATATTACTTGTCTTCATAAACGGCATTCCAGCCACTAGGCATAGTTACTTGCCATTCCTCTAACGGAATATTCAATCTTCCGCCTCCAATGTATAATATTTCATTCATCTCCCACCTCCATTCTTTTGTACAGCTGGCCTTCATGCCTGCAAAGTGCTGTTCTACCCAAGCTTCCTTCATGGCTTAGCTTAAAATGCGGGGAGAGGGAAAGGCAACCAGAAGGTATTTTAGGAAATGACAGAATTGTTTAAAACAACAACATATCAATAGAACAATAACAAAAAAAAGGGATAATTTTAGGATAAATATAAGAAAATGTTATTTTATGCAATGGAAATTTACTTCCCCCAAAGTTGGTTTGGGTTGAATCTATAAATAGGTTCAGGAGACTTAGATAAATAAATGGTGACAGATCCATCAGATTGTTAAGGCAAGCTAGGGATATTAGGAGGAAAATCATGGTCTTTCACAAAATGTCAAGGATAGAATTTTGAGGTCAATGAACTATTAGTCTGATGCAATATGGCCTTTGCCAGAACAATATAAGCCTCTTGCGAGCAGCCGCTATTTTTTTTTTCCTTTTTCTGGACAAGTGCCTAGGCAGTTGCTTTGCAGAGAATAGATCTTAATAAATTTTTAAATTGCATTTATTTTAGTCATATTGACACACCTTTTGGTTTGTATTAGCAATATATCTAAATAAGGCTACTTGAGAGATCCTGGACATGGAGTCAGGAAGACGTAAGTTTGAATCTTGCCTCGGACACTTCCCTGTGAGATCATGGCTCAGGTACTTTGCCTCTCTCAGCCTCAGTTTTCTCATCTGTAAAATGGGAATAATAATAATAACAGCACCTATTTCACAGGATTGTTGTGAAGCCCAAATAAGTTAATGTATATAAAATGTTTTATGAACCTTTAAGTACTCTATAAATGTCAATTATTATTATTATTGAATGCCCCTGACATGCCTTTACTTAGTTTGATATCTTGCCAAACTTTTTAAAAAATAATTTTATTAATATCTTACATTTTTATATCACCTACATTTCTCATTATATCTCTCCCACCCAGAGAACCAGTCCTTATAACCAAAAAAAAAAAAATTCAAAATTAACAGTGACAGAAAACAGTACGCTGAAATTAATCAATACATCAAAACTGGCATTGTCAGTGTTCTGCACCTGCAAACAATGGGGGGAGGGGTGTGCCCGTTAATCCCTTTTCTTTAGGACCAAGCTTGGTCATTATAATTTCATCACATTCTGCCTTCCTTATATTGGGTTGAACTTCTGCTGATTCTCTCTTCTTTATGAAATGGTAGTACTGATAATGGTCCATCATACTTCTTTATAAGATTTGACAAATGACTTTATTTTCTAACCTGGTGTTGACTTTGGCTGTCATCTCTCTCCGTTTGGCAGGGCAGCGGGGTGTTTGTCACCTAACTTATCGTCTGTGCTCTTGTGCTCTCCTTGTTATATCAATTCATTTACATTGGTTAAAATTCTGGATAAAATTATTAGTCAATATAATTTCTCTTGTCCGTTTCCCATTTTAAATTTTCAATTGCTTGCTTCAATAGTTCAGGTTAATAGTTCAGATCTATACCATATCTTTTTTCTCATTATTCTTCTTGATTTTTGCTCATTCTGATCTTTGGTGAGTTTAGTGGTCTGACTGTACACAGCCAGTCAGTTCCGGGATACCTACCACATCCATACATCAATAATATGTCTTTTATTTTATCAGAAAATAATGCCTTACTCTTTAGGTCCAGTACTTCCTTACCTTTTTTTTTTATAAAGAATGTATTAATAATCTAGAGATTGTTTTTGTACTTCATTTTTGAAGAGGACCATGGCATCAGGGAAACGATGGAATGACTTGCAATTGACTTTGATTTGAATGAGGGAGGGCTGTGCAAGGTCACCAGCTTCACAATTCTCCTCCTGAGTCATCTGGGTTCAGTAGCCAGATATTCATCAGGACGACTAGAGATGGACTAGGATGCAATGGGAGACCCTGGCCCTTTTAGGGCCTGGTCAGGCCTTTTAGACCCTGGCTGTTTCAGGTTCTCACTTTTGAGTGAGGTAACATCCAGGTTTCTGTGAAATCTCTCATTAGTCTAACTTATTCCTTCTTCCTGAGTCATGCTTTCCCACATATTTTCCCCTATTCTCACCTTCTCCCATCTGTGCATTGAAGTCATCAAGTATCAAAACATATGCTGATTTAATTTGGAGGCTCTTCTCAAGTTCATCGTAGAATTTCTCTAACACTTTATCCTCAGTAGCCATTGTTGGTATATAAGCTACAAATATTTTCATGGTGTTCTTTTGCAAATACTTATCAGTACTGTAATTTACGATAACCAAATAGACTAGACCTATGATCCTGTTAACATAGAGTTAAATGAGAAAGCTCCCACTACCAATAGGATAGCATTGTCTGTAACTTAATAGCCTAAGAGAGTTGCCTGGGGCCCTTTGAGGATGACCAAATATCCCATGAAATAATGTTTCTTGAAGCTTTGGAGTATACGGTAAAACCCATTCAACAAACTCTTTTCTTTGACTCTCCAAGGAAAACCATTGAGCTTTCCTTCTTTTTAGATACCACCTTCTTTTTTCTACTGACATCATTTAAAACAAGAATATCAATACTGATATGATTCAAATCCTACAATAATACATGTACTTATTTGTCATTGGACAAGGACCTTAACTGATAGTGCCAGTAGTCAAATTAAAGTTTGACAATCTTAAAATCATATGATACTTGGTCCCCTTTCTTGCTGCTCTTCTGAAGAAGCAGAAACAGTAATAAGAACTATTTTTTTCTTTATTTCATGGGTTGCCATAGCCAAAAAAAAAAAAAATTCTCACCAAATAGCCAGCCT
The DNA here is from genome assembly GCA_028646515.1 of Pseudochirops corinnae. NCBI lineage: Eukaryota > Metazoa > Chordata > Mammalia > Diprotodontia > Pseudocheiridae > Pseudochirops > Pseudochirops corinnae. The sequence goes on from CM053589.1 coordinate 96,107,254, forward strand.
GTCATTAGCCAGCTTGTTTTTCAGAAAAGAGACTTAGTCTATTGCAAGAGCCATACTTGAAGCTTTCTCAGAATGGTAGGATGTGCCAGAGCTTATAATTCTCTGGCAAAGGCATGAGAACTCAGGGTAACTTCCATGCCACAGTTAGGCATTAGAGTAGATCTTTTTGGAAGTCATACCAAGGGCATCCAAAGATGAAAATGAAAGGTGTCCTACAAACTGAAGAAAAATAGGAAAGCTTTGAAAAATCATAACAATTTTTTTCTTTAAAGGGTATGTCACTTAGATCCTTACATCACAGTCCCAGATATGATTCAAGAGGAAGTAGAAATAGCACTAAAGAACAAAGTCGGAAAAAGCAACAGGATTGGACCAAATGTGTACAGGGGAGAGCCATGCTAAGGGAAGATAATTGTGAGGGTATTGAGGTACCAAAATACAAGGTATCTGAAGGAAGAAAAGATACCAAAGGCATAGAAAAGGTTTGGATCTTATTAATATCAAAAAACACAACTGAGAGACCATCAATAACTACCCATTTATATGCCTACTCTCTCATTTATTCAAAATATTTGAGAATCTTCAATACAAAAAAAGAGCATCTTTAATAATGGCATTAGTAGGTAGCAAAGAGGCTTTAAGAAGTGATATTCAACAATGCACAACATCTTTATCATTTCACAGTAAACCATAACTTGAAGGGAGTATAAGAGCCCATACTGCTTATTGTTAATTAGAGGTGGGTGAATATTTGATTCAATAGAATAAAAATGACACGTTGAAATCTCTTTTACCATAAGGTATTCCCCATCCATACATTAGAACCATTCAAGATTCCTTGGAAGATATAATAATAGAAACGGCCCTGTTCAACAGACCTCTCACTACAGACATGAGATAGGTAGGGAGATGTAGCCTCACCAAGCCACTGTAATAGAGAAGACCCAGGGCAGAGTTCAAGTTGAAGGGAGGTTGACTCTACATAATAAGGTTCTCCATTTCCATGTGTTCTTGTGTGAGGATGATATTATGCCCATTACTTCAAGCTCCTAAAACATTCCAGAGTCTCTGGAAAGAGCTGTATAATCGCTCAAAGGAGTCCATCCAAATAGGAAAGTCCAAGTGGATGCAAAATGTCTTTGCCCATCTTTCACTATTCCTTTTGATAGATAAGCTCATAGAGTTTGTTCATTGGTATGTATTAGGTGGTGCAGATAGAGCAGACCCTGAAATCAAGAGGACCTTAGTTCAAATCCAGTCTCAGACACTTACTAGCTGTGTGACCCTGGGCAAGTCACTTAACCGTGTTTACCTAAGTTTCCTCATCTTTAAAATGACCTGGGGGAAATGGCAAAACATTCTAGTATCTCTGCCAAGAAAACCCTAAATGGGATTAGAAGAGTCAGACATAACTAAAAAACCACTGAACGTGTTTAAAACAAACAGTCCAAAAGGACAAGTTGGGCCCATGGTTGCACAGGAGAAGAGTAGACAGGAATGTCTTTGGTAAATTGCAAAATTGCAAAGCTCTGTGCTGACCCCAAGTTTCCTATGAAAGCAAAGGACCATCTTTTTAAGGTTAACATTCTATCAACATTACCGTGTGACAGTGAAACAGAGATCACAAGAACTCAAAAGGACCACACAAAAGGCAATGGAAAGGCACACAGAAGGTATGAGCCAGCTAAACATATAACTAATGGGGAACCCCAAAGAACAGAAGTGAAAGATAATCATCAAGAAATTGTAGGCCAGGAAGAGAACATGGGCTGGTCACGTGATGAAAATCAGGGATAACAGGTGGAAAGGACTTCCACAGGTACCTTTACAAGATCAGAGATCAAGAAAAGCCACCAGCAGGTTGTGTGTGAACCCCAATGCTGAACTTAACTGGCAGATTTGGATAAGAGTCTTTCAGGATGAGCAGGTATGGATGGGCTGGGATCTGCATTGGTGGAAGGAATTCCCAAATCTATGGGGTCCATTTTAGAACTCTTAGTTATAAGGTTTAGAGCTGACAGGTACCTCAGGGATCATCCAGGTCACTGCTTCTACTCCCATTTTATGGATGCCAAAACTGAGAAGTGAAATAATTTGCTCAAATTCATATCACTAACAAGTACCAGAGTTGGGATTTGAGCCAGTATTCTCAGACAACAAATCCAGAATTCTCTCTATTATGCTATCTCCCTTGCCTTTAAGGCAATGGAAAGCCTTTCTTGTCATCTCCAGTAAAGGAACTTTCTAGACTTATTGTCATTCATTCCAGTGTTTTCTGAAGTCTGATCCTCCAGTACTTCAGTGAGGTAAGCAGAGACAGCTATTATCTTCCTCGATGTTGTTGTTCAGTTATTTTCAGTTGAATCTGTCTCTTTGTAACCCCCTTTGGTGTTTTCTTGGCAAAGATACTGGAGTGCTTTGCCATTTCCTTCTCCAGTTCATTTTATAGATGAAGAAACTGAGGCAAAGAGGGTTAAGTGACTTGCCAAGGGTCACACTGCTAGTAAGTGTCTCAGGTCGGATTTGAATTCAGATCTTCCTGACTTTAGGACTTACGATTTATCCACTGTGCCACCTAGCTGCCCCAGGATTCCTCTTGGGAAACAGAGAATGTATCAGTAGGACCAAAATCTCCTGGAGAACATTCTGATACTTCCTGCATTATATTGTATTGACTTGACTTGACCCAGTTAGAACTGGAAGGAACCTTAGAGATCCTCTAGTCCAGTGCGTTAATGTTATGGAAAAGTAAACCAAGACTCAGTGAGTTTAAGTGACTTCTCCAAGGTCACCTAGAAAATTAGTAGGAGAGCTCAGATTAGAATCAAATACTCCTGCCTGCTATCATTTCTCTTTCCACTCTATTACAATGCCTCATTGAGTGGGAAAAAGACACCACAAAGTACAAAGCACACTGGATTGAGTGTCAGATCTTCCTGTAGAATGTCAGTACCTTCAGGGTGTTTTTGTCTTTATATCCCTAGTACCAAGTACACAGGAAGTGCTTAATAAATCCTCATTGGATTGATTTGCTTTCAGGAGACCTACTTGTGTTGTACCCTGACTCTGACTTACCTTTATTAAACTTTAGTTTCTTCATCTCTAAAATGGGCATAATCATTTTTTTTAACTAGCTACCTCATAGGTTAGGTATGTGCATATGAGAGTTATGATTATGGATCTGTGCAATGTGTATAACTACCACTTTGTAAAAACAACCTAAGAAATGAATGGAGTTAAATTTGAATTTTTAATCCTCATGCCACAGTGTTATGCTGTCAAGTGAGATAGTCACTGACTTGTGTGTTATATGTAGAAGAGATGGTGTCATGTCAACTGTCTAAAAATTATATTGCTCTTTGCAAGGTTTGAGGAACAGTAAGCAAAATTTTTTTTTTAAATCTGGTGTCACAGAAGCAAGGGGATGGAGACAGAGAAAGATAACATAGTGAAGAAATGAATAGGAATACATTTTACATTTTCCCTATAAGACTGCTATTTGTATATTATCATGACATTTTGATTTGGCAAAAATATGTATATGCTACAAGCCACAATTCTTATCCAGAAAAAGTCTTCTTGCCTAACAATCCTTATCCAGAATTAGGTGATAAAATGTGTTGGTTGTTTTGTTTACTGGTTTGGTACATGAGGTTATGGGGAGAGGAAGCAGAGTGGGCTCTGGATTTCTTTCAGGGCTGTTTGCTCATTTGAATGACATATGGAACACCCTAGAGCAATAGCCTTTTTTTAGAAGTATTTTTTTTTAATGAAAGGGAAAGAAATCCGAACTCTTGTGAATGTGCTACAATCCAAAGAGAGAAGAAAGACCTCCTTTGGTTTAAGTTTTCTCTGTTGTTATTCTCTGTATGCATTGGGAAAATGAAGTAACTAGATGGTTAGTCCAAGAGTAGTACAGTGAAGCCCATTGAGGTAGCCAGCCATCCAGTCTGCAGGATTCCTGACCTCTTTTTCATCACTAGCAGGGTTTTGTTTTATTGTTGTGGTGGTTGTTTGTTTTATAACTGCCTTGTTCTCCCTTCAATTTGCTTCAATAGTCTCAAGCCCCATTAAAGTAGTCTTTCGTCAAAGTTATGTGACCACATAAGCAAAGCAAGGTATCCTTGCCTCTTTGTGTCCCACAACTGCTTCCAAGGGCTTTCCCCCCACTCTTAGGACCTAGAGCACATTGCTTGAAACACAGAACTGCCCCAATTGGCTAGGTGGGAGCACATTCAGTCATTTTTTTTTCTTTTTTGAGGATCAGGTCACTGACACTGGGCAAAGATTTAGAAATGCAGTAAAGGCTATTGAACTTTATTTTGTCACCACGTTTGAAAAACAGACACAAACACACACATAAAAACCAGGCTGAAGGAAAACATTTCCATAAAGCATCCGGGGAAGAGGATTGCTACTTTTACTTTAATAATAATGATGATGGTGATGAGGATGATGATGAGCAAACCAAAGTCTCTCCCAAGCTTGAAAGTAGAAAGATGATCAAAGGATACAAGTTCAGAAAACCATGCAGAGTGCCAGCCAGCCAGCCCTGGCACATCCAGAGAACGTCTGTTTCCATTCTAATTCAGTTGACAGTGTCTAGTCACATCACTTAATTAATAGAGATTGCAACCGAAAACAAAGCATTAGCAATGCTCAGTCTCCCACCAGGCCTGGACGTGGACTGGAACACTGTGGAGAGGGAGTCTTGAAATTATTGGAACTTGAACTCTGATTCTTATTCTCAGGAACTTTCAGGTCCTAACATAGCTCCCTATTTGGAGTGGTAGTTTTAGGAAGAGGCAGAGGTATCTGATCATTATGAATCTCATTCTTTCAGAGTATGAGTGTGGTATCCTGTGAAGAGCATAGGACCAGGAGTCAGGATCTTGGGACAATTAATCTGCCTCTTGCATCATTTGTCCAGTGAAGGTGATAATATCCTAAGATCAAAGGAGGTAATGAATGTGACAGTTCATGGAATATAAGGTACCATGCAAATAGTACAAAGCACTGATATTATGGAACAATTCTTAATGTAACAGGGTCTTTAAAGTATGCCTAGTTCATCTAACATGGAGGTACCCCTAAGGACGCTTGTGTGGCCATTCCCACATTTCCTAAGATGGAGTCACATAAGCAAAATAAGTGCAGCCATCTTAAGAAATCTTGATATGTTCAGACAAGCTTTCTCATGATCCTCCATGTTAGGTGAACTGAGCATGTTCCAAAGGCCTCATTACACAAGTGTTAGATTAGGAGATAGGGGCATGTACTGGACCTGTTATTTCATTAATACAGGACCTCAGATAAAGAAAATCCCTCTATCAGTGCAGAACATCACCCTCTCTGCAACTTAGTCTTAGTAAGTTGGCAAGAACAGAGAGAGGTTAAGTCCCTTGCCTAGAGTCAGTCAGATGATGTCAGAGGTGGTAGTATTGACATGGTAGATATAAAAGCTAGTTCATATTTGCAGTGTGTGTGTATGTGTGTGTGTGTGTGTGTGTGTGTGTGTGTATGTGTATGTGTGAGGGGTGGGGAGAGAGAGAGAGAGAGAGAGAGAGAGAGACAGGTACATAGACTTAAGTGTTACTGCTGCCTTAGAGAGGCAACAAGACATAGTACAGGGTGTTGGAACTGAAGTCAGAAAAATCTGTGTTCATATCCCACTTCTGATACTTAGTGCTTTGTGTCTACAGGGAAGTCCCCCAAAGTCCTTACAGAGGAAACTTTAAGATTTCTGTTGCCAAGTTTTGGGCAGAGCTCCAAACCTCAGAGCCAAATGGATCTCAGAGGCTATCTAGTATGGTCTACCCCAAAGCTGAACAAGGATCCCCTCTACATCATCCTGGAAACATGGTCGTCCAGCCTTTGCTTAAGGATTTTTAGTGGGTTGCCATCTCTTTCGTGAAGGGAGGTCCCGCACTTATGAAATGACAGTTCTTTGATGTCATAATGCCTCAGAGTGTCAATTCTTTCCCATATATGATTTGATTTGATCCTCAGGATAAATCTGAGATGTAGAGATTGCAACTAAACTAACCCTATGACATAGATAGGGAAAAGTATATTTAGTCCCATTTTACAGATGAAAACAACACCTTAGCCATAGTCACCTCCTGACAAGTCCTGGGTTTGCCCTGAAATAGCATTTTATAGGTTTTTGACTGGAATGGGTCTAAGGATTATCTAGTTCAACCCCCTCATTTTATAGATGAGGAAACTAAGGACCAGAGAGGTGAGATATCTTGCCCAATGTCAAATAGTTCCTAAGTAGAAAAACCAAGATTAAAACCCAAATTTCCTAACTCTAAATTTTGTGCTTTTTCTACTTCTCTAAGGCATCAAGATTAATGACTTACTCAAGGTCTGAAAGTAATATTTGGAACAAAGGTAGGCTACTACCCAGGCCTCCAGACTCCTAGGCCTGTGCTCCATCAAGCATATCACACTAGTGGACTTTTGTGTGATTACGCACAATAGTGTCTGAAGGGCATTAGACAAGGGGAGGAAGGAAGGAAGGAAGGAAGGAAGGGAAGAAGGAAGGAAGAAAGGAAGGAAGGAGGGAAGGGGGGAAGGGGGGAAGGAAAGAACAAGGGAAGGAAGGAAAGATGGAAGGAAGGAAGGAAGGAAGGAAGGAAGGAAAGGGAGGAAGGGAGGAAGGGAAGAAGGAAGGAAGGAAAAGAAAAGGAATAGTATCACATCTACAAAAGGAGAAACAGTAAGGCTTGACTCTGAATCTTTTGTTAGTCTTCCTGGGGTAAAATATCTTTTCTGTTTAAAACAAACAGATGTCCCCCCCCACCTCTTTTTTTTTAAAGGAAAAGGTACGCAAATTTCGAGCTGTCTTACTTTCTCATGTGTTGGTGCTCCTTGGCTGGCTGGACATGGGAGAGAAAATGGACTGTGTCCCCACTGAAGGGGACAGTTTGTTTCCTCCTCAGATCTGCATGCATCTTTCAGATGGAAATGTGTTGGAGAAGCTGATTCATCTGCTGTTTCTCTCAGCAGAGCCGGGACAAGGGCTTTTCATTATTTGCTGTGTTCCTCTTTAGTTTACAAGGTCAGGGCTGATGTTTTGGTTGTTTTTCCCAGCAGTGCTCTACTGACCGACTTTGCTCTAATCCCTTGATGTCACTTAAATAAACTGTAGAAGGGGGAGGGGTGGGGGAGGGAGGTTGGTTTGAGAACTCCAATGATTTCCTGCTGCTGCTGTTCTCAGCTGCAAATTAATTTGATGGTGTTATGTAAGTGTAATCATCCTCTCTAATCACATCACAGGATTGGGAACTGCCAGAAATAACAGAAGGGAACATTCGAGATATCAAAGGGTAGCCACTGAAATAGATTGTTTATTTAGGTACCAAATTGAAACGCTATTATTGGGAGATGGAAAACAGTTCTCTCCACATCTCCTCCTTTCACACATCTTTGCATTTTATGTGGGTATTTGTCAAGCGCATCATCCATAAGTAAAAGGAAACACAAAGACTTGGGACAGAGTTCTGATTGTGCAGTCCCTGGAAGGAAATGAGGGGGAGTAAATGGATGGAAAAACCAGTTTAGAGAATCTTAGATTTAGAGCTGGAAGGGGCCTTCAAGGCCATTGCATCCAACCCCAACGTTTTACAGATGAGACAAGTGAGTCACAGGACATTAAGTGATTTCCCCAAACTTACATAGTTGGTAAGTATTTGAGCTTAGATTGGAACACGGGTCTCCCTGAGATGTCCTTTGATTTTTTTATTTTATTTTATTTTTTTGCTGGTTAGGAAGATTTCCCTTTTCATCTTGGGTATTCTTTACTTTGTTTTGCTACTTTATCTGCAGCCCACAGGCCTACTCAAGCCACCAGTTGTTTGGGGTTTTTTTGTTTGTTTGTTTTGTTTTTTTGTCTTTCTTGGGCAGTAGTCTAGAGGGCTTTAATTCCATTACCTTTCTTCACCTGTTCATTTCATTGGTCAGTGTATAACATCATGATGACACAAGACATGGGTTTCAAAGTAGAAAGGGCTTTGGCAGTCATTGAATACAGTGGTCAAACTCAAAATCAAAAGTCACACCTGAACGGAAACTGGGGCCACTAAACTATTCATAAGAATCTCTGTAGGCTGCATATTGACTTAGAAAACCATACATTAATAGTATCTTTTTTTTTCATTTTTATTTAGCTTGTTGAATACTTCCCAATTACATTTTAATCTGGTTCTGGCCACACTGGGGAGTGTTTGATATCTCTGACCTAGTATATTCTCCTTTTACAGTTGAGGGAGCTAAGACAGAGATCAAATGACTAGCTTAATATGTTTGATGTTGACAGGATTTCTGGATTCTTTTTATTCACTTGGATCTCAACCCACAGCCAACCCCCTTCTATCCCTATAACTTTGTTCCCATATAGAGGGCTATAGGAGAAAGGATTAGGTAGATAGCTGGTTGATGCAATGGATAAAATGGTTGAGTTGGAGTCAAGAAGGCCTGTGACCACTGGCAAGTACCTTTAACTCTCTGGGCCTCAATTTCCTCATCTGCCAAAGGGGTCTAATAATGGCACCTAACTCATAGGTTTCTTTTGAGGATCAAATGGGATAAAATGTATAAGATATTTTGCAAACTTTAAAGGACTATATAAAAGCTAACTATTATTATTACTAGAAGAAATAAAACCTTTTTTTTTCTTTTAGCAAAGTATCAGCTCCCAAATTTTATTCCACATCTAGAAATATGACAGGGGTATTGAGGTAGCCGAACAATATAAAAGGCTGGGTGGGGGTGGAGGAGAGGAAGATTTTGCTGGAGGATCTGGGAAGGCAGGCATGTTCCCTGGCTCATCTGGCTTGAGCCTTTCATGTGCTCAGCTCATCTTTGAAAACCACTGCTTCTGCACTATGTTAAATCCTATCATCCTTTCTCCCACTTTGATCACTGCAGGTTTTGAAATTTCTTCCACAAACAAAGTCCTCATATCAAAATGAAAATACCTTGTTTAGGGAGGCATCACAGTCCCATGGAAGGATCACTTCCTTATATAAGGAGCCAGGAGATCAGAAGTCCTCCTCTGCCATTAACTTAGCTCTGTGGAACTCAGCTGCTTCTTCAGTGACACTGGGCTGATAATGAGAGCTTTCTTGCCTAAAGCCCTGGGACTAAATCAAGATGAGCTCATTCAGCAGGCATGTATTATACCCATTTTACAGATGAGGAAACTGAGGCTGACAGAGGTTAAGTGACTTGCCCAGGATCACATAGCTAGTAAGTATCTGAGGCTAAATTGGAACTCAAGTCTTCCTGACTCCAGGCCTCATGCTCTATCAAATGTGCCCCCGGGCTACCCCTAATCTAATACAGAAATAATAATATATAAACAATACATATATTTATATATGACAACATATAAATAAGAATAAATAGGAGTTGATTTTTGTATTAAAAAGTGCTTTTCCCATACAACCTTGTGAAGGTAGGTAGTGCATTATCAGCATTTTACAAAAAGGGAAACAGAGGCTCCAAGCGCCAGAGTGATTTACCCCATGGTCACCAAGTGGGTAAAGAGCACAGAGAGGCCTTGAACTCTGGTCTTCAGATTCCATGGTTAATTCTCTTTCTGCTCTCCCATGATACCACGCATTTTGCTTAGGTGAAGAGCTATGTGTGCATAACTATATGTGCATAACAGACTCGAAAATTATGATTACTAAGAAGCTAGGTGTCGCAGTGGAGGGGGTACTCAACCTGGCATCGGTAGGTCATGAGTTCAAATAGATGCAAAGCACTATGTTAGGCACTGTTTTACTCTTTCTGTGGTAAGTATCCCCTGAGTTTTGCTTTGAAGGAAGGTTAGTATTCTGTGAGGTAGAGGTGAGAAGAGACTAAATTCCAGATGTGTGGGACCACTAGTGCTAAGGCACAGTAGCAGATGAAGTATTATATACAGCTAAGATCTAGCAAACCAGTTCAATTGGACCAGAGAATGCATGAAGGGAAACAACATGAAACAAGAAAGGTCACTGGAAGTCATGTTCTGGGTAATCGTCCATCTGCAGTCTCCCTTTCTCACAATTTGGTTGGCCCGTTTCTTTTTCTAGTTGTGTATGTCCATGGTGATATATTTATTCCATTTACCATTTCTTATGGGAAAATCATCAATAGTAACCAATATGATCATCTGCCTCCCATGTTTGTTGTGAGGCTCAAATGATATAATATTTGTAAAACATTTAGCAAAGTGCCTGGCACATAGTAGGCCACTATTATGATTATTATCAGATATTAATTAAAAATAAACATACTAGCACATGATAGTTAATTTGGATATTAATTAAGAACTTGTGAACATTGGGCTTAAGCCAAACAGAATACTAAACCTTGTACTATCTTTTAAAGAAAGATGTTGCTAAAAATATTATCACTATTAAGTAAACAAGATCATGGGATTATAAATCATTTCCTTGTTTAGGGAAACAGAAGGTTTAGGGATTTTGGTACCTTAATTGCAGGTATTTTAGAAGGCTTTCAATCACAAACAAGTTTCATTCATTCAACAGATATACATTAAGACTCTGTTTTGGGTGTTGATCTTTTCGTCCAAGCAGGGCCAGCAGGACTTCTACCTAGAAATATTTCTCAGAAGTTAATTAGAGTTAGTGTGTGTACTTGGAAAGAATAAAACATCATTTCCCTCAAAATATTCTAGAATTAAGACTTATCCAACAATGCATGCTTTCGTAGACTGGGAACTTTAGAGACTATCCATTCCAACCCCATCACAGGCAAAGGAACCTTAGAGATCATTTTTATTAGGCATGTGAGCAGACTGAGGACCAAAAAAAATTCCCAGAGTCCAAAGGAAATTAGTAGAAGGTCTCCTGATTCCCAGGCCAATTCCCATGATGTTTTACGTTTATTTCCCATCAATAAATCATATTTCATAGTGATGAATAGTATAATTGACTAAAGGAAAGAAAATCTCATGACCCTCAAAAGATGAGTCTGTACATTACCTAGGAAAGTCACTTTCAAGGATTAATTGATAAAAGAGATCTTTGAATGGTCTTTGTAACTTGTTTGAATCCCTAATGAGAATCATCTACAGAAACAACTGCTTCAGGCAAAATTGAGGACTGTGTGTACTATTCCTGCATGATAACTCCCAAAAAAAGAGAAACAACCTATGCCACCAAGCCTCCTATTAATCTAGCACATACAAGACTTTAAAAGTCTGTGTTTTGTATCCATTATCCATTTGTATCCGTTTTGTATCCATTTTTACAGGGATTGTGGTTCCAAACCATACTATAATATTTGCCCTCTTCAAAGTCCTCTTCAAAGACCACAGAGTTCCCCTCTCCTTAACTCAATCTTGTTTGTCGTTATCTGGCCAAAGAACAGTATGAGCCTCTTAAAGAAAAGACAAATAAATAGATGGAGTGTTGAGGATTGGGTATGCCCAACACTCATCATACAGGAGATTCAACTCAACTCAACAAATACTTACCTTTAGTATTTTCAGTGGGCTGTTCTAAGTGATGGGAATTTAAGGATGAAATAATACACAGTATATGCCCCCCAAGGAATGTGCAATCTAGTAAGATGTGATAATAATAATATGAGATAATTTTTAAAAAAACACAAGAATAACAATAAGGAAGAAGCTGTGACAGGGAATAACAAGAGACTTACAAGCATCTTGAAATCCATGTTCAAAGGGAAGTACATGTTTAAAAGCAATTTATACTCAGACAATACTAGTTTTAAGATACATTACAAAACAGCAAAAGAGACCATATCAAATTTGAAAATTATCCTAACAAAAGCCCATACAATTTTAACAAAATACAAATCCCATCATCCTGAGGCAGGTATACAAAAATTAGTACTTTCCTGATAAAAAGAAGAATGAGTATTGATAGATATTGTCAGAGTGCATGATAAACAGGTTAAAATCTTATGGAAATGCTTTTGTAATATGTAGACTGAGCAACAAGAAGGATTTAAAATGGGAACACACCATTACATTTATCAAATGCAACCAAAAATATCTCTCCTTTAGATGGAGCCTACAAAATAGTTAAGATCCGAGAATGGAATCAAAAGGCCCTCCATAGACAACATCCTCAAGACTCAGCTAATATGTTTGAAAAGAAATTTAGAACAAGATGACTGAGTCATGTAGATTTGTTTATATGAACAAAGTAGTTTATGATTGTGATTCAAAATCACATCATGACCAACAGAAACTTTAGGTGGCTTTTCCTTAAGGGATTTGGATGTATTTGATCACTACAGATTAGTCCAGAAAATGGTAGAAATAGTGCAACATATTGCTGAATACCTAGCAAGACATAGCCTAGTAGCTAGAATGAAACATCAGAAGCTCACTATCTTTCATAAATTAACAGACAGCAAATCTGTGTACTATAAGTATAGACCTCAAAATATCCTTGATAGTTCAACAAATAAGCTGTACTGGACCATTCAATTAACTAGGCTCTTACCACACATAGAACTGATTCCCATAGTTGCCTGAATATAAAATTTAAAATAAAAATTTAAGAGCAACGCTTATCAGATATCACCAAAAAAACAAATGCTCATATCCTTTAAATAATGTTAAATAAAAATCTTTCAAACTACTGAGACCAAATCTCATGAAAACAAGATAAGGTACCTTTTATCTCCATTGTTTAGCCTGCTTCTAGAGTTATCTTGTTGATGCTCTCAGTGAGTCTATAGAAGATGAAATTACATCCCCATGCTTTTATTCAGTTACAGAAAGCAGTTATTTTATTCACCTGAGCAATAGCTTGCAGAAAATTAAATATAAAAGAATAATAGCAAGATAGTGACTTATCCCAGGACAGTTTCTGTCTGAATTCCACCTAAAAAAATGAAAATAAGATGATACTAATAGATTTTATAGTATTTGAAGTACTTTCTTTGCAACAACCTTGGAAGGAAGGAAGGGAGAGAGGGAGGGAGGAGTGAAGGAAATAAAGGAGGAAAGGAAGGAAGAAGGAAGGGAGGAAATAAGCATTCATTAAGTATTAACTATGTTCTAGGCACTTTGGTAAGTACAAGTATTATCTCTTTAGATAGCTCTTGGAGGTAGATGCTATGATGATCCTCATTTCACAACTAGGGAAACTGAGATTTAAGTATTATTGTTATTGCCATTTTCCAATGGAGAAATGCAAGTCTCAGAGAGTTTGTTTTTTGTCCAGGGTCCCATCATTGGTTAGGATCAGACTCAGATTTTTTAACTCCAAGGCCAGGGGTTTTTCTACTCTTTCACAGTAATACAAGTAAAGGAGTGATTAATGTACCTTTAAAGTAACCTGAAATGAAGTCTCCAGCAGAGTGCCACAGGACTCTGTCCTAGGTTTTTTCCTGTGTGCTTTTTTTTTTTCTTTTTGGAGGGTGGAATGCAAGGCAACTGGGGTTAAGTGACTTGCCCAAGGTCACATGGCTAGTAAGTATTGTTAAGTGTTTGAGGTCGGATTTGAACTCAGGTCCTCCTGACTCCAGGGCTGGTGCTCTATTAACTGTGCCACCTAGGGGCCCCTCCTTGTGTGCTTTTATTAATGTCTTTTATGAAGGTATTAATGGAATGTAACTCCGCAGTTGACACAAAGCTGAGATGGATAGGTCATATCTTAAATGACTAAGTAAATGTTAGTACCATTTACATAATATCTACACATTCCTATATTGTGAGTATGTATTTGTAGGTACACACAGGAGCCAACAAGATCTTGATAGGCTAGTAAAATGGGCTGGATCTAATAAAATGAAATGTGACAGATATAAATGTCAAATTCTAGTACCTGTATTAAAAAAAGAAAACTAAACAAGCACGTAAGACAGAAGATTCAGCAAGAAAGCTGTTCATGGGGAAAAGACCTTGGGGTTTTAGTGGCTTGTAAGCTCAGTCTAAGTCAGCAGTATGCCTTGGCAAGCAGAAGAGTAAACATGGTCTTTAGGTGTCCAGAATGAGGAAGGTTATAGTCCAATCGGGCTTTGCCCTAGTTAGCTCACATCTGAAGCACTATGTTCAGTTCTTGGCACAACCTTTTAGAAAGGACATTGACCAGCTGCAGTACGTCATGGGGGAGGGGTGGTGCACCATGATGGTAAACGGCTAGAATCTGTTGAAGGAACTCGAGAGAAATGTTTAACTTGGAAAAGTGAAGCCTTAGGGGGAAACACATCAGCTCTCTCCAGGTATCTGAAGAGCTCTCCTGTGGAAGTGGCATTGATTAGGCTTGGTTTTCTTGGTCTCAAGAAGAAGGGAACAGAATTAGGGATCACTAAGTAGTAGCTGCAAATTCCAGCATCATATAAGGAAAAAAAATTCTTAATAAATTGAACTGTTCAAAAGTGGAATGGGCTGCCCAGAGAGTTCCCAAGCTCCCCCATCACGGGAAGTCTTCAGACAAAGGTCACTTGTCAGGAATGCTGCAGAGAGGATTCCTGTTTAAGTACCAGTTGAACTAAGTGACTTCCTAAATTCTTCCAGCACCATTATTTTATTATTCTAACTGCAAAAGAAAAGTCTGAACAGAATTGTGTAAGAGATTTGAGAAGTAGAAAGGACATTTTTAGCTGGGGGCAAGTTTGGGGGTTAGGGAGGAGGAATCAGGGAAAACTTCATGAAGGAGGCAGCAGGTAAGCTAATCTTAGGAAGGTAGAGAAGAATGGGTACAGCAATCATCAAGTCACAGACAAGATGAGCTCAAAGAACAGCAAGCTGTCTGGTTTGTCTAGAATGAAAAGAACATGAAGGGGAGTTGTACATAATTAGGCTTAAAAGGCTTCTTTCAGGGTCTCATCATCCAGGGCCTTCTTTGGACATTGCTTCATGATTGACTCAGAACTGGCTTCCCCATGACTGGACTATAGATCCTTGTACTACTGGAATACAGTTGTAGAGGGCTTTGAATGCCAGGCTCAAAAAATTGTTTTCCTTCTCAGTAAAAAATAAATAGCCTCTGAAGGTTTTTGAGCAAGGGAATGGTCTGGTCAGATGCGTACATTTATGAAGACTACTCTGGCAGCAATGAAAAGAATGGTTTGGGAAGAAGAGAGAGCAGAGATGGGGAGCCTAGGCTCTTGCAGTAATGAGGTAAGAAGGATCTAAATGGAGACTGTGAGAAGAGGAAGGAGAGAGAGCCTATGTGAGGGTTCTCATAAAAGTGGAATCTATAGACCTTGGTAACTAATTGGATGTGCACCAGGGCTTTTATCTTTAGGTTCTGCCATTTTATTCAGGATTTATATAATGCCAGTTGAAAGTCAGGCCCTAATTAAATGTTTGAAATATTTGAGAATTTTTCCCTGGTAAGAAACTATGCATTGGTTTATGGTTTCTTCTACCTTTGTTTGCTAAGGCATAAATGTTACATTAATGCTGTTTACTTCATATCTACATATTCCTGTATCTCATCTATGGAACTTGTATATGTTCCAAAAACCCTTCAGATAAGGACATTAGAATGTGGTATTTGTTTCAGCACCAGATCCTTGGTAATATGTTTTTAATGGTAACTAATGTGCACCATGAATGGAGAGTGAGCCCATGTAATGACATTTATATCCTATTATGACCCTGTTTTCAGTTGATTAAGACTGTGCAGGGTAAGCAGGGTTGCTGGTAACTAAAGCACTGGCTCTTGGCTATTTGCAACATTTTAAATTTTAACAAGTGGAAGATGCAATATAGATGATGCTTTAAACATTTATGTATTGGGGGAAAATCTATATCAATTATAAAACAAAAGACAAAGTCTTAGAAACAAAGAACTTTTTGTCTTCTTGAGGTATATTACTAAGAATTAGATCCTCTAAAGGAGAAGCAAAGAACGAGAAAGGGTCTGCCTGCATATCAGTATTTGATTTGTGGCCCAGTAGTGAGCACAGGCTGGTCTATGACTCAGATATCTGTTATTTCTTCATTTCTTCAGGGTCTTCATTTCTGGCTTTGCTCATATCTGCCCAGAACCACCCATTAGTATATTGTAGAGATTCCAACATATTCTGGTTCTTGTGGCAGTCACTTCTATTATAAAATAACTGGAGTAATAATCTAATTATTTCTAAGTGACCAGAGCCAGAGAGGCCAGTCTGAATTAGAAAATATGTTAAGAAATGCAATTTATTTTACATTAAGGCCCATTCAACACATTCTGCTAACTAATAGTTACTTCTGCTAATAATTAGCATGACCAGTTTTAATGAATTGGTCATAAGTAGCATATTAATTATATGGCATTGGGTGCTGCTAAAGTATCTTTTAAAGTATTTTAGAAATGTTATTTTTAAAGCATGTTAACCATTGCTCTCTCACAGTTGTGTTTATCATGATGTAGTAATGAATTAAAAAAAAAAAACCTTGACCTTCTAGAATCCTTAAAGAATACAATGGTTTGAATGGCCAAGGTTTCAAGATAGTTAACAGTTTAATCCTGGGTGTATCTGGGCTTCTTTATTTTAACTGTTTTGTTTTCTTTAGTGGAAGTACGTCTATGGATCTGTGATCTCATCAATGTGGAAACTTCCTTCCACTGTATAGCTCACAGCTGAATTGACATTTTTTCATTTTGGGCAACCCCTATTCATGTCCTTCAGTAAATCTACCTGATAAGTTGGGGACCTGATTCCATGAAGTTGCATGGATACCAGTTAAGCACACAGATTGTCCCTTTGTATCATCTAATAATTGGTCCACCTTCTTCTCTAGTCATACATCTCTTTGATGATATCCTTTATGAGGCTTCTCTTATACAACTCTTCATTCATTGGTGTAATATAACATACTTATATTCACCATATTCCTCTCCATTTCTCTTCAACTGACCTTCAAAATTAATTCTTCATAGAGTTTAGTATTCTATGACTCGTAGCCTTAGAGCATCACTAAAGGAATAGGGATAGGGATAGGGATGGGACCTGTGATTTCTTTGGTATTAAGAATTTCCAGATAAGAAAATCCCCTCTACTGATGCATGTCGTCATCTTCTCTGCAGTTGAGGCTTAGAGCACTGTCTAGGGGCACTGAAATGTTAAGGGACTTGTCCAGGGTCATACAGCTAGTAAGTGTCAGTATATGAGAATGTGAACACAGATTCCTAGCTCCAAAATCAGTTCTCTATCCACTGGGGCAAGATATTCTCCAGAGGAATATTGTTATTCAAAATATGGGCCTTAATCTCAAGAAGGAGCTTGGGATTGTGAAAAGGACTGTAAAACTTTGCAAATATAATCCAATTTGCACTCTTCCTACTTTTTCAGTTCTGAGTCCTATTTGTTTTCCATTCACAAAATGTAAACATGATAGATGAACTGATGTACCATCTCTATGGGTTATCCATCCAACTGTATATGATAGTATGGACAATAGGCTTGCTTTATACACTTAGTTTGGCATGTGGAGATAGTTAGGCCAGAGTGTTTTTTGGAAAGATGTACAGAGTTAGCGTTGTTCTGCAACACTCTGGTTATACAATAACTAGCAAGTTCTAAAACAGGGAAATGTATGTGTTTACCACTGGTGGGAAAGATATCCTACTTCATCCTCCCTACTATGGAGTCGCCATTGGCCATTGCAATGAATTGAATTCATAAGTCTTTAAAAGTTGTTTTTAATTTATAATGATGTTGTTTCTGTTCCATTTCTCCTCATTTTACTCTGCGTCAGTTTAGTTCATTTAAGTCTCCTCAAGTCCCTCTTAAACCATCTACTTAGGACAGAATAATATTCCATTACATTTATATACTATAATTTGTTTTACCATTATCCAGTTGATGAGCACCTCCTTTGTTTCTAGTTCTTGGCTATAACAAAAATAGTTGGTCCACATACTTATGTACGTATAGGTCTTTTTTGTTTCTTTCCTTGATCTCTTTGGGTTATAGACCTAACCACAATATCCCTTGGTCGAAGAGTACACACTGATAAGTAATATTCAGGGTATGGTTCCAAATTGCTTCCTAGAAAAAAAAACTGGACAAATTCTCAGCTCCACCAATAATGCAAATGGAATTCTTTCTCAATTATACTGTATGCTTTCCTGTCTTCTTAAACAGAATAGCCTAAATATGAGTTAACCTTTTTTTTTTCCTAATGGCTCAATTAGTTATTGTGTAGTAGCCATAAAAGCAAATACAGGTGAAGGTGGTATAGCAGGTGGGGAAGAGAAGTAGAGCTGAAATAATAGGCCTTGAGCTTTTCTTGAAAAATTCCTAAGGCCATCTTGCTTTTTGGCCATTTGCCTCTTTCTCATGAAGGTAAGGTGTCTGTTTTCCCCCTCATTTTATCCCTGCCTCTATCCTCCAAACCACAATGATCCTTTATGTCTCTCAAGGCATAATATGGACATGTAAGTTATGTGTTTACTCACACACTCTAAAAGCAAACTATGCTACAGTGTTGAATACAAGTGTTTTCTAAGCTTCTTCCTCTCTCAAGTCTGCAGAGATGTTCTATGGTCCTTTTCTCTCATCAGTTTCTGCTGCTCCGTGACATTGTCACCATTTTTTGTTGCTGCTAGCACTACTATTGCTGCTGTAGCTTCTGGTGTCTCTGTCTCTGTCTCTCTGTCTCTCCCTCTCTCTCTCTCTCTCTCTCTCTCTCTGTCTCTGTCTCTGTCTCTCTGTCTCTTTCTCTCTCTCTCTGTCTCTCTCTTTCTCTCTCTCTCTGTCTCTCTCTCTCTCTCTCTCTCTCTTCTCTCTTCTTTTATCTTATTTCTTGCATCTTATTTCTTGGTTCTTCAACCTCTGGTCACATTAACTGCACTTTTTGACTTTCATTCAAAAAGGCTATCTACGTATAGATAGTGCCAGCCAATCAGAGGAGTTATTTTCTTTGATGCAACAAGTCAAAAAGCGTAACATGTCAGGAATGATCTTGGTGGTATTTTTCTGGTTGCTCAATGCCCAGAGGGACTTTACAAGGAGCTCTTCCCAAAGCCTAAGGATTCCATAAGTCTCATCCTGCAGATAGCAGAGTTGTAGATTATGAAAAAATCAACATTTGCTAAATTGTCTTCAATTTGGAATTATTGAGGTCTGAACTAAAGAGATTCTTTGACTACACATAAGGTTTTTTTTGTATGTGGTCAACACTCTAAAGAAAATAATTTATTCTTGTAATGAGATTACAATCTGTTATTTTTCATATACAGTTATATGCTAATTAATAATTTTTATTTTATTATAGTATTAAAAACTATTCAATATTCTCTAGGCACCTAGAGTACTTAAGTCTACTCTTTTACTTTTAAAGAGATGCTGAGTCTCAAATGAAATATCTCTACAGGTACCTGTGCAAAGATTTGGTACCCCATTGATTATTTAGCGTATTTATATTTTCATTGAATACAGAAGCAGTGTTACTATTAATTCATAAATTTTATAGGATGGGGATTGAATGGGATAATAATATCTTCTTAGTTTATCAATTCACTTTTTTCCTCCTAAATTATATATATATATGATACATATATTATATATAATAATATATTTTATAATTATATAAACTTTACATATATTGTAGATTATTTATGATATCATAATATATATAAATTATATATATATCCTCCCATGTTATAAAAATTATTTAAACCCTTCTTTACGTATGAGATATGATGTATTTCTCATTTCCCTTCTAGCTACCAAGGCATAAGGATGATGTCCCTAAGTAGTTTCATGAGATGGCATCCCAGAACCAGCCTACTCCTCCCTACCCTTAAGCTTACCAAAAGTTTCTTTTTCATCAATATGTCATGATTCTCAAACTTCCCGTTATTAAACTTTCCTTTTGGTTTTCACATTACAAAAAGGTGATAAATTATTAAGATTACCCAGGAGTGGGCATCATATTCAGACAATGTCTGTCAGGTCATTAACACTTCACCTTAAATCTAGTCAAGAGCAGAACACTCAGTAGGACTCCCATTTGTTTCTTTCTCTCCACTGACAGGCCACCACCCTAGTTCAGATGCTTATCACCTCCCAGTGGAACTATAATAATAGCTTCCTAATTGATTTACAGCTTCTAATCTCTCAAGTACTAAAATAATTTTCCTAAAGGGCAAGTCTAACTATGTCACCATCTTGCTCAAAAATCATTGGTGGCCCCTTGTCTCTCTAGGATAAAAATACAAACTCTTCCGAGTAGCATGTATGGCTCTCCATAATCTGGCTCCTATCTACCTTTCTTATTGTTCCCTTTAATGAACTGGACAGTCCAGCCAAGCTAGACTATTAGTTATTCCCTGAGTTTGATTTTTAGCACTCAACAACCTATCTCTGCCTCGCCTAAAATTGCTTTACCACCTCTGCTTCTTAGACACCATATGTAAGGATCTCTGCAAACTGTATATTGAGTAGGCCTAAGGGAAGTGTGGAAAGTCAATGCCAACCCCATTTGCCTGCTTCTACTTTGGCCTAAAGGCAGCTTTCCTGACGGGCTGCTGAGTGGGTTTGAACTAATTATTTGATTCAGAATAATTTGATATGATACAGCATGGTACATGCGGCCCACAGCAGTCCCAAGTGTAGCCCAAACCAGATTAAAGTGTATTTGGAAAATATTTAACAAAATAAATAAAAATACAACAAATATATAATATTACGTTGTAAAACTAAGTCAATTGGCAACCTGCAGCGTTGGATTAGTGGCACCTGTTTCTATTTGAGTTTGACACCAGTGGTGTAGAAGACTAGCTTCAGAGCCCGGAAGATTTGGGCTCTGACACATACTGGTTGTGTGGTTTTAGACAAGTCATTTCATCCTTCACTGACCTAGACAACTTTTGAAGCCTTCAAGTAGAAGAGAAGGTACTGATCTACATTGATAGAAGGAGTTTTCTCACCAGAAAGCTGCCTAAACCAGTGAAATCATGGGTCCAGTCCCTACCCCTAAATTTGATGTGATATTTTAAACCTCCACACTGGAAACAAACTTTAATAATTCCTAAGTAACCTCTAAACACTCCAGATATAGCAGAATCAAGGTAATATTCAAAAAACATTAAGGCAGAAACCTTTGTTTTCAGAACAAAAGGCTTTTTTCAGGTACATATTATGATTATTGTATTATCTAGTCAATTGTACAAATCTTTATTTTATTTTGGCTGCATCTCCATAGCTTTGAAAAGAAGTAATGTACCTTCAGTGGGCCCCAGATTGGAATCTCTCCCTCACCTGGAAAGTCTGTATAAGGTTTTATCTCCTTGAGCTTCTCTTTCAAAAGGTTTCGGTGTTCTCTTAGGACAGTGTATCAGAAGCTGAGGTCATTGATCAGAGGTAGCTTAAGTTCAGAATGTTCTTTCTCTCTTTCTCTTAAGGGGTGTGTCCTGTTTTCTCCAATGGTTAACCATGTTTTGACAGAGAAATCTTTGACCCAAATTTCACAGGTCTCAGGGCTTACAAATTCCCTTTCCAGTTGTAGGCTAAAGTGATCCACATCTAATGGGCATATCTGGAAAGTCTGGCCACTTAAAAGCAACGATGAAATGATGGAAGCAGCAAGATGGAAAATAAAACCTCCATTCATTAAAAAATATCCTGCACGCACCCCAGTCTTGCCCTGGCAGCTCCATTTTACCAGCTGGGTTTCAGTTTAAGACCATTTTTGGATGTTGTCTTCCAAGGACATCTATTTATGCTTTGGAAATTTGACTTTTGGTAAGAAGACCCAGAACCTATGTGTTGGACACATACTTATAAAGCCATGTGGGCTATGCCTACGGAAGCCACAGGAAATACTATGGTATTTCGAAAAAGGTCAGATTTCGTGGCTTCTATAAGGCATCCAGCAGGTTATAATTATTTCTTTTATTTAAAAAGCCTCCAGATTCTTTTTTCAGGGGGTCTGCAATTGAGGGTAGACATTTTTTTCATACTGTACATTCTTCCTGGCTGAGCACTGGAAATACGCAGGAAATGAGTGGCTTTAAAAGACTCATCTGAGGCTGGGCCAAGCCATGAAGTCATTGAAACATAATCGGAAACCTCCAAATCAGCAGCATTCAGTTTCTGGTTTTTCTTTGCTTTTTTTTTTTTGTTTTAACTTTTGTCGGACAGGCTAAATAAAGCAGGTGAACATGCTGATTTGTTGGGTTCTAACAGAAAACAAGTATCAATGTCTTTTTTTGACATAATCGTTTCTATATATATATGAGGCTTGGACTTGGTCTTTAAAAACTGTTATGTGGGGGGAGAGACAGGAAGATTGCCTGGGTTATAAGCTGAGGGTCCTAACTCTACCTAGATGTTGGTTTAGCTCAGATTTCCATTGACCCAGCCTGGGGAGTGGTTACTTCTCAACCTTTAAAAGACCAAGGAAAACAGGCCAGTTGTTTCCTGCCACCAGACTGAGCGTTGTCTTTGCACAAAAACCAGCTGTACTGGCTCTCTTGCCTCAGAGAAGAGGGAGGGTGAGGACTGGGCGTTCAGCCTTGGCCATTAAAATAGCAAAAAAAAAAAAGAGTAGCCCAGGCTGGCGACAGCAGGAGACATCTGTCTGAGATTCCTTTTCTAAAAGGCAAAATAGAAGAGAGGATGTTGGGGAAGAGCAACAGAATATGGGGGTAAACTGGGGGAAAGCCATGAGCAAGAGGGTTTGATACAGGCCAAGCAACTGCCTTGAACAGACAGTTGAAATATTGGAATCCTTGAAAGCAGAGAAAATTTCCTTAGGGGGAAAAAAAAATGTTCTGAGATGTGTGCTGTCCACCTTGTGGCTTCATCTTGGTTGGATTCTTTTTTGGCCACAAGGGTGTAGTAGGGAAGCACTGGTTAACACCAAGCAAAAGAGAAAATAATCTTAGCCAACAGAAAGAAAGCCTTTCCAGGGTAAGTTACAAAGTGGCCTTTCAAAGATACTTCCATTAAGATGGGACCTAATTGGTGAAGTCATCATCACTATGGGGTGTGGTGGATAGACCAAGAACTGAGTTCATTGGAATGCTGGCTGGCCTGGGCCCACCATGACCCCAAATCATTTCCATTCAGTCAACTGTTGATAGCTGCTAGTGAAATGAGGTAGTGATTGTCCAGGTCCTTCCTGAAGCTAAACCTAATTCCTTTCTCACTGCTTCTTGTAAAGGAGAATGAAAGATATCTGGAAGGAGTAGATTTGAACAATGTCAAAAAATGAATCCATTTGGATACATCCAATAGTCAAATAACATGAAGCTCAGGAACAACTGTTTCTATCTTTAGAAGGAGAAGCAGCAATCACTCTTCAGCAAAAATATTTCCTTCAATTCAACAAATTTTATTAAACACCTACTGCATTCGAAACATTTAATTGAAATGGTGCCTGCACTCAAAGAACTTACCTTTTACTGGGGAGTGGGCCAGGGGTGAGATATAGCATATATGTAAGTAAATACAAAGTTTGTACAAATGAGTTCAAAAGGAACAGAGTGTTAATACAAAGGAGAAGCGAGGGGTCAGGAGGCACCTGAGCTGCATTTGGAAGGAAGCTAGAGATTCTATGAGGCAAAAGTGAAGTGCGAATGCATTCAGGATGTGGAACGTCACTTGTGCAAAGACAGAGGTTGGAAGATGAAATGTAATATAATCAATTAAAGCCTAAACAAACGCATAAACCTAAAGAAGCCAAAACAGGCCAGCATATAATACAGACACAGCTATATAGACATAGCCCATTTCCCCTCAAAACTGAAAATCCAGGACATATATATACCAGCGTATATACAAACATATGAGACACCAAAAAAAAGAGAATGAAAATTTTGAACCAAGACAAATGATGCACATATTGTAGTTTAATTTAGGCCAATGTGAGACGAATAATCGCTGGGGAATTAGTTCAACAGGTTCTCTTGTCAACTCTAGTCATCCAGTTACTTGTTTCCTACCTCCATTGATCTGTGACCTCACTGAGATGTAGACCATATTTTATCCAGGCCTTGTCATCCCATGTCCTATAAATCCTCTATAGGGGATATTCCCAGCATATTAAGGGCTGTCCTCTTGTTCCTTTCACATTATGTGGGTACCAATGGAACATATGGACTTTTCATTTGTAGTCTCTAGTTCTCAGTACAAGAGAGGTGTACCTACTATTTTTCTTTTTTTCCTTTTCTTTTTCTTTTTTTTTAGTTTCTGTTGATTGCTTCTGCTTATACTTTTCTAAAGTTTATTTATTTTTAGTTTTCAACATTTACTTCCATAAGTTTCAAATGTCCCCCCCCCCATCCTCCCCTTCCCCAAGACAGCATGAAATCCAACATAGGCTCTGCTTATACATTCCCATTAAACATATTTTCACGTTAGTTATGTTGTATAGAAGAATAAGAAGGAATGGGAGGAACCATGAGAAAGAAACAAAAAAACAAAAAAAAGAAAATAGTCTGTTTCACTCTGCATTCCAACTTCATAGTTTTTCTCTGGATGTGGATGGCATTTTCCATCATGAGTCCCTTGGAATTGTTTTAGGTCTTTTCATTGCTGAGAAGAGTTAAGTCTATCCAAGTCAGTCATCACATACTGTGGCTATTACTGCATGCACTGTTCTCTCCTGGTTCTGCTCACTTCACTCAGCATCAGGTCATATAAGTCTTTCCAGGTTTTTCTGAAGTCCTCCTGCTCATCATTTTCTTATAATACAATAGTATTCCATTATATTCATGTACCACAGCTTGTTCAGCCATTTCTCAATTTATGGGCATCCCCTCAATTTCCAGTTCTTGGCCACCACAAAAAGAACTGCTATAAAAATTTTTGTACATGTGTCTCATTTTCCCATTTTTATGATCTCTTTGGGATACAGCCCTAGAAGTGGTTGGATCCTATACATGATTGCACACCTCCAAGGGGGAGGGGGAAAGGGAGGGAAGAAAATTTGAAACTCAAGGGATTGTGGAACTGAATCTTATAAACTAAAAGTAAATAAACAAGTCAATAAAAAAAAAAAAAGAATTGGTACTGCTGGATCAAAGGGTATGCACATTTTTATAGCCCTTTGTGCATAGTTCAAATTGCTCACCAGAATGGTTGAATCAGTTCACGACTCCACTAACAATGAATTAATGTTCTGATTTTCCCACATCTCCAACATTTATCATTTTTGTGTTTTACCATGTTTGGCAATCTGATAGGTGTGATATGGTACCTCAGAGTAGTTTTGATTTGCATTTCTCTAGTCAATTTCACCTACTATTTTCATATGCAATTCTTCATTGGTAATATTCTGAACCAACCATGTGTCTCTCTATTACCCTTTGCCTAACTCATGCTTTTGATTCTTTGGAGAATTTGGAATTCCATTATATGTATATATGTAGCATCAATAGAATAATATTAGTGCTTTAAAATGGTGGAATTTTGTTTCAGAGAGAAGCTTGGGAACATTAAAAGCAGTAAGTGATGAAAAATTGTGATACACTCTTTATTACAGAAATTTTGACGAGTTTTTCTGTTTTTCTTCTGTTTGTTGACTTCCTTCAAGTTTTATCCTTAAATATCCCAGTTTTACATAATTCCTGCATACCAAGCTTTCTCTAAATTTGTTTTTATTTCCATTGCCTCTTACTGTTCAACTGTAAGATTTTTCAAATGATCTTATAGTCAAACTTCCTATTGCCCTTGGTTCCAGCTTTCTCTGTTTGGCAAGAAGGTAAAATATTTGCTAACGGAAGCAGTTTCTAGGCCCTTTCGGCGGCTTTGTTGAGGTTATTGCATAGGAAAGATATTGCCTGTTATACTCTGTTTTGAAGATATCAAATAATATTCCAGAAGTCAAAGAATCATAGAATTTTAGAATTGGAAGGGATCTCAGAGCTCAAACCATACCTGAAAAAGAACCCACACTCCAACATATCTAAAACTCTTCAAGCAACTCTACTTGAATACAAGTGAGAAGAACACTATTACCTTCCTAGGCAACCTACTCTACTTTTGAGTAGCTCAAATTCTTGAGAAGTTTTCCTGCCATCAAATCTAAATTTGCCTTATTTGCACTTTCCACCCATTGTTCCTAGTTTTGTCCCCTGGGATCAAACAGAACATGTCTAATCCCTTTTCCACAAGAGAGCCTTGCAAATACTTGCATACATTGAAGAGTTTCACTACTTCAAAAGTCACCTAATCTCCAGCTAAACATCCCTACTTCTTCCCACTGATCCTCATATGACATGCATTAAAGACCCTTCACCATCTTGATTGCCTTTCTCTCTAGAGTAGACCCTCTGCGATATAACAAAGTCCTTCTTAAAAGTACCATTGTACCTAAAACTGAACATGATACTCCAAAAATGGTCTAACAAGGGCAAAGTACCATGGAACTATTGTCCCGTAATTCCTGGAAGTGATACGCTTCAATGCAGCCCAAGATCACAGTGGTTTACTTGGCTGCCGTATTATTTGGTTGTCTCTTATTAAGTCTGCAGTCCACTAAAACCCTCAGATCTTTCTCAGTTCATTTGGCTGTCTAACCATTTTCCCCCATCTTACACTTCTAAAGTCAGTATTTTAAACCCAACTGTTTAAAATGTTAAGTGTTACCTGTATCCTTGTTGAATTTCATCTTGTCAGATTTGGCCCAGAGTACTAGCCAGTCAAGATCTTTTTTAAAACCTGACCCTGTCCTCCAGCATCCAGTTAGCTCCATGGACGGAGTAGGCATTGTACGCAGGAGAGGATCACAGCTTTCTCTGATACTCTGTTCTCTGGATCTTTGGGGTAACTCTTATCAGTAAGCTGACTTTGAGAAACCTTTATTTTTGTGATTCTAGCTTCCCTTCACAAGGGCAAAATAGGTGGGAAACACCAGAGCAGAACTGATCCATAGAAATTAAGGGAAAAGTCAAATAATGAAGATAAATATGCTAGTGGAGTCCTATGTACATAAATACCAGTATTACCTTCCTTGGTCTATCAAAGACCTGAGAAAGTTTGCGGCCAGGAGGGCCTTGGATATTTATTCCATTATAGTCTATGAACTAAGAAAAAGTCTCTTTTTTTTCCTTTGCCCTCTCCATAAACATAAAGCCCTTCCATTTCTGGCCCTAAAAGCTAACAAAGCAATGACTGTTGTTTACTCCTGCTGTCCATCTAGTTCTCACAGAGAGGGCTCTGCTTTTGACAAAGCTTTAACCAGCATTGTTACTAGGGGCTTTATAGATTTATTAGGTTCTGCTTCATACCAAAGAGTATTAATGACTTCTCCAGACCAAACTGTATACCTGTGAGTGAGCAGAGGTTTTTGCATTATTTATGTCCAGACGAAGTTCACATACCGTATCTGTTTTCACTTTGCATGTCCATCTGGCCATTTCCCTTTGCTGGGCTACTTCAGCTTGAGGTGACTTTTTTCCACTTTTGAATTATCACCGTATCTATAAGTTATGGTGTTTTTGTAACCTCCCATGAGAATCCCAACACTTAGCATCAGACAGAGATGAGAGCAGTGATATTTTTTCAATAGTTCTATAATATCTTTATTAAATAACAAAAAAGTAGCAACAGAAAAAGAGGGAAGAATGATCTCAGATGTTCCTGTTAAAGGCCTACTATGTTCTCTAACATCCCAATATCTCTGTCTCTTTTTGGACTAATCTTTTTCTTGAAAGATAACTTTCCTTTTTTCAGGCCTAAGCATTGAATTGACCATCAATCTACCACTCAGGATAAATTCCAGGTACCAGGAGAAAACCAAAATAGGAAAGCAGGTACAGAAGGAAAATGATAATTTAACAAATGAAAGGTTATAACACCCCTACTCAACTCCAAAAGGTCTTGCTTAACCCTGAGGAAGTGATAGACAAAGCAACCCAATCCCAGAATAACATACTGGAGTTTGAAAGACTGGTAACGAAGTTTAGTCTTATCCAGGGAGCATCCCAGGGGAGTCAGGAAAAAAGCAGAATTCCAATGGAAGCCTACTAGTGCTGTCTCTTGAAGCTGAGCGAGGTAGAGCAGTCAACCATTTCTAAGTTTTTTCTCCCTTTTTCAGTTTTCTCTGAAGGTGGACTTCCCCTTAGCAACTTCTCCTTTGACCGACATATGCATCCTAGTGTTTTCTTATGATTAAACCGAGAATCACATTTCTTAAGACCTTATTCAGTGAAGAATTGCTTGATAGAGAGGATTGTTGTCATATTTTTTCATATTCATACCTACACTACCTAATACTATGCCATGCATATATTCAGTCCAATTCAACAAGCATATATTAAGTCCCCTGCTATGATCAAGGCCCCATGCTAGGAGATTGGAGTCACAAAGACAAAATAAATAAAAGATTGGCCTTGTACTCAAGGAGATTATATTCTTCTGGAAGGCAGACAGATGAACTAGTAAACAGATTAGTAAATATATTACACTTTGGAGGAGAGAGAGACACACACAGAGAGAGACAGACAAAGAGACAGAGAGAGACCCTGGTCAGGGTCATAATCACATCTATCAGAGGGCCTGCCTTTCCCTTCCTCCTCCCAGAAGAAAACCCTAATGGGGGAGAGGTAGATCACCCCCTCTGCTGCTGTGACTGCCAGTTTTCTCTCTTCAGACCCTTTGCACCATCACCTCACCCACAAACCACCAAGGTTTTTGCCTCAGGTGACAAGAGTCCTAATCTTGGCTCTTTATTAATTGTCTTTAGAGACCCCCACTCTAGCCTGTAAGCCCCAAACTGCTGAGAGCATCACTAGTATCACCCTTGACATTGATATGGGAAAGAGAAATAAATGTACCATCTTAAGGTGCTTTGGAGCTACTCAAAAATAGAGGAATGGAGCTAGGTCATTTTAAAAGTTTGTTGTTGGGGCAGCTAGGCAGTGCAGTGAATAGAGCACTGGCCCTGGAGTCAGGAGGATGTGAGTTCTACTCTGGCCTCAGACACTTAACACAAAACTAACCATGTGACCATGTGACCTTGGGCAAGTCACTTAACCCCAATTGCCCTACCTTCCCCCCTCCAAAAAGGAAAAAAAAGTTTGTTGTTGTTATTGTTGTTTTAAAGGGACTAGCATCCTAATTCATCCTCCTTTCTATTCATCACTGGAGTCCTGTTCAGACAAAAATCTGCTCCATTCTTGGGAGATGCCTTCTTCAAGGTGGCAGTGGAATAAGATAATTAGAAAAGATGACAGCTAAAATGTGATAGATAATACCCTCTTGTGAAGGGCATGGATCCTTCTAATCTACTGTGTTTGGAACTGAAGATACAGCATGAGATTGGAGATTTGACAGTCATGTCAATGCTTATTCCTCCACACTGTGAATCAGCCATGGCGAAGATAGCACTTTATTGCATTCCCAATATTTAATGCCATATCCCAAATAGAAAAGTGGGCTAAGTTCATTGTGAAGCTTTGCTCATATTGTTCTCCCTACCCAGAAACTTCCTCTCCTCTACCCTTTAGTTATCCAAATGTTCCCCGTCTTCTAAGGCCTGCCTTCTCCCTGAAGCCTCCGGAGACAATTCCCATCCACACTGATCTCTCTCTTCTCCAGATTCTCATTTCTTACAGTTATAGCCCAAACCTTGCAGCCCAGCTCTTAATTAATCTTTTGACTTGTGCATTATTCTTATGAATTCTCCCCATGTCACTTTCAACTCAATTCAGGAAAACTCCTGAAGAGCAAGGTTTCTATTATACATATCCTGTGTGTGGCTTGTTAACAGAAAATATACCTTTTGTGAATTTTCATTGATTTGATCATTTTTTGGTAAATGATATTTAGAAGATGCATGATGTATCTCAAATAAGAGTCCTCTGATCCTCTTCATTTTCTACACAAATTCTGAAGCCAAAGACTTTAACTAGGTCCTATTGTGTGAGAAGTCTCTTTCTCGGGCTACCTGGGTCATTGCCTGGATTATGTTGTAATGAACGTGAGTCTTTGAGCCAGAAGATCTTATCTCTGAACTGGACTTCCATCTGTCTGAGCCTTAACAAGTCACTTAATTCTTCCTTGCCTTTGTTTTCCCATCTCTAAAATGGAAAAAAAAATATGCTTATAATACCTATTTTCATAGAGCTGTTATCAGGAACATGCTTTCTAAATCTTTAAGGGTTAAATGCATGCACCTTATTGTTACTGATTTCTGTGGTTCCCTAGTGCCCAAATTGTTTTCTGTTACTCCATCAGGTGTTTTTGGAGAAGGTGCCTTTATCTTTTCAGGCATCGATTTTTTCATTAGTGAAGCAGTATCCTCAATGGTAACTGAGTGTTCCAAATGTCCTTTATTAGGAGGATTATCACAATAAGTAACACTAAAAATAGTGATAACATTTATGTAGCACTTTAAAGTTTACAAAGCAGTTTATATATGTTATCTCATCATCACAACAGCCCTGTGAGGTAGGTGATTGTTTTTATTCCCATTTTACAGAATTAAACAGCTAGTAAGTGTTTGAGACAGGATTCAACTTAGGTTTTACCAACTCCAATTTTGGGCTTCTGTCCACTGTGCCACCCATAGAATATAATTGTGGGATGACTATACAAATTTTATGTTTGGTAAAGGGTCAGATGTTTGCTTTGCCATGTTGTGAGAGTCTTACAGAGGTTTTTGGAATGAGCAACAAATCTTTCCAAGTTGATAATGTCTACAAGACATGTTTTAAAACCCGAAGTGAAGAATTTCTCCTTCTTTTCTGAAATATTTACATTTTCTTGTCTTTGTGGGCTTAGAAGCTGTGATTCTTTTCTCTCATGTGAAGAGATTTCAAAGTGTTTGGTTTTTGTTTGGTTTTTTTCCCCTGAGTACTTTATACTTCACAATGATTTGCTTCTATAAACTACATGGCTAAAGATTTGCACACTTGAACACTTTTTTTAAAATTCCTTTATGTCCAACTGCGGTGCGCATAGCCAGTAGTTTACAAGTCAGGTCTGAGCACTCATGCCAGAGAAAATCGAACAATCATAGCAGGAGCAGGAGCAGATCACATGGATAAACTGACAATGCAGAGGAAAAAATTTAACCCATCATTGCCATGAAGTCTCAGATGAGTTTGATTTGTTCTGTCCCTCCGGTAACTGCAGAAGCTTCCACAGAGAACAGGGAAGTCATTGGTGAGAGTGTTGACAGTCACAGCGCCATCATTTCATCGAACCCATCCTGTACCCAACAAGCACCTTTTATCATTTATACTTCAGTTAAATTATTGCTTTCTTCCTATGTCCAAATTTGTTAATGTACCACTGGTCTCTTTCCAGCTGTCCTCGTGAACAAAAGAAAAATGCAGGCAGAGGGAGAGTGGACAGTAGGGAAGGTCTTCCTTGAGTCTCATTCAAGATGGCATCAGTAGACAACTAGGAGCTGAGTGCAAGTTACCAAAAGGCCCAGTTGGACTCGATGGCAGGAAAACCTTCCTAACGATTAGAGCAATCCACAAGCTGAAGGAAGATGCCTTAAGAACTTAGCTAGACTGGCCCTTAGATATACTTACAGTACATTGCTAGGCTCAAAGCCTTTCCAACGTGATAGAATCAAATAGAGGTGGCCCAGTGGATAGAGTACAGGGCCTGGAGTCAGGAACATGAGTCTTCCTGAGTTCAAATTTGGTCTTAGACACAGACTAGCTGTGTGACCCTGGGCAAGTCATTTAACCCTGTTTGCCTCAGTTTCCTCATCTGCAAAATGAGCTGGAGAAGGAAACTGGCAAACCACTCTAGTGCCTTTACCAAGAAAACCCCCCAAAAATGGGGTCACAAAGAATCAGACATGATTGAACAACAATTATTTTAATTGTTAATAGTTAGGGCTTAGTCAACATAAAAAATAGAAAGTTAGGCAAAGAAATTTGGAACACTCCGTTTCTCTTCTGTCCCTCCCTCACTGTTGCTTCTCCCCATTGGATATTCCTTCTGCCCTTACCCTCTTCTTTTAGTGCAGTTTCACCATTAAGTGCCCAATTCTACTGCACAGTTCCATTCTCTTGTCAAAGAGGAAAACATCTGATTAATTCACACTTAGCTTAGAAGTATTCAATGTGTTACTCCTCCAGGGAGTATTTGCCCTTTTAAAAAGCAGGCCCTAGAAATGGCATTTTTAAGCTGAATGAATGAATTTCTAATGGTGAAATTTCAGACACTAAGGCTGGGAAGGAAGTTTGAGGACACCGGGACCTTCTTGGCATCCATCAAATCAGGTCAGCTAGGTTATTAAAGACTTCACAACCCATAATACCATCCCTAATCATGCTTCTCTATTTAATTTCATTAACCCAAACAGGGTCTATCTCAAGTTGATAAGGTCTTAGTTCCCTTTGCTACTTGGTGATCTGGAGATTTCTAGTTCCTAAAGCAAGAACCAGAGGAGAAACTAGGGTGGGACTATTTGGAGCTTTTCTCCAAGGTACCAAAATTTAGAAGGACCTTACAGCCCCTACATTCCTTGACTTTGTAGAAATAACTAAGTTTAGTGCCTATTTGGAAGGAATAATTAGCAAAATAGAAAAATACTAAAATCTTCATGATATTCCTTGTTCGCCCCCTACCCTCCAGGTAGCAGCCTCTCCCAAGTCTCCTAGGACAAGGATTCCAGTACCTCTGTCTCTTCCCTAGTGACACAATGTTTCTCTTCCCCTTAAAAGTGATTTGAGGGCGTATTTTGTGAAACTTGCCCCAGGGTAACAAAAAAACTATTTAAAACAATGACAGGTGTCATTTTCAAGTGTCCTGGCATTAGGCCTAAAATCATGCAAATAGCATGGTCCCCTTACCCACTAATGGAAACAAATTGTTGCTGAGTCATTTTTCATCTGTGCCCTACTCATCCTAGTCCCATTTTGAGTTTTCTTGGCAAAGATACTGGATTGCTTTGCCATTACCTTCTCTAGTTCATTTTACAGATGAAGAACTGAGGAAAAAAGGGTTAAATGACTTGCCCAGAGTCACACAGCTAGTAAAGGTCTGAAGGCAGATACGAAGTCAGGTCCTCCTGACTCAGGAACAGCACTCTATCCACTGTACAACCTGACTTGGCACCGTCTACCTTAAGCTCTCCCCTGGGGATAAGTTGGAGGAAAAATAAGAGTCTGCTGTTGGGTGACAGATCATTTGGAAGTGGCAGCTTTGTCTTTTGTATCATCATTATTATTGTGTTCAAAACATTAGCTGTTTATTCTTGTTCATGGTTATGTATTCTGTTATGACAAGAGGCAGATGTAAAGGATGGCATGTCATTACTGGGACCATTCACTATCTCGCTTCACTGCCAACCATATTGCTGCTTCCTGAGACAAAAGGCAGAGAGGAGAAATCTGAAAAATACAGCAATTTCCCATGACTAAACCACTTCCATTTTCAGTAGGAATGTATAAAACAGAGGGAGGAGATATCTTAAATAAATGCTAATTACCCTAATATTGACCATATCTCTGACTGCCTTAAAGTTGGATGGGTCTTTGGCATCATTTCAGATTTCATGCCCATCATTTGAATATTACAAGGTCTGCAGACTGTGTGACTGTGTAGACTGTAACATTCAAATTAGAGCCTGTTCCAGATTAGAGGCAATCCTAAGATAGGCTATACTCAGGCAGAAATATCTCTCATAATGGTCTGAACTTCCCACATATAGAGTCACTAGGAATAAGGCATCATCTCCAGATGGTCTCAGTTAAGATTTTTTAAAATGTTACTTGGGATAGAGTAGGATACCATTATTATAGATTAGTTTATCAGAATAGTTAGGTGTGACCTTGGGAAGAAGGCCTAGGGATCTGCATGGTATGAGATGGGGGAAGGATGGAACATACAAGTCAGTTTTAATAGAATCACTGAACTCTAACGGACCTCAGAGGATATTTCACCCCATCTCCTCATTTTATAGGTGAAGAAATTGAGGACCAGTGAAGTTATGTGATTTATCCAGGTTCATATAGATAGTGCTACAGACAGAATGTGAAACCAGTTCTTCTGACTCCCAATCCAGCCCTTTTTTCATTGAACAACACACTGCTCTAGGACTCTTGGAAAGGCAGGCCTAGGAGGAGTACTCTCCAAGAATTTGGGTATAATAAATAAACTCTGAAATAAACTTCATCTATATTCCAATTTTGCCTAGGGTCACTTCTGTTCTGATAAGAAGATTAATTAAACACCATAATAAACCAATACGGAATTGTAAATACACCATCCCCTGGAGGTCCTTAGAAAAAGACAGGTCTGACCTGGTAGGCTAATGTAGGTGTAGAGACGTTCCAGACACCAAGAGGGCTAGACTAGGAAGCTCCTTATAATTCTGAGAGTCTATATAAAATATAAAACTGGGCCTATCTAAATGAAAAGTGGGGGAAAAAAATCTTTCCTCTGTTTATCTATTTTAATTCATTTAATTAGCTCCCTTTGCTAAGTAGGTACGTCTATGGACATATAAGGAATGCTTTCCACCACCCTTGTTTTGGGGGTGTAAATGAAGAGAATGTTTTAACGGTGAAGTAGCTTCATATGTCTATAGATGTATGCCATTTTAGGGTTCACTTGGATGGATGGATGAATGCATGGGGTTAATTAGAGTCTAAGCACATTCATTGTAGGCAAGGATTTTAGTTTTATGTTTTAGTACTTTCCGTTAAGCTCAGGATAGTACCAGCTACTTGCAGGTGATTACTAAGTACTTGCTGATTGAATGGTTAGGAGAAAAATGTTCTCAAAGTTATTTTGAGTCGTCCTTGTGCAGAAGGGGGAAAAGGAAAGAAGCCTGTTCTTATCTCATGAGGAGGAAAACATAATAAATTCTAAGTCGAGAATTTATTTGTCAAGATGGGAAGTAACCGACTGTTTAGTTCCAGGAGTCTGGAAAAGGATGGATAAATTTCCATGCCATCCCCTTGATACAGAGAAGTAAATCACTAAGCTCACTAGCTCATTAACCTTAGTTTCTGTTATCCTGAGTCAAAAGGGGGATACTGGCCAGCGTATGTAGTCATTTCAGTGTATCTGAAGTGAATTTGCAATAAAGATATGGGCAATGCATTCAGATACAGAACACCTTGAAAATGCTATGAATGTCAGGACTGACTGCACATTTTTCCTACGGCTTCACTAGGCATGCAGACTTCCCATAGGAAACAGTCTCTGACAGTACCTCATGGGATCTTGAGACCCCGTTCCTTCTCTTAGCGAATGAGAGGAAAGGGGAAAAAAAGGAAATGGACAGATTGTTTTGTCTCTTTTGCCCTTTTAAAAAACAAAACTAAAGAAAACAAAAAAAAACCTTTGCCTTAAACAAGCTATTTTGGGCCCTTTTAGTCATCTCCCCACTGTCTTATAGTCCCTTTACTTCCCTCCCCCATTCTAAAGCTAGCCTTGTATTATGTATGCATACTTCCTCATTCTATTTTCTAACTGAACTTTTCTAGTTAAGAATTCCAGGCTTTCATACATAAGGCATCGGCCATCTGGGCAAAGAATGTGAGGTTCTTTATTTTGGATGGGATCTGGGTAGAGTCTGTTTGGATTCTTGATTTTGTTTGCAAATGTTAAGAACCATTACAGCGATGTGTGCTCGGTGAATCTAAGCCGGGATCTGTTAGTGAATGAAGGTATGTTGGGAATTTTGTATGTTTGCAGCCACACGAATACTCCAAGTTTTATTAAAGGTGTAAGCGAAGATATTATGTGGATGGGAGAGGAGGCGAGCAAACAATTGAGTTTCCGTGCTAGTAGTGACTGCCAAAACCAAAAAGGAAAGTGCTTGGGCTGATTGTAGCCCAGCAGTGAGGAGTATTATTTGTCTGGTTGGTGATAAACAATAGAGGTAAACACAGGCTCCACGGGAGAAATAAAATAAAATAAAACTAACCTGTGATAGCTGTTCCCGGAATGTTCAGAAGAGTTCCAGATCAAAATGATTGTGAATGTGAAAGTTATTGCTGCTCAAAAAAAAAAAACACTTTATATCAGGGTTAATTATAAGGAGATTCTGTAGTATAATTAGTGTTCTTTCTATGGAGGATTAAGGGGCCCTCCTAAATGGTCTTTTTGATTGCCTCCTTCCCTTTTTTAATTTCCTCCTTGTCCTTTTTGATTATCTACCCCACGACCCTCAGGGCTCCTCAATGTAATACAATTAAAATAACATTTTTGTGTTAGAGGGTTTTATTTTATGAGCTATTAACCCCCTGCTTACCACGAGGATTTTTTCTTTTTTTTTGTTCCTCCCCTTCTCCCCTTACTCTCTGACACAATGACAAATTTATCAACCACCGGAGCAAATATGCCACCCTCTACTGTGCGACCAAGGAGACTGTAGAGTGGTAGGAGACTGGGGAGTTACCCCAGATTAGTCTTGAGGAGTTGATTGGATGCTGTCTTTCTACAGCTGGATCTGAGCAGATAAAGGGGAGAAGAAACCAAATAACCCTAGTTCTAGTTAGTTACAAGGTCAATTGTTCACTAGTCTTTTTCATTTTGGGTGCTATCTGATGTTGTTCAAGGGTAATCAATTGCCTTTTTTTTCTTACCATTTTTGTAGCTTGTCTTCTACCATTTGCAAATCCTAACACCAATCAGGAATTGAGAATTAATGTTATCTTCCTGATTGACTCAGTTCCCATTCACTTGTTAGATTTATTAGCATTTTGTTGCCCCTACCCCATCACGGGTCTTTAATGTTGTTTCCTGGTATAGCATCAAGAGAGCTAATCTATTAGATTTACTTCTAGTCATTGGGATATGCCTTACTTTAGAAGTCAAGTTGAATTATTCAGCTATTAAAATGCAGCTAATCATCTAAGTGACCTTTTTGTTCATTTGCTGTGTGAGTACATACTCATTTATATATATGTGTGTATGTCTATATATATATATATATATATATATATATATATATATATATATATATATATATATATATAGTGTTAATGAGGACTGGTCGGAAGCTAAATGGGAGGAGGAGGAACAGATTTCCTTTATATGGCTTTATATACTATCAACGCAATATCATGTACAAACAGGAACAGTTGGAGGGTGTTACTGTCTATAGGCACTTCTCTTCCATTTGTACTCTGCACTGGACATGATCCACAAACAATGGAAATATCTTGCTTTATGCCATATTTGATATTAACAATTAAGGATCATTGAACAAATTCATCTATGCTGATGCATGTATCTTACCAGGAATGTGATATGATTTTAACATATGTATGAGAGACCCCTCGTTAGAGGAGAGCCATTAAGGGAACAATTTATTCTACCAAATAAAATTATTTGTTATAGTACTCAAACAATAATCAGAGTGGGCCCTTGTATTCGCTATACCTCTTCAGTCATTTGTGTAACTATAAAGATATGGTTTGCTTTATAATATTGCTTATAAAAGTCTACCTATTCTTTTCTCATAACTTCATCAAGGATGCCTTTAGATGATTCTCATAAAGATTTTGTAGAGATGGGAAAGTAGGCATATGAGTCGGTAGTTATTAATATTTTCTCTATTGCCTTTCAGTAAGTGTGATTTTTTTCCCCAAATATTCCTTATTCTCCCTTTCAAATACTTTGCAGATCTATTCCTCAATGTCAGCAGAATTGTTCACTTTCAGTGAATATATTTTATTTATTCCTACTGTTCTTCCTATCTTTGTTTGCTGCGATGCCCTTTCTGTTTCTTCATACAGAACAGGGACTGTGATGCTACACTTCAAATGAGGTGCCTACATTGGAATTGATAGAAAAAAATTGTTATAAGCTTTTCACAACAAAGTTATACACATACATAATTTTTATAAAATTCTCAACAGATATTTTCATTTATTTATTTTTAGTTTTCAACATTCCCTTCCATAAGATTTTGAGTTCCAAATTTATTCCCCTTCTCTTCCCTCCTTCCACCCCAAAATGGTACAGAATTTGATACAGGCTTTACAGGGATATTCACATAGAACGTGTTTCCACATTGGTCATGTTAACAGTATTTTTATTTTTTATCTGCTTGCCACCCTCCCAGTTTCATCCTTAAGCCAATTTGGGATGACTCCTGTACCAAACAGTTTTTCTTGTTTTGGTAGAATAAATTGTTCCCTTAACGGCTCTCCTCTAACGAAGGGTCCCCCACACATATGTTAAAATCATACCACATTCCTGGTAAGATACATGCATCAGCATAGATGAATTTGTTCAATGATCCTTAATTGTTTCCTCACAGATGATAAAGAGACCAGCTCACCTCCTTTTTCAATTTCCGTATGATTTATCAATTTAGTATGAATCTAGAGAAAGAGAATAGTCTTCTCAGACTTATATAAGAAGTTCTTCCTACTAAATCCATATTGTATCAGTAGTATCCTATCTTAATTTCTGAATTTGGTATAGTTGGTATGATAGAGGGATGCCTGCTTGGTACCCATAGTATTGGATAATATTGCATTGGTGTAATTGATTGTTGAGCATTTATAGGACTTATCATTGTGGTCTGCATTATAATTATTTGTGTACTTATTATCTTACCTGTACCTGACTGTAAGCTCCTGGAGAAGGAGGAGGGAAGATTATCTTATCTTTAATCCTGCCCCCCTGCTGTTTTGTATAGGTATCCTTATAGGGGCCCTCAGTAAATATTTGAGGAATGTTAGATGGCACAATGGTTAGAGTGCTGAGCCTGGAGTCAAGTTCAAATCCAACCTCACTAGCTGTGTGACCTTGGGCAAGTCACTCACTTCACCTCTGTTTGCCTCAGTTTCTTCATCTATAAAATCAGGATAATATCATCTACCTTGTAGGATTGTTGGGAGGACCAAATGAGATGATTTATAAAGTACTTAATACAGTGCTTGGCCCATAGTAAATGCTATATGAATATTAGTTGTTATTATTTGTTGAATAAGTATGACAAAGAGTGAATGGAATCTAGAAATAACAAATTGTTATTTGTTTTCTTATATAACAAAGTATATATCATAGTTCTGGGCGCATAACTGGCATTCAACAAATACTTGTTGAAAGACTAAATAAGGCTCTGTTTCTGTGCTAGTCAAAATTGCCATAAATGCTTTGGGTAAAGGAATAAACTTTGCAGTGAAACAAATTGAGGAAGGATAGTCGGTGCATTGGGTGACGATCAGTATCCAAAAGAATCCCAGCGAGCTAGAATATTAAGTTGAATTTAATAGGATGAAATTTAATAGGGGGAAATGACTTACATTTGGGTAAAAAATATCAACTTTACAAGCTCAATATGGTGGAAACTTGGCTAGACAACAAGTCATATGAAAAAGACTTGGTGGTTTTAACAGACTGCAGAATCAACGTGAGGCATCAGTGTGGTGTGGCAGACACACATTTAATTCAATTCTGTCTAAGAGAGTGGCATCGTGTCCAGAACAATGGATATGGTAGCTAGGTGGCATCGCCAATAGAGGGCTAGACCTGGAATCAGGAAGACATGAGTTTAAATTTGGCTTCAGATATTAACTAGCTATGAGGCCCTGGACAAGTCACTTAACCTCTTTTTCCCTCAGTTTCCTGTGATGATCAAATGAAATAATGTTTGTAAAATGCTTAGCACAGTGCCAGACACATAATTATGACTTAATGCTTAATATGCTTAAGAAAGGCTTATTTCCTTCTCTCCTAGTGGGCCCAAAGGAGGTTGACCAGAATGGTGGGAGGTTTGGAAATCACAAAGGACAAAGATTACTTAAAGGAAACAAGGATGTTTAGTGAAGAAAAAACAAAGATGGGGGCTGAAAGAGCTGTCAGTATTTGAAGGCCTATCAAAAAGAGATTAGATTTATTTTATTTGGCCCCAGGGGACAAAACTAGAAACAGTATTCAGTTGGATTGAACAATTGGAAAACAAAGTAGAAAGAGTTGCCTGAGGAAGCAGTGCATCCCTGACCC
This sequence comes from Pseudochirops corinnae, assembly GCA_028646515.1. NCBI lineage: Eukaryota > Metazoa > Chordata > Mammalia > Diprotodontia > Pseudocheiridae > Pseudochirops > Pseudochirops corinnae. The sequence goes on from CM053589.1 coordinate 96,147,088, forward strand.
CTGAAAGTCTTCAAGCAATGGCTATATGGCCACTGGTCAGAGATGTTGTGGGTGTGACTTATCTTCATGGAAAATTGGACATGGTGGTTTCTTCCAACTTTGAGATTTTGTCTTATGTGTGCATGCATATATTTATATGTTTTTTTCTCCTCTGCTAGAAAAAGCAGTAAGGGGATATAAATTGCATTATGTGTGGTTGGGATGATTGGTAAATATTAAGTACCTACTCTGTGTCAGGCACTCTGCTAAGCTCTGCGACTACAAAGAAAAGCAGAAGACAGTTCCTAACCTCAGTGGATTCTAATGGAGTCTACTGGATTATGTGTAGAAAATCATTTTTCTGACACTACAGAATATTTAGTAGTGGGACAAGTAACTGAGAGACAAATCTTCTTCTCTGGAAATGTTTAAAGATAGCCTAGCTATCCACCTTCCCAGAATGGGCTTAGTCCTAGCTAAAGTTAGGATGTTAGATTACATGAACTCTTAAGATCCATTAGATTTATAGTCAGTCACAGGATTTTAGATCAGAAAGATACCTTAAAGATCATCTCCTCCAACTCCCCTCTGTTGGTAAATGAACAAAGGCCTAAGTAGAAGTGGCTTACTCCATTTGAATTCACATAGTTAGTGACTGATGGCTCAGGCTTTTTTTCAGTCATGTCAGACTCTTCCTGACCCCATTTGGGGTTTTCTTAACAAAAAAATTAGAGTGGTTTGCCATCTCCTTCTCCAGTTCATTCTACAGATGAGGAAACTGAGGCAAACAGGGTTAAGTGACTTGGTCAGGGTCACCCAGATTTAAACTCAGGTCTTCCTGACTCCAGGCCTGGCACTCTACTGCTGTGCCACCTATTTGCCGTGAGTGGTGGAACTAGGAGTACTAACAACAGTAGGAGTCATAATCGTTCCTATTTGGTGTAGTGTTTTCCACACGACGATCCTGTGAGGTAAGGACAGAAGGCATCATTGTCCTTGGTTCACTTTGTTTTGACAGATAACCTCCCAGAAGCTTAATGACTCGCCCAAGGTCACATAGTGAGAAACGGACAATCTCAAAAGCAGAGCTCCTAACTCCCAGCTTGCCGCTATCTTCTCTAAACCACCCTGCTCCCTCTTCACCTCTGCTTTGAAATGAAAATCTCTGCGGGGACCTAACTGCCTGGGACATTTTATTTGTTCCTTTTGCTGGGAATCTGGTGTTTGTTGCCGTTTCACTCTGAGTTTAAGGAGGTTTTCTTTTCACCAACTTGACAAAGAAGGTAGTGATTTCTTTGTTGTGGGAGTAGTTTTGATTGGGGAGCATTTGTCACCCCTAGCCAGTTTTTAGACATCAGAAAGTTCTTGGTTTTCCTCTGTGTCAGCAAACTTTTCAACCTCTGTGCCTTCTGAACTAGAGAAATCTGCTGCTTGCTAAAAATGTATATGTCATATCCTGAGCTATTTCGTTTCAACATTAATGTTGAGCTTTTTAACCTCGTAAAATTCAAGTTTATGGCATTAACTTACTTGGGAATGGTTGACATGCTTGGGAAATTGTCAGCAGTTGGGACTATTTGACCACAGGAGAGATGATCCCGGGAACTCGGTGCTTCTTATTGTCCAATCTTGGCAACAAAGCAATGAGAAAAGAAAGTGAACGGCACAACCAGAGGAGGAACAGCTGATAGCCCTCGTTACAATTTTCACGTAAAAACTTTCCTCTGGCTCCACATCTCACTTTACCCAGACAACACTTCAGGGAAATTCTATAACTGTTTCTGAGATTTCATAGATGTAGAGCTACAGGGGACCTTAGAGGTCGTCTATCCAGCTCCCTCATTTTATAAACGAGGAAACTCAGGAATGGGAAGGCTAAAGGTCTTCTTAATGTCACAAAGGTAGTTAGTAGCCAGGCTAAGATTCAAGTATCTTTAAAGGTAATACCCTCTCAGCTGGGAGATGGGGGCGGGGAGGAGGTGAATAGAAATGCGGCTCTTATTATTGATCAAGTGAATAGAAGTATGTGATACACAGTGTTTGCTTCACAGGTCCATAGTTACTTCATAACCTATAAATATTTTCCTTTCACGCCTGTCTCTATCATGACTGACAGTGGACCTGAGGGTGAAGATGTGAAATCCACCTAAGTGAGGTTTCTGGCAAAAACTACAGGTCTAGATATAGCTGAGGTAAGCAAAGAAGGAGAAGCCCCAGCAAGAAGACGAGAGATACCAAATTCAACCACAGTGACACTCAGGCACGGAGATGGAGGTGAACCCTTTGCTCTGGTTTATTTTGGATGACTTGCTTTCTCATATTTTATCCTGAATGTTAGATTGGGAGTGGGCCTGGTTCTCAGGGTGCCAGCCTTGACCAGAGAAAGGTCAGAAGCTTCTGAGCGCCCCCTGACCCTAACTAAGGCAGGGCAGAGGTGAGGTTATCTTACAATTCCAAATCAAAGGACGACTAGTATGGGTTTTTTCCCTGTGTGTGAATATAAGAAGCATCCAAAGAGAAAGAGCTTGAGCATGGTGCCAAAGGAAGAAAGTACTTAAGAGCAGGGTGGAGAGTACAAAAAAAGGGCTCTGGAGGGAAATTCAGCCCTTGGATTTGAACAACAACAAAAAAAGTTATAACATGTCACCATTAGTCCTAGTGATCTTCATTCTTGTTCAGGCCAGTCACCAAAATGCAGGGTCCTTTCTTAATGTCACTTACCTCAATGATGGGCCACATCAGAACAGACTTAGAGACAATTTTTTTTTTGTTTCTTTTTAGAAAGCACAACATGAAGAAAGAAAAGAGAGGGTGTTTGGGTGAAATAAATATTCTTTATCAATTCGGAAGAGAAGAGATAGTGCCAGGAAGAAGAAATGATGATAACACGAACTGTTTCCATTTTATTTTGGCAGCTTTCTTTAAAAAAAAAAAAAGATGTAGCATAAAGTCTTGCTAATTCAAAAATGATGGCCATTTAGCCTGAAGTGCCATTGAAATCTTTTGTTCCACAGATGGGTAGGAGGGGAGGGATCTACTATGCAAATAAATAGTTATGCCTTATTCAAGCAGTAGAAGAGTTTCTGAAAAGCCATGTATTAATACAATTTTTTATAAAGCAAATAAATAAATCCTAAATTGAAATTTTTTTGTAAAGCAAAAAAATCTTTTTTTTTCTTTTTTAATGAATAATCATCTCCTGAGTGGTCTGTTTTGAAATTCCAGTGTTGATTGATCTAGTCTGATTAAAGCAGTCTATACAGTAGATTAAGTAAAACAATCACAAGAATATTTGCCTACTTGTGAGAAAAATAAAAATAACATTTATATAGCACCTACCATGCGCCTGGCACTGTGCTAAGAGCTTTACAAATATTCTCTCATTTGATCTTCACAAAAACCCTGTGGGAGGTAGATGCTATTATTATCCCCATTTTACAGATGAGGAAACTGAGACAAACCCCTCAGTATCTTCCCCGGGATCACCTAACTGCTAAGTATCAGGCTGAATTTGAACTTAGGTCTTCCTGATTCCCAGCCTAGCCCAGCCTAAATCTATTGACTGCACCACCTAGAATGTATAGTTTTTGGATAAGGGAAGGATATAAGACCAAACAAGAGAGAGAGAGAGAGAGAGAGAGACAGAGAGAACAGAGAGAGACAGACAGACAGAGAGCATATGTGAAATGAATAATTTTTATTACAATACATTAAAAAAGGTTTTGCACAAACAAAGCCAATGCAGCCAAGATTAGAAGGAAAGCAAGAAACTGGGGAGAGGGGGGATTTATAGCGAATTTCTCTGATAAAGGTCTCATTTCTCAAATACATAGAGAACTGAGTCAAATTTGTAAGGATATGAGTTATGTTCCAAGTGATAAATGATCAAAGGATATAAAGAGGCAGTTTTCAGAAGAAGAAATCAAAGCTATCATCATATGAAAAATTGCTCTAAATCACTATTAATTAGAGAAATGAAAATAAAAATAATTCTGAGGTACTACCTCACACCTTTCAGATTGACTAATATAACAAAAAAGGAAAATGACAAATATTGGAGAAGATGTGGAAAAATAAAGGAACTGGTAGAGTTGTGAACTGATCCAACCATTCTGGAGAACAATTTGGAACTATGCCCAACAGGCTATCAAACTGTGCATACCCTTCAACCCAACAATAGCACCACTAGATCTGTATCCTAAAGAAATCATAGAAAAAGGAAAATGACTTATATGTACAAAAATATTTATAGTTGTTCTTTTTTGTGGTGGCAAAGAATTAGAAATCAAGGGGATGCCCATCAATTGGGGAATGGCTGAACAAGTTGTAATATGTAATTGTGAAGGAATATTATTATGTTATAGGAAATGATAAGCAGGGTGCTTTCATAAAAACCAGGGAAGACTTACCTGAACCGACACAAAGTGAAGTGAGTAGAACCAGGAGAACATTGTACCCAGTAACAGCAATATTGGGTGATGATTAACTATAAACGATTTAGCTGTTCTCAGCAATGCAATGATCCAATACAATTCCAAAGAAATTATGATGAAATATGCATTCCACCTCCAGTGAAAGAACTGATGGAGTCTGAATGCAGACTGAAGTATCTATTTTTTTACTTTCTATTTTTCTTGGATTTTTTGGGGGGGTGGGTCCTGCATTTTCTTTTGCAAAAATGGCTAGTATAGAAATGTTTTGTGTGACTGCACACATATAATTTATATCAAATTGCTTTCCTTCTCAAGGAGGAGGAAAGGGAGAGAGGGAAAGAATTTGGAACTCAAAAAAATTTTTTTAAGAATCTTAAAAAATTTTTTACATGTAATTGAGAAAAAATAATAACAAAGAAAAAAAGAATGGTTGGCTTTCTAGTACTTTAAAAGCAGGTCTTTATGAAGCTCTTTTAAGGAAGGGATCTGATATAGAACACATCTCTGTAAATGCTCTTGTACCTGGCTCAGTGTCTGATACTTAGTAAGCTAGCTGCTTAGTACTTTTTGGGGAGCCAGGGAGAAGGAAGTTAAAAAGAAAGATAGGTCAGCAAGTAATGTGACTATATTGTGAGTAGAAACTAACACACTGAGGCATGTGCTTAAAAATACAAATTACAAAATTTTCTTTCCCATTTGTAAAACTGCAGATTTTCTGTTAGACACTTTTGTTAGCCTCATTACAGTCACTATACTACAAAGGGCAGTATTAGTGAAAGCAATACAATTGTGTTTTCTTAAATATATTCTGTAATTCAGACTGACCTTCCACTGCCCCCACCTCTAAACCCAGTTAGTCCAAATTAAGGAGGCTCTCATCATAGGGGTTAATCATATAAAGACCAGGAGGCAGAATGTTCAGTGATGTCGTCCCCATCCTGACCCAGACTCAGTTGATGACCTTCATGTATAAGGATGCATCCAGAACAGGAAGGTGTTTGAATTGATCACAGTTGAGAACTGAGGTTTCTGCTTTTTTCACTAAATTATTTGATTGATGGTGCCTGATTCAGGGAAAGCAGGGTCAGTGAGACTCTCAGGTGTGGGGGTGGTAGGTAGTAAGTTCAAGAGTCTCGAAAATGTTCTCTCCACCTAAACCGAGAGTTGCTTGGGGTTTGGGGTTAAATTATACTTAAACCTCTGACAGTTCCCCAGTCAAAATATGGCAACTACAAAAGCAAGGAAAACTGTCAAAAGTCACACCCAGCAAAGGATGGGAAATTACCAATGATGCTTATTAGTCATCTTTACGGGCAGTAGAGATTTTTTTTTTTTTTAAATCTTCAAAGCTGATGTTTTGAGGAAAGAGTGCCTCTTTCCTGGACAGGATAATATTGCCAGAATTTATCCTGTCAATTAATGGACTTTCTGCCATTTGGTTGACAAACGGTAGTATTTCTTGTAATGTTATGCATACAGGTAGTTATTCCTAAGGTTCATGGGAGACCATTGATATATTGCATCCCAGGACACCTGGTATATACCTAGGTAATATATAACACAAAAAAACTATCCCTGCTTGACGAAAAATGAGGAAGACTGTAAGAGGAGGGATATCCTCTCTAGATGGGAGATTTGCCTGTTTTTCTATTTTAAAAGGCCAATTAAGCCCTTAACTGACATTTTTCTTGGGGATTCAGAATTTGCAAATTTTGTCATTAGAGTCCACAGCTACTTAAGTATATCTGAGCAAGGGGCTGGGGAAGGGTGGGCATGTCTAGCATGCTTCCATTGCCTTAGAAAACAAACAAACAAACAAACATTATCTTTGATTCCTTTTGTGAGAAAAACTGTCAGTCATTCATGGAAGCTTCATCCTTCCTTCCAGGAAGGTAATTTGTTTGGTGGTGGTGGGTGGGTGGGTGGGTGTGTGTGTGTGTGTGTGTGTGTGTGTGTGTGCAAATAGTATGCCCTCAGAATGGAATTTTTCCTCTCCCTCACCCCTCCCACCCCCGCAGACTACCTTTTGTTACTAATTTGGATCTCACTTTTGACCAAATTTTTCCCTTCTCCTTCCTGGCTTCCTCCTACCTCTCCCTGGACAGACACCTGCAAGACCCTACATTTACCCTACATCTACTTCTTTCTCTTTTCTTAAAACCAGTATAACAGTCTTTCTTAATGATAATTAGCTTTTTGTTGGGGGGAAGGAATGTACATTGGAGGGGAGGACAGTGGAAGTGTGGGGAGCTGGCACTAATTCAGACTACACCTTATGTTCAATCATCACAGAGCTGGAAGTGCCCTCAAGAAATTATCTGGTTGGGGCAACTAGGTGGAGTAGTGAATAGAGTACCTGCCCTTGGAGTCACGAAGACCTGAGTTCAAATCCTGCCTCAGACACTTAACACTTACTAGCTGCATGACCTTGGGCAAGTCATTTAACCCCAACTGCCCTGCCTTCCCCTCTCCAAAAAGACCAAAAAAAAGAAAAAAAAGAAATCATCTGGTCTCATCGTCTTCCTTCAAAGGGATGAGGTGTTGCCATTTACAGACACAGTGCCTGAGGTCTAGAGAAATTCTATGATGGAAAGAGAATAAGCATGAATAGCACCTAGAATGTGGCAGGCACTGTGTTAAGAACTCTAACTCATTTGATCTTCACAACAACCCAGGAAGGTAGCTGCTGTTATTACCCCCATTTTGCAGCTGAGGAAATTGAGGCAAAGGTAAAGTGACTTGCCCAGGGTCACACAACTAGCAAAGTATCTGAGACCACGTTTGAACTCAGGGCTTCCTGACTCAAGGTCCAGCCACCTCTGAATTGTTCCAGGTAATGTAAATAGGGGATGTACAAAGCTACAGCCCTTCCATGTTGCAGCCTCATTCTGCTGTGATGGAGAAATGAAAAACCCAGATCTTTTTTTATTTGTAGACTGAGGATACCTAAGTAAGAGGGTGCCTACTCTAAATGAGATCACCACCCTGGGAGGGGATTGCTCTGAGCAATCAGCTCTGAGTTACACTGTCCACCTCTTCAGCAAAGAAATACTTTCTTTTACCTATGAGAGTCAACAAATAAAATGCAATAATGTTAAATTCCAAGTGCCCAAGCACCCTGGCCAGTCCTTAAAGTAAGAGAGACTATGAGCTGAATTTCCTAACAAGCTGACTTTTCAAAGGGTTTTGAGCTCTCGAAAACATGAAAGCTCTGGTTAAAAATTTAAAGGCCTGATATGTTCCAGTTCTGTGGAGCAGCAGCAGGATGCAGCTTTTTACAGAGCCATAATTCCCCAGCCACCAGCTCTTTAAATTAAGATGTTTGTGGCAGCTGCTTGCACTTCATGGAATGTACATAGGCTTGGTCATTAATTATTGTGCTCTGCCTCTCCTGCCCCCTCTTTCTCTGCATTCCCCATATGTATGCAGTTCTAATCCTGCTGCAGTCAATACTGCTTGGCAAATTCCTCTGTGTGTGTGTGTGTGTGTGTGTGTGTGTGTGTGTGTGTGTGTGTGTGTACGCGTGTGTGCACAATTCACTTTGAGAAGTGTTATTTATTTTTTTGTGCTGGATTTTTTTTTAAAAAATTTACTGGTGGAAAACTTCACTGTTGAATAGATTTCATCCTGTCTTTTTTTTTTTTTAAATGCACTCTGGTCCACCCAGATGACCCTCCTCTTCACCTTGGCTTAGAAAGCAGCCAGGTAGAAGCCTAAGAAATGCTAGTCCTTGAACTGCCCTCTGCATCCCGCTCCCATTACAGATCTGATGTGCTCCCTCAAACCTAGCTACTTTGGCTTCTGTTGTTAGAAGCTGCCCCACACTAGTGGGGGGTGTGAGGCGGGAGGTGGAGAGAGAAGAAGGGGATGATTTGGCAGCAAAATGGAACCTCCTCCAGCTTTCCTGCAGTAAATATTTGTACAATTCCCTTTTGATTTTCATTAGTGAATGGTACTCACTCTCAATGTGTCTTCAAGGGGCCCCCTTTCCACATATTAATGACTTCCTTGTCTGCTTCCTGCCAAGTTTTGTACTTTAGGTTAGAGAGAGGTCAGGACTTGGATGTTTAGATGAATTTCCTGCTAACCACTCTTTGTGAATCAACTTCTCACTGTTCCACTTTAGAGCTGGTGATTTTTCTAAAGCAGGTTTGCAAAACTGTGACTGTTTTGACTGCAAATCCAAGCTTTGCAAAAGAACATTATTCATTTAAATGTGAATGAGTTGGTAGAACAGGCAAGGTAAGCCTCCCATTTGTATTCCATTAGAAAATCTTAACGTTGGAGTGATATTTCCACTTACTTTGTAAATGTGTATATGTGTGTGTGGTGGGGGGAGAGCCACTGTTTTGTTTTGTTTTCTGTATTCACTGACTGAACTGGAAAGAGCAGTAGATAGAGAGGTGAGAGAAATTAGGTTTTCTTCCCAGCTCAGCCACTCACTTCAGCTATGTGATCTTGGGCAAGCTGCTTCTTTCTGGGCCTCAGTTTCTTCTTCCGTAAAACGAGTACATTAGACTAAAGTGGACCCTAGGATCCTTTCCAACACTGGAATTCTATAATTTCTTGATTCAAGTCGGGATTCTACAACCCAGGTTGTAGGTGTTAGAAGCTGTAGAAGTTAGAACCTTTAAAAGAAAGGTCTTTTTCCTCAATTAGGTCTGAATATAACATGAAAGGTAACTGGGAAATTAGAGCGTTTTAACAATATGTTGGTCAGTGATTCATGGCAGAAGAGAAGGGGGAAAAATCAGGAGTTATTGTTTCCTACCTTAGGGGTGGGATGTGGAAACATATTTAGCATTAAGAAGTCTGCTGTTGCAAACTGGACTGGGCTGCCTGCCACAAAGATCCAATCTATCAACCAATCAGTAAGCATTTATCAAGGACCTACTACGTGCCAGGAAACAAAATCTTTACTCTTGATACTTATAACTTTAAAATGACAATTTTTAAAAAATTTTATGTCCTAATATGTGGCAGTTATCCAGATGTTACAGACTCAAAGTGTAACATCTGGAAGGATGGCTAATTCCTTCTGATACTGTCTATCTTTGGTATTAATCATTTATAAGCATTTATTAAGCACCTACTACCAGTCGTTATCACATGGTAAGCACTTAATAAAATAATTTTTTAGTCTTTTATTCATTCATTCATTCATGCTATGTGTCTGACTTTTTTGCTTGCTTTGAGAATACAGAAACACACATGAGACAGTCCTTCTCTCAAGGAGCATACAACCTATAGAGGGATACAAGATATAGATATGTAAGTGTATACAAAATATAGACATCAGGAATACGTGGGATCTTTGGGCATCTTGAAAAGTTCCATAAAATAACATTTAGACATAACTGGAGAAGATAGCCACCTACCTGGCCACTCTCCATTTGCCTGACTGCATAATCCAAGGGAGGACAGGAAAATTTCTGGGGTTTTAATTGCCTAGACTTTGTGGTCCATATCTGTTTCATGATCACATTCATGTCAACTTATGGTTTTGTAATGTCTTTTTTCCTCTCCACTCCCAGTTTAGCAATAGAGAGCAGTCCCTCCCTGCTTCTGATGATAAAAATCCTGTATCTCTTCTTAAGATATGTATGTAAAAAAGATGGAGCAGTGGATGGAGGTAAAGGTTTCAGTTTGTGGGGAAACCAGTTTATCATTACTCTTACCTTCCCCAAAACCTACCTGGTATCTAATTATAATTCTTAATTGACTGAGATTTTAGCCATTAGTATTCAACCATTAACTTGTAAGGCTTTAGGTATGATCACCATTTCCTCTTACTTGTTTTTTTTTTTCTTTTTGAAGAGACTCTTGAAGACTTAAAAGAATGGTGTAAAATGGTTGTGAGGTTGATTTTTTCTTATTGGGGAACGTAGTAGGGAAGAACCCGTAAGCTGCCCCCTCAAATATCATGCCTTAGACAACTGCCTATTTATGACCTTTTAAATAAATGGACTTACCCTTTTGGGAAAAAATGTTGGACTGTGTTATTCCTTAGGTAACCATGGCAGGCAATCAGCAAACAATGATTTCTTCACTGATTAGTCCTCTAAGGACATTGCATTCTAATAGGCCTGGGTGGGGGAAAAGTTGACATGAGGTGTCTAGAGTAATCTGCAGGGTTGGTTGTTGGTTTACATTCAGGGGCTGCTTGGGCCTGTTGTTCCACTGTTAATGCCATATTAATTGTACAAAATGTCTGTTCATGGGCTTGCAGGCTGATCTGTCAGTCAATATGCATTTATTAAGTGTCTACTGTATGCCAGGCATTGTGCAAAGCACCAGGATACAAAGAAGAGCAAAGACAATCCCTTACCTGGAGAAACTCGTAATCTAATCAGGGAGACAACACGCCAACAAATATGTACAAACAAGCTAGATAAACAGGACAAAAAGGAAATGACTGAACATTTTCAGGTTTTTTTTAAACTTTCTATTTCAACATTCAAACCTTTATTAAGCACCTACTCTGTGCAAGGCACTGTTCTAGCCCCCAAAGATAAAAAATACACATAACGCAGAACCTGTTCTAAATGAGCCTATAAAGCAGTACAGCTAAGAGAATTAAGGCATTTACACTGATAAGTGATGCAAAGACTTATGTGATAAGTGCAAATGTAGTATGTTGAAAAGAGCACTGAATTAGGAATTGGAAGATCTGGATTCAAGTTCCAGCTTTGCAACTTATTACCTTGTATGGCTTCTCTAGGCTTGTTTCCTCATCTCTAGAGAGTATGATATCTTCCTACTCTAAATGGCCAAGTGTTAGGAGAAAATGAAAATGGGAAAGATCACCTTGAGGCATGTGTTGGCGGTGGAAATAAAGACTTCATGCAGGTGGTGGTATTTGAGGTGACCTTGAAGAAAGGAAGGGACTTGAGCAAAAGGAGGTCTGCTTGAGAGAAGCCAATTCTCATTCTGAAGAATAACATGAATAAAATGCAGAGAAATGGGAGAAAGCAGGACAAGAATTGAGGAAGGAGAGTATTAGAACATGACTTGAATACAGTTTGCAAATCTAGGATGAAGAGTGTGCAAGTGATATCCCTATTTTAAAGATATGTTATTTGACTCCCCCAGTCAGGGTCACCTAGTTAGGTCACTGTCTGAGGCAGGATTCAGACCCATCTCTCCAAACTCTAAGTCCAACATTCTCATAAAGGCTAGTAGCATGCAACCAGCCTGGAAAGGCAAGTTTGTGAGGCTTTTAATGCCAGGATCCACAGTTTCTATTTGCTTTGATAGGCAAGGGAAGCCACTGGAGGTTTTTCGAATAGTAGAAAGTCTTGATAAGTGCAGGGCAATAGAAAAATCACTTGAGTAACAGCATGAAAGGTAGATTGGAAAGGGAACAGACTAAAGGCAGAAATACCAGTTATGAAGTTACTACTAGGCTGGATAAGAAGACATGCCAGAGCTACTAGGCTAGATAAGAAGAAATGCTAATCTGAATGAGAAAGAGTACAATGGGGATAAAATGATGTTAGCCATATTGCCAAGGTTGAAGCAAGAGAAGTTGTATATTTCTTTGATATGTAGTATAAAGGAGGGGGAAGAGTCAAAGATACTACCAAGGATATAACTTTGGATGGCTATAAGGGTGGTGGGACTAGCAAAAGAAATAGGGGCATGGCACATTTGAGGAGGAAGATGAAGAAATCAGTGCCCACCATGTTGAACTTGAGACACTGGTCAGACATCCCAGGTAGAAATATCCAACAGGCAACTGGAAGTACATTTCTGAAGAGAAGTAGAGGGTAAAGAAATAGATTTGGGGATAATCTTCATATTCTATAACAAAATTAGGGGAATGAATGAGTTTGGCAAGGGGAGAATATGAAGAGAAGAAAACAAAGGACAGAGACTGGTGGGACAGAGATGGGAATGGGATGGGAAGTCATAAAAAGGAGACAGAGGAGTAGTCAGAAAGGGAAATGAAAACCCCAAGAGTAGAATATTATAAAAAGAAAGGAAGAAGAGAATATCCAAAAGGAGGAAGTCCCAACAGTGTCAAATGGGATAGAGAAATCAAGGAAAATCAAGGTCAGAAATAAAAGCCATCATATTTTGTGAAATAGAGATCATGGTAACCTTGAAAAGAGCTATTTCAGTAGAGTAGCAAGGACAGAAACCAGATTTGATGAGTTTGAGGAGTATGTTTTGAGGAAAAGGGATCAGAAAGTATAGATTACACTTTTTAGAAATTTAGTAGTGACAGGAAAGGTAGAATGATAGCTTGGCAGAGTAACAAGATTAAAGAAAAGTTTTGTTTTATTTTGTTTTCTTTAAATGCTAGGAGAGACCTCATTGTGTTTGTAATATAAGGGATAAAGAGCTAGCAGCCAGGAAAAGATCGAAGATATAGGAAAGAAAAAGTATAATTATGTTGGAAGGTCACAGAAGAGAGAAAAGATGCCAATCAGTGGACGAGGTGGTACAGTGGACATTAACTTTGGCAAAGACCAGGGACATCTTTTCTCCTGAGACAGGGGAAAGGAAAAAAAAGAGTATGGCTAAATACACTGAGAGATTTGGAGACAGAGAGTTGAAGAGGTCAAGTCAAATGGTCTCTGTCGGCAATCTCATCTCCTAAGAGAGATGGACAGGAGTAAAAGCTTCAGGAGAGATGAGAAGGTTTGGAGTTCCTGGTGTAATGGAAAGCCTGTGAGATGAATAAAAGGATTTACTTCACAGGCACTGTACTAAACTCTGGTGATACAATTACAAAAGAGAGACAGTCTTTGCCTTCAAACAGTTTACATTCTAATCAAGAAAGACAATATAGGCAGGAAAAGGATAGATCCAGAAAGGGCATTTTGTTCTGGCAAGGCACATGAAAAGGGAGTAGATGGCCAAGGTGAAGCATCTGAGACTGGCTAGATACAATGAACTCTCACCAGTCAGGACAGCATAGCCCTGGTGAGGTAGTTCCAAAGCAGAGTGACTTAAGTTGTCTAGGACATGGTCTCTAGTGGTGCAGCAGTAGGACACCAATGTGGGAAGATGACAGATCAGGGAAGAAATCACAGAGAACCAAGTCAGCAAGGATCATGGAATAAGTAAGTGGTTATCAATAAAGTTGTGATAGTGACCAGGAAATCAAAAGGGAGTAGGCAATTCACCAGCCTGGTAAGGTCAAAGGAAACAGCTTGAATTATTTCCAGGGGGTCAAGTTGTATTGATACAGTGGAGTGGGGCCTTTTAGAAAGAATGGCTCTGTTATAAGCTCTGAGAGAAGCAACTGTGCTTTGTTGTTTTTGCACCCCTAAATGACTTAGCACAATGTTTTTATATAACAGATCCTCAATAAATACTTGGACTGACTGGCTTTGAAATTCCTGGTTAGCTCATTTCAGTCTTCAGTGAGGCCTGGTATTTTTAGGGAGTCTGTATCAGCCACCAGGCAAGCTCTGATTTCCTCTCCTCCAGCTAAGGAAAGAGTCCTCTGAGTCTGTCTAGGGATACAATGCTATGCCCAAAAGGAAGACCAAAGGAGATCTGTAAAGGATGAAAGAAACCCAGAATTCTCTGAGTGTCTAGGTCCTGCCCAATCATCCCCTAGGACTAGGTTGTTTGCCCAGTGCTGTACCACAGTAAGACCCAAACTTCCAGGAAGTAGTTTAAACAGATACTAAGTAGAATATATGCTCCTGGAAGGTAGGACCGTGCTTTGTCCCTGCATTCCTCCAACCTGAAATGGCACCTGGCAAATACCAAATGCCTAATAAGTGCTCATTAAATTGAATTAAATAGATAAAAAGAAAAGCCAAAGACAGATATGCTTGCAGACTGAGAACAACTGGAGGTTTGAGGTTTAGTCAGACCTGCAGAGTTGAAGAGAATTCAGATGGCCAGTTGGACAGTTTAAAGAGCCACAGGAACCAGAGCAGTTGGGTAAATTAGGCTGGAGAAAAGGGAAAAGGGCTCCCACAACAAAGAAAGGACTTTGATAATGGAGGTAATTTGTTGTCAGCCTACAGTTGTCCTAAACTCTCAAAGACCTAGAGGTGTAGTCTTGAACAAATGTGTCCTAGAGCAGCGATCCTTAACCTGGGTTTCTAACCTTTTAAAAAATATTTTGGTAACTGCATATCAGTATAATTGGTTTCTTTTATTAGTCCTATATGTTTTACCCATGTTACCCATGAAAACATTATTTTGAGAAGGGAATTCATAGACTTCACCAGACTCCCAAAGTGGTCCATGATACAAAAAAAGATGAAGAATCCCTGCCTTAGAGCATCTGGGGTAATGAAAATTGCAGTTAGATGATGAGGAATATAGTTTTCTTGGTTCTCCATATATCAGTTTATAGCTTATGGTTGGTGGTATTACCTAGTAATTTAGATGGTGTCTCCCACATTGAAATATACACTTTTCGAGGGTGGGAACTGTTTTGTTTTGCCTTGCTTTGTATCTCCAGCATTTTGTGTAGTTCCTAGCACATAGTAAGGATTGAATAAATGATAACTGACTGACTAGACAATACAGAGAGGGGTGAGAATCTGAAAGGAAGGAGAGTCTGAATATGAAGTAATTGAACTATTATATCCAAAAGAAGAAAGCACTAAGAGTCAGAGAACCTGTTCAAAATCCAACTCTCTCCCCTATGTGTGTGACCTTAGGCTAATAGGATCACAGATTTTCAGGAGACTTAATGATAATCTCCTTACATATTTTACATATGCAGAGACAGATGCTTAGGGGTTAAGTGACTTACCCAAAGTCACACAGGTCATGTGGTAAAACCAGAATTTGAATCTAGGTGGTCTGACTCCTGTTCTCTCCATTGTGCCTTGCTGATTCCTGTATCAAGTCACTTAAGCTCTCTAAATTTCAATATCTCTCGAAGGGATTAGAATAGTTCCCCTTAGTAGTCCTTTCCAATTCAATAGATAGTAGCCCTTAGATCTGAAGTCAGAAAAATCTGACTTCAAATCTTGTCTATTTCTTAGCTAAGCAAGTCACTTAACGACTGTTTCCCTCAGTTTCTTCATCCCTAAAATGGGAAAAATGATAGCACCTATCTTGAAAGGCTGTTGGGAGGATTAAATGAGATCATCAGGCACGTACCAAGTGCTGTATAAATGTTAGCTGTTGTTACTAGCTCTATGACCCTTGTCTCTCACTTGCTACCTCTGTGAACATAGATGAGTTATTTAACTGGAATAGGTGTCACAGTAGAAAATTAAAATTTTAGACTGTAAGTAATCTAGTCCAAGTGGTGCAGTGAGTGGATAGAGCGCTGGGCCTGGAGTCAGCAAGGCTCATTCTCCTGAGTTCAAATGTAGCCTCAGACACTTACTAGCTGTGTGACCCTGGGCAAGTCATTGCCTCAGTGTCCTCGTCTGTAAAATGAGCTGAAGAAGGAAATAGCAAACCATTCCAGTATCCTTGTCAAGGAAACCTCAAATGGGGTCACAAAGAATTCGGCACAAGTGAAACTACTGAACAACAACCTAGTTCAACGACCTCATTTTATAGATGAGTAAACTGAGGCCAGAAGTGTTAAGAGATTTGCCTTATGCTGCAACAGCTAGGAAGTAGGATAGGTGGGATTTGAACCCAGGTTCCCTAATGCTAAGTCCAGACCTCTTAGGCTGCTTCTTTTTTTTAAAGAGATTATAATACATGCGCAACCTTTCTCATAGAACTTTTGTATAGAAAATACTTTGTAAACTGGAAAGTCCTATGACAACGTAAGGCTTAATTCCCTGACAAAAGCAGTTAGTTTTCTGACATCAAAACCAAGAGAGAAATCTAGTTTTTAATGTGTGTGTGTGTGCGCACGTGTGCCCATGCACGCATGCATAGCAAAGACAACTTTGAATTTCTAAGGTTAGTTTAAAACAGAAAGCAGATCCCTTCTTTTTTGTTGCTGTCATTGGCCATTTTGCTCCCCAAACAGATTTCATACAGAAAAAGAGGTGAGTGTTAGGCTGCTCCAGAAATTTGCTGCACAAATGTTTCTAATGGTCCCTGGGTTTGGAGAATTAGGAGAAGCCCAAATACGATGTCCTTATGCTCTTTTCCTAAACAGAAGGTTCAAGATTGTTTTTAATAGGGAGAGAGAGAGAAAGAGAGAGATACAGATACAGATAGAGATTATAGTTCTAGATAAGCAGAAATAGATATACAGATAGAGCTATCACTAGACATACAGATAGTTTTAGCTATATAGATAGATTATAGATATAGGTAGATATAATAGATATATATAGATAGATATATAGGTATAAATAGATATAGTGAGAGAAAGAGAGAGCTAAAGGTAGCTATATCTATATATATAGTTTTAATTGTACATAGCAAGCCTATAACATGTACCTTGTATACACCAAATAATCCCTCAGTGATGAGATCTTGTATTTTCTGCCCTTGTTTCCTGACATTTCATCTACTCCCATTAGAATATCCCAAGGGAAGTTTCTGTTACTTGGCTGATAGGATGCCTTGGCAGATAACTCCGTAGCCGTTCTGGGAGATTTTACCACCCGCTCATTCCTATGAAGGTTTAAGAAGAATGTGAAGGAAGATATTTTCCAGCTGTTCAGTCTGTACATAATCACTGGAGGGGGAAAAGAATCCCAATATTCATTGTTAACAGCATCCAATCTAGCCAGTACATACCAATAAGTATTTTTAAGTGCCTTCTGCCCAGGCACTGGGGACCGAGCACCAACTTTGGAGTTTGAAAGACCTGAGTTCAAGTACTGCCCCAAAAGCACTCTCTGTGACCATAGGTAAATCGCTTAGCCTATCAAGGTATCTGGCAACTCTCCAAGACTTTGAATTATATTATAAATAGTTGCCAGTCTGTATCAACTAGAGGGAGTTTCTGCAGTGGGAGTTTCCCTACCCCCAAAGAATTCACAGATCTTACTAATGGTTTTCCATATGAGTTGGCACATGAGCTGAGTTTGAGGGAAGCTAGGTATTAAGAATGAGCATCTACTTTTTCCCCCTCTTTTTGTCACTTTTCTCCTTATTACCTCCCTTTGCTATGGGTGAAATTACCTGTTTTACCTGAAAAACAAATATTTGCATTTTTAGAAAGTATAGGCTAGTGTATGTTCCCAAAGGCCCACAGAAAGTTAGCATTTATGCAAGATGTGTTTAGCTACTGAGATAATCCACTCTCTCTGTATAGAGGCTATTTATACATAGTTGTTTGCATGTAGCAGAGCACTTGGCGTATAATAGTCACTTTTAATAAGGGTTTCTTGATTTGACTTGACTGTATTGGAGAAGTGGCACGCAGTATAACTTTGGCTCTGCCACCATTATAACAAATCAAAACTGGTCCCAACATAAGAAAGACCAACTGACTAACTAACCAGTGAGGCTATTTTATCTTTGTAACTGGTAGACTTTACCTTGGTTTGTGTTCTATCTTGTGCTACTTTGATCCCCTTACGCCTCTCCCCAGATCTCAGCTGAGAGAATCTCAACCTCTGCATTACTGATAAATTGGCCTTCCCAGGAAGACAGATTCTTGTATTTATAAATTCCTGTATTGTGTCCAAGAAGACAGTGATGGAGATCTTTTTTCTTTTAAAAAAATTGTTGATGCCAGTCTTTTCCAACTCTCTCTCCTACCCGTACAACGAATCCTTTCTTGTGACAAGGAAAAACATAGATATAGAGAACATAGACATAGGATATTGGTCATTATGATTACTGGTTAAAAACTGACTCCGTTTAATGTTCTTTTCATTTGTATTATTTTAGGCATTGTATATATTTTTCTTTTGGTTATGGTTATTTCACCATGGATCAGTTCAAATAAAATTTCTCAGTTTTTTTTCCCCGAATGCCTTTTCTTTGCCATGTGTTACTGCACAATGATATTCTATGACATGCATATGCCTGAGTCTATACAGCAATCTCTCAATCAATGAGCACCCATTGTGTCTCTAATTCCTCCCTATATCTAACGGTGCTGTTATGGATGGATATCTACACATGCACATGCATATAAACACACATTATACATACATGTGTGTATATATTATATATATGTATGTGGTCAGTTGTCTTTCAGTCGTGTCCGACTCTTTGTGACCCTATGTGGGGTTTTCTTGGCAAAGATACTGGAGTGGTTTGCCATTCCCTTTTCCAGCTCATTTTACACATGAGGAAATTGAGGCAAACAGGGTTAAGTGACTTACCAAGGGCAACACAGCTAATAAATGTCTAAGGCCAGATTTGAACTCAGGAAGATGAGTCTTGTTGACTCCAGGTCCTATACTCTATCTACTGTGCTGCCTGGTATACATGTACATATAGACATATATAACATCTTCCCTTCTGATTATGACCTCCTTAGTCTATGCATACCCAATGGTGTACCTAGTTCCCCTGATATACATGTATATATAGACATATATAACATCATCCCTTCTGATTATGACCTCCTTAGTCTATACATGCCCAATAATGTCCACTAGGACAAAGGATATAAACAGTTTTATCTATCTTCTCACATAATTCCAAATGGGATCTTTGTTCAAATAGAAACCACATAAAAAGAATGAATTATTTTAGTGACTCTCAGGCCCACTCAGTGCCTAATTTCCTTTAGGTCCTTGGAGAAGTGAGCAAATATTCAGTTGTGTGACTGAGGAACACATTTTGCTGACTGAGGAAAGGAATTGAGACTGGACCTGTGATTTCATTGGCATAAGGAACTCCTAGGTGAGGAAACTCACTCCATCAATATAGGCAGCCACCTTCCATGAGAGTCCCCTTTCTGCAAATTATATCATAGAGCAAGCATTGAGTGGTTCAAAGACTTGCCCAGGGTAATAGCCAGTATATATGAGAGACAAAACTTGATCTCAGGTGTTCTAGGTTTTGAGAAAAGGCTTCTTTCCACTAGGGCCCTGCACTAGGCCATATTGCATCTCTGAGAGCATTTTGTGAGATCAGTCTCATGAAGGGACCTAAGAGGCCATTTTAAATCCCTATTTTATAATTCAGAAAATGTTCTCCCCAGACATCTGTAGAATCTTGACTAAAATCCACAGAAAAAATGTTTTTAATGAATTTGTAGCCCAAAGTGATTCTGTGCTGTAGCTTCCATCTCTCATGCTGTAGAAATTGATTTAAAAAAAAAAGTCAAGTAAAATGTTTTTTTTTCTTTCAAAACAATTCCATTTTCTTTATGGGAAGCTCTTAATATGACATGGTTAAGGGTGGGGGTGCAGGGCTAAGGGAACAGAAGAAAGAAAGATGAAGGGAGACACAAGGAAGGAAATATGACTTAAAGTTATTTTTTTCCTCTTTTCTCCCTTTTGCTATGTTTCCTCCTCAGTTTCACAGAACACTTCAAAGGCCTTTTCAGTGATCCCTGAGAACTAGGAATGTGGTCAGTAGGAACCAAGAATTTTAAGTACAGAATTAAACATTCCCTTAGTCTTTTTGCCAAACTGATAAGGGTGCCAATGGCTTTCTTACTGGGTGAAGAAGGACATGCGTTGCTGAAAAGATGATTCTTAGAAGCAAATGGTCTCTTCTTTCACATTTCTATGGAATGGTTCCCTTAGTGGACTTGTAGTCACCCTAATAAGGAAATTGTTTCCTGGTTTCTTTTGGCACGTGTTGCTGGCTTTGTCACATGTTGTAAAGTTTGTCACATTCATTTTCTTCTAGGAGGATAGTTGTATTAATGATTATGATCTTCCTGCATAATTTAAAACAATTTTGGTGCTGTCATTGCTGGCCATCCTGGAAATGTGGAAATAAATTTAAAGGCTTTTTTTTTTTTTTAACAGGCTTGCTGATGGAAGTGATCAATTCTTTCTCTCTTTCTTTCTCCCTTTCTTTTTTGCCCAACTTGGGGTCAAGAGCATACATTCCAACTTCAGAAGGACAAATCTTAGGCACCATGCAGAGAGAGATGTTTCAGAACCTTCCCAGTCAAGTCGGTTAGCATTTATTAAAACCCCAGTACTGTGGGAGAAACACACACACACACACACACAAGTAGAGAAAGTTATAGATTCTCTGAGGGATCTTCAATCAGGCTGGGGAGAGAAGACTAATACACAACAACCACATGCTAGTGTGTGGCCCTGATAGGTGGAACAGTACTAGCTATGAGTACTAAAAGTCATTGCTGGAACAATCACAGAGAGCTTCATAGAGAAGAGGGGGTTTAAACTGGACTTGGAAGGACATCCAAGGATTTAAATTATTTGATCAGATGTAAGCTACCTGAGGACAAGAACTGTCATTTCTTTCTTTGTATTTCCTATGCTCAGCATGTGGTGAGTTATGTTGGTAAGCACTAGTAAGAAATTAATAAATGATTACTGATTGGTGGAATTGGGATTGAGGAGGAAACGTTCTACTCTGAAGAAAATTACAGAGATTTATGTCAGTCCTTATTCATCTCAAATTCACGGTGAAATGTTTCCTCAGAGAGGGTTCAATTCCAGATGCATTACTCTAAAATAAGTCTTTTGGGGCAGCTAGGTGGTACAGTGAATAGAGCACCTGCCTTAGAGTCAGGAGGACCTGAGTTCAAATCCGACCTCAGACACTTGACACACTTACTAGCCATGTGACCTTGGGCAAGTCACTTAACAGCGATTGCCCTGCCTTCCCCTCTCCAAAAAGAAAAAAAAAAATAAGGACACTTATTAAGCTTTTTCTATTTTTACTATTTGAGGTATATACCCAATATTAAGATAGCAGATACTCTTTCTGAGATAACCAACTCCTTCAATAATCTCCAAATAGAAAATATAGACTTGATTGTTGACATTTTAAAAAAATTATTACTTGATCCCAGTATCTCCAAAATGATTTTATGATATTGCTTTTAAAAATATATCTCAAACTACCTAGTTGTAGTGATTGCTAAAAATCTAAAAATCCATTGTCCCTTGAGGCTAACATAGGTAATATCACAGAGCATGGCCCCCATGGGCCTTTGAAGTATTTAATCAAGATATTTGCAAAGGAGTATTTTAGTTTTCTAGTAAGCCTTAATGTCTTGAATGAAAAGGATAGTGGTAAGAAGCTTTTGAAGCATTGAGAAGACAAATCACAGATTATCAGCCATCTGCTGTAAAGCAACTGTCATCTTTGTGGATCCAGTGAGGATGAAGGTGTTAGAAATGTCATATGGCAGGAAGAGAGAAGCTAGTGTTATAAATAAGGGGGAAGACTGAGCATTCAACAACAACGTGATTAATTGTACCTTGGGATTCTGACGGACCATAATTTTGTCAATAGATTAATAATTCCTCTATACCTATTCAATTGATGTGATTCTCACCATATTTTCCCATAAATCTTGCATATAGAATCTACCCAGATTGCCTGAAACCTGATTCTCTTCATCTCTCATATTGCCACTGTCCCTCTTGACTGTTGTTCTTGCTACCTCTGACCAGTCCATGTCTTTTCAGATTATTCACAGTCTTGAGTATGTCTTTTCCATCACTTCTTATAGTCATTGTTATTAGCATGCTGGCGCTGATTTAAACCCACCGTGCACATTTCCACTGCTCTTTAGTTTATTTGGAATCTTAATTTCTCCAAGATCATGGTTGGCATTCTAGGGCTGGCAACCACATAGAAATTGATTTACTGTAATAGTTCAAAACTCCACTATTTTATCAGTCTGGATGTATTCCTAACGCTGACAAAGATCTCATCAGCCTATTCTTGCCTTAGTAGACTATCTTCATAAGTTGCTTTGATAGAAAAAAGAAAATTTGTTACGTGGTCAATTTTCTACATCCAATTATTAACTAGACTGGTTTTTAAATACAGATTTAATCTGCCATGGGGGCCATGCTCTGTGACATTATTTAGAGAATGTGAATATTAGAGATGGGCTCTTTCACCCTGAGAAGATTAGGTTCATTGAAAGCACAATCCAGTTTCACAAATGCAATACATCTAATCTTCTGCTTCTCAGTTCTGGGCCCAGATCACCATCCATCTTTAGCACTTATCCAAGAGATATACATACATACATACACACATACATATATGTGTGTGTGTATGTATATATTGTATATGATGACAAACTAATTGGACAGGCTCCCTGCCTGCTGTATTTCATGTTGTGAGTAATAGTTCAGTAATTTAATGGATCTATGAATCCATCAAAGCTCTTGCTCCCTTTAATGGTGCCTATTGCAATGATCCACAATTTCTCATCATGGACAACTCTTGTCCATGTTGTCCCACAGGTTCTTCATTGAGTTTCCTTCCAATATGGTTCAGGCCATCTAGATCTTTTAACATTCTGTGAATATTAGTGCATCACTCAAATGGGACATGTTTACATGAACAGAATATTTCCTTTTCTGATCATACATTTCCTATATAACTTTTATATCCATGAGATGTCTCTTCCTTTCTCATTGAGTCACATTCAATTCTGATATTTTGAAGATTGGGTGGGGGAGTCCAAGATTGACAGCCATATAAAATCAGTAGGATAATGTTGGTATTAAAAACATGAAGTTTTTGTTTGTTTGCTTGTTTAATTTTGAATATCTTGGAATCATTGAAAGTACTGTGCAATTTCGCAAATACATCCAACCTTCTCTCTGTATCCTATTCAATTCTGAACCTAGCCCATTGCTAGGTTTTCATGCATGGCCAACTTATGTGAGCCAATAGACAACCTTAAGGGGCTTCACATTAGCTTCATGTCATAGAACCAACATTTTTTCTCTGTTTGCTTATTGTTGTTGTGGTTTTTCTCTATGTATTGTTGGACCAAGTTCTTTAAAGTATAATGGGGTTTGACATAGTAAGGAGGTAGCTAGGTGGCAAATGTAGAGTGTTAACATTGGGGATAGGAAGATCTGAGTTGAAGTCCTACTTCAGATACCAGCTATGTGACCTCCTGGGTAAGTCACTTAACTTCTCTGTGCCTCAGTTTCCCCATATATGAAAAGAAACATTAGAGTTAGAGACCTCTAAAGTCCCTTCCAGCTCTAAATTTATGGTCCTATGGTCTTGTGTTATTTGCAGAGAGGAGCGTGTGTATGACCTTACTTATAGATGATCATGCTTCCATTTAAAGTCTTTGCTAGGACGTCTTCCACAGCTATAGGAAACATCTTCTACAAATGAAGGCATTATTTTATGCCTTTCTGGATGTTATCAAATAGTGTCATTGAATGGAGCTCTCTCTTTGGTTGTCATGTGGATTCATGATTGCATCTCTGAGCAACATGCATTTTTAATATACTCTGTTTTTCCAGAATGAATGGTCAAACCAATCTCTTTCACATTGCTGTGAAATTCACTAAGGAAATTTCTAATCTACAGGTCTGGCAGTTTAATAGCCTTATAATCCTTGTCTTGCTTGGATATTTTGCAAAATTTCTTCCATGACATTGACAAAAATCTCAGATGAACACACAGCTCTCTGACAATAGTAAATTATGTACCTACTATTAATTAAGGTGCCTTCCATCAGAATGCCTTGTGATATAGTAGAAAGAACCTAGGTTTTTGGTCAGAAGATCAGAATTTACATGCCATGCCGTTTCTTATGTTTACTCTCAGTGTGAATTTGGGCAAATCCCTTAATGTCCCTGGGCTTCAGTTTCTTTATCTGAAAAGTGTTGGACTAGGTGGACTCTGAGTTCTCTCCAAAGTTAGATTTTCATCCTATGGTCTTTCTACTCTTTGGACCATGGTCTTTCTGCTTTTTTTTCCCCTTCAAATCAGCTCTGGGGCATTTTTTTAAAATAGCCTCTTAGTTCACAGGAAGTAAGAGCAGAGTGAAGACAGAGAGGAGTAGAAGAGGCAGCTCCTATTTCTGCTAACTTCATATTTTATATGTATGTATGTATGTGTGTATATATATATATATATATATATATATATATATATATATATATATATAACACGATATTTTTTTTTAAATCTCTTAATTCAGCTTTCTACAAGCCAGCTAAGTGCCACAGTGGATAGAGTACTGAGTCTGAAGTCATGAAGACCTGAGTTCAAATCCTGCCTCAAACATTTACTATGTGACCCTGAGCAGGTCATTTAACCACTGTGCCTCAGTTTCCTCATCAGTAAAATGGGGATAATAATAGCACCTACCTCACAAAGTTGTGAGGATCAATGAAATAACATCTATAAAGCACTTCACAAATCTTGAAATGTCCTATAAATGCTAGCTAGCTGTTATTACAGGTGAGAAAATGAAGCCAAGAGCATTATTGACTCCTCCAGGGTCTCACCAGGGCAGCTAGGTGGCAGAGTGGATAGAGTACTGGGACTGGAATCAGGAACATTCATCTTCCTGAGTTCAAATCTGGCCTCAGACACTTACTAGCTGGGTGACCCTGGGCAAGTCACTTAACTTTGTTTGCCTCAGTTTCCTCACGTGTAAAATGAGTTGGCAAGAGAAGAAAATGGCAAACTACTGCAGTACTCTTGCCAAGAAAATCCCAAATAGAGTCATGAAGAGTCGGATGTGATTAAAATGACTCAATAACAGCCACAACCAATGCCTCTCTTAATAACAAAGGTTAGTTAAGCTTCTACTGCCTGATAATGCCTACCTCTTTGGATATTATACATAGCTTTAAGCAACTGGGAACAAAGTAATCTCCAACCACAGCACATATGAAAGATGTGGTTAGGCTGCAGCCTAAACAGAGAGGGAAGGAAACTGGTGCAAATACCCCAGAAAGAAACTGCATAGAAAGCTTATCATGACCTTGTTCAGGGATCTCTCTCTTTACAAGACTGTGCTAAGTGACACAAGGAGAAATCTACAGCGGAACGACAGTAATGGTACTCCAAAGTGTTCTAACTGCCTGCCTTTCCCACCAAAGGGTCCGTCAGAATAAGAACATTCATTTCTTCTCTACTTTCAGGGATGTATGGTCATCCAGATCCTTTCTGAAGATCTATGGACCAGGGTACTTGCTGTCTCACATGATAGTCTTGCTACTGTTAGTTTTGATTCTTAGGAAGTTGTGTCAGATCAAAAACTGCCTACCAATAACTTTCATCCCTTTGCCTGCTTCTGTCTTGGAGCATTACAGAATGTAGGAGACACCTTCCACTGGCCAGTCCTTCAGATGTTTGAAGTGATGATGATTTCCCTTAGTCTTCCTTTCTGTAGCTTCAACAGCTCCAATTCCTTCAACCCTTCCTAGTTATAAAATTGATTCAAAATGCTTCCACATTCTGATTGCTCTCCTCTGAGAAGATACTTGAATTTGTCAGTATTCCTTACCACAACAGCATAAGATAGAGAGCCAGAGAGGTCAAACTTACCCATAATTATCCATCTTCTTACTCTTAGATCTCCAGACTAAAACCCAGAGCTCCTGAATCCCAGTGCAAGGGTTCTATTTATTCTACCAGGTTATTGCTTCTCTCTACTCAGTCAAAAAAAGATGCACCTACTATTTGCCAGGCGGGCAGCTGGGTGGCACTTCGGATGGAGTACAGGACCTGGAGTCAGGAAGATTCATCATCATGAGTTCAAATCTGGCCTCAGACACTTACTAGCTGTGTGATCTTGGACAAGTCACTTAACTCTGCCTCAGTTTCCTCATCTATAAAATGATCTGGAGAAGGAAATGACAAAACCACTCCAGTATCTTTGCAAAAAAAACCCCAGATAGGATTATGAAGAGTCAGACATGACTGAACAACAACAACAACAATAACATTTACCAGGTCCTGCTGCTGGGTGGTAGAAATATAGTATCCATAATAACAAAAGACAAAAAGATTTAACACTATTTAAATCTAGTCCAGGGGTTCTCAATCTGGAGTCCATGAATTTTTTATAAATATATTTCAATATAATTATGTCCTATTTAATCCTATGTAGAGAGTTTTCCAAAAGTCTTAGTGGAGTTTAAGGCTATTAAGATTTCAAGCTGCACTAAGACTTTTGAAATGCCCGATATTTTATTTTATGCGTTTAAAAATATTATTCTCAGAAGGGGTTCATGGGCTTTACAAGACAAATGAACAAAGGAGCCTTTAACACAAAAAAATGTTTAAAACCTCTGACTTATAATAATCTAAAAACCAAATTTCAGCCAGTATTTCAAAGCACTATTTTCTCATCTTTCTAAACGTGCCAAGACATTTACTCTTTCAATGAAGACTACCATAGAGAAAACAGTTTTCAGCATGATGAACTAACATGAAGGAAGGTCCTGATGGAGAGGGAGAGAGTGCATAAATATCGTAGAGAGTTGTATGTGAAGTAATTAGGAAGAGAAATTGTACAGTACTGTCCAGTAGTGGCAACCTCAAATAGAAAGGGATCCCTGAAGCTGCATATTGACTTAGAAAACCACAAATTAACATTATCTATATTGGATGTATTTTTAGGTTTTATGGATGACAGAGTACTTTATTTTGCTGATGAGAATATTAAGGCTCAAAGAGATTTAGTGACTTATTCATCGTCACCAAGCTGGGGAATATTCAAAAATAGTTTTAAAAAAAATACACACACACACCCACACATTCCAACCTTGGTCTCCTGATTCCAAGTGTTATTTCCACTAAACTATGCCCCACTGTCACGTACCCTATATTGGTTGTCACTGACAATTGTATTATTGTATTTAGGATGTTTCTTTTACAATCTAAGACGTGGGCCCCCTCCACCTCACATAGAGCCTGTTAAGAAGATGCAAAAAGAAAATTCACATTATCGTCAGAGCTTTGGGATCCCACCCATGTCCTATTTAAAGGGCAAGGCACCTAACAATCTTTCTTTTCTGACTGCTAACATAAAAAACAAAACCAAGCTCGGAGATATAAATAATTCTAAGTTTAATTCCAAACAGACTTTCTATTACAACTGCCTTTATATTCAGGGAAAGGAGGGTGATCAGAGAAGCCAAGAGAGGGGACAAGAGGAAGGCATGGGTGGGGATAGAGAAAAGGTCCGAATTTGTGTGGAGTCTGGTGAATTAAGTAAAAGAATTT
The DNA here is from genome assembly GCA_028646515.1 of Pseudochirops corinnae. NCBI lineage: Eukaryota > Metazoa > Chordata > Mammalia > Diprotodontia > Pseudocheiridae > Pseudochirops > Pseudochirops corinnae. The sequence continues at coordinate 96,174,474 of CM053589.1, forward strand.
TGGTGAGGTTAGGGTGGAAAATTCTTTCTCAGCCTTTTAATACAATAGACTAATTACAAGTGTTTGTCCCACCCACCTTGGGACACACACAAACAAGGAAGAAAGAAGGCCATGAAAGCCAAAATACAGCCCAGCATTTTGTTTGCATCTGTGTATCATAGCTGGACAGCTAGGTGGTGCAATGGATAGAGTTCCAGGCCTGGGGTCAGGAAGACTCATCTCCCTTGAGTTCAAATCTAGCCTCAGTCTGTGTAACCCGGGGCAAGTCACTTAACCCTTTTTGCTGTGGTTTCCTCATCTGAAAAAATGAGCTTGAGCAGGAAATGGCAGACCACTCCAGTATCTCTGCCAAGAAAACCCCAATAGGGTCACGAAGAGTCACATAGGACTGAACAACAACTATATTATAGTTCTTTATCCGTCAAAATCATCTGCTGTGCCTGATTGTAATATCCATAAAGACTAAACATTTACATCTCCTTCACTGACTGTGGTGTGGTGTTCTGTTCACACACACAAGTAGAAAACTCCTAACGTAGGAACTTCCTCCAATCAAAGCTTTAACTAAGAATTTTTGTGCATCGGGCAAGTATAATCAACAACATTTAAGACTCTTGGCAATATAACCTCATTTCAGGTGTGGAAGGGGAGAGGAATCAAATACCCTAGGACACTGGTATAAGGCTACCATTGGGGAGTCTACTTGGGCCTGGATTAGGGAGAAGGACCAACAATGAAAGAAACTCCATTCTACTATCTGCTAGCTTCCTACTTTAATGAATTGCTCCTGCTGGGTGGGTACTAAATGCAATGGTTTCTTTGTTTCTGAAGGATTTCAAATGGTCTTAGTGCCCACTAAATTTAGCACTCTGGGACAAAGCCCTAACCACTCCACCCTTGTTATAGCTCTAAATCTAGAACAGTAAGTGTGGTACAATAGGATAGTATGCTGGACTCGGAGTCAGGAATACCTATTTCAGATCCTGCTTCTGACACATACTAGCCATGACTCTGAGAAAATTGCTTCACTTTTCTAAGCCTCTGTTTTCTCATCTCTAAAGTGGCAATATCAATGTCAGTTTCTTTATCTGTAAAATGGGAATAATCTCTGACAGGGTCATAAGAATCAAATGAGAAAATGTATGTAAAGAACTTTGCAACATTTAAAGTCATATATAAATTTGAGTCTACAATGTTAACCTATACAGTGCCTGGTACCTATAGTAAGTATGTAATAATTGCTTGTCGACTGTTGATGAAAATAAGTCATAAGTAGTTAGTTGTCCAGGCTTCATAGAGGTTAAGTGACCTGGCCAAGGTCACATAACTAATAATATCAGAAGTACATTTATGGGGTGGCTAGCTGGCACAGTGAATAGAGCCCCAGCTCTAGAGTCAGGGGGACATGAGTTCAAATACACCCTCAGGCACTTATCACTTTCTAGCCGTGTGACCTTGGGCAAGTCACTTAACCACAACTGCCCTGCCGTCCCTCCTCCAAAAAAAAAAAGAAAAGCATATTTAAATCCAGGTCTTTTGAATTCCTCATTCAACACTCTGTCTACTATGCCATGATGTCTCTCTCTGTATGTAAGTTCTTAATAAGTGTATGGTAAATGGAATAGAATGAAACTCATCTTCTAATTCTGAGCTACGGTGAAACCCTGCTTCAATCAGACAAGGGAATAGATGACAGGTCCTTGATACTACTATTACTACTGCTGTTATCCTCCTCCTCCTCCACACCACAAAGGCAATCATGGGACAGGACACTTGTGAGCAGAGGACATGATTAAAGGATTAATCAGAAAAGGTCATCAGAATGTTTCCCAGGGATCAAAAAAAAAAAATTCTAAAGCCTGAACAAGAGTCATGACTGGTGAATGACCAGTATAGCCAAGTAACGTCTGAGGCAGCTGTCTTACAGGAGTGAGAGCATGCCTCCTCCTCCTCATTGAGGGTGTGCTTCCTGCTAGCGCTTAGATATGAATACTTAGGAGACCTAACACACAGGCAGACAGTCTGCAAGAACAATAATGAGTGAGCTCTGTAAGTAGACCGCCATATTATGTATTGAGGGCATCAACAAAGGAAATAATTGGCACGGTTTCTACCTTCAAGGAGCTCCTAATAGTAATTCATTGCATTTACATTTATATATTTTCTGATTACAAAACACATTCATCTCGATTATCTCATTTTTTCTCAACCCAAGTAAATTAATAGTATCCCCATTTGTGAAGGTTTAGAGGACTTAGTGATTTGCCCAAGGTGACACAGTTGAGTACTTATCCGAGATTTTCTAAGCCCAGTTCTTTTTCCATGAATCAATCAAGCAGTACTTATTAATTGCCTACTATGTGTCTGACACTGTGTTATGTGCTGGGAATACCAAGACCAAAAAAAGAATATGTCCTTGCCTTCAAGGAGTTTACATTCTACTGGGAGAGACAATGTATATATAAATATCTACAGAATAAACATCAGATACAATATTCCATTCCATTTATTTTCTGCCTCTCTAAGGGGTCAAAGACGAGGAGCAGGAAGAACAACTACCCATGAAAAATATGTGCAAATATATGATAAACAGTTCGTCAAATTAATAACTGTACAGAGCTAAATGTAATTGTGGCAGTGGCCTTGTGGGGAAGGGGAATTGTTGAAGTAATTAGAGTACATGGAATTAACCGGGGAAGACTTCTCAGAGGAAGGAACCAATAAGTTTTGGGCAGGGCAGTATTGAGACAGAGATATGAATTTGAGCTGTAATTTGATTGGCACAGAACTCCCAGAGGAGGAAATTCCTCCTACCAATGTAAATCAGCAACCTCTTTTCAATTTTCGGTCTTAAAGAGGTTAAGTGACTTGCTCAGGGTATGGGTCTTCTTGGTTCCAAGGGCCAGCTACATTGATTCTCATAGAATCAGTGCCATAAGTAGGGTGGGATGATTGGGGCTTTGTCCTAGGGTGCTGAATTAAGGGGCACTGATAATACCTGAAATCCTTGGGAAGCATAGAAACAATTGCACTTAGCATATTTGTGCCTCTCACAAAAGAGTAGAGACATTTGGGGGAAGCATGGTCTGGGCCAGGACATAATAGAAAGAAAAAAGAGTCTGGAGTAGTTTTGGAGGTTTTCCGAGGAGGTTAGAGGACGAAAAGGACAAAAAAGAGGTAATTAGTAGAGAGGCTTCGAGACATATTAAGGGTTTGGATTCTGCATTGTAGCAATAGCAATGGGAAAAACTAAATTTCTGAGCCCTGGAGGGTTAGGCTCAAATGGATGCTTAGGGAAACTATTCTTGTTTGGACCAGGGAGAAGCTAGAATCAATCAGGCAGGTTGGGATAAGCGGTTTCCCCCTGGAAGCAGATAATAGGAGTTCTCAGTATCAGAGCCCATTGGGACAAGGGGACTGGGAGATACAGCAAAGATGCCATTGGTTCCCTGCCCATTTCTCGAGACAAACTGAAAGCTACAAATGGCTATAGTCAATATCCTTAAGAATTGAAGGTCATTCAACTAACACAGGTAGTATCAAATTTGAGCAAAATTATACCTTTCCCTTAAGACTGTTTTATTCATTTGATATTTTATTGTTTTATTTCTATTTTATTATCCATTTTATATTTTTAATACCCAACAGCAAGTCACATATTCCAGTTCTAGGGAAGTATGAAGCAGAAACTATTTACCATAATGTCTTGTCAAAGACAAAAAACAAAAAAAGTAGTTTACATCAGAGACAACTAGTTTATTGATTTGATTGATATTTCTCTTGGGGCTTTTTCTTTTGGGGACCTAAGTTTTGTGGCTTAAGAGGAGTCTATAGTCCCCAGGGAGCTTGGCACTAAAGCATTCTGAAGTTAGGTAGTGCCACTTTGGCTTTTAATTTAAGCTTTAATCTATCTTGGCCTAAGCACCCCGTTCCTTGTTCTTGTGCTATTGATCAAGACCATGGTGTATGCTTTCCTCTCCAGGGAGAGGAAAAGAGCGCAACAATGGGAAGTTGATATCCGCCTGTGGCATGTTTGAAATAAAATGGAATAGCACTTAAAACAGTACGATTCAGCAGACTCGCCTCTGCAAACCCTGAGGTTTCGATTGTCTGCACATAGCACAGAGTGAAATGGAGACATGGCAATGATTCTATTGGTTTGCATGGTGTGGACCGCCAAACCAGATCATTCCATCCCCCCACCCAAGCGTGCACTTTGGGGACTATACAACCTTCATTGGCTCTGCTTACAATCAAAGAACAATAAATAGTAGAGCTGGAACTGGAGCCATATGGGTGAGACTTTATTTGATAGTACAGTGTCCAGCACAAGATGGAAAAACTGAGTTTTCGTATCATAAGTGTTGTCCAAAATAGTCTTCTGACTAGACCACCAGGCTGAAAGTCAGGAGATGTGGGTTCTTTCCTTGGCACTACCATTCGGACTGTGTCTATATGATACCAATATAACTGGATTTAATTTTTTTTTTGTAAGTTCAGTCAAACAACTGGGAAAAAGTTGAACTGTTTCCCCCCTTTTCGCTGAATTGACTGGCTGTTTTGGTGTCATGTGGTCAGAACCTAATTTACCTGGCATTCTTCTCTCTGTCTCTGTCTCTGTCTCTTTGTCTCTCCTCTGTCTGTCTCTCTGTCTCTCTCCCTCTTTCCTTCCCCCTCTTCCTCTCCCTCCTTTCACCTTAGAGATGATGATGAATCTTGATAATACCTGCCACCTACCTACCACCTGGGGATGCAGGGAGGATTAATTAGGTAGTGTCTGTAATATGCTTTGAGCTCCTTGGAGAAAGATACTATATAAAAGCAAAGTATTATTATTTCTAAGAGAGATGATACTTATGAACTCCTTGTAGAATCATTAGGCAAATAGATAATGTTTCCCTTTAGAGAAATGATCACTCAGCTTTCCCAATTCTTACAGTATAGCAAGGAAAACGTACACCATTTTTTTTTTTGGACAGGGAAGGGTGAAGGGAGATTGCTAACAATGTGCAATGTCTACTTTTAAAGGTCATTATAATACCAAAAAAAATTTTTTTTAAACTAAAACCTTTCCCTATTTTTTTCTTAAAATGTCCTTGTCCCCTTTTTGATAATTATATAGTAAAGGCTGTTCTGCCTTTCAGGTTTGTTAATTTTATAGCTTTAGTTGTTACCAGTGTTGAATCCTGTGATTAAATTTTATTGTAGTTAAATAGCTATTCAAAAACCACAGGCTGATATTTTGCAAATTGATCATTTAAGTTATGGGTGGAAAATTTTAAAATCCAAACTCCTGTCTGGAAGAAGATTCAGGGAAAATAGAAAATAGCCTCCAGAAAGATCACTGGGTGATAAACCTCATTTCTCAGAGATGGTTAGAATAAACATTGTCCACTTGGCTATTTAATATAGACCTGGACTAATATAATATGTATTTTGGTTAATTTATCACAATCAATCACTAACTGGCTAGACTTCCACCATAGTTTCTCAGTAGAGAGGTTAAGATATTGATGCTTGTTCTGACAAAAGGAGATCACAGGATGTGAATGTGGGCTTTCCTAGGAGAGAAACTCATCATTAGCATTAGGTCTCAAATGAGTTTCAGGGAACCAAACTGGAAACAAATTGTGACAGTGTCACAGAAAGCACATGAAGGGCATTGACTGGCACCCAGCAGTCTCACACATAGAAACTCATGTGAATCAGATCTTAATCTATTAAACTCATTCAGAGTAAAATACAATGTAGGTCAACTACGGGAAAGAGCATGATGTTCTATAAGAGCTCATTCACAATACAGCATGATATGAGTCAGTGGTATTCAATATGGTGCAAGCAGAGCCAATACTAAATAATAATGAAAGACAAGGAGACTATTGAGCTGAATCAATAACCAAGGTGTTGTGATTTGAGCTGGTCCTTAATATGGCAGTTTACAAATAAATCACCAATAGACTTAGATTATATGTATTAAACCAAGCATGCGGAATGTCGCTTCAGTATTTATTGCCTATTATTCTCTTTCCCTCAGACTCATTTAAGTTATCCTGAATTTAAAAGAAAAGGGTAAAATTCCTCCCTAAGTCATTTAACTCCTGGAGTAGGGAAAGGTGACACTTTAGGGAAAACTTTTCCCCAAAACTCTTTTTGTACTTTGTTGGTCCCACCTACTTTATAAGACTGCCACTCTACCATCTTCAGAGGTTACACCCATTACTCTATACAGGGAGGAAGCAGAGTTAGAACTTGGCACTTATGTGGTTTTGTGTGTCCTCTGCATGAGTGAGATGAAAGGAGACCAATGACACCCTTCTTCTTTCCTGGCCTCACTCTCACACTTCCCTCCCACGTATTTCAACTCAGCCTGAAACAATGAAGAAATAGCCAACAAGCCTAAGCGTTCAACTCTTTCTGTAAAAAGATCTAATATACCCTATCTCTTTTTGGTCTCCTATCTCTGCCACATCAATGTTGCTGATAACTGGATGATAAATTCTCAAATGACTATTTCTTCATAGAGTAAATGTTATGTTCTTTTTTAAAGAGTCTTCATCTTATATTCCAAAGCTTAAGACAATTGGCTATATGACTAGAGTGCTAATTGTAAATATTCAATTAATGTCAATTCTACAGATTCACTTAATAATTATATACTATATGCAAGACCTGAGTTAAAATCCAGCCTCAGACACTTAATAACTAGATGACCCTGGACAAGTCACTTAACCCTGTTGGCTTCAGTTCCCTCATCTGCAAAATGAGCTGGAGAAGGAAAGGGCAAACCACATCAGTATCTTTGCCAAGAAAACCCCAAATGGGTCACGAAGAATCAGACATGACTGAAATGACTTAACAACAACAGACTAAGCACCAAGTCTATAAGAACACAACTCTCCTTGCCCTCACAGAGCTTGCATTCTACTAGACTCCAATAACACAGTACATAGACAAGTAAATACAACATAGGTTGAGGAGGGAGAACATTAGCAAATGGGAGAGGAGAACTGGGAGTGGGGGATTTAAGGAGGTCCTGTCTGAGCTGAGCCTTGGAGAAAGATGAGTGCATTTAGGGCATAAGAGGGATATCTTGTGCAAATACACAGGGACAGGAGACAGAGTGCTCAGTTCAGGGAACAACAGCACATAATCCATTTGACCAGAATGAACTTGATGAGGAATAACGCAAGATTCAGCCAGAAAGGTAGGTCAGACCAAGACTGAGTCGGACTAAAAGCTACTGTGGCATGATAAAAAGAGTTCTAGACTCAAAGTCAGGAGAAATGTGAGTTAAAAGCAATCTCATCTCTAAGACTTCCTAGTTGTATATTAGAAAGGACGAGTCACCTTCCAACCTTGCATTTCCTTATCAATTGTTTTATTTTCTGCCTTTTAGAAGGTGGAAGGCAGGGCAACTGGGATTAAGTGACTTGCCCAAGGTCACATGGCTAGTAAATGTTAAGTGTCTGAGGCCGCATTTGAACTCAGGGCCTCCTGACTTCAGGGCCAGTGCTCTATTCACTGTGCCACTTAGCTCCCCCCCCCCTTCTACAGGACATTCTGGAAGAGATGACCAACGGGCAGTTAGCAAATGGAAACTCCATAAAGAAATGTGAGCTGAATTTCTAAAATAGATCTGTGAGTCATGGAATCATGGCTATAGATCTGGAAGGGACCTCGGGAGCTATCTAGTTCAACTCATTCATTTTAGAGTTGAGAAAAACTTGACTTAGGAAAGTTAAGTGACTTGTCCAATGTCACATAATCAACAAGCATCAGATGGATTCTAATCAAAGACTCTAAAATCAGTGCTCCCCACACACACATCTGTTTAGAAATGATCATTGAATTTCAGGAAGTTAGTAAGATTACCGAGAGAGTAAGCAGAAAAGTCTATGATAGAGCCTTGAGGGCTACTGGCATTAGGGACCAAAAAATGAGTGATGAATCAACAAAGAACACTGAAAAGGAAGGGGCCAGATAGGTAGAAAGAGAAAAAAGGTAGAAGCAAGGGAGACAGAAGTAAGAAGGCTCTAGAAAGAGTGGTCAGCAGTGTCAAAAGCTATAAAGATATCGGCTTTTTAGTATTATCTACAGACATACAGTCAGGAAGGAATCTTTGATACAGGGTGACATCTCTTTGGTACCTGAAGAAATGAGAAAATGAAGGCAGGAAAAGCCTAACAATTTAAGTAGATTAAACATTCAGGTAAAGCTTTATAATAAAGTATACTTAACTGCTCTCCTGATTAAAGCTGGTCTTCTGTTGGGCATAGGGTTTGAGAACTTGGGCAGGTTTTTAAATTATTATTATTATTTTCATTTCTACCCATTTTGTATTAACTGGGAAGATCTACATGCCTCAAAGCAGGAGGATGATTCCTTCTGTGCCTGCGTGCTTTCTGTATGTACCATGTTCATTGAGGAAAGTGGAACCAAATTGGACTGGAGCCAGCAGAGCAATTGACTTTTAGCTATATAGTTCTGTAGCATATCCTGGTACTATATTTGTCAATGGGCTTAGTGTGTGAATGTAGTTCAGCTCAGAGAACTTTTCAAGGTGAAAGCCTGCCATCACTTTCATGGATGTCAAGGGTAAAATCTTTAACCTCACAACTTAATGAGAACAAAATGAAGGACTTCTTTAAGCAGCTTAGATTTATCTTGTCAATATAAGTGACAGGATGCTTCATTTTGAGCTTGAGAAAAGAAAGTTTTTTTTTTTTAATCTAAAGCATCGTCTCTTTGGTTGATTATGTCACTGTGCACACTGTTCCTTTCTGATAGACAGGGTTCATCTATTCCCTTGCTCTAAACTTAATTACTTTGCAATTAATTCTTTGTTGAAAATAGCCAGTCTCCTAAACTTGGAACATCTCATTGTGAGAAAGGCTGTTTATAGATAGAGGTCAAGAGGACGTACATGAGTGTTCTGTGGTAGTGTCACAGATATTTTGAATGAAAATGGTGAGTGAAAAGACCCACTCGAATGAGGAAGGCACGGAGGAGCAGGAGCTTCAAAGATCTAGTATCTTTTGTGTGAGGTGGCTGTTGCCGTGGATAGTATTATCCAAGCCTTAAGAGAAGTTGCAGGCTGATGGAATGGTCTCTTCTTAACTCAAAGATCCTTAGAAACACAATGTCATCATTCTTCACAACCACCTAAAGAGGTCAATGGCAAGTATATTGATGACACAGATAAACAAAACAGCTATCTTTCCTGCCCTGAACAGTAGACTGGACGTACCAAGACTAGAGATGCAGTTAGAGGCTATGGATTAGCATTAGGACCTCTCAGGTCCTCTCATCCCAGAATCAGTGTTTTGGTTTGTTTTTTAATCCAAGAAACTGTGGGTATTGACTACTGGTACCATTCTGGAGTTGGGTATGGGCAAAAGGAGGTGAAAGAGAGGAAGTAACAGGGGAACTACTGTTGAGTCTTGGAAACTTTTCTTTTGTGCTGGGGGTGGGGAGATAATGTCTAGGTATTGGGGATTAGACCACTTTAAACTTAGAGAAACTAAGTCTCCCCCCAGCCACAATTTGTTGTAGTAGCAGGAGAGTGTGGTATAGCAAAAAAGACCACTGCATTTGGAGTTCCTATGACCTGAATTCCAGTCTTGCCTCTGCTACTTACTACCTCTGTGGCCTTGGACAAGTCTGTTGTCCCCAGTTTCCTCATCTATAAGACAATTGTACTAGCTCAGGGGCTCTTAACCCAAGGTCCATGAACCCCCAAATCATCCATGGATAGATTTCAGGGCATCTATGAACTTGGATGGAAAAAAAATTACATCATTATTTTTACTAAGCTTTCACTGAAACTTAATGTTTTCTTCCACTGTGATGTTTTTGGGGGTGAGGCAATGGGGGTTAAGTGACTTGCCCATGGTCACACAGCTAAGAAGTGTCAAGTTTCTGAGGCCAGGTCCTTCTGACTCTAGGGCCGGTGCTTTATCCCTTGTGCAATCTGGATTTTTAAAGAAACTATTATAGCTATAAGGGGGCATTGGCAAAGGCTTCACCAATCTGAGAAAGGGGCTCATAATAAGAAATGATCTGGAATCCAGTCTCTTAGGTAATTAGATTCCATGAGCTAGCACTTTACGGTCCCACGTTCTCAATCAACCAACCAACGAGTACTTGTTAAATGTCTGCCATGTCTCTACCTTGTGCTCTCAGAAAAGTATTCCCTTACTACTCTGGTCTAAAAGGGCCTCTTCTGGTTGTGGTGGCACTTGGCATTTGCAGGGCTCCTTTTGGCATTCACTAGGCCTATTTTATATTGTTAATTATCTTGTAACATGGATTTTCCCTTCTTCCCCCAATTAGTTTATATAGTTTCATATTCTTTAAAGTTGGCGACTGTTTCTTATACTTCTTTGTAAGTCCCAGGCCCACCATGCGTATTTGTAGGGGACAGGGGAAGCAAAGACCTGTGATTTTATCATTGTGAATAGCTTTTGGTGTGACAACTTCTCGCACTGTTGTACATCTGTCACTTAGGATCCGGGGCACTAAGAGGTTAAGTGATTTGTCCAGGGTCACCCAGCAACTATGTGTCATCAGCCAAGATCTTCCTGAATCTAAGACTGGCCTTCTGTTCATTGAGACAGTCTACTTTTTCTTGTACAGAGTGAAGAGTAAATAAATATTTCTTGATGATGATATAGGGGAGTCCTAAATTTCTGACTCTCAATGACTAATTACCATCCACCAAGCTGCCCTTTTTCTGTTCAGATTATGTAAAATTAAGGTGTTTTATATTGTATGGGACTCGAATATGTAAAGAGCTGCAGCAAATAAAGTTAATTTCCCTGAATATTCTCCTTAAATCACCAAATTGAGTTTGAAGGGATCTCAAATGATATTTACTCATTGTTTTGATCATATTTTTAACAGAAGGCTATGAAGACCTAATGGAACTGTGCACCAAACACTGATCCTGGGATGAGAGGACCTGAGTTTCAGTTCTGGCACTGCTGTTTATTACCTGTGTGTGACCCTGGGTCCTCTTTGTAAAATAAAGGGGTTGGACTAAATGGTCTCCAAGTCCCTTTTTTCCCAAATCTATGTTCCTATGATAGGACGGCCTCTGAGTCTCCCTTCCTACCCATTTCTTGATGTCTTGTGTCTTCCTTTAAAAAAAAATTCATTAATACTGGACTGGGTTATTCAGGACCCCTCTCTTAGCAATCACCTCTAGCATGTGGGAGTAATAGAAGAAGCAATTGTATTATATCAGAGAAGAGAATTAGACTCTTTTGAATACAGTAGTGAATTGTTCCTGAAAATCCAATTAATGGTCAGTGTGCAAATTGTATTTCCCATGCAACAGTCTTTTCAGAATATGTTCCCTCCCCCTGCCCCGCTCTGTCCTAATGAGCATAATTTCTATGTCTGAACAGGGGCACCTCTTTTTTTTTTTTTGCAATCCCTATTCCTCTTCTCTAGCGTCTTTGGGCTTTCTTTGGAGCACAATGGCAAAAGCTGCTATTTGTATAGCATGAGAAGTTTCACATCATGTTAAATGTGTGTAATTTGCTTGAAACCAGTGAATGGAGCTTTCTCAGCTCTTTGAATACAATTCTATACGGATCCAGCGAACAGTGCCTAAGAGTTTTGTGAAGTTCCCCTCCCATAGAGGGCTCTTGGGGAATAAAACCCTTCGAGTTGCAAGGTATATCACTGGTAAAGCTTTTTTTTGGTAGGTAAATACTAAATAAGGTAATCCTTGGCAACTGAGCTGAAAACAGTAACTCTGTAGAATGTTCATTGCCTTTGGGGGAAATGTTAAACCTTGAAATGGTCTAAGAACTTTTCAATCATTTATCAGTTATTTCTCACAATAACCATAGAAAGTCAGATGAAATAGTTAAAGGAGCAGTAGATTAAGAACCAAAAGGGACCCTGACAGAACTCTAGCTTTGTCACTTCCTGTGTGGTTTTGATCAAGTAACTTTATTTCTCTAGCCCTAAATTTCCTCATTTATATAAGAATTTAGATTATATATCATCTGTATGTAGCATATAGATGCTATATAAGGATTTAGATTATATGTAGTTTATATCTTTTGGAGATTAGATATAAGGATTTAGATTATACATGATCTATATGTCATATAGATTGTATATAAGGATTTAGGTTGTATATAATCTGCTTTGTGTAGATTATATATAAGGATTTAGGTTATATATAATCTATATTTTTGTGTAGATTATATATAAAGAGTTAGATTATATGTAATCTATATGTTTTATGTAGATTATATATAAAGTTTTAGAGTACATATAACCTATATGTCTTATATAGATTATATATAAGGATTTAGATTATAGAATCACAGATTGAGAAGGGACCTAAGAGGCCATCCAGTCCAGTTCTCTTACTTTACAGTTGAGGAATTGGGATTTTACATGATTTACCCAAAGGCACCTAGGCAGTAAACAGAAGGTAAAGATTCAAACCCTGGTCCTTAGACTACAGTTCCAACATTCTTTCCATGGTACCACCGAGCCTCATGTCCATTTTTAGATGATCTCTTAGGATGCTTCTCATTCTAACAATTCTGTGTTATAGTGTAACCTTAATTTTATAGGTGAGGTGACAAAAGCACTTAGAAGACAGGAGTCCCAATAGAGATTACACAGTAGAGCTAAATGCAGGACCCAGGTCTTCTGATCCTAAATCCTTATGTTTTCACATCACTCAGGGATCCCAGAGAGTTAGTTCAGCATTTACTGAATTCATGAAGTTGACTCCCTGGGCCTCAGTTTCCTCATCTGTAAAATGAGGGAGTTGGATTAGAAACCTCTGAGTTCCCTCCCAGCTCTAGAACTATCATCCTAAGATTCTGACTCAGCTCACTTTATATGTAGTGCTAATTCAATGGGAGAAAAGAAGAGATGATGGGATGGCTCCTTCACAAGCTAAATTTAAAAAGAACGGGATAGTGTCTTACCTCATTCCACACCTAGATTCAGTCTTAATCATTTCAAGAATGTTTTATATTCAGATTTCCATAGCAGAAACACAAATACAGTTATCCCTTCCACTTTGCAACTTCCTACATCATGGGTTTCACAATGTCACTGGTTGGCATAAGAAATTAAATGGGAGTTTGGGGGGAGTTTTGTGAAAACAGCAGACAACATGTGAAGGCCAGCAGACAACACAGAAAAAGTTTAGAAACTTTTAGAATTGTATAATGTCAACATATTTTATAATATAATAATTCAGATTTCTTCTCTGGTGCAAAGGGAGGGCCAAAAATTTTACAGGGATTTTCCAGATCATAGGGGCAATGTGCCCCTAACCCCAGTGATGTGGAAGGGATAATTGTACTCTAGCCTTACAAAAGACAGACACATTCTACATTATACCCAATTGCCTCCAAGACAGAGTAAACTTTGAACCATTTTATATTGTAAACATAATTATAAATATTGTTAATATATAAATATGGTGCCCCCACAAAATCTTTATTATAGAAAAGTCGTCCTCAATTTTTTAGAGTTCTGAGGAGAACAGGCTTATAATGCGTCTCTCTCCTACTCATACTCTTTTGTATTTAATGTTTTGCAGAACACTGCACTAATCTCTAGCAAACCAATTTTTGTAGTTGAATAAAAGTATTACAATGTGAGCCCATCTTCTAGAGGTTCACTGAAGGCATCCCTGATACAATTTCAGTAGCAGGAGGGATGATGGATATAACATGTACTCAGACCTATTCCGCCATAATTTTGATTTTTTTTTTTCCCCACAAGTTATTTTTGTTTTGGAAAGTTTTCACTCCACCTAGCTTGGAGATGATAAAAACTTGGCATGATGGTAACTATTAAAAACACAGTTCTTAAATTTTTACAGATCCATTTAATGTTGTATGTAGGCAATTGTGGGCAACATTTTGGTCTATGATAGTGCACTGGTTTCAGTACAGTTCAGTAGCTGAGTTCTTAAGGATATTTGAGGTCATGCATTATTATTATTACTACTTCTGTTATGGTTGTTTGTTGTTACAGTAATTGGTACAATCAGCCTCTCCCACCTCCACTCCTATTGGTTTTGGTTAGAGTACACTGCCTAGATCACAAATACTAAAAGAGTCTAGCTCCACATATGTCCCATGGGACACAGTGTAGATAGAGCCAATGGGATGGAATTACATCATTTTTCTTGTTCTTCCCATCTTATGGGGCATCTAGGTAGCGCAGTGAATAAAATGCCAGGCTTAAAGTCAGGAAGACTCATCTTCCTGAGTCCAAATCTGGCCTCAGACACTTATTAGCTTTGTGATCCTGGGAAAGTCGCTGAACCCTGTTGGCCTCAGTTTCCCTATCTGTAAAATGAGCCAGAGAAGGACATGGCAAACCACTCTAGTATCTTTGCCAAGAAAACCCTAAATGGGATCATGAAGACTCAGACATGAATGAAACAACTGAACAACCAAATCCCATCTTATATCTGATAGTATTGAGATAGAAATGTTACTGGGATAAGTTGCTATCCTACTATTTTTTTTAGTTTAATGGTAGGCAGACTATTGTCCAAGTGAATAAAATAATTGCTTTTTGTAGTTGAATAAAAGTATTAGAACATAAGCTCTTCTTGTGCTGATTCACTAAAAGCATCCTCAGTATAACTCCCGTAGCAGACAGGATAATGGAAATGATCTATGCTTCATCCTGTTCCCACATGGTTTGATTTCTTCTGCCAAGTCTCTGTTTTGAAAGCTTTTCATTCCAAATAGTTTGTAGGTTATGAGTATCTGATATGGCAACCTCTATTAAAAAGAGAGTTCTTAATTTTTTATGGATTAATTTTATTTCCAGGCAAGTGTAGGCAACAGCTTTATCTCTAATGATACATCATTGAAGTATAACATATTTATTGAATTCCCAAGAATATTTGGGGGTTTGTGTTTGTAGTAATAGGATTTCTTGCCTGTTTGGTTTATGAAGGATAGAAGCTGCTGATGCATAATTTTGTCCATTTGATCATGTCTTTATAGGAATTTTTTATATGCTAAATTTTTGCAGCCTTCAGTGACATGTTACACACTTTCTACTATTTCCTTACACAGTCTACACCAATATGGTTATTATTAATTAACTCACCAACAAGTGTGTCAAGATGACTACAAAGCAAAGCTGTGCACATTTCCCCCCCCCAAAGGAACTGTGAACGAGATACCATATAATATGAATGATGAACCCCTCAGGCATCACATCAATTCATTATAAATCAATAGAGTGTGAAACAACAAAAAAATAACATAAAATATTAAGAAAAGTTTAGAAGTTAGAATTCTTTTTCTCTTCCAGGTTATCAAATCCTTTTGAGTAAGTGACTTGGTTTCATTAGCACACCACATTCACACACACACACACACACACACACACACACACACACACACTCTCACACACTGAAATTTGTTTAATTCATGGTACATGGGACTGTTATGAACTCATGCGTGTGGCTGTGAAGTTTCAAAAGTTTGGGAACAGAATATAGACATGAGTCAAGCAACTTTTTCTGACAGGAAATACCCTATATTTAGTGGGAGGGGGTTGGGGACTGTGTCGGCTGCATCTTTGAGAATAAATGTCATTGTTTCACTCTGTGTTTAAAGTAGTCTTGACAAAGGCTCTGCAGAGAGGTCAAATTTGGGCCTTCTGTCATCGTTGCCAGCTAGTTAGCATTCAAAGCTGAGGGAGAGGCGAGGGTTCTTAGAGGGCAGGGTGTAGGAAGTACAGCTTCTGACCTGGGTTTGAGGTTTCTGCAAAGAATAAAAATAACAAATCTGTAACATCAGTAAGTTAGAGGTTGGTCGGCTTTTGCATGGCCCAACCCTCACTCTTCAGATGATAGAGTAAGGAGCCTGACTGGTATTGAAATCTTCATTAAGAATTAAAAACAAAGGCATGGTCTTCACAGTTTAGTTATCACAAACAGAATTCCGCAGAAAATACCATCTACACAAATGGAAGCCATTTCAAGTTAATTAGAGATGAAAAACCCTTGGAATGCTTTCTTACTCTAGTTATTCAAGGACCTAATGATTAAAGCTGTTGAATTGGCCATTCCAGTGGGAGGGCTACAAATAAAGCCCCTTCAAAATGGACAAATTGACTGATACCTACTTGTTGGAACAAATCACCGACTCCTAGTCCCCTTAGTAATCTTTTATGGCCTTCAGGAAGATACTTTATCTGATTCAATTGGCCCAGATACAAAAAGAGGCTAACAGTATTTATGTTCAACATCAGGTTAATGTGAGGACTAGGTCAAATTGGTAGCTGTCTTGAAAAATGACCAGAAGGAAAGTGAGTGCTCTCTTTGAGAATATAAATGACTTCATGATTAGCTCCACTTTAGAAAATCAGTTCCCTTACTGGTGGACCTGCTTCACCCAGGCATTTTCCTCTATGGAAGAAAGGTTTCCATTAAGTCGTTTAAAAAACAGAGCTTTAATACAACTTATTGCAAATGTTCTTTTCAGGTGTTTTGACTTCACAAATGTTATATCTGAATTAGATTAAAGGCAGTAAGCAGGGTCACGTAAAGTCAGTATTTTGTTCATCCAAAGATATGCAAGCAAAATATTATTCACAGAACCATAGATTTTAAATCAAAAAGAGACCTTCAAGATCATGTAATATAACCACCCCCCCCCCTTATTTTATGAGGAAACTGAGATTGCTAGAGATTAAGTGACTTGTCCAGGGTCACACAGCTGATAAGTGTCTGAGGCTGAATTTGAACTTAAATCTTCCTTACTCTTCCTCTAGGCTATCAAGTCCATACAGGTATTAAGTATCAGAACTAGGATATGAACCCAGGTCACCTAGCCAGGTCTCCTGAAAATATTACTAGCATAAGGCCTTGGGAAGGAAACTTTTGAGTTTAGATATTTTAAAGCAAGAGTTATTAACTTGGGTCCATGGACAGATTTCAGGGTAGTGTCCTTTTAATCCTATGTAATTTTAATGCATTTTAAAACATTCTCAGAAGGCTTTACCAGATTGCCAAAGGTCTCCATGATACAGAAAAAAGTGAAGAACCCCTGCCTGCTTTAAAAGATGGGTAGGAATGTGAGTTATGTAAGCCATTAATAACATGTCAGGAAGAACAGTTTTTGAAGCCCCAGTGGTTCATAGAAAGCATTGGGCCCTAGACCTCTAGTCTCTGACAACAGAGGAGTGTCCCGAACAAGCAGTTGGAAGAAATTTGGCAAAGTTACCTTACCTTTTCCAGAATGTCCTTTTTGTCTATAAGTCAGGCTAAGTAGGAAGAAAGTGGAACTCTAGTCAATGAATCAAGTCGTAGGAAGGGCCAGCAGAGAGAGGATTGATTCCCCTCAGGATCCTATACATATTACACAGCTCCTTGGCTGCATTTCTAGTGTAGGTTAAATGAATTGTTCCCATTAGTGTGCTGATAGGACAGCTCCTTGAGATGAAGGAGACTCTGTACTTTGAATGTCATGATAAGGAAAAGGCTTTGCTGGGAGGCAGGGTGACAGTGCCACTGGTGGCAGGATTTTACTGTCAGTATGAAAACCATATAAAGTGATGACTTACAGGAAAGCTTGGAGTTTTCAGTATAATATATAATAATAATAAGGCCCCTGTCAGCTTTTAAGTGAGGTAAGATTTCTTCACACTTGGGTAGTTTATTGGGAGTGTGGTGGCCAAGAGCAGCTCTGGTTTCCCTTCAAAGCTCAGCTCAGATGCCACCTCCTACATGAGGCCTTTCCTGTTCCCCCCCAGCAGCTAGTGCCTCACTCACAATTACCTTGTATATACGTGCTGTGTGTCTCTCTCTCTCTCTCTCTCTCTCTCTGTCTCTCTCTTTCTCTCTCTCTCTCTCTCTCTCTGTCTCTGTCTGTCTGTCTGTCTCTCTCTCTCTCTGTCTTTCTCTCTCTCTCATTCACATACACACACATAGACAAACACACACATTTGTGTTCCCCTAATAGAACATAAGCTCCCCAAGGGCAGGGAATATTTCAATGTGGTTTTTGTATCCACAGCACCTGGCCTATTGCTTAGCATGCAGTAAACTTCTCAAAAATGTTTTTGTAATTGATAGTTACTCCACACTTTCACCGCCCAGATTATGGTGCTTCAGGAGCATGATTCTGATGCCCTGGCAGTATTTACTCACTTTGGGGCTCTTTAGGAACTGGGGAATGGGTGAGGATTTACTGTTCCCTGAGAATCTGTTTGTTTAATTTGTGGAGTCTTTCAATGATACCTGTTTAAAGTCATATCATAAAGTTAAAACCAAAAAGTCCTACTCTTTTGATGCTTTATCATGGAAAAGATCTGAATTTGGTCACTTGAAGAATATGCCAACAGACTGCAAACCCAACAGGTCCTACAACCTAAAAAAGACCTGAGTGCAGGCTCTGAAACAAAGACTTTCTAGCCACCACCTAGTCTGTCACCAAAGAGTTGGCCACCAGATGAGGAATTTTTTCAGCCTCATCAGTTCTTAAAGATCTTCTAGTAAAGGTATAAAGGGATTGAAATCTGAAATGGCAGAGGACCTATGCCTGTGACAGAACTTCACTGACATTGGTGCTTCCTCCAATTCAGACTGCAATCCTTTTATTCTTTAGCTATTCTTTAGTTTTTATGAGCTACTGTGGCTAAAAAACAAACAAACAAACAACCTCATGTTGTTCTTAGGTACTTTACCTATTCCTAAGGATCTTCTAAAAAGTCCATGTAAATTATAGTGTCATTGTTGGAAGGGAAGCTAGGTGATACTATAGATAGAGTGATGAGCCTGAAGTCAAGAAGATTCATGTTTCTGAGTTCAAATCTGGCCTCAGACACTAGTTGTGTCACCCTGGGCAAGTCATTTAACCCTGTTTGCCTCAGCTTCCTCATCTATAAAATGAATTGGAGAAAGAAATGGCAACCCATTCCAGTATCTTTGCCAAGAAAATCCCAAACAGGGTCACAGAGTCTGACATGACTAAAAAATGACTGAACAACATTTGTTCAAGAAAGCTTTTAGAGATTATAGGAAAAAAGTTGAGATATAGGTTTCAAAGAAGTTCCCTGCCTTCACTTTCAATCCAGACCTATGATTTCATCTGTATGATTAAGTCCTAATACAGAAACCTCCCTCTACCAATGTAGATTGACACCTTACCTATAGTAAATTTATAGTTTCCTCTGACACTGAGGGATTAAGTGATTTTCCCATGGTCTCAAGCCAGGATGTGTCAGGGAATGGACTCAAACCTAGATATTCCTTGTTCCAAGACTGACCTCTTCCTACTCACTATACCATATTGCTTTGAGAAAGTAAGATTTCTTACTGTTGTGGCAGAAGGGTAAAGTCCAAGGTTCTGTTAACTAAGACAGTTGTGGGACCAGAAAAATGTCCAGTGACCTCTTTTTTTCTGTGATTGTGGGAACTGTGCCTTAGTGCCTACATCTATGAAACAGGATGAATGTATAGTATGACCTATAATACCAATAGGTTCAGAAAATTACCAGGACTCTATACATAGTATTTAAAGATCATCTGAAATGCAAAAAGATAAATCCTTATATTATGGATTTGAGTGAGAGAAGAAATTCCTTTCTTGCCACCCTTAACTCAAAAGATTCTTGATAGGCTTCATCAGCCATAAAAATCACATTAGACCCAAAGCCCAAAGAAAATCAAGGTCTACCAAATGAGAATTCAAGCATAAATTGATCTTTTCCATCCTTGGCACTTGCATGGCATTTTAGACTTCTCTTGTGAACTAATTATCCTCTCTCTTGTTTGAGTCATTTTGAACGTATCATATTCTTCGCTTCCATTAGGTTTCCAAAGGATAGGGATCAGATCTTATCTACATTTCATACTCCTGCCAACACTTACCTTAGTACTCTGCACATAGTAGGAATTTTAAAAGTGTCTGTTGGGGCAGCTAGGTGGTGCAGTGAATAGAGTACCTGCCCTGGAGTCAGAAGGACCTGAGTTCAAATCTGACCTCATACACTTGACACACTTACTAGCTGTGTGACCTTGGCCAAGTCACTTAACCCCAATTGCCCTGCCTTCCCCCCTCAAAAAAAAATATCTGTCGAATTGAATTGAAATGTAGGACAGGAAATTCACCAGGTGTCTCTTGTTCTTTGCTTTTGACTTAGTTTTCCTGGGAACCTGAATGAAAGATTGGAACCAAAGAAAGATTTTTAAGCTCTTTTATACCTAAACTTTTTTAATTCTCTCTATTAGGATAGCCATTGAAAAAGTCTGGCTTGTACACATAGATGAGGTAATCCAAAATTATAGCTTGAGCCCTGTTTCACTTATTTTTTAAAAGAAGGCCACAAGCTAAATGGCTAGAAGTGCCTGTTGTCTGCCCATTAATGAAGGGATCCACCCAATGAGTTATTTCACTTTGTCTCAGTAGATCAGGCCATAAAAAGATTGAGAGAGGAAATAAATGTTCAAGGTCAAAGAACCAATTAGTGTCAGAGCTGAAATTAGAAGACAGCAAAGATACCTACCCAGATTAAGCAATGATTTTCCAATTCAGAAATTGATGCAGAACTCCCTTGGAGAATATACCTGGCTGGGCTCTGTGTGCAGCTGGTGGGGTGTGGGAGAAGAAAGGAGATTAGATTTGGTGGATCCTGCCCTCAGGTTATCTCATTTTGATTTGAAATAGACTTATAGACTTCAAGAACATGACATCACAAGAGAGCAAAGCAAGTATTTTCTTACTACATATTGCTGTGGAACATTCTGCCCACAACTTAGAAGTTTAAGATTCTCAAAGACTTATCAGAGAAATTCTTTGTTTATGATAACCCTGTAGCTTAAAGGCTAAAATCATAAATTGACATTTTCAAAATAAAGATTGGATTTTTGAGTTAGACACACACCTAAAAGAGCTGTTTGTGAGCCTTTTTAAAAATATTCCTCGTTTTCTGACTGATGGGGCTTCTTTTAATGGTCTGAAGTTCTAAAAAGTAAAGTCAGTTTGCTTTTAATGATGACTTTTGTATCCTACCTGATACGTAGCAAGCACCTCATAAATAATTTTTAACTTATTCATGTATAAAGATGCCTGACATTAATACAGTGAACCGAAAGTGTTAGTTTAGTTTTAACTGCATACTCTATATAGGACACAAATGTTTACAAGGCACCTTCTTCTACATATTTGTCTTGTTATAATACAAACGTGTATGTATGAGTGAGCACATATGTATATATATACCTATATACATATGTTGTACATGTAATTTTATATATCACATATATATGAGAGTCAGTGTGACTTAGCCAGGGCAGCTAGGTGACCAGGTCTAGAGTCAGGAAGACCTGAGTTTGAATTCACCTTCAGATCTTTGTTAGCTATGTGACCCTGAGCAAGTCACTTAACCCTGTGTGCCTCAGTTTCCACATCTGTAAAATGATCTGGAGAAGAAAATGGCAAACCACTCCAGTATCTTTGCCAAAAAAATGGGGTTATGAAGAATCAGTGAGTGGTTTAGCAGATAGAGAGCTGGCCTTGAAACCAAAAAGACCTAGGTTCAAATCCTGACTGACACATTCTAGCTCTGTGACTCTAGGAAATACCTATGACCTTTCAATGCTCTAGGCAGTTCTCAAAAATACTCATCTTCAGTTTAGGTAAAGACCTGGGTTGGTAGAGGGAGTTCCTTGTACTAATGAAATCTTACATCTAATCTCTATTCCTTTTTTGTATGCATTAATTTACATGTTTTAACTACTCATAGAATATAAGTTCCTTAAAGACAGGAACCTTCCCTTCCCTTCTTTTTTCCCTTTTTCCTTTCTTTTCCTTTCCTTTCCTTTCCTTTCCTTTCCTTTCCTTTCCTTTCCTTTCCTTTCCTTCCCCTCCTCTTCCTCTTCCCCTTCCCCTTTCACTTCCCTTTCCCCTTCCCCTTCCCCTTCCCTTTCTCTTCCCCTTCCCTTCCCCTTCCCTTTTTACTCCCCTTTTCCCTTCCCTTTTCCCTTCCCCTTTTACTTCTCTTTTCCCTTCCCTTTTCCCTTCCCCTTTCCCTTTCCCTTTCCCTTTCTCTTTCCTTTCCTTTCCTTTCCTTTCCTTCCCCTCCCCTTCCTCTTCCCCTTCCCCTTTCACTTTCCTTTTCCCTTTCCCTTCCTCTTCCCCTTCCCCTCCCCTTCCTCTTCCCCTTCCCCTTTCACTTTCCTTTTCCCTTTCCCTTCCTCTTCCCCTTCCCTTCCTCTTCCCCTTCCCTTTCCCCTTCCCCTTTCCCTTTCTCTTTCCTTTTTCCTTTCTTTCTTTTCTTTAAACCCTTGGCCTCTAGCACAAGCAGCCTGTGGTAGATAGGAGCATGCTTGCTGATTGATGGATTCCTCAAAATAACCCCGTGAGATAGTGCAAGACTCATGTTCCAGTACTTGAACGAATCCTTAACCTCACTGGTGTTCCCCCGCTCCAACAACACAGATCACAACTTGTCTGTGGTTTTCTGGCTGGATAACTCTTGTCCACGTCTTCCCATGAGTCCCCCTCATTACCTAACAAACTAGTTCCCCTCTTCTCAAACTTTAACGTTGTGTAGATATTAATGTAGTGTTCATTATTTGCCTTTTACAAATGAAGAAACCCAGTGAGTGATTTGCCCCTGATCACATGTTCAGTAAATGTCAGAGCTGGGGCTTGATGCCAAATCTAGGGCTTTTGGGGTTAATGGACCTTGGGAAAGAGTATATAGGTCCAAATGCAGATTCTGTCACTCATCACTTACCTCTCTGTGCCTTGGTTCCTTTATCTATAAAATGAGGGCATGGTTTAGATGGCCTTCAAGGTCTTTTCTAGCTCTTAATCTATGATGCTTTGCTATACCTCATAACCTACTTGTGTCTGTATAGATGGAGTTACTCATCCAGTCATATAAATGTGCAGGGTAGCTAAGTGGTGCAGTGGAAGAACTACTGGGTCTGTAGTCAGGAAGATTGATCTTCCTGAGTTCAAATACAGCCTCAGACACTCATTAGCTGTGAGACCCTGGGCAAGTCACTTAACCCTATTGCCTCAGTTTCCTCATCTGTAAAATGAGCTGGAGAGGGAAATGGCAAACCAGTCCAGTGTCTTTGACAAGAAAACCCCAAATGGGGTCATGAAGAATACGACATGACTGAAAATGACTAAACTATATAAATGTATGTTACTCATCTCAAAAAAGAAACTTAGAGACTAGGTTACCAATGATGAATGTAAAGGAGCAGTTCAGTCCAAGTCTCTTTGAAGGTACGTCAGTAGCATCACTGTCAATAGTGTCATCAGCACAAGGTATTGGAAAGAGAACAGACTTTGGAATCAGAAGGCCTGGCTTTAAATCCCAGCTCTGCCACTTACTATCTGTATAACCTAGCATGTGTCATTTCTTGGGACCTCAATTTTTTCATCAGTTAAAAACAAAAAAGAGGAGGTTAAACTAAATGACTTTTCAGTTTCCTTCCAGAACAAAATCTGTTCTTGAGCAGAAGACCACATGTGGCATGGGTTACAGATTTACAGGATTACAGATTTAAAACTGGAAAGGACCTGTGAGGCCATCTAGTCTAGCCCCCTCATTTTACAGATGAGAAAATTTAGTCTTGCAAAAGTTGGAGATTTGCCAATGGTCACACAACCAACAAAGGTCATCTGTGGGATTTAACCCAAGTCTAGATTCTGTCACACTAAGCCATACTGTTTATTGCATGATTTTAGGATTCTGTCACTTGGCTAAAATTTCAAGAAGAAATTGAGCTAGAAAAAAATGTTGGATCTTATGTGAGTCTGTTCAGATAGGTATTAGCGTAGATCCTGCTTTGATATAGCCTGATAGATTCTATAAATAATTTTCTTTTAAATAGTTAGAATTAGGTGAATGCAGTATAAGTCTTGTGAGCTAATCATTATAGCTCTATTTTAAAATTGTGCCTGTTCTCATTTTGTTCAATTTTATTGTGAGAGGGGAGGCCTTAACCTGTGATTTCATTCATAAGGGAAACTGCCCATGTGGAAACTTCCTCCCAGGATGCAGATCAGAGACCCAGCTGTACTTCATAATCTTAGAGAGTGGCCTGATACATTGTTTAAGAGGCTAAAGGACTTGTCCTCAACCAGGATATGAATTCCAGTCTTTCTGACTCCGAGGCCAACCCTCTATCCACATAAGGTAGTCAGACAGTCTCTTACCTATGTGTGTATGGCAAGCATGGCTGCTTCCTAAAATCTAAGACCTAGATAGAGCAGAGAGTAATAAAAAGAGGGAAAAAAAAGTTTGTCTATTTCTTTGTTAGTCTGTTTTTTCTCTACCAGACTGGAGAAACACAAGTTCTCAAAAAGAAATGCAAGCACCTATGGGAGTGAATGTGATCTTCTCTTCTAATAAGTTGCCAACTGGTAATTAAGCGTCTTTGATGCCCAAACTGAAAACAGTAAACATTGAGGAAGCCATGTCCAGTCAGAGGTCTATGATTAGTTGATACCTAATTGACTAAAACTGAAAGTTAAACATTTTTTTCTTAAAGTGAAGTAAGGAAAACTAGCGTTTGATTAAACAGTGATCTGTAACAGTTGACACTAAGAAAGGTATTTATTTGGGACCCTGTATATGGTATCCTTATTTAAGGCAATATTTATGTGCTAAGCTTGAGTTTAAATTTGTTTCTCGTTATCCTGATAGAAAGATGATTTTTATGGGAAATATGCCATTGCTATTGTTGTTGTAGTTTGCCCTTTGTTCTGGAGGAGGACCATGCCTTTGGGAAGGTGATACCATGACTTGTAAGTGAATTGGATTTATGTGAAGGAAGGCTGTGCAAAGTCACCAGTCTTACTTTCTCCTCCAGAGTCATCTGGGTCCAGCGGCAAGATATAGATCAGGATGATTGGAGATGGCTCTGGATGCAGTGCAAGCTTTCATGCATCAGAAACCAGTAATGCTATAATTCAGAGCTTAATTAATTGTTTTGTTGATTGGCTAGACATAAGGAAATGATAGGAGAAATGTTAACAGTGCAGATTAAACTTAAGAGTATATGGTGTGTATGTCTGATCTCATTCCCTTCCCACTCCCCATCCCCAACCCCTACCCTGTCATCCCTAGCCAGTTATGAAATAGCTTATCTCTGTAACTGATATGTTTTTTTGGGGGGGAGGGGGAGGTAGGGCAGTTGGGGTTAAGTGACTTGCCCAAGGTCACATGGCTAGTTTTTTGTTGTCTGAGGCTGGATCTGAATTCAGGTCCTCCTGACTTCAGGGCCAGTGCTCTATTCACTACGCCACCTAGCCGCCCCCTGTAACTGATATGTTTTGCTGGAGATAGAGCACAAAAAAAAAAAAAAAAGACAGAGATAGGTCTCTACCACCTTGCCACCCACATCAGAGACCAAAACTTAGAGAAACTTCTGCCCTTGAACCCCTTTCCTATTGACTGGTGACTACCTCTCCAAGACTTTTTTAAGGAAAATCCAGTCACTGTGTTTTCTTTCACTCTATACTGTCCCACTCTTTCTTCCATGGTGGGCAGCAAGGTGGCACAATGGATAGAGTAGTGGACCTGGACTCAGATTCATCTTTGTGAATTCTGATCTAACCTCAGACATTTAATAGATACAAAGCTATTTTTTTAAGCTAAGGGTCTCAATTACCCACATCTGGGGAAAGCTTACCTAGGAGGTATATGTGGTCTTACATAAACCCAAAATGCTATTCACTTGGCTCTTGCAACCCAAATTACTGACATGAGAAGAAATAAAAAATTTTGGTCCAATTTATGTTTCCCTATTAAATCTAACATGTCATAAGGATAGATCACTTCATCTTTTAAACTCCCTTTGGATGTCAGGGATGGGTGAGAAAGGGTACGAATGTGGCTTGTGGCTGTTATTCTTGAGACACCACTTACCCAGCCACCCAGAGAACACTCATTTCATTTTCAGAAACCCAGCCTCCTTACCATAACGAAGAAATTAAACTGTTGTAATGTGCCATCACCAAAAATGTCATTGACAAAAATACTGTAGCTTGGAAGAATTATGTTTTAGCAGATGGACAAGTGAGTGTTTTCTGCAGATGTTTTATTACCTTAGGTCTAATATTTGATTAAGTGTTACAAGTCATGTTGTGACCTTTCCAACCTTCCTGGTTGCATATCCCTTAAGGAGATCATAAAGATTTTGTAACAGACAAGTAAAACATGCCTATTTATTTGGCTTAGGCCATGGCAAAATTGATTTATGCCAAAACATATTTCTTAGGTTGTAGTCTTTCTTTTCAGTTTTCTTTATATATTTTGTGTTTCTTTTCAATTTCTCCAAATATTTCATGTTTTTTCTTCTGGCAGCCTCTTTATCCACCTGATTTTATACATTGCTTACCTGCTTTTTTGAGAGAAGCATTGTGGCATACTTGCTAGGGTACTGGGGAAACCATATAAAGGCCATACAAAAACCCCATTCCCACTAGTTTACCCACCTCTACTCTAGACAACTCTCTAAGATGTTTAAGTTTCAGAGAAGATCTACGTTAGTAGAGAGAATTTCCCCACCTGGGAGTTCTTTGCACCAAAGAAATCACAGATCCAGTGTTAATCTCTATCCAATTATAGCAGAAAATTATACTAGTTAGCTTGAATGTGGGTACAAGAAAATGACTGACAATCTAGAGTCCTCTTTGTTAGTCATTTGTAGGGTTTAATGTTAAGTATGTTCTATAGGTTATGTAAAACTATTCAAATTCTATTAATAAGAGCTGGTTGGGTTAGAGAGGTGGTGTTTTGAGGTGTCATAGAAAGTGTATTGGGTGGGGCAGGTAGGTGTCACAATGAATAGAGCACCAGCCCTGGACTCAGGAGTACCTGAGTTCAAATCCGGCCTCAGACACTTAACACTTACTAGCCATGTGACCTTGGGCAAGTCACTTAACCTCAGTTGCCTGCCCTTCCCCCACCCCAAAAAAATAAAAAAAAATAAAAGTATATTGAGTTGGGAGTCAGAGGACTCAGGTTCAAATCCCAGACCTATCCCTTGTAATTTCAGTTACCTTGAGAAAAATCACTTAGTATCTCTGGTTTCAGTTTTCTCACCTTTTAAAAGATGGCTTCCATGGCCTCTTTTAGCTCTAAATCTATGATACTATGATTAGATTAGATGCCCATCTCTATAAACCAGTGAGGAGACAATGTGAGAGAATTGTGGAAATCAGGAAATGTGGATCTTAATGCTGGTTCTATCACTAAGAGATAAGTAACCTTGAGTGAATGATTTAACCTCCCTGGACCCCAATTTCCTCATCTACAAAATGACAGGATTGGATTACCCAATCCAAGGTAATCTACAAAGCTTTAAACACCTACAACCTACAAAACAGTGGAGTTAGAAAGACAAAAACACTATTCTTTGCCCTCAAGAAGGTTATATTTGTAAAGTAGATTGAAGAAAGTCACACTTACACTGTATCGCCTATTCTTTACACAGGTCAGTAATTTAACTAATATTTTATTGAATATGCATAGAATGTATATAGTTCTAAGAACTAAAAAAGAAGTCATCAGCTGAACATTTAATTCAATAAATAGCAAGCATTAAGAAATAAAAAGCACTATGCTAGAAGTGAGGTTATAAAGATAAAAATAAAATAATCCCTGCCCTCGACAGAACTTATGTTTTACTAGGGGTAAGGGAAGGGTTCAAAATAATCAAAGTAAACAAAATAAATCAGGTCCCCAAAAGTACTAAGAATATTTGAGAATGAAGAAGTAGCACTAACAACTGGGAGAGGAAAGGAACAGGGGGGATTAGGGAAGGTTTCAGAGCATGACTGGTGGGGGCCCGAACTTCTGTGGGAAGTTTAACTTTCTGAGTAGATATTAGAGGGAATTAGATTTCTGTGCAAACTTTTGTAAAGTCCAGAAATGTATGACATGTTATATAGGTTCATAGATTTAGAGGTAAGAGACCTTGAAGGGTTTTCCATTCTGCCCACCTTATTTTACAGAAAACAAAACTGAGATCTAGAGAGACCTAGAGGATTTTCCCAAGGTCACATGGAGGAGCAGAGGCAAGTTTTTAACCTGGATCCTTTGATTTCAAGTTCAACGTTAGCCAATTGTTTTTTTCTTTAACTACTCCCTACAAAAAAACATATTCAGTGCATAGTCAGATTATAATTCAGCATGTGGATCATAAATCTAGACTGGGTCCTAGAAGTCATGTTATCTGATCCCTTGATTTTACAGTGAAAGAAAATGACATCCAGCCAAGTGAAGTGACTTGCTTAAGGTTGCAAGGGTAAAAAGTAACACAGCTACAATCTGAACTCAAGACCGTTGACTCCTAATTCAGTACTCTTGAATTCAGTGCCCTGTCCCTCGTAACATGGACAGTGCCATACCATAGACCCACAGATCTGCCTGTCCAGAAAGATAGTCCCCAAAGTTTTCCTAGCAGTAAAGGGATGTGAGATGGCCCAATAATTGGTTCGATCAATGTCCTTTTTGTTTCATTTGAACATGGTAATAATTCTGGTATTTTTAAAAAATTTCTGTTTTTTCCTTGATTCTTCCAAAGATTAGGAAAAACTGAGGTCCCTTCCTAGCTTCCAGCATGGAATTGACTTCCAGTATGGAACAAGGTTCATGCGGGGCATTCCAAAAATCTTTGTACAGTTTTAAATTTTAAATAAACTTTAAAACAGTTTAGACTTTAAAAGTGCACGAAGACTTTTGGAACACCCTATATTGTCCCATATCAACAGGTTCCTTTAAGTATCTATGTTAGAGTCCAGTGGTTGATGATGAAGAATGCTTGAACCATGGAAGCTATTTGCTTTGTGGGCCAATGATGAGTTTGTGAAGTAACCTTCTCTTATTCAATTCAGCAAGAATTTATTAAATATCTACTACATGCAAGGAAGAAGCAATACGAGTAATGGCTAGAAGGCCTGCCTTGGAGTCAAAATGCTTTGAGCTACAACCATTACCCCCATCACCTTCTGGCCCTGTGACCCTGACGAGCCACTTAACCTCTCTATGATTTAGGTAGCTTCCTAAGACTCTAAGTTGAAGAATAGGTACTGATCTGTTTTGGTAAAACATATTTTCTTACCTGTAATTCCAATGAAATTGCAAGCCCAGACATCTTCTCCCATCAAAAAAAAAAAATTGTGCAAGGTACTAGGTGCCAGTGGCACAAAACAAAATAAAGCATTCCCTGCCTGTAAGCAGCTTGCATTCGACTAGGGAAAATAATACAGATTATTGATGTTCAGTTATTTCGGTCATGTCTGGTTCTCCATGACCTTGTGGACCTCTCTGTCTGTGGGGTTTTCTTTGCAAACATACTAGAATAGATTGCTATTTCCTTCTTTAGTGGCAGAAGGTAAGTGACTTGCCCAAGGTCACACAGCTAGACATTTTCTGAGGCTGGATTTGAACTCAGGTCTTCCTGATTCCACATCTCAGAGCTCTAACCATTGCACCATCTGACTGCCCCAAATTGTAGAGATACAAAGCAGTAAATACAAAATGTATGGACAATAAATACAAAATAATTTGGGGTAGAAGAAAAACTAGCAGGATCAAGGAAGATTTCTTGCAGGATATGGTAGCCTGAAAGAATGCTAGGATTTCTAAAAGTCATTGGCTAAAAGGGAGAGCATTCTAGATGTGGAAGACAGTTTGGACAATAGACGAAGAAATAGGAGATGAAATATTATGAATCAGGAATAAGAAGTAACTCAGTTTGATTGGAATGTAGAATGTAATAAACCTGGAAAGATAGGTTGGAGCCAGATTATAAAAGGAGTAATATGCTGAAATGAGCTTATATTTTACCACAGTGGCAATAGGGAACTACAGAGGTTTCTTGAACTAGAGAATGGCATGGTCAGACCTGTGCTTTAAGCATAAAGTAATGCAGGAATTTGTTTTGATTTGACTTTCCTGTTGGGACCCAGTATTTCTGAAGGCATCACTTGGCTTAGGAGAAACAATAGAGATGGTAATGTATTACTTGCTTTGGGTGAGTGATTCCTGGATTTTTAGGTCATTCTCATCGAAGTAGACTTGGTAGCTCTGATTTCAGTACCTCCTGTGCTTATGGACTTATGATTACTGTTGTCTAGTAGAGTTCTTTTTGGTACTTACTATTAGCAATGGCTAAGAGAAACACCACATTCTCTGTAGGTACAGAAGCTCAATTAGTTCCTAAATGACATGGAGAAACCTATAGATTTCTACCAGAGTTGACTAATTATCTAAGGTCACTTGTAAAGTAAAACACTCCCTAATTCTAGAATTTGAGACCTGGGAAATTTCACTTACTTTGTGTCCCTGCTGTCAGTGAATACCACATTTATATCATATCAGTGATCTTCTCTGATATGGTGTATATATATTCAATATAGAGATTCACTAAAAGAAAATTGACAAAAAAGAACAAGGATCTTTAGTGATATATTATTCTTATCATTACTACTCATTAGTCTTGATAGTGCACTTGGCACTGCCAAATGACAGAAAAAGAAATGAGGCCCGTTTAGGAGATAGGAGCTTTACACACATACATAGCAAGTAGAATATTAATCATCAAATGAGAGATGTTTCAAGAATTCCACATTTGATATTTCCCATTCAAGTTTACTCTCTTGTTCACATTCCTTTTTAACCTGGTGAACTTCTTATGTTGACCTTGATGAAGGGTCTTGGGTGGTGACCTTATCCTTGAAAGAACTTGTAAAGGATAATGGTAGGGATTGAAAGAGGTAATAACTTTGCCCTTCTTGGTCAGAACTAAGGGGGATTTTCAGATATAGGTTCATCAGGAAAAAAGAAAGACTAAAAGGTAAGAAAGGAAATGGACTGTTTTATTTTTTTCCTTCCTATAACCGTTTTTCAACCAAAAATATAAATCTGCTAATGGTGTAAAAAGCAACTTGGTAAAACTGCTTGAATTACTACAACAGAAACAGTTCAACCCATGCAAAAGTGTAACTGCAAGAAAGCCAAGCATTTAAGATATTATTTATGCTCACGATTAGTATTTCTAAGTGAATTTTTAAAGGCTTTTATGCAATTACAGTATAGTTGATTGTCCTAACTTTGCTAATGCTTTGATGCCTTGCATGTGCTGTCCTTGGTCCCTACAACCCTGGCACATAATTTACTTCTGTTCTGAGTGAACTATAAGCATTAGTGTCCATTAAGAATTTTTCAAACAAAGTCCAAAGATTACTTGGAGCACTTTCAGCAATATGTACTGATTGTCATTAATAGTTCTTTTGTCCTAGACAAGGACATTGTTTTGTAACATCATTTTCTTTGGCTGGCCCGTACTTAGTCTGTGTTTCTAAACAGCTTCCTACATGTTTTTGTTCCTTGACTTTTGACAAAGCAGGAGAAACCCATAGGACTTCTTAGAGTTGGGGGGGTGGGGGAAGACACTGATGAGCTAGCCAGGCCACAAGGCGGGACGCAGACATTTTTCTTTGTTGGCCCTTCTCTTATCTGATCTACAAGGAAGCAGCTGGGGCCAGTTCTTTTATTCTCCATATTTGTTAGATTTCCTGCAAGTGTTCTAGGATTGCATACGGTTAGGATCACAGATTTAGAACTTGAAGGGACTTTAAAGGTTATCTAGTCTGATCTCTTTATTTTCAGAAATGAGGAAACTGAGTCCAAGACAGGCAAAGAGACTTGCCCGAGTTCACATATGAGCTCAGATCCTTTGATGCCAAATCCAGTGTTATTTCCATCGTAGCCTGACTCTCATCCTTAAAGATTTCACTGTGACCATTTTCAAATTCTCTGAAATCCAAACTCCCCCAAATCTATGAAGCATCTAATGATGATGCATGATGCCTGCTCACATTCATCCAAGAGGGTTCCTCTATCTGACTGGTGCTTGATAAGACTGATTTTTAAGTGAGAAACAAAACACATCCTTTAGAGAAGTAGGTGGAAAACCATTCTAGCGACTATGAATTTAGAGTCTTTTTCCAGGAGATGAAAGCAGAAATAAATTCACAAGGACTAGAAATTGAAGGTCAACATTTCTTATGACCTTCTGCAGAGATCTATGCCAACCAGAGGATTCTTTAGTTATCATTCAGCCCATCACAATATGGGGATTTCTCCATCTTGAAATGTGGAAATTTGGCAGGTATAAAGAAACATCAGGGTTGAGTGTTTTATTGGATTTCAGCACAGCTATTAGTTGGGTGGGCAACTCTGAGAATCAACTTGCCTTGTATAAAATATCCAATCTTCTGGGCTTGAGCTCAAAAAGAACCAGTTATCTCTTTTAATGGTTGGCCAGCCAAAGTCAGAAAGTCTGAGTATTGACTAAGGGACATCATCTTAGTTAGACTTGCCCATAAGTTTATTGCCTATGGAAATGTTGCTAAATTATTTGCCTTTCCTGAGGAGAGGAAAAGGTGGTATGTCTGTCTTTTAAGAGTATAAACATTCTCAGTACCAAAGAGAAGTGCCTAGCAACAGGAGTTCATCAAAGAAGTTAATTTGTCCAAGATTTGGCAATGACTGGGAATGTCACATTGGACTGTTGAAGTGCTAAGCTCTGTGATAACTGGAACACTGAAATTTCGTCCTTACTGATAATCATGGCAGTGATGTATTGGTGGGGTTTTCATGACGTTTTCTTAGCCTTGCTTTGAAGCATGGTAGGTAAAAGTCAGAAAATCTTTCCATGTTAACAGCACTGATGTTTGGGCAGAATTTTTCTGGGTATTTTTTTCTTTCCCTTAACAGGGTGAAAATTGGCAATTTTAGACTGCTGTGATCTCTTTAGAGGGACACAAATCCATCTAAAATATTGGCTGGTCAAATGTGCTTATCTATATGTAGTAAAGCATGCAGTTTCTGACAGTTTTTGCCAAAATGTTATCTTTTTATAGCCCAGATAAATTTTTTTCAATGCCATTATTTTTCACTTCATGTTCATTTCACAATACCAACCTAGTGAAAAAAATTAATTTCATTTAATTTAAAATCAATTTAAAATTTTACTTAATTATTTTTTAAAAGTAGTTCAACATATAAACCATGTCTGACAGCATATACAACATTCCATATCAATAGTTAGTCACCTGCCCAGTGAAGGGAAGAAAGTACATTTTCTCCCCTCTTTTCTGGTAGACCAGATAATTTTAATATTGATCACAATCATTATTTTTCTCATGCATCCTCTTATTTTCCTTCTGTATTGTATGTTTTAAGACAAAAAATAATTTTAAGGCTTTTTTCTCTTTAAAAAAATGACTTATAGTAGGCATTTTACAATGAAAAGCAGACATGGCTGCTACTTGTTTAGAGATAGTCGGTATGTTTTGCTTACTCAACAGCAGCAGAGTAAGGCTCCAAAGATTATTAAGAAAGTCTTCAATCTTAGAACTTAGAAGGAAATAATCTAGCATAATTCATAATTCTATATTTGAAGAAACTGAGGCATAAAGGCATTAAGTTACTTACCCAAAGTCATCCACCTTGTTAGGGTTTGTCTTGTGGATGCTTAGCTGAATAATTTGTTCCTTCCACTACAGAAGCTAAGTCCCTACCACCCACTATACAGATGCATAATTCACTAGACTGCCTCTTGCTGAACCTCTGGCAAAGCAAGCTGGTGTTATTCCAAGTCCCTTAGAAATGAATCAAAATCCTCACAACAGCTGGACTTGGTTGGCTACCCTTTGGTGATGGTGATCAAAGGTCCTCACCAATGCTAATTAGCAACTCACTGAGACTGTGCAGACACTAATGAGCAAATATTTCCTTTGGGCTGTAAGTGAGAGCAGTCTGGATTGAGTTTAGGACCTACAATAAACCTAATAACAATGATTTTTTATGAATTTATCTAGTTGACTTACCTTCACTGGGAGAATGGAGAAATGTGTAGGCTACACAGTCAGTTTGTGGTTATTATAGCATGTAGAAATCTGTTTGGAACATCACCATATCATTATTAACGTCTTGCTTGCCTCTTAGCATTACTAGGGGAGTTTAACTTACTGTGGGTTACATGACATATCTGTAGTAGTGATAAGAATGGGAGGAGGAGGAGGAGGAGCAAGTAGCAGTAGCAGAAGCAGTGATATTGGTGTCAGTAGCTAATTAGCCTTTACATACTACTTTCAGGTTTGCAAAGTGCCTTACATTTATTAGCTCATTTGACCCCCACAACTATTTTGTGAAGTAGGTGCTATTGTTATTCCTGTTTTATGGATGGAAAAACCAAGATATGAAGTCTGGTTGATTAGTAGTACATTCTCTATCTAGTTTACTAAAATCATACTTTAAAACAATGATGAGTTGACTCAAAAGTTGTTTCATTTTCTCGAGGAGCGACAGAGCAGTAGGAGAACTAGATCTTGGCAGGAAGGAGAGGAAGAGCCAGAGGTTAAGATGATTAAACTGCATTACTCCCAAAGCTCGAAGAGAGGAGGGGAAGAGCAAAAACCTCCTGACCTCCAGGACCGTAGTTGCCTATTTACCTGCCCATTTTTAAAAGGTCTGTTGATTGTAAGCAAGAGCAGAATCAGCAAAGGATCACTCTGTGATTTGGAATCACATAAAGAAGGTTTCCTTCTTTTCAGAGTGACAGTCATTTTGCTATTCTAATTAAATGGAGGTATTATCTCTTAATGATTGCATCTGTACTTGTTTGAATCTTACAAAGCATATTTAAGACGATGTATCTTGATTGAGAAGGCCACAAAGGTGGGGGTCATGTCTGTTTAAATGAGTTGTTGGAGAACCAAGCAGAGTGACAGACAGGTAGGGGTGTGTTATTCATATACATATACAACCTTATACATACATGTATGTATACAATGCAATGTAATACATACACATACACACACGTAATACAGCTTTATGTTTAAAATTGCATTAAGACTTGAGATGCCGTGTGTGTATGTGTGTGTGTGTGTGTGTGCGCACCCATATCTCTGTTTATTTATTCATTTTAAGACTTACATTTCCGTAGTAAGGGACCCATGGCACTTGACGTCCTACCTCTATCAGCATTCAGGCCTAAACTTCACTTTCCATGAAGAACTGTTCCTACTGTGTTCACGTAACTTATCTAAGTCTCCGCTTCCCCATTGTACCTTGGAGGAAATAATACCAGGAACACTCCAGTCCTACTGAGGTGTTATGAAAATGGCAATGGGAATGAAAGCTAACATTTTATATAGAATTTTTAGGTCTGCAAAACACTTTAAATAATTTATTTGATTCTTCCCAATAACCTTGTAAGGTGGATGCTATTTTTATTATTTCTACAAATGGAGAAACCAAGGCTCAGAGAGCTTACATGATAGAGTTACCCAGCTAGGAAATGTCAGGGCCAGGATTTGAACCTGGAACTCCTTATTCCAAACCCAATCCCCTTTCAAGTAGAGTGAATATTTATTGCGTTGTGCTTTGGGCTTCTCTGAGGAATTCTCTTTTTATTTTGATTGCTGATCTTTCTTATTTGCTAGAGATTAGTTGGAAAAACACTCTACCTTCCCATAAATACCTGAGTGTTGGTTTAAAAACAATCTTTCTTGTTTATTTGGCATTATTGTTGAGGGTAAACACCTTTTAAAGTTTTATCAGAATATCCTTGTTGGTTGGTTAGCCCACATTGAGAAATGGATGGTATGTGACTTGATCCTTGACTTACAAATAGACAAACGATGTGGCACAGAATCTGTGATGTTGACAAAGTCATCACCCCAAGATTTAAAGTTTTAACTCTCAGTCTCTTTTTTTTTTAATTTATTTTTTATTTACTCATTTACTTTTAATTTACAAGATTCAGTTCCACAATCACTTGGGTTTCAGATTTTCTCCCCTCCCTTCCCCCCCCCCCCC
>CM053589.1:96210859-96331245 GCA_028646515.1 Pseudochirops corinnae
GCTTCCCTGGAAAGATTTTCAAAATCTATTATCAGGGTAATAATCATGAAAATATTTGATGAGAACACTGCCTCACGCTGCATAATAAATTTGAGTAGAAAAGTTGAAGCAGTGCTTGGATGTCAGGAGAAAGTAGTTCCATACTCAGCGAATATAGATAGGTCTGTTTTGTGCCGTGTTAAATCCAATTGTGAGGAAGCCCTGAATAATCAGGAGTGACAGCATAAGCACTTTCTCTTCAAAGTGATTTTACAGAAAGCATTATTTCCGAAGAAAAGTACACATATGGATCTCATAATGCTGAAAGAGCACTAATGTATCAATTTATTGGTGCCAGTGTCATGAGCTGGAGTTGCAAATTATATTCAGATTTGAAACTTTCTTTTCCACTGCTGTTTAGTGAAGTACCCTTTCCATGATAAAGGTTATCTCAAAGGATTCTAGAATGCCAAGGACAGAGAGGGACAATCAGTGGAAAGGACTATATAGAACCTTTCAAGGGTCCTATGGCTTGTTTCATGATGCCAAACCAAACAACAGGATGAAAAACAATAGTTTCCTTCAATAATAAAAGAAAATACATTTGAGTTTGAGTTTCACTACGTATTTTCAGATTCCCTAAATAAGTCCTTTGGAAAGTTGTGTGGGGAGCAAGTGGATGATTTTGGTCTTGGAGCATAACTTTGGAATTAGCTTTTTTTCAATGTCTACTGTGGACTCTGAGAACAGCTTTCTAACCCATGTGACATGTTTCATAGCTAACTAATAGGCCTGATGTGGGGGCCAGCTTTTCCAAAGTGTTATACTTTCAGGGTGGAGGGTTAAATAGCTCTCTTAATAACTTGGAAGCAAAAAAATTCATTTTACCACTGTTCTTAGTTACAGGCTCAAATTTTTTTTTTTAGCACATACTATTCTAGTCCCTTTTCCTTTCCTCATTAGAATATCCCCTGAAGAAGGAACTATTTAAATTATAGCCCCATGACCTGAAGAAATGGCAACAGTATGGTTTGCATTCAAACTTATGTTCATTTTATCTCTGTATTATCATGGAAGCATTTCAATATTATAAGGCAGATAAAAATAAGATTAAAAAGTCTTACCTCCAATGCCTCTTCAGAATATCAAAATGACCCTAAGTTTTCAAAAACTTTGACTATGAGGAATCAGGCTCTATGAGAACTGAAATGTTTCCAGTGATAGACACTATCTGCTATCTAAGAAAAAGTCCAGTAAGGGACGGAGAGGCTCATCCCAACCCATAGGTTGGCCACTAGGGGATAAATTCTTTGGTCATCCCCATTTTTAACATAATGTCTTTCTTTTGATTCATGCCTTCTTTCATTACCTCTGAAATATCATGAAGGCTGTGGTCTTAGGAATTCTTCTGCATTTTCATATGAACAAATGTCAATCACTTTTGCCCATTTTCCACAGAAGTGGTGTTCATTTACTTATGACCTCAGTGAGATCAAGCATCTGTATTTTCTGGGTCATTCTTCTGCTTCTTCCCTCAGAATAATAGCCATGAGACATCACTTCTACTGAAAAGCAAAAGAAAGCATCACAGCAGGTTAAATGCTCTACTGTCCTTACCAATCCTATCTCAGTAGGGCGACATGTATTGATAAATAAGTCAAGGGAAGTTTATAATGGGTATGGGGGGGGATGCATCTTTCTATCTGACCCTCCAACAATCACTTGCTTTCTTTTTCAACCAAAAGATAAATGTCTGATAGAAATAGACATATCCATATATATGAAAATTCAGTGGAATCTCTGTGAATCCTCATCAATAACTGTAAAAAATAGGTTTTGTTGTTGTCTTTTGTTTCAACATTATAGTCATTTATGGATACCCATGCCTAACCTCTTGAGCTGAGCCATTCTTTATAGTAAAGAGAAATAGTTGAGAAAAAAAAAACAGTTTCTTTACTATGTCTGACATTGTATGCAATATTCTGTCCTCATGGTTCCCAACCTTTCTGTTCAGAGGAGGCAGGGATTTTTATCATAGGTTTTGGGAGACTATTATTGGTTTTTCACTTATGCAGACTATGATTTCCTTCTAGGGCTCTTTTCATCTATTGAAGAAAAGGAAAATATGTATTAATTAACATCACAAAAAGACATGAAGGTAGAAGATGGAAGTATTCATTATTCCTCTGAAATAATATTCTAATGACACAGTGTATTTATGGAAGTGTTTCACCCAGATTGCAAAGTCAAAGAAAGATCAGTGTTGTTTGTGGTTTACAGGAACATCTTTGTCTGAAACACTAAAACAAAAAGAGGTCCCTTTCTAATACTTGTCATTATTTCTTCTCTTCCAGGTATTTCAGTAACAAAGAAGACACATACATGTAAGTAGTATATTTTTGTCCAAAGTGTTCTGAAGAGTTGGAATTATGTCTGGTTGATGGCCCTCTTCAAGCATTAACTAACATTTCATCTGTGATGGTCAGAGGGAGTTCATATTTTTCAACCTGTAGAGGGTTAGAAGTGGCACAACTTCACAAGTCTGTATCTGAGTATGTGTTGGATAGGTCAATTCATGTTTTGGTGTATTTCCGTGTCTTAGCCCATTACTTGTCAAGCAAATCTCGATGGGGAGGATCGATTACTTGGCGATCTCTCTTACTCTGTGTCCTTCTTAGAAATGTTTGCATGGGAAATCACTGTGATTTCTTGAGCAATTCAGCCTCCTTTCCCTTTGCTAGAAGCCTCCAGAATAGACTGTTTTATACTTGTGTCTGTGAGACAGAGACATTGCCTGGGAATATAGGAGTTGTGGTGTAGCTGCAAACCTAGCCTCAACAAGGTCCTGGTAAACGGCATTACTTGTTTGGTGTGGAAATGTGTGCTGGCCTGCTACATACACATATGTTTGATTCCTACTTTACAAGGTTAAGGTTCTTCATAAAGAACCCTCATTCTTACAACAGAAGTTTATAAAATTTGTGCTAACATACAATGCAGTGGTTGGCAGTCTGAGGTGTGTTGTCATGATGTCCACTGAACAGTAAAAGGAAGTTAATATGTCATTGAAATCAGCTAGTCAAACTGTTACATTGGATTTGACCAG
Source organism: Pseudochirops corinnae (assembly GCA_028646515.1). Taxonomy (NCBI): domain Eukaryota; kingdom Metazoa; phylum Chordata; class Mammalia; order Diprotodontia; family Pseudocheiridae; genus Pseudochirops; species Pseudochirops corinnae. Next base: position 96,213,945 of record CM053589.1, read on the forward strand.
TTTGTCATTTAGACCTCAGATGACCAGTGTCACTAGAACGTGTTGATTGTTTTAGGCCAAAAGTACAAACTGTGGTACACCTGAGATTTCTTTGGACATTTTTTTTAAATTAGGACAACTGTAGAGTTCTCTATAGCTCTCTGATAAGGTAAAAAGGTAAAGAATCTTCCCAATTTCACTTTTAAAATTCCTAATGTTGTGTGGAACTTTAAAAAGAAGGTTGGGGGTTTTATTTGTTTGTTTGTTTGTGAAACATCGTAACACCTAAGCAGCTTTAGCTCCTGCCTCAGCTTTGTTGAAAGCTTATTTGAAAATTCGCTCATGGGTTTGTCTGTCTGTCTGTCTCTATCTGTAGGGGGAAAAACCTTAGATCTGAAGTTGCCTTCCGTTTGAAATTTGAAATAGCAAAACAGAGTACTGTTGGACATAAGGATCTTTACCTCTTACAATCCTGCTGTCCCTTTCTGCACCATTCAGAATGGACTTCAGTAAAAGTTTTGCTTGAGAAAAGATTATTCAGTCAGGCCACATTCAGATAATGGGTTGATTCTGTCCCTCAATGTACACACAGTTCCTGTTGGCTACCCCTGTATCAGTGTAGAGAGTGGTCCTTAGTTTCTTGGGGGGCTGTTTTGTTGTTGTTGCTGTTGTTGGTGCATATTTGAGCTCATAATGACTGAGAGATTGACAGTACAGGAGACTGAAGTCCTCTGTATATCCGCAGGGCAGGCATGGTACAGAGAGCTTCCTTGCACAGCCTTGCCCATGAGCTCGTCCCTGGCCTGGAGGGACCACCCACTCTAGAGGTGGTAAGTAATTCAGTCTTTATGCTGGCTCAGTCCTGGACCTCTCCTCAACAGAGGCTGGTGATTGTGCAGACTTTTATAGTGTTTTGGGGCCTGGACTCCTGCCCAACCTTGCCATAAGCTGAAATCACCAGACTTTTTGTCTAGTTACACCATCTTAGTTCTTTTTTTTTTTTTTAATAAAGATCTAGTCCAATTCCACTGGACATAAAGCACCCTTCAGCTTATGAGATTTTTTTTAAGCTAAAAGTCACAGTTCTAAAGATGTTAGGCAATAATCTGTTCTGTCCATTAGAAATGGACAATAAAGTATTAAAATTATAAAGAATTATTTTATCCAACTGCTAAATTTTGCCTATTTCAGAAAAAAAAATAAAGTCTATGTTGTTGGTTCTAACATTAAAGCATGACAGGGGTGGCTAGTGATACAAAGTGTAGTGTCCTAGCAACAGGGAATAGCATTTGTTTTACCCTTGTTGTAAAGGCCTTAACAGCTTCATTCGGGACAAAGAAAGGCAGAAAGGCAGGCACAGCAAGGCACCTGGCCAGCATCTATGAATTACATCTAACTTTTAAACTATGAAAAACAGCACTCAAATCCTCAGGTATAAACATAATATACCTTTGACAGGGTTACAGAGAAGTACTTTTCTACAAAATTCAAGCAGGGGAAAAAAATATGGAAAATGCCATTTCTATTTAGGGACCAGTTGGTTTCTTTTTTTCTCTTTCTCTTGGGGGCAGGGGATGGTCGTCAGAATTAAGTATTCATCCCAACCACCCAGGAATGAGCTTATGTGGACAGATAGCTGACATGACATCATACGCATGTCAAGCAGAAATCAAGTTTTCAAAGTTGTGAACATCTGCAGAAGCTACCTTTGTGCTGTTGACCATAGAGATTGCATTTATCATCCTGTACAGTAGACAACCCCTTCTATTTCTGATCTGCCCATCTCTGTAGGGCTCAGACTTTGTGAGAAAGAAACAAATGAATCAGTTCTTTCTCCAATAAACATCCCCCGGAGGAACTATTCTTTAGCATCACTTGATATTTCCCTGAGACCTGAACTGCTCCAACTTGTCTATAAGTTTTCTTAAGATGTTAAATTTCAGGTTCTCTTAAATTATCCTGACATCTCTTCTTCAGAGTTTTCCTATTGCTGAAGGAAGGCAAATACATTTTGTCCTGTCTCAAGGCTTCCATCTTTAGCCAGCATGGACAAACTTTGCCTGCCTAATAATCAACAGCTGAAGTCACCTCACATTACCCATTTCAAACCGACTTTCCTAACCTCCATTGCACAGAGACTGTATAACTTACAAATTAAAATGTACAGTTGTAGAATATATTATCAGACCAAAGTGTCAGCTCACAAGGATACCAGCCAGAGGTGCAAGAATCACAAAGTGATTCTGAATGGTTTTGATACCTGATAATATTTTAGGATACCTTGTTATCCCAGAAGCATGGGTATTACTTTTAAATGAAATTTTGAGTTGGTTGAGGTAAGCCTAAAAACTCTTGTGTAAGAAAACTCGATTCTTTTAACCTCTAATCAGTCCATGAGCACATTATGAACTCTGAAAGGTGGGTACCTGAGGAGGAAATCATGCCTTGGTTGTTAGGTTTCCATTTGTTTTCTTGCTTTATTGGTAGGGGGGAAGTGTTTCTTATTGTTGGTCTTGTATATTTTCTTTTCTTTCTTCCTTCCTTCCTTGCTTCCTTCCTTCCTTCCTTTCTTTCTTTTTTTAATTTTGGCGGTTCAGTTGTGAAAACAAAGGTCTTTAAATCTCCCGGGAGTGGAAAGTCGTTAATTATACTATGAAATTCTAAAGTCTATGATGCTGGTTGAAGTGTTACTATTGGTTTTGGTGAGTGAACATGAAAGGGAGTTTTGACTTGTGGTGTGAAGATGATTTTTGCGTCATGATGTTGGAACTTAAATATCATCCTCAAGGTGATATTTCTTTATGTGTGTGAAATTTGATGGACATCGTCGTATTTGTTCTGGTGTTTCGCATGTTTGTTCTTCTTCCTTTCCTGTTGGAATAACATGATGTAGTTGTGCCTTTTTCTTGGAAACAGCTGTTGTCTGGATTTTCACTATGTGCCGATGACAACTGGTCGTGTATTCCTGACTTAGTAATCAACATCCTCGTGTGTTCTTCTGAATTTGATAAAATATTATGAGATGACAAGTGTCTAGATGAAAAATGAAAAAAATGTCACTGATCATCCTCAATGTTCCCAATTAGCTGGATACCTTACATCATGGAAACTAAACTTTAGGATTTATTCAAGGTCAAATGCCCTCTACAAAACATGTTGGATGAATTCCCATGATGTTAGAGGCCCTGGGACAGTTTCTAGGTCCAACCTAACTTTGCTGCTTCTTCCTTTTCTCCCTCTTTTGCATTCTATGCCTGCTCCACTCCTAAAAGATGCAAAGAGAACAAGTTACTTTTCAAATACCAGGAAAATATCCAATTGCTTCCCCTTCCCCTGGGGGTCCTGTAACTCAACCTTGATGAAGCTACATTTTTTTTTTTCATAAAAAACAGACTTGAATATGCTTCTGAAAGTATTTTAGAAATACCGATTTTTCCATAAAAGGAATTTTCAAAAGTTATTTGCCAAATATTTGAGTTGACATGCTTTATTGAGTACAATTTTTAAACAACATACATAGTGCTTTAGTAGGGACATGTAACCATATATCCTTGAAAGCAGGCACATACTTGAAAGATTATATTTAATAACTATATCATTGATAAAGAGATTGTATTTGTGTTTATAATTAAAACCTTTTAGCACAAATTAAGAAATTTCTTTGAGTGGTTAAAACCAAATAATCTAATTTTTTTTTACATGTGTGAAAAATTGGTTATTGCAGTAGTTTAAAATGAAATAGGTTAATGTATTCACCTTTCACCTCTGGAGACTTAGTTTCGAGTTTTGACTTAGAGAAAATTAGTTTGGAGGCCCTAGCCCCGGTTCCTAAGGTATTTGTTGATATCACAAAACCATTGCCACAATTTGTTACAATTTTTGCCATTTGTTCAGGGGAGGCCCCAAACTGGGGAGAGAAGTTATTATCTGGTTTTCTTTTCTTCAGGCCATTTTTTAAAAAGTAGACTCTGTTAGCAATACCAGGCTTACTGCTCATCTACATTATTTTCCTCAGCCAAGAAAACTCAAGAACCCTTTTTGGCAAAGCCAGTGGGAGGTACTTGGTTATGGCCTTACGAGATTACCATGACAACAAATCTGACTCATCCAATGATTCATACTTTTAATTTCTTGCTTCCGTGTATTTCTTTGGGACAGGAGTGAGTAGAAGCCACGTTGAACTTCTCTCTCGTAGGAGGACTTCAACAAGGTCATGTCTACACATTGGCAAACATTCCAGGGAAGAGGTTAAGCAAGTACACATGGGCCAGCTCGAGGATTCATTTCTTAGCCTGGAAAGCTTTCTTTCAAAATATTTCTTGTTTCCATACTGAGAGGAGGATTCCAGACAATATGTCTTGGAATATGAGGTCATCGAGCTTTAGGTAAATACAGAATAAAGTAGAGAACCAAAGACAAAACCCTTGAGCCAGCAGGCCCTTGTCCCTCAGGATGTTATTTAGGGAGTACCTACCATGTACCTAGCACTGGGCTACACACCACAGAAGATACAGAAGAAATTATAAGACTTGTATGCTATCTACAAAGATCTTATACTCTAAGTGGGGAGGGAAAACATATACACACAAGAGGCAGTGTTTTATTATAGAAAGAGCCCTAACCAATGATTTTAAGACTTGGGTTCTAATAGTTCCAGTTCTATTATTCAACTAGCTGTGTGATCTTAAGCAATTCAGTTAATCTTACTGGACTTCATTTCCCTCCTCTATCAAGTGGAGATGATTTTTTCTCTGACTACCTTACAGGGCTTGGATAAAGAGCCAAATTGTAGATGAAATGTAGGTGAAAGTGTTGAGAAAACTGAGAAGCAGTATTAAAATAGAAGACATTATCTAAAATACAGCGCAGTTTTTATTACATTAAAAAATAAGGGAACATGTGCTGAAAATAGTCTCTAAAGAAGTTTGACAGTAATGGAATGTAATTTATGTTGGAAGTTGAGGTTGGAGGAGACTGTACTCAAGGAGACCTCTAGGAGGCTTTTGCAATAATTCAGGTGTGAGGTAATAAGGGTTAAGGTACTGTTTTAAATCCAGAGACTGAAAAAAAAAAACATGGCAATCTTCTCTGTGCTCCTAAACACCATTTTAGGCAGTCATGCTCCTGCCCTAATGCAACCAATGTCTCCTTAGCTACATTCAAGACAAATCACACAAAGACTGGGATGTATGTGCTGAATGGAAACTAGTTACCTGGCATAGCAACCCAGTCTATCAGTAGGACCAGAGCTCAAATAAAGCTCCTGTTAGAATACAAGCTTCCCTCAGGAAAGGATTTTTAACCTCAGAGCCCATAAACTTTTTTTTAAACATTTTGGTAACTATTTTTCAATATAATTAGTTTCCTTTGTGATCCTATGTATTTTACTTTAGGCATTTAAAAAGATTATTTTGAGAAGGGATCCACAGACTTCTCCAGACTGCCACAAGGTTCAGGAGGCAGAAAAGGTTAAGAACCCTTGTCCTAGTAGAATGTGTATGTTCCTTGAGGGCAGGATCTATTTTTCATTTTGTCTTGGTTTCCTGATATCTAGCCCACTGCCCTGCTTCATAAATGTTTCCTGGATTGGGTTGGATTTTGAGTCTCTAGTCATAGCATATTAAGATAGAAATGGATGGAAACATATCTTTATTATCCATTTCTTCCAGGACTGAATAGTCTCACAAGTGAAAAAGATATACCTATAATACATATGTTTCACAAGGGATATGTGAATTATAAAAAACAGCAGAATCTTTGCTGTATTTCATTATACCGTGGAATGTGACTTGTGTTTTCCAAACACATGTCCTTCCCTCCCCTATCTCTTCCCCTAAACCAACCTAGTAGGCCTTTGATAATGATTTTTTTTTTCACTTCTAGGTAATAAGTTGGAATTCTATGGCATAAGTTGGAGAGAGACAGAGAAGAGAGAGGTAGAGAGAAAGGAGAGAGACAGAGAGACAGAAAGAGAATCTGGAAAGTCTTCATGTAGGTGATGTCTAAGTTAACTCTTGAAAGAAGAGATTAATTTTAGGAGGTGGACTTGAGAAACAAGTGAATTCCATAAGTATGGCAGAGCTAGCCAATTCAAATGCATAGGCAGGATAGAGTATTCTGTGTGAGGAAGAGAAAGTCAGTCTGGCTGAATCTCAAAATGTAGGAGAGAGAGTACTGTTCAGGGAGGCTTAAGAGAGATTGAGGCCAGATTGTGAAAGGTTTGAAAAGCTAAACAAAGGTGTTTATGTTCTACCCTAAAGACAATAGGGAGCCACCAGAGTTTATTGACTGACATGCTTAGATTTGTCCTCATGGAAAGTCCATTTGACAACGTTAACAGACTTTTCAATTTATGACTTGCCTGGATCAAGGTACCCATTTCATATCCAAGGTGAAAAGGGATTCTGAAACATAGTACTAATAATTCAGAATAATCTGCTGTTAGTATTGCCAAAAAACAAACAAACAAAAAACTCTGAAGGACAAAATTTTTCCTGTTTTATAGATGGATTACACGTTGATATGCTCTGTTAATAATGGAGATGAATATTGAAAAAAGCAATAGAGGCCCATTGTGGAGACTAGTACAAAGAAGTCTAAAGTACTGTTCCTAACACTTTGTGAAACCAGAGAACTTCATTCTTTAGAACAGCTTTAAACATTCTATTGAAGAAGCACAGAATTCAGGTTAAAGGAGATATTTGTGAAGGTAAACATAATATTCATTTGATCAATGCTGATTTTAACAGAGAAACAAATGGAAATAAAAGTGATTTCTTTTCTTACATTTATACGTAAAAACTCACTTTAACAATACTATTTATTTATTTAAAGCCATGCAATATCCTCACCTAAAAAATGTTCCCACATTTAAATATGCATCATTTTAAAGACCCAGTTTAATTCTCACAAGAAGCACCACAAATTAAATGTTGTCATACATCACAAAGTAAGTGCCAAAATAAAATACACTGCTATGCTACGCTGTGCCAAGATTTTGGATATCCTTCTAATCTAATCGTGTTCTGCATGTTAAAAAGAATTCACAGTATTTCTGAATTTTGAGCTGGGTGCTGAGGGGGGATAATGGGTATGCACAAAGTTGTTGCAAGTTACTCTATATTCACTTACCTCTTTTCTCAAATAATGGGGATTAGTAACACAACTCCAGAGAAGTCTATGAAAATGTAGACATTCAAAAGGGGTCTTCATCCTGGAAACTGTTGATTCAGAAACATTGCTTAATAGTGCATCTTTCTCAGCAAAACATGGAAATGTTCAATTCAGCTTAACAAATAAACCTTGATCACTGCTTTCTCTGTGCTAGGGCACATTAGTGGTACAAGAATGATATGGTCCCTGCTGTCAAGGACCTTATGATTTAGTTAGAGACATTAAGTACACTCAGCTAATTCTCATAGAATGCAGAAAGAGGTCAGTACCTTAAGAAACAGGCAGATAAAGTGCTTTCAGAATATAAAGGAGAGATTATTTCTGGTTGGGGACAGCAACCTAGGCTTCATAGAGTAAGTGATGTATATATAAGCTGGGCCTTGAAGGACGGATAGGATTTCCTCATATTCAAATGCAGAATATAGGGGCACTTCATATAAAATGAATTGTGTGAATAAAGACACAGGGGAGGGAAAGCAAGAGAAATTCAGGGGATGTCAGATGGTCCAGTTTGGCTCTGTCATAGGATGCTTGAAGGTGAATAGTGAAAGAGGTTTAGAAAAGTATGTTGTTAAGTGATTTCAGTCATGTATAACTCTTTATGATCCCATTTGGGGTTTTCTTGGCAAAGATACTGGAGTGGTTTACCATTTCCTTCTCCAGTGGATTGAGGCAAACAGAGGTTAAGTGACTTGCCCAAGGTTACTCAGGTAGTAAGTCTTTGAGGCCAGATTTGAATTTATGAAGATAAGAATTCTTGACTCCACGTCTGTCACTCTAGTCATTGTGCCATCTAGCTGCCCTTAGAAAGGTAACTTAGGACCATATTGTAGAAGCCCTTGAATACCATGCTAACTATCCTTTTTGACCCCAAAACTGCTTCATAATGGGATCCTATGTGATTTTCTCACTCTCTGAACACACTGATAATTCATGTATAATGATAACTCAATATTAAAAGGTATTATGGCCCAGGAAATTTTTTTTTAAAAAATAAATCTAATGAATGTATCATTTAATACAAAAGCTTCCAAAGAGACAGGGAAAGGAAGTAACAACAATAGCAAAAAAAAAGGAATGAAAACTAAGGAATGGCTGAAATGAAAAATCATCTGCGTTGAGATCTTATTTGTGTGGTAGGCTGCTGTAGAGGAAAGCGTCACCCACTGCTGTGGGTGGTTTCTCTGGAGAGGATTTATAGAACGAAAGAGACAAAAGCCAACAATAAGAAAATATGGAGGGGATTCACTGTGTGGTGGTGGAAAGAGTACTACCCTCACCCTCACCCACCTCTCCACCAGGTAGATCAGAGATTTATCCATTCAAGTGTTACAGTCTATAGGAGCTTTGTTTTTAGGTACATTTCAGTTTATTCAATTCAGCAAATATTTAAGTCCCTGCTGTATGCAAAGCTCAATTCTTATTCCTGAACTGGACTTTCCAGCATTTTTATTTTCCCATCCTCCTCTGTACCCAATTTTCTATGAAAGTCAGAGAGTAATGAAGTAGAATTTGATTGAATTTGGAGTGCCTTCTCTTTGAAGGTTTTCTCTAGCTCTTCATCCTCGGCAGCAGACACCCACAAAGAGAGGGCAGTTGTCTCTGTGGTGGTCTTTTTCCAAAAGTACCTATTCTGAATACCACATTATGAGGTGACTAAGTTTCCCCTGAAATTATGTCTTGTTATCTTGACACAAAAAGGAAAACCTTGTTTCCAGGATAGAACAGTTTCCTGGTAGCCATTTTCTATTATTCTTTATTTATGTTGCCATGGACAAATTTATAAGCAAATTGCCAATCAAATTTATAACCAAGTGGGGATGAGCCTTTCTATGCTTAGACTGCCTGATTCTCAGAAAACAGATGTACTCAGTAATTGCCAGGACTGAACAGATGCCAGAACCAAGGGAAGCCAAAGGTGTATAGATGATCCATAAGTCTTGTGTCTGTGTAAGCTGAATATTTTCTTCAAGAAATAAATCTTCAGCCTTTTCAAGAAGAGAGTCAGGTGGTGCTTTGCATAGGAAGCACTAAATAAAATGAAATGATTTTTGTAGTATCCTTAAGGTTTACAGAGCTCTTTCCCCTCAACAATCCAGTGAAGTGGGTAGTACAATTATTATTATGTCATCCCCATTTTACAGATGAGGAAATTGGCTTACCTAGGATCACCCTGCTTGCAAGAGTCAGACTGGAATTTGAACTCAAGTTAGATGATTCTGGAACAAGCACCTGGCCCACCACAGCGCAATGAATCCAGGGCACTGTCACATGAGGCACTTCAGTATATATTAGTGAGAGTAATTTAGCTGATCTATGCCTTAGGTAGTGTCTGGTACTGGATTTCAATTCCATTTCTAAGTTCAGGACAAATTACTTTATAGTAATACCTCTCAAGGCATTTTCTGCAGTGAAAGAAAGAAAGTAGGGAGGGAAGAAAGGAAAGAAGGAAGAAAAAGAAAGAAAGAAAGAGAGAGAGAGAGAAATGGGGAAAGAAGGAAGGGAAGGAGGAAGGAAAGAAGGAAGGAAAAAAAAGAAAGAAATACAATACAGTATGTATGAGCTTCACTAGCATGGAAAAGATCTACAATATGACTGACCAGGGAGAGTTACCCTGACTATTAAAAAGAATGAATAAAATCATGCTTGGCTTTTCTGTCTAGGGAGATGTAAAATTTATATTGACAAAATCATTTATTGCCAAAACTTTAAGGTGGGAACATGTGATGAAGAGGGAAGCATAAGGAGAGATTCTTTGAATTGAGTATTTGAAGGTCTGCCTTTGCTTTTATTAATGCTGCTAATTTGCCAGACATTGCTATGAGGTTTTAGTATTTTAAGACATCTTGGTCCTAGATAGGGCTTGATAGGATCTGGAGCCCTAGTTTAAAAGCATGTTAAGACCTTGTTGAAACAGAGTAAAGTTGCAGTGATTTACCAGCACAAAGAATTTTTCTCCAGATTCATCTGTGTGATGTGATAAGAGGACAATTAGGCTTCTTTTTGCCTGTTTGCATTCCATAAGTACCTTATAATGGGGTTATAGAGTGTCACTTAAAGAAAACCAAGGTGCATGTTAGGAATTTTTGTTACATTGCACTTTTGTAAGTCTTCAGCATAATGAACCACATTGAGTTAATTTATCTGTCTCTCTTTCACCGTCTTTCTGTGTCAACGAAACTGAAAATTCACTTTCCCTCACCAAGTTGGGACGTGGGGATAATTGATTGTTACCAGGATCTGCTGTTAGCAGACACGCTAACACCAATGCCTCTAGAGAACAGGTGAAAACTAAACTCTGTCCCCTGAGGCCAATGAAATAGCTGTTTGGTCCCCTGTGTGAAACTTCCTAATAACTTAACTGGGCAGCCTCTAGGTCCCTTGGGGGCTTCTCCACAAGAGTATTCCCTCTCTTTGTTAAGATTGCTTATTAAAAATGATTTTATAATGAAGTTGCCTCAAATAGCAGCTCTTTTCCTAGTTGTCCTTGAAGCTGTGGTGAAGAATCCTAGAGACAACTGTCTAGGGTTTTCCTCCTTGTTAAAAACTTCTCTTACTGCTCTTACACCTGATTTTTATGGGAGCAAATACTAAGTGACATGAGTCCCTTCCCAGTTGATCATGACAGTTAAAAAGCCTGGGCCCAGTGTCGTTGGTAGTTCATTTAGCTTGTTGTTGGGCCTAGGAATTGCATTAATCAACATGAGAGGTAGGGGGATTAAGATATTTACATTTTGGATCAGAGGTGGTCTCCTAGTAAGAGCTGTGTCCTGAAACTCAAGAATGTCAGCCTTAGCTCTGCCATTTATTAAACAAAACAAGTCATTGCCAGCTATTACATCTCTCCATCAAAATGTGGTGACAGTTGTAACTCCTTCCAGATCACATAGGCCTGTCATATGGGGAAAATGGCAAAAAGAAATCATTATTGATCTCTTCGGAACAAATATATGCTCTCAGAATTCAAATTAAATTAATTATTGAAATGAATTAAAGGTTGTTTTAACAGCAAGCTTACTTCTACAATTCATCATCATTAGCTTAAGAATTCTTAAGGTGTCTGTTATTCTGATTCTTATAAATGGTGCAGCATACTAGGTTAGATTGCTCATCACTGTGGAAAACGTGCATTAGAATTAGGCTCCCAACGACCAGAATTGCCTCAAAATTCTACTTAAAAACTATAAAGCATGTAAAGCCAGGAGTGACAGACTAGAACTAAAGTATTTATTTTCTAACTTTAAGATTTGTCAGCTGAGCTCTAAAAATCTGTTTTCATATTTCTGGTTGCTTTGTAATGTGAGCACACTGGGAAACTAATAGGAAGAGTAACAGTTCATGACTTGCATCTTTAGTGAGTGGATCAGAAGGATTGCAAAAGACATAGATGGTGTGCCTTGGCTTGGATTTGGTCACATACACTGGAAAGCTAGGACCACATGTCTGTAAAATAATACAAAATACAGTTTGAATGAGCACCTCTTGACAGTGTGTCATGCTGAGTATCTCCATGTGCACTCAATTTTTTTTGAGTCTTCTTAGTGTATTGGTGGACTAGTATATATATATATGTGTATATATATATATATATATATATATATATATATCAGTATAGATGAATCTTTCCTCTAAGTTTATAGTTTCCAATTTTTGCCAGGTTTTAGAAGATGCTAAGGCCAAGTTATTCAGTATCTGGTGAATTCTCGAGGTTATAAAATGTATTTTTGAAAACTAGGGCAGCTAGGTGGTACAGTGGATGCAGCAGTGGGACTAGAATCAGGAAGACTCCTCTTCCTGAGTTCCAGTCTGGCCTTAGACACTAACTGTGTGACCCTGGGCAAGTCACTTAACCCCATTTGCCTCAGTTTTCTCATCGGCAAAATCAGCTGGAGAAGGAAATAGTAAACCACTCCAGTATCTTTGCCAAGAAAACCTGAAATGGGGTCACAAAGAGTCAGATATCACTGAAACAACTCAGTAACAGCAGATTTTGAAAAACTGATTTTAAATTTTCAGTTTTATGCAGAAAAATAAATTTTATTTTCAGCAGATTTAGTTAGACAAGTTTTTATTTCTTGAGGGGGAAAGGAAGTGGGAGCAGAGTTGGCATGCACCAAAAGCATTTCATTCTTTAAAGTTGTTTGAAAGAAATGTACTGTGATATGTGCATATATGATGAAATATACACCAGATTATTTTGGAAACTACTCTATCTGAAAGGAGTACTCAGGGGTCTTGTTTGCCTTTTACTATCTTTATTTTAAATTTCAGTATGATAAAAAAATCTTTAGTGTTTGAGAGGTTTGTAAAATTTAAAGCCAGAATCATAGTCCAAGAAGCTAAAATGAATGCTAGAGATCTATCCAAAGATATAAAATATGTTCTTATTTGGAGTGATCTCATAAACACCATTTATTTGTATTATTTTTATGGTGGAGGGGGGAGGTCAAAGGAAGGAGTAGAAGGCACTGTTATAGGCATTCAAGTGAGTAATATAGAAAGGAATGAATAGTTTCAATTATTGTTGGTTTCTGTCCATCTGACTCACCATGCAAACTGGAAATTACCAACAAATCTCTGAGGAATAATCAATTTATCCACATTAGGGAGAGTACAGTGTGTTTCCCTAGTGGCCAGTGAGGGAAACTGACCCAAGATTCTGATCAGTCCCTCAAGGAAAATTTCTAACCATTCCAGATCCCTTAGTGAGCACTGTGGTGCCTGTTGGAAAGAAACGATATGTATTAATACGAGGTCAAAATATTTCAAATTGCTGGGTTTAGTCTGGTTTGAAAGTGAAGTCCTGTTGTCTCCACTAATCAGGAACCAAGGATTTCAGAAGCAGATTTTTTTTCTCATGTTGGGGTTATGTTCACCCATGTGCTTAGCCTGCCATCTGGGACTCTTTATCCCTTCAACTTAGTTATTTCTTGCCACATTTATTCATAATTTTTTCTCGAATCAAAAGATGGGGCACAAAATTCTCTTCTTGTACTATTAATGTGAAACTTTCTTGTCCTTTAATGGGAATCCTGTGTGCAAATAAATCCAAGGGCAGAATTTGGCCCAGTAAAAGAAACAATTTTCATTCTAATTTATTTCTTATTAACCTTTTCTGTTTCCTTAGGCTATGGCCGAACCAATTCTATCATCTCTGAATTTTTATTACAAGGTTACAAAATTCTTTAGAATTGTCTCCAAATGATAAACATCCTCTAATTTTCATCTTGCCTCCCCATTTTCAGAGGGGTTCCTAACCTTAGATTTCTTCATCTTATTTTAAGCATTTATTTTATTAAGCGCTCATTGAGCTAGAGGAATAATGAGAAGAGAGGATGAAATAAGATCTCTTGCTATCCTCAAATTGATAACTTGATTGGAAGGCCCATTTTTCATCATTTTCTTCCATTTATCCAGAATGTGTCTTTAAAGGATTAGTAAATAAGTAAAAGGAATGCCCCTTTCATTTCTTCTCTTCTGTGTTCTTCTTGTCAATGCCTTTCTGTAAGTCCTGTATAGAGGGTCCACTCTCTATGGATTGGAAATTTTCCTTTGGTTCTTTTAGTATCTTAAGGTTTCTGTTGTTAGACTTACAGTGTTGGTACATCGCAAGCAGTACTATTTCAAATAGCTAAGTACAGTTCCCGGAAGGCTCAAGAGAATTTCACTAGTGACTTATAGGCTAACTTACAATCTTCCATGTAGGAGGAAGAAATGGCAGAGGCCTACAGATTTTGCCTAGTGGTCTTCCATGGGGGAAATTTTCCAAGACGTTCAATTTTCATTGAGGTCAACCAGCCGTTAGGATGATTTGAGTGCAAAGTAATATAGGGCAGTGGAAAGAACACAGGCTCTCAAGTTAGAAGACCTAGGTTCAGATTCCATCTCTGACACTAATTACCTTCATGACCTTGAACAAATCACTTAACTTCCCTGGGCCTTAGTTTCCTCATCTGTAAAATGAGGGGGTTGGACTAGATAGCCTCTGAGTTACTAGTCAGTTCAAGATCTATGATCCTTTGATTCAACCTGGACTAAAATCTCAGCTTTTTTTTTTTTTAACTATCCAGATGACCTTGGACAAAGTACAATCTCAGATTCACTTTCCATAGAGTGAGGAAGTTGAATTTGATGATCCATAAAGTCTCTTCCAGCTCTAAATTCTCTGATCCTATGAGAGAAAGGTGATATGATTTGGGTTATGATCACCTCTAACCAACAACCTAGAGTTTGGGGGATGTATTTTTTTTTTAATTCAAAGTTCTTTCCCCTCTCACAGTTGAAATCTCATTAACTTACTTTCCTTAGGATAGCTTTCTCTGAAGTAAAATAAGAGCAAATTGAGTCTCAAACATTTATATCTAATTAGTTGGAGTCTCTTAGTACCTTAAGCAAGTTTGTCCTTATGAGGCTCCTTTGGGTCCCCTAGTGTCCTGAATGAGTTAATGCAGTTGCAAGACATAACCTTGCTTACAAGGATCATACAGGCTCTTGAAGAATCTGACACAGTACAAAACTACTGAAAAAGAGAGTGCTCTGTTTGATGGGGTTCTTACCTTAGTCAAGATACTCTCTACACATTTTTGATAGTGGTATACTGGAGCTTCATTATAAAGTGATCTCTGGTAATCCATGTTGGGGCCCACCTTATAGGAAAAAAAAAAAAAATCTTTATAAGAAAACACTCTGGGAACCTTAGCAGCCAACTCTCTTGGATGAAATCCAAGATTTACCCACCTTCTGCTTTATTCCACTAAACAGAAAATAGTGCTAAAATGAAGATTCCAGTGCATTTCCACATGAAATTCATCATTCTTCTTCCCAATTAAGTACTTTAAAAGATAAAATGAGAATGAACAGGAATAGAAAATATTAAATTTTGTTTAAAATATACATATATGTTTGTATATGTGTACACACATTTTATTTTTAGCTAGTATTAGACTAATAAGATATATACATGTGTGTATATACATATATACATACAAAGATATATATGTGTGTATATACACATATACATACATATGTACATATATACTTGACCTCTGCATACTTATTCAAGAATTGCAAATGCTAGAATTTCTTTTTCCATTGAATAAGGCTAAGTTCAGGTTTCCAGTCTAGGCTATAGCTAGCTAACTAGTTATTCACACACACATATACATAAGAAATTCTCCTTTTCTTTTGACTCTGTGCCAGGATATCTTACTTAACCCAGAAACATGTCAAGTGAGACTATGCCCCTATATCTTATTCATTGCATCACTGAACAACTTATCACTCTAGTTGTACCTAGTTGTATCATAGAACATTATATAATTTTGATTTATGGATTTATTTGGGGGTAGAATTTAAAGCTACCTTCTATTTTACCAAGTCAAATGCTTTTAAATTAGCAATAGACAATAGCCACAGTGGTATTTTATATTCTTTACAATTTTCAGTAAAGTTGTGTTTATTCTGCTATAGAATATAGAAAGTAATCTGAAAAAAGGCTTTCCTGCTTAATTCTCATGTTTTCATAAAGGATATTATCCTATATATATGCCCAGACCACTCTTATAAGATTTTATAGATACAAGAAGGCGGGCAGATGATTCAGTAGCTACTGATGTCTTCCCAGTTGCCTTTTTTAAAGTCCCATCTTCAGTCTTTTCCATTATTTTTGCAATCTTCATTTCTTTAGGAAATATCTTCTAAAACACAGTATGAACCAGAAATATATAAAATATAGAATAATTTGTACCTTCTATGCTGTATCTTATTGTGTAGATTTTATAATTATATTCTTATCTTCTAGATGTGGATTATAGTTTTGTTTTGCTTTGTTTTTTGGAGAGGGGCAGGCAAGGCAGTTGGGGTTAAGTGACTTGCCCAAGGTCACACAGCTAGTAAGTGTGTCAAGTGTCTGAGGCTGAATTTTAATTCAGGTCCTTCTGACTCCAGGGCTGGTGCTCTATTCACTGCCCTCGGGTTCCAGTTTTAGGATACTTTTCAGGGTCTATTTATGATGCTGGTAGGTAGTTCTCTGGAGTCACTTCTATGACTCCGTCTTATTTTTGCCCCTTAGCATTTTTGTATATATTTCATGTGACCTGCAACTGAGCCCAAAATTAGCAGACATTAAGGGCAACAGATTAGGGAGAACTATTGGCTATCAATCTCATCCAATCTCATCCTTGTTATACCAAGAAAAAAATGTCCTCACACCCAGTACCTTCAGTTATTAGTGGTTAGCTACTATCTGCGTTTGGTATCTATTCAGTAATAATTAAAGCCAAATCCTTCACACGATTCACATTCTGTGAAAAGTAATGTCCACTGTTCCAACTTCCAAAGTTTGGGAGAGCCAAATTTGACAAAAATAAAAGTTGGTACGATTCAGCATATGTGTCCACAATGATAAAAATATAGAAATAAAAACTCTAAATTCCCCACTTTGGCATTTTGCAGGTTGGAAAGAGTTAACTGGTTTCCCAAACCAATCCTCCTTTTCTTTTTCTTCACCGACTGCTGAGATTTGCATAACTCTGAATACTCTGGTCCCAGTGAGACCAGTTGCTGGAAACACCTTATATCTCCGAACAAGGGCTGACCTACTGAGTTGAGTTTCGCAGGCCCTGGAAGTTCAGACAAACATCTGAACCATTCATAGAATCTGTGTTTATCTAAATGGAACTAAATCACCCATAGTTTTCCAGGGTTTGGTGTCTGCATCTGAGCTTTGGAAAAGAGGGAACCCTTTTAAGCTGACAGTGAAATCAATTCAGATGATTCTTTTCCTCATTGAAAGGGAGCTAATGGCCTGAAGAAACCCTTTACCTTGTCTGAATGCTACATTGGTTCTAACTGCTGCCACCTGGGAGAGTCGTCATCCATTACTCTTGAGAGCTGGGAGTCTGAAGCTTTGTACCATGAATACTACTCCCAACATCAGTGTTGGCACCTTGATCCATTTGCCCTAGACATTACCATAATAATGATATGACCTCCCCAAGGGAAGCTTTTTCAAATCGTAGGACCCTTGGATGGGCAATAGTGGTAGGGTAAGCCCACTGCAACTAACTTCTGGGAGAGGAACTCCATGTATGCTTTATCAGCTAAGTCATGTGAATTTGCCATTTTCACAGATTGGGTCTGACCCAACCCATCTATTTACATGAATTGTGCAACTACACTGTTCCTTTCTAGCTTATGATGATAATTTAGCCAAATTGAATTGCTTTACTTTTTGTATAAAAAAAGTATTAAGAGCCAAAATGTAAAGTAATTGTTGTTTTCAATAAAGATAAATCTCCTCAAATTTTTTTCCTTAAAAAAAAAAAAAACAGTTCCACACTTTTTTTTTGCCAAACTTCAGTGAGTCACATTACTGTCAATTACACGCCCTTATGTATTACAGCCACTAGGCAACTATCCAGGAAAACACAAGTCTGAAAATGCTTCTGTTTCAAGAAAATTAAATTCATGATTGCTCCTCCTATGGGCAAGCAGAACAGGCAGGAAGTTTCTACCTTTTATTTATTTAATTATTTTTGGCAAGAGAAAGGGATAAGACCTTGTTTGTTTTTCATGGATTAAATAGTGACTCTTGATATCTTGATATCTTAATACCAAAACCCAGGTCTAAGAACTTGGTTTCTAAATGGTTTTTTTTTTTTTGTACTAGATGCATGTTACAAAACACGGGTTTATGTTATAAAACACAGCACCCACAATGATGAGTCATGTCAATGCCAGTGCTGGTGTCACTGGAGAAGCCTGGTAGAAACAAAATAGAGAAAAAAAGATTTAGCCTTTTCTCTTGGAAATGAGTTGATAAGGGCAGCGATATCTCTTCTTTGTAGAAGCCAGACCTTTGCAGGCAGACAGGAAAAGACTGTCAGGAGCTCTATCTATACACAACTGCTTTTGAGCTAAAGCATCCTGCTCATCCATCAGTGAGAGAAGAACAGAAGTATTTGTCATATAGATTCTTCATGAGGATGCTGCAGTATCAAAAGTCCCCCCACGACTTCAGAAGAAGTGATCAATTGGGGGTTGGTTACTTTGGTCATTAGGAAAAGTATTAAAATCATCTGTTTTTTACATTTCTTTTGGGAACAACCTTAACTTTTAACTATATTTACGATTAATTCTTACAGAAGACACTTAATAATTAACTAATGAAAAAGTACATCTCCCTGTCTTCTTCATTTCAACTGCTAGTAAGTACCGATATTTATGAGATCAAAGGTTGTGAGGCAGCTTGAAACTGTAATGGACAGAGCACTGCTCAACTTAGATATTGGCAAAAATCAGAGTTAAAATCTTGCCATAGCCACCTGGGCAGATCATTTAACTCCTTCATGCCTCAGTTTCCTCATCTGCAAAATGAAGGGATTGAACAATGGTCTCGAAGGCTCCTTCTAGCTCTAAATCTGCAATCCAATAAATTGTGTCAAATAAACTTTTTTCTTCATGGAAGAGTGCCAAATGATTCACAGTATAATAATAGTATCTAAAATTTCAGTGCTTTACATATATTATCTCATTTTATCCTTACAACAGCTCTGTTAGGTAGATGCCATTATTATACTAGTTTTATAGATTTAAAAAAAAACTGAGGTTGAAAAAGTTAACTTACCCAGGATTACATGGAGAGTGAATGTCTAAAGGTAAGATTCAAACTCAGGTCTTTTTAACTCCAAGGCTAGGATTCTATCTGCTTTGTCACCGCGATCTACAGGATCATAGGTTTATGGTTTCCAGGGATCTTAGTCATTTAGTCCAGCTCCCTCATTTTAAGGATGAAGAAACTGAGACCTAGGGAATTATAATTTGTCCATGTTCACAACTATAGTAAGGCATAATATGCCAGGATTCTAATGTGGTTCCTTGGTCTCTATTTGGTCATTGTATTTAATGAAGAGAAAGTAACAAAGTCATGGGTACCTAACAGAGTGCATTGATGTTTGTGTATTGCACCACAGGAAAGCAAAGGGCTATTATCTTTTCTTTGGATGCTGCAGTTGGGGAATGTAGCTTTTTATCTTGAGCTCTTCTGTTCTTTGCTTCAATGGGGCAAGAAAGAGAAGGGAACATACACTAGAATTATCAGTGATTCCTTTGCCTAGATCTTTTGGACATTATTATGCTCACAGAATCTTAGAACTGGAAGAGAGAGCCCACATGGTTATGTTACAAGTGAGCTAAGGTGGCTCAATGAAGGACATAGGGATCATTTAATAGCACAACTAGGATAAGAACCCAGGACTTTTGACTCTTATTCCAATGCCCTTTCCCCTTGCTCATGCTGTCTTAATGTTTTCCTTTAAAATGCCATTTACCTGGATCTTCTTGGGGGAATCAAAGCAGTTTTCCAAACCCAGACCAGTGACTGAAGGGCAGATGTTCATTCTGGGCAATATGTCCCCAAATCATTTTTCCTTTTATTGGGAATAATTTATTCAGTGCCTGATAAATTCCAGATATGCTGAAGAGGAGGCTTTAAATTGTGTTCCTGTTGATGCTCCTATATCAAGTTTATATTAGTTTTTCCTCTGACATTCATGAATGGGTCAAGGCCCTTAAGTGGACATAGAGAGTAAGTGAGGAATTATTTTTCAATAAAGTTTTCCCTGCCTCTCTGAGTTTTTGATGTTTTGGTTTTTGTTTGTTTTTTGGAGGGGGGAAGGCAAGACAATTGGGGTTAAGTGATTTGCCCAAGGTCACATGGCTAGTAAGTATTAAATGTCTGAGGCTAGATTTGAATTCAGGTCCTCTTGACTCTAGGGCCAGTGCATTATTCACTGTACCACCTAGCCACCCCAAATTCTATGAGTTTTAAAAAGTGCTCTTATGATTTAAATTATGTTTATAAATGTGACAGTTAACACTGGGAGATCTTTCAGACAGAAAAGCAATCCTTTCTTACCATTTTCATACCATTTTATGTAGAAAATTTTAAAGCTTAAACTTTACTTTTTTTGTTTTGGGGTTCGGGGTTGTTTTTGTTGTTTTTTGCTTTTTGGAGGGCAATTGGGGTTAAGTGATTCGGAGTTAAGTGACTTGCCCAAGGTCACATGGCTAGTAAGTGTTAAGTATTTAGGGCCATATTTGAACTCCTGACTTCAGGGCCGGTGCTGTGTTCATTGCACCACCTAGCCGCCACCAAACTTCACTTTCTTTACACTGAAGTTCATTGAATCATAGATGTAAAATTAGAAGTGGTCTTAAACAGTATCTAATTGAGTTCCCCTTTAATTTTCTTTTTTTATTATAATCAAGCAACAGACATACACATTTCACTCTTCAAAGAGGAATCATAAGCTTCTCATGCTTTTTTTAAAATAAATAAATATATACAAATATTCAACATGGTAGAAACAAAATCATCCTTTTAGTTTGAATTCTCTTTTGAACTTCTTTTTTTATTTTAATCAAAATATTTTAAATACTTTATTAACTTTTTTTTATTCCTATCACTACTCACTATCCCCCTACCCCACCACAAATTAGAGGCCATTCCTTATTTTAAAAAAATATAGTAAAATCAAGCAGAAAGCTCCAGCATACTGACCATGATCCTTGGATATTGTCATCTGACTTGACATCATGTTTGGGATTCCTGTACTTTATTAACCACCCTATCACTGAATCCTAAGAACCTCCAGGCCATCCTGTCTACCTGGAAGCTGAACCTTCCAATTTGTGTTGCTTGCTCTAGAATATAAACAACTTGAAAATACGGAGCTGTCTCACTCTTCTGCTTGTATCCCCAGTGCTTGGCACTTGAAAACATGATAAAGAAGCTCTTTTTCCTTTGTTTCTTAATGTCTGGAACATATATGTCTTATTCTGCACCCCTAGTCTATTACCTCTCTGCTAAGAGGTGGGAGACATGCTTCACCATTCATCCTTTGAAGTCATGAATGACTATTGCATTGATCGGTGTTCCATCTTCATTTTCCAAACGAGACAACAGAGGCTTGGAAAGGGCCGTAATTTCATGGGGAATAAATGATGGAGGTAGGATTTAAACCCAGATCATCTCACTGCAAATAACAGTCAGTCGTGAAGCATTCATTAAGTGTCTACTTTGTGTCCGGCACTGTGTTAAGTGCTAAAGACACAAAAAAAGACAAAAACATAATCCCTGCCTTCAGAGAGCTCCCATTCTAATAGCCGACACAACATACGAACAACTGGATACATTATAGACACACATGTATGTATGAATGTACACACACATATAGGTGTGTATGTATATATATAATAAAATCATGTTATGTATTACATACTATAAATACGTATGCATGTACATATATGTGGAGAGAGATTTGTATATTTGTGTGTGTGTGTGTGTACAGATACACAGACTAGACGAAAGGTCATCTCAGCGAAAAGACACAAATAGTAGAGGTGATTGATTAAGGGCAGCTACAGAAGGTCAAATTTGAGCTGACCCAGTGCTCTTTCCACCTTGTAGCTAATAAGGTGAAGACATGGCAAAGTGGATAGAAAAGTGACTGTGACCATGGACAAGTTATCTAACCTTCCATTGACTCTAGGCAACTCTTGAAGACTGTAAGTCACAGAAGAGTTATTGATCTGCCTTGGTGATGACTGTTTTTTTCTGTATACAAGTGAAATCACAGGTTACTCCCCTCCTTCACCTCCCATAATAGATGACTGTTCATTTGGGATAAGTTAGAGAAATAGTTTTCACTTTTTGGTCTCAGGACTGTTTCGTGCTCTTATAAATTATTGTAGATCCCCCAAAAAGCTTTCATTTATATGGGTTATATCTGTTAGTATTTACCATATTAGAAATTGAAACATTTTACTGTTATTATGAAAATAGTTTTGACTTCATGGACAGCCTGAAAAGGTTACTGGGACCCCAAGGGGTCCACTGGCCATACTTTAAGAACAACTGAGCTAAAGGATCATATTAGCATTTAGATTCTACTTTTTATCCCATTTGTCTCAGTGAATTTTTTCAATTAACTATTACTCCTCAAAAACAGTGTGATTTTTTCATGGGATAAATAAAAAAACAGACAAAATTCACCCCATGCCACTGAAGTCAATGAGAGGACCAGGAATAGAAATTGGTCTTCCCACCTTTAGGCCCAGTCCTCAAAATTGTGAATTGTTCTGTTTCCCTGATTTCCATATGATCTACAAGACATGGAAAATGATAGAATGTGAAACTTTGCCTCCAGGCCTGTGTTACAGGGATACTATTCCTGTGAATTAAAACAATTTTCATTCTTCTCTTTCTCTTCTTTTAATGCATTATTACTTCTAACAAAGAGTCTCTTATTTTTTAATGAGCCTAAGATATAAGGTGTCTTGATCCCACTGGGAAAAGCTATACTAGCAAGCTTCACCAAATAGATGTTATAAAATAATAACTGACATTTATTTAGTGCAATTTTACAAATCTCACTTGATTCAATCTTCAGAAATAAGGCTATGCTATAGGTGCTGCAGGTAATTTTCCCATCTTATGGATAAGGAAACTGAGGGCACTTTAAGGGACTTTCCTAGGGTCATACAGCTAGTGTCAGAAGGGGGCCTTGAAAATCCAGGTTTTCCCCACTCCAGGTCCATCCTACCTTCTCCATTGAAAGATAGTTTAGAAAAACAGAGGCTGGTGAGCAGTGTGTTAAAGTTCCAAGTTTGCAAATGAAATTTTGCAGGTATCTCACTCCACCACAGCCTTCCTTAAACTGACTTTCTATCTATACTAGGATGTACCTCATCGTGGTGGTCACCTAAAAGAACTACAAGAATTAAGTTCTTCCTGTTCCATTAGAAAAGGACAGTTAATTAATTAGTCCTCCTTGTTGTTCCTTATGGAAATAAGACTTTCCCCCAGGTCCAAAGTTATTGTGGATTCTCAATTGGCACCTATAATAGAAGATGCTTTTCTCTTCCACCCTGAGATTTTTACAGGTGAAGTGCAGACTGATGTTTATACCCACTGATGTTTATACCCACTGAAACGTATGTACCACAAATGGGGATGTGGGCAAAGCATAGTTTGGGAGTTCGGCCAGCTGCTCTAACGAAGAGGCCTTCTGCTCAGGATTCCTTAGGTAGATTTGTGTGTATGTGTGTGTGTATCTGTGTACATGCATGTATGCATTTTGTACAGAAAAAAAACATTGAGACTTGAGGTTTTTAATATTCACAGTTCATTGTGCTAAAGCACACAGTCGATTTTGCAGTCAGACATTGATGCCAATAAAAGCCCACGTTTCTCTCCAATATTTTGTCAATTCTTTTTCGATAATTATGAGGTAGAACATCTCTAACAGGCATTAAGCTCTCTTTTTACAGATTGGTCCATAATTGGTAGCTTTTCCCACTTTAAAATGGAGTCATTTATGTAACACTTTAAGTTTGCTTTTCTTATTCACCGGTTATCTAAACTATATCTCCTCCTTTACCTATTGCTGTGGATTGAGAGAGTCTCTTATCACTCCTTTGCTGCTGTTCAAAATGCTAGTCCTTTGCAAGATTGATATATATCTGAGTTTGGGTTGTTTGGGGTTTTGAGTATTTTTGGTGAAATTATGTTGAGTCCTAGCACATAATCACTCCTTTCAAAGGAATCTTCCCATAAGCATCAGCTGATTCATTAAATTTTGCAAGAGATTGGCATCAAAGACAGGGTAGAATGTGTCACACACAGCCACCATTGCCCCATTGGCAGCACCATTGTCTACTGCAGACAGGCTGGATCTTGAATGTAGAAACTAGACCCCTGTTTCTGTCACCACCACTGATTGCCTTTATGACTCAGCTACTTCCTCTCTGAAATGAAAGCAATAGTGCTTTGTATCATGCAGCTTGCTATAGAAGGATGAGGAATAATATTGCTTCGCTCCTCTGTAAAAGTGCTTAAAGCATCTTAGATAAAAAATTCTCTTCAAATATCCAATTATAATTCAATGGTAAATGGCTTTTTAAAAAGTAACTAACCCCTAAAGGGACCAGTCAGTCTAAATGAAAAAGCTAGTTAGGGAAGGGGAAAAAAAGTAAGTATATCGAAGGACATGAGAAATGATAAGGAGAATTATAGGGCCACTCAAAGATGAGCCTTTCATCTGGGCCGTCCCAAGAAAAGGGGAGTCTGGGACAAATCACAATGTACTTAGGGAAGGAAATGGACTTTCCCATCTAATCTAATATGAATATATTAAGTGCCTACTCCATGCAAGGTACTAGAGATGTAAAGACAAATTAGCCTCAAGGAAGTTATATTGACTGTGATGATATAATATGTAAAAAGAGAGGAATCATGTAGAAAACTACAGAATAACTTGAAGACAGAGGGAACACTAATAGCATATATGGAAAAGCTTTGCCATAGGAGATGGCACTTGAGGTTAGCCTTGAAGCTGGTTAGAAATTCGAAGAAGAACAAGGATGAGATGCATTCCAGACAATACTTTGTACTTAGCAATTTGCTATGGTAGAGCCTTCCCTTATTTAATATTTTCATATAGGTGAAATATGTGTTTAAAAAGCATTAAGGATAGTCATTGAGAGAAGATGGTGGGAAATTGAGATTGGGGGTATGAGAGAGAGCCAGGGATATCTGTGTTTTCTAGATGAAGCAGAAAGAGTAGAGAAATTGAGTTAACACCAAAGCTAAATGCCTTTGTTCTCTGTAATCTGTTGCATTGATGCAGCTTGTCTCTTCATGTCTTGTGATGGATTAAGCTGCTTGATTCCCATAGTCATGTAGCTCCCAAACAGATGATTTGCCAGACCTCTATCTATACTTACCCCTCAAAATGACCACTGGGCCTGAGGAGCAAAATAAAAGGCTTTCAGACTCATGGGGACATTGTACTGGTTTGCAATTCTGAGTTGCATGTTTTGCCATTTTTAAAAATGGAAAGAATCTTCTACCCCAAAAAATATTGCTGGGGGGGTGGGGTAATACATAAAAACCTCATGGTGTTGTACTATCTTTCAGTTCCTGTTTGATTAGACAATTTAGATAAATTTAGATAATTTTTTGTTTTATCAATGGTTTATTCATGCCATGTGGAAATGGATTATTGAAACAAAATGCAAAAATTAGCCTGTTAAGAGCAAACTTGTGTGTGTGTGTATTCTATATGACTGGGAACAATCTTATTTGAAAGCAGCAACTGCACTATAGAACGTTGGGCATGTAAATTTAGACTCATATCAAATGTAATTTTTCAGAAATGAATAGGTTTAAAGATTCACTTAAAGAACAAAAGTATTAGCTGGTGGTAAGGAATTCAAATTCTTTCATTCATTCAAAAATTAGTTACTGAACATTTACTAAGTACAATCAAATATATCTACTAAGCACAATGCCTGGGACATAGTAGGCTTTTAATAAATGCTGGTTGATTGACTGATTACAAGGCACCAGGTCAAATAGTAGAAGCCCTAAATCTCAAATGTTCCCAAGAGTTAGTTTGGATGGAAAGAGAGCTCAGCTATACTTATTCAGGAAAGAGTCAACCACAAATATTATCTCTACTTGCTAAAAACTAAGCATTCATTGAAAAAAAGTGATTCTTTCTAGCAGCTTTAAAAAAATTCAAAGATTGTATGAAATTTGTTTCTCTTTGTTCAAGTTAGAACTGTCCCAAGGGTATAGAAAATCTAGACCCTCCCTGCTGGACTTGTACTTAGACAGTCCCTGCTTCTGTAAAGATAAGCTAGAACAGTGACTCAGGCAGGAAGTGGGTGGAGATGGAGGTGGTTAGAGAAGACCTGAGGCTCTGATACAGATGATCAATTCCTCATAAAAATATCAAGGCAAACTAGGGCAAGGCAATGGTGGGGAGAGCTGCCTGGCAACAACAGACCTTCCCCCCTCAACACAAACCCCTCAAATTACATCTTGTCTTCTGATGACTCTATCTCTTAACTTCCCCAGCAAGGTTACTTTTGATTGTAATTTTAAGGAGTTTTCACTGGCAAATAGTTCATTGTCAGTCTCTAACTTATATAAACCTACATATCTAGATATATTTAAGGAATGGGGTGTTTTGCCCCCAGGACCTTCCCACCACTAGAGATAGCCCTATGCCCATGGCACTATATATGGAAGATACTTTCCCAGGTGACCTTAAACACTATTGCAAGGGTTTGGGCTTTGCCTAACCAGTTGGGGATTGTAACTGTAGGTTCACAGTTCAACTCCCATAGCAGGCTGAAAAATTATTTTCAAAGTAGTTTGTAACCAGTGGAATAGAAAACCTACTGTGTAATATCTCAGGTAGCAAAACCAGTGTCACTGGGATCATGCTTGCTGAATGAACTCTGATTATTATGAAGCGAACTCTGTTGTGGGAAACCCATGTGGCATCAAAGTCTGTCATCACTTTACTAGCAGGTGTTATGGGCATCAGATCGAAAGAGAGAAAGGTATGGGAAGGCACTGCAGATCTATTCAAATAGAGAAACAATAAGGGAAAGAAATATAGCAAAAGGTTATTCAGAGCATTTTGGCTTTTCTAAAAATGTGACAGATTTTTTTAAGACAGAGATTAAAACAGATATGGTTTGCATTAAGTGACTTAAAATGCTCACTCTTCATTTTATGGACTCAAAGAAAATGTGACTATTGGCCAATTACTTTTCAGGGTAGTCGAAGAAAACATAAATGAGATGAGTTTTCTGGGATAATTATTTACATTCATGTGGCGCTTTAGAGGATATTATTATCGTATTTAATCCTTCCTCAAAACAGCTTCGAGAGGTAGACAATTTTAGAAATGTATTGGCATATTTTGACTTTACATCATCTACATGTTCCAAAATATCCCACCCCATCCCTTCCCCAAGAACTATCCCTGTAACAGAGTATAATCGTATACTGGCCTTACAGTCTATAAATCTTGCATTCAAATCCTCCCTCAGATACTTACTAGCTGTGAGACTCCGGGTAAGATATTTAACCTCTGTTTGCCTTAGTTTCCTCATCTATGAAATGGGGATGATACTAGCACCTACCTCCTAGGGTTGTTGTGATGATAAAATGAGATAATGTTTATGAAGTTCTTTACGGACCTTTAAATGCCATATAAATGCTGGCTAAAATGCAGGTGTTCCATTTCAGAGACTCGTATTCTCATATATATTCCTCTTTTTCTGTTCTAATTTGTAAGTGAACTTTTGGGGATTAATAACTGAATTCAGACTTAAAAAAAAAGACATGACAAACTTGAGCTATTTTGCAATTTTACTGAGGGCCTAGTCATTGGCATCTCTCCTGAGGCCTTTGGCATTTACTATGTAGAGTAAGTTGGTAATACCTGTTGCAGGGTGTTGGTTAGAAATGATTGCAATATATAATTTTTGTTAATTAATTTACATAACTCATATGTGTTTATCCATATAAATGACTTACACCATCATTTTTTAAACTATAAACATACATACTCTTTAGTCCATAAGAACCTATCAAAAATATCTCCTTTGCTCAGCCTCTTCTCTTCCATGGTGGCTCCAAGGTCAAAATGAAGTTCATTCCCTTTGTTACATCTGACTGAAGCAAGAAAGACAAAAGGCATTTCAATGCCCCTTCCCACATACAGAGGAAAATTATGTCTTCTCCTCTTTCTAATGAGCTGAGACAAAAGTACAATGTCCACTCCATGCCCATTTGAAAAGATGATAAAGTCCAGGTTGTCTGAGGACACTGCAAAGGACAGCAAATTGGCAAGGTAGTCCAGGTTTACAGGAAGAAATATGCAATCTACACTGAGCGTGTGCAGCGGGAGAAGGCTAACGGGCATTCATCCCAGCAAGGTGGTTATCGCAAGGCTAAAGCTGGACAAAGATCGCAAAAAGATCCTTAAACAAAAAGCCAAATCTTGCCAAGTAGGAGAGAAAAAAGGCAAATATAAGGAAGAAACTATTGAGAAAATGCAGGAGTAAAAATTACATGTAATTAAATTTCTAGAATGAAAAAAAATATATCTCCTTGGCAAATATTGTTCAAGATACTGTGCTAGATGTTCTAGAAGAATCATGGTATAAGATACAGCCAGATCCATAATAGTGTGGTGGATGGGTCTTTCTCAGCAGGGAGATTTCATTTTCCCCTACATAGGGTGTTCTCCATTACTCTCCCAACCAACCAGGACCACCGCTTGTCCCCATATTATGACCGCCATCTCTAAGCTTGGCCTCTGAGCCCTTCACCAGCCTGCACCACTTCTGACAGACCGCTGGGTCCTATTTCCATTGTTCTCTTTCCCCAGGCCTACCTTTGTTCCTAGACTCTCAGCTAGACTGGTTCTTCTCTCATGGCATGCCTACATCATTATAGAACCATTCTTTCAACTGCTGGTGAGCTTCCTTCACCCTCCCATGTACCCACTCAAGTGTTTTTGCACCAGATGAAAAAATTTTCTGGGTCCTGTTCTAAATTGCTCCATAAAGTATTACTCTTAAAGGGCCAGCTGGTTGCTTTCATGAACGTTGGGTCCCCAGCTGTTAATTCAAGAAAGAATAGCTTGGCCAGTTACTGGGATTGTCTCTGGGAAGTTGGAGCCATAATTAATGACACATGTCACCTGATGACAAGTTTAATGGCCCACAAAATTCTAGCTCTCAGGATTCCAACTTGATTTTTTTGGTTCCCTGAACAACCCAACAGGATATTGTAAATGTATCTCCTTCAGACCAGGTGACTAAAATGGTTGTTTAAAATTCTGAAAAAAACATTACATTTATAAGA
The DNA here is from genome assembly GCA_028646515.1 of Pseudochirops corinnae. NCBI lineage: Eukaryota > Metazoa > Chordata > Mammalia > Diprotodontia > Pseudocheiridae > Pseudochirops > Pseudochirops corinnae. The sequence continues at coordinate 96,242,833 of CM053589.1, forward strand.
CATGGTCCAGTGATTTCTTTTTCTTTAAAGCTATTGCTGCTGCTGCTGCTGCATGCATTCAAACCTAGAAGTCCAGGCTGGAGCCACCTGGAACAGAAATGAATGAATGAATGAATAAATGAATGAACAAATGAGTGAACTAACTAATCATTTAATAGAATGAAAAAGAATTTCTTTATTCCCTACCCTGTGCCAAGCACTGTGCTAAATATGAGGTATACAACTACAAAAGCAAAGATAGTCCCTGACCTCAAGGAACACTTAGGGGAATAGTAGTGAGGAAAAGGTACTTGGGTCCTAAAAATTACTTGATAGTGAGCAGAAGTCAAGAGTTGCTCTCACTTATTTTGTAGTCATTGTTTGGTCCCTCTGTTGTATGAGGAGAAGGAAAAGGATGTATTTTTTTACTTTTTTCATTTTTAAAAAAAAAATTCAAAGACATAGCATTTGTAGACAGATTATCAGGTATACTATTCCATGTGCACAGAATTTGCTAGGATACCAAGTGGAAATGTACCATTTTGCTCTTAGGCACGTAAAGGGAGGCATCTAAATTATGAAGACTTCCTATAGCCATGTCATAGAAAATGCCAACGTATAAACAAATCAGAAAATATTCTTTATGAGATCCTCTCATGTGACCTGCATGGCTTCAGATATTTATTTAAGATTAACCATTATGATCCTTCTTCCTCAGTAAAGAAAATTCTGAAGGAAGCAGGTTTCTGCAAGGTCCTCTCTTGCTCCCCTGTATACAGCTTTTTAACTGAGTATAGGGTGTGACTTTGAGATTTAAAATTGCACTAGCAAGCCTCAACTTGTATGGAAAAGTGGCAACTTCTTCATGCTTCTTTGGAAATAAGTAAGAAGCAATAACAATAACATGCCTTACACCCCCCTCCCCAAAGTTCCTGAGTCTCCTTCCAAAAGTCCTAGTTTGCTATTTCTCTTCCCATTGATTATGGGATTAGTTGTTAATCTGTGTATGTGTATGGAGGTTGACAACTTTGAGAGCCTGCCTGAAACTGTCCTTTTTTTCCTGAAAAAAAAAAAAGAATAACAAAACTAGCTTGAAAGGAGAATAGTCTTTCATAGGCACCCATAACACTTCCTCATCAGAAACTAGTAGAAAATCTAATACTCTTTCTGTGAGGGTAAGGCCCTCAACAGGGCACCCTAGGACAGCCCTCTTGTTTTACCCCACAAAAAGCTTAAGTTCCCACAGGCCTTTTTGTGTTGATTCCATGAGAAAGGTTTCTCACATTCCTGCTTGTGAAATGTGTCACTTCAATTCCTGAGATAGCCTTTGTGCAAATCGCCATTTGTACAGTGTTTATCAGCTGATTCAGTGACCAAGCTTGGCCCCAATGAAAAGATGAGAAAATGTCCCCCCTTTCCTTGTTTGCAGAGGTGGAGGACTATGGGTATAGAACACTGAATATAATGTCAGGTTCAAGCAATGTGTTTGTTACTTTGGTTGAAATTGTAGAGATGGCCGTGGAAAGGAAACAAGGAAGGAGGCATATATTCTGTAAATGAAAGTGATAAAAACAAGTTATATAAATAAATCTTTTTTTTTTTTTAAGAAGAAGCTAATTTAAGTCTTCAATGTCCTTTTCTGTGGGTGGGGTTTTAGACAACCTTTTCTGTTGACAGATTTAGTGAATAACCTTATGTTGGAAAGTTCTCTTGAGATAGATTCATACATACATAAAGGCCAATAGCATCAAAGGGAACCAGTGCTGAGGGAAAAGGCATATCTTTAACATTTAAGGTGGGAGTAAAAGAGCTTTTACATTTCATATTTTATAGAGTTCTTTGACAGATTTTGTCTTTTTGTTTATTTGTGGTAGGCCAACTGTCTTAGGCCTCTTGGTGCCTGAACTCTCAGAGCTGCTTTCTGTATTGAGGATGAAAATGCGGTTTGTTTTTTTTCCCAGCTTTTTCCCCAACTTTCTAAATAGAGTTGGTGAGACTCACTTCTGAAGACATAAAGAATAAGTGCTATTTACTCATGGATCGTGATATATGTTTACCTCCCAAATTTACAATTCAGTGCACACACCTCAAATATGTGAACAGAATGTTTTTAGATATATTTTTAGGTGTAAGTTGTGATACTACAGGAAAGGTATCACTCTAAGTAGTTAAGTTTAAAAAAATGTCAAAATTGAATTGGTAACTTTATCCAGAAGGGCTCACAGTTGCTAAAAAGCACAAAGGATTTGGGTGAGGCTAGCTTGCTGTTCTTTTTCTCTGTCCCTGGAGTTCATAGTAATTATCATTATTGTTATTATTTTACTATTTATGGAGCTTCAACATTCTCTCAGCTCGGTGGGCTCATGATCCAAATTAGACAGATGTTCAAATATTAGCATGTGACTCGAGGAGGGAAACACAGGGGATAAGTATGACAGCAGCATGTTTATAGTATTCAGGTACTTGGTGGAGGCTAGCAATCCAAGAAGTTCTTACTTTTGGCCTCTTTTCTGGCAAACATGTATCAACATTCCAGAACTGGCACACCATGTCAATGTGATTGACGGTTTCTAAGCAAGAAGGTTCCAGGGCTGGAAGAGTAGAAGTTACATGTCAGGACTGAGATGTCCTGGCAGAGTTGTAAGATGCCTACGTAGTGCCTTTTCTCCAAAAAAAATGTAAAAATCCCTTAAATTTCCAAGCACCTCAGAATTTGGGGAAAAATTCCCGTTAAGAAGATGTCATGATGGACAGCGTGCCAGAGGTCAGATTTTCCTTTTACTTCCCAGTTGAATATTTACCTTGTTTCAAATAAATATAACTTGAACTCAGTAAATCATCCCACCCCTAGGAACACATTAGTTTTGTCATCTGCTACTTCACTTTGTTGAATGTATTATTGTTTTGGTTTTTTTTTAAGTACAGAAAGTCACTGTGGTGTGTTAGTAAGAATTATGTATGGCATGTGGTTTCTAAGAGGGAATCATGACATGACTTTCAGAATTACAGGCAAGTTTAATTTGGCATCCATATCTCTTTCTGAGATTACTAGCACTATGACATGCCTTTCTTGACTGCCAAATGCACCTGTGATTAAAGAACACAGAGTAGGATCAGGATTAAGAAACCTCTCTCAAGTAGCTAATAATTCATTTGGAGTACCAGCTTGCTAAATGACAGTTTAGGTATTTGAATATCCTGGCACTGTTTGCCCATTCTTCACATTTCTTATATAAAGATGGCAGTAAGTATGAATGCCCCTTTCCTCCAAATGGTTAGAATTGACAGGATGTTTCTTTCATGTTTCCATAGCGTTGTTAATTGTAGTAAACAGAATGAGGATAATGGTTAATTTTTCTAAGCACCCTAGGTTTTTTTATGATGTGTAATGACAAAATGGTTCTACTTTGCAAAAAAGAAGCTATTTTTCATTGTGGAGACCCAAATTTCATTATCAAGGTTATATTTACAATCATAGTGCATCATGGCATATTTGCAACCCTGTGTGTTGTATGATTGTGTTGGTCTGTGTATTTGCCTCTTCCTAAAATAACTTTAAAATTAAAGGAATGAACACTACAGGTAAAATATCCCACTGTTCAGTATTACCCTAGAGAGTAAACTGTACTTTGCCACCACCAAAAATATAATAAGGGATATTCATATATTTGAAAAATGTCTATGTCTTACCAAATTATCCATTAATTGTACCACCGTTTGGGTGGCATCATTGTTTTCATTAGTGAGCCAAATGTGACCTCACCATGCTTTCCAAATGCCTCTTTTTTCCCTGTTGCTCTTTCATTGGTACCTCATGTTGATATATGTTGACCAATCAAAGCAAACAGGATGTTTTCCCCTTTGGCCCATGTTCTCTAGGCAGTTGTACCAGGTGCACTCAGTCCCTTGTGTGGGTGTTGGATAAATCTGGACCTTGATGGCCTCACACCTTTCCACTGGCACCACCACACCCAACTTTGCTATGTTTAATACTAGTCTCTTTTTCTCCCCTTCTCACCTGATCATTGCTCCTGACAGGAAAAAAAAGTTGTCTTGGTATTGAGTCTGTTGATTTTGAAGTCCACCTGAAATAGTATGAATTCAATACCATGTGATTTCTTAGTTACACCTATAGTAGTTGGGAGGATTGTTCATTGTGTTCATCTGAATAATAAGTATATCCCACATGAGGGTGTCTTTCAACATTCAATAAATATTTTGTTGAACACCTACTATGTATAGGGTTATCCACTCTTCGACCCTTCTCCCCACTTCTGATCCCTAGAGATATTCTTCTCCCTGAAGCTGTTTCTATGAAGAGAAAGGTTTGCCAAGTCAGTCACTCAACCTGATGGTTATAGCTTTGAAACTTTGTTTTGTTTTTCCTACAATCTCACCTTTCGTTCAAGTTGGTTTGCTCAATTCCTTTGACTGAAACACTTGGCAACAGACTTTTCCACTCAGGCAGATAATTAATCAGACTCTGACTGCAACTTCTTTTTTTTTTTTTTTATTTGCTCATTTACTTTTTATTTACAAGATTCAGTTCCACAATCATTTGAGTTTCAGATTTTCTCCCCTCCCTTCCCCCCCCCCCCATGGTGGCATGCAATCATGTATAGGATCTGCAAATAGTTTCACATTGTACAATAGTTTGGTCATATAGAAGGACTGTAACCAATGAGTGATCACTGGGAAAAGAAAAAAAAAAAAAAAAACCAAAACCAGAGATAAAAGAGAACGATAACGGGTTTTGCTTCAGTCTCCATTTAAACTATAGTCTTTCTATATCTTTCTCTGAGTTTAGGTATCTCCTTCCTTCTTGAGGCTTGTAGAGTTGTCTTTAGCTGTGCATTGTTGAGGATATCTGACTGCAACTTCTGAAGTTCTCGTTGAAGTATGAAAGGATGGTTTCCAAGGATCAGGAAGCCTGGTGGGTCTCCTCTTTGTCTCTTAGAGTCAGCATCTCCTAGGAAGGGAAACCCACGAAGCCCTTTCTTCTGTAGCCCGAGGGACCAAGATTTATCAGATCTCTTCTGAAGTCATGTCTTAGTTGCTCCACCATGTTTCTTATAATGGTGTTTGAACATTTTGAAAGTAAGGTTGGAGAATGTGAAACTAAGCTAAAAGCTTTGTGGGAAAATGATTATTCTGTTTTCAAGTAACCTAAGAAAGCTACTTGATTGACAGTTTATGACTAGAATTTTATAAGATGATAGATTTAGAGCTGGAAAGGACCCTAAAGCACAATTGGTTTAATTCCTCATTTTTAAGATAAGGAATCCAAGGCCCAGAGAGATTAAATGACTTGCCAAAGGTTATGCCACTTACTTATTACCTATGACAGTGGTAGAATTTGAACTCAACTCTCTTGACTTCTAACCTTTTAAAATTTAATCTAACTTTTAGATTTAACAAAAATCTACCATTGCTCTTCCCACTGTATCACAATGCTTCCTTTCTCTTCCTAGGTCATGAACTCTTCCTATGACTCATCTTGCAATAGACTGTAACCCATGTGTCCCATTTGGTCCAAAAAGTATGAGAGCCCAATCCATGGTATACCCTGATCACAGAATTCAATACATGAAGAAAATCATCTGCATTCATGCAGTGCTTTTGAATTCCCATCTTCCTTCCCAATCTTTAATTAGGCTTCTTTGCCACCCAATGAGACTGGTCATGAGGAAACTGAGTCCCACAGAAGCTATGCAGCTTACCTAAGCATATGCAGCCAGACTGGCTGAGCAGGGATTCCTTCACCTTCTGAGTTCCCAACGCCTACATTCCGTGTGCACTCTGCCAGGTCACCTCTCTTCTTGGCTGGGAGAGCAGACAAATAAACAAAGGATCATTAAACGTTTCAGGACTGAGGAGCAATGAGTTCTCTGTAAAAATGGGGGGCAAAGGCATAAAGACTGTAAGACTAGGTGCAAAGGGAACAAATGTGTTTGCTTCCCTTCCTTGTAACTATTCCAAAGACTTACTACATTTTTCTTCCAAATAAATTTAAAAGAACTAATTGTAATATAGATTCAACAAGAAGGGTGGTAGAGTGGAAGAGACGAGTCTTATTTGCCCTCTAAATCTCTCTTGCAACTCCATAAGGGTCCTGAATGCAGCTATAAATGTATGTGTCATTTCTCCAATTAGACTGTGAACTCCTCAAGAGGAGAGGCTGTTTCTCTTTCTGTTTTGTATCCACAGTACCTTATATGTAGTAAGTGCTTAAGAAAAATGGTGACTGGTTGATCAACTGAACATAATTATATATAGTATAAGAGGGAAAAAGATCCGATATGAATAACATAGCTATTAGTCCTTTGCTGGCATAATAGAAACACTTTCCTACACATCTACCGTAGTCTTCAGTTTGGAACAAAATCAACAACATAAACTGAAACCCTTCTCTATTCCCATTTTATCAAAATGTGGTAAGCAACAGACTTAGTAAGGCCAAATGTCAAGAGAAGAATAGCAAAAGCCTAGTGGGTGGTGTTACATGCAGAGCCACTGGGCTGGCACACTGACGCCTGTGTTTATTAAGCCCCGATACTCTCTTTGGAAAAGATTGCAAAGGTGCCCAATGTTCCCTTAATTATGGGCGCCATCCAGCTGGTTTGTTAGTAAGTAATTATTGATAAGGGCACAACTATGTAATTGAACATGATTACACAGACAGTTCATTTGCCCATGCTTCAGTGAAGGGTGATTCCAAAATATTTTCCTCTCTAAAGTGGACAACCGGCTTGGGCTCTTTGAGCTTGAATAACAGTCTAGTTATTCAGCATCATAGTTCCCAAGTCTGTACAAGTGGTCTTTGTCTCCCATCTCCTTTATGTTTCCTAATAAATAAGGGCTTAATTGGGAGATACACTGCATACACAAAGCAGTATTTGGCTTGGAGTCCCTCTACCCTGACAAGTTTCTGTGAAATGTTCTTACCTCTGAAGCAGGCTAAGTTGAGGGATTTAAAAGGAATTTTATTCAATTGGCAACATATTTAAAGTGATTTTTTAATCCCCAAATGGACTATGTCTTAAAAAAAACAATCACTCACTCATGTTATTGTAGTAACTTGATGGAGAGGTTAGGTAAACTGAAATTCTCTAAGCCTCCTTGGTTACTAATAAGTCTCTGAAAAGCTATAACAGGGTTCTGTCCAAGTTGCATCAGACTGGCCTGAACCTTTCCTTCTCTGCTTATTTTCTTTCCATTCTCAAATAGCCAGCGAATGACTTCACACCTTTTTGTTTAGTTGCTAAAAGCAACACAATAACTTCCCTCAGGGTTGCTACTGTAGGCTCCAAAAATAAAATGGGCTCATCTTCATGCTGAGCATTTAAAGGCTCTTAAGGGATCCTAATGAAAAAAAAACTGGAGTAAGGGAAAAGAAAGAAATGGGAGAAAGGTTAGAAGGCATCATTAAGGAAGGTCAGGCAATTAAGGAGGGTCAGATATTGCCCTAGCATGATAAGCCATCCCTGTCAGAGAGGAAAAGGAGAAGGGAAGAAAAAAAGAGAAAAAGTAAAAAGACCCAATCTAACCCTCTAAAAGCTCTGGACTTTCTTATTTTTCGTCCACCTAGAAATATAATGAAAATGCAATGAAAAATGAAATACCCCCACCCTCAAAAAACTTACAGCTTTCTCTCCCAAGGCATTGATTTGCAACTATCTTAGGAATTTGTAACTCCCTAAATTTGAAATTGTGGGTTTTGAAATTTTGAAAGTGATTTTTCAAATCACTGCTTTAGGTCCCGTAGCCAAAAGGTTTCAAAATTCCGTGTATATTTTTGGTTTTTGAAATTTAAAGTTTCCTAGGCATGTCATCTTAAAAATCTGAGCAATCAGAGAGCCAACATACAATAATAATAACAATCATCATCATAGCACTTAGATAACACTTTAAAGTTTGCAAAGCACTTTTACTTATGTTATTTCATCTGATCTTCGCAAGAACTTTGTGAGGTAGTTACTATTATTATTCCCAGACTAAGTGACTTACCCAGAGGTCACACAGCTAGTATGAGGCCAGATCTGAACTCAAGTCTTTCTAATTCCAAGTTCAACAGTCTATCCACTGAAATGCCACATTGGGGTCATGCCATCATCGGATCTTAGACTAAGGCTTAGAAGGGAGCTTAGAGAACATTTAACCCAACTCCCAATTCATACTGATGAGGAAACTGAGGCCCAGAGATGTTAAATGAATTCCAAGGAAATAGAGGTAGTGACAGAGCCAGGATTTCAACCCAGGTTGTCCAACTACAAATCCAGTGGTCTTGTCACTACATCACTGTGAATAAAAAAAAAAATCTCAAAGGAAAATTGTGTAAAGTTAAAAAAAAAATTCCTTTTGGAACTTGAGGCATCAGGCTTAATGCTTGATTATTCCCAGAGCCTGGGAGGGAGGTCAGTATTTGTGCATCATTTGATTTAATTTGTACATAGTGTCAGTTGTAAAATATCCTTCTATTGAGCAGAAATCTGTTTCCCTGTAATGCCTATTCGTTGTTCCTAGCGCTACCCTCTGGGAGCTACAGAGAATAAATTTAATCTCTATTCCAGACAGCAAAATTTCAAATAGTTAAAAACAATACTCCAAACCCTCTTTTTTTCTCTTTAAATTGAACATCAGTTTCTTCCATTGTTCCTCATATGACCTGTTTTCTAGACTTATCACTATCCTGGGCCCTCTCTCTGGAGTATGTCCTCTTCAAACGTCACTCTTCAAAAGTGACATTGGCAACAAAGCACAGTAGTACAAATATGGTCTGACTCCAGCAGAGTATAGTGGGATTAATACTTCTTTTAATGTAGACTTCTTATTTCCACTAATGTAGCCTATGACTGCATTAGGTTCTTATTGCTGTTGCATGTGTGAAGTGACAAAGTGACAAGCAGAGAGACAGGTATGAGTGAATAAAGAAAAAGTAGATGATAGTGAGAAGATAGATAGATAGATAGATAGATAGATAGATAGATAGATAGATAGATGGATGGATGGGTAGATAGATAAATGGATAGATGGATGGATGGGTAGATAGATAAATGGATAGATGGATGGATGGATGGATGGGTAGATAGATAAATGGATAGATAGATGGATGGATGGATGGAAGGATAGGTAGATAGATAAATGGATAGATAGATGTATGGGTGGGTGGGTGGATCAGTAACACTGTTAACTAATGTTGTTCTATTTGAAGGTACTTTTTTTTCACACTATCTAGAAGTTATTTTTAATTACTGGTGTAGAAAATATAAATATCCTAGAAACCAATTTTATGTGTAAACATAGTATTTAAATTAAAATAATTATTTTCTGTTCATTAAGATAAATGTCAGTAGGACTTCTCTTCAAACTTTGAAAAAAAATAACCTAAATTATTATATGTACTTAAAGGTTACAGAGCTTTATAGCTTTAAGACAAGTCTATGGTCAAAGCTTTTCATTAAATCGTAGAATCAGATTTTTCAAGTTGGAAGACAACTTAAAGAAATCTTATGATCCAACTCGATTTATTTTTAAAATGAGAGAATTGGACTATTTGACATCTGAAGTCCTTTCCAGCTCTAAATCTATGATCCTATACCCCTTCCCCTATTCCCTCCGCATCATTATGAGGGTCTTTCATTATATTGAGGATTCCAAAGAGGAGCACAGATCACACTTATTTATAGTTTATTGATTTTTAAGAAAATAATACCTCTTCCAGAGAAGAAGTATTGTACAATTTCAATTCTGCCACTGTCACTCGTATTTTTAATACCTTTTAATCTAATAAAAAAAAGTTAAATATCTCTTCATTTTCTAAACACTCTCCATCTTTATTGTTACCTAATACCAGACCACCAGCACACCCTTTACAGGATGGCAAGCTTTGTAAGGCAGAGTGTTGAGTGACATTACCAAATTCACAAAGGTCAGTGTTAGCACAATTAAGAGTGTAACTACAATGGACATGAATCCCATGGTCCTCTTTCTTTCCTGAGAGTGGTAGCTAGAAACTGCTTATGCAACCAGATGACAACTCATCTATATTTAGCAGTAAAAGTAGTGGCAAGGATCTGTCCAAGTGATTTTTTTTTTGGCCATTTCTATGTTCAGTCTTTCTCAGACAAGTCTCTTGAAAGAAGACAGCAGCTCTGACACTACTTGAGTGGCGGGGAATTTTTCTGTGTCTCATGGGGTCTGAGCCATTGAAAGTTCATTCTAAGAAATTACATGTATATCCATTATAAACGGAATATTTTGCATGCTTATCCTTACTCGACACACTGGAGAATGAAAATGCACTGATACTGTTTGATGTCTGTGAAATCATTAGAATCCTATTCTTTTCAGAATAACAAAGGCAAACAGGCATGAGAGGTTTAAGAGAGAAATGGACTATTACCTAATTGTGTGCCTTTAATTGATATGTATGGGGCTTGGTTTTTATTTCTTTTCACTGTGGCATAGAAAAGAAAACTAGAGATTAAAGTTTGAAAGCAAAGATAAAATTGCTTTGGGGAGGGGGGGAAATTGCATTTCAATTACTCAGAGGGTTCTTTTGACCAAAGGAGGCTCAGTCATCACTTGTGCTTAATGTGACTCATCTGAGTAAGGGACATAGTTTAAGTTCCCTATGCCAGGACTAAATCATATAACAGTATATTGCCCATGACTTTGACCCTCTTCGATATCGGCCAGCCAGAGAGAATTTGTCTACTAATGAAGAGACTGAGTAATTAAGAAGAACCACAAAGAAAGTGAGGTGGAGACAATTAAGTTGAAATGTAAATTGGCAAGGAAGTAAAAAAGCATCAGCTATATCCCAGATATTGAAATTACAGAACAATAATACCATTGCTCCCACCCCCAATTAATTCACTTACTTATTTTGCCATGGCTACCTTCACAACATCTCTTGTATACATTCCCTTCTCTTCACCCACACAGCCTTTTAGAGCAGCCATAAGAACCTTGTTCAGGTTCTTAATCCATTTCGCTTGAAATATCACAAGAGCCCTCTAACTGAATTTTCTGCCTCAAGTCTCTCCCCCCTCCAAGTCGTCTTCCACTCAGGTGCCCATGTAGTTTTTCTAACGCGTGGGTATCACATCATTCCCCTGCTCAATAAACTCCGGTGGTTCCCACTTACTGCCAGCATCAAATACAAAATCCTGTTTGGTGTTTGATATTCATCAGTTCATGCCTCCCTCCACACACTGTACAAGCCACCTCTACTGACCTGCTCCCCCTCTTGTCAATGCCTCTGCTTTTGCTCTCCCCTAGCTCCCATGACTATACTTCTTGGTTTTAAGACTCAGTCCAAATGCCATCTTCTGCAGGAGGTCTTTCTCCATGTATACAGCACTTGGCACAATATTAATACCTGGCATATAGTAGGTGCTTAATAAATGTTTGTTGATTGATTAATAAGTACTTAGTAAATGCTTGTTGACTGACTAATATATCATATGTGTTATTCTTTGGATGTCAAGATCAAAAGAAATTTTCTCTATGAAACAGTTTAAAGAGTATAACTATTTTCTTAATTGAACAAAGTAGCTTGTTCTTGTCACTGCCCAATCCTCAGTCTTTTTATGATCCACATTTCTATTAGATACAGAAGTCTAGCTTTTAAAATTTCATATTTGATATTCACTGAAATGAAATGGGTTGCTGTCTTATTTTTATTTCTTTTGTTAAGCTAAGGGGCAAAGGAGTTTTTGGCTTTTTTTTAAATCAAGTTTTGTAGTGGTTTTATTTTTCTTTCTTCTGAGGCAGGGTGGGGTGGAGAGTAAATTGCCTTATTACAGAAGTTTACAAGTGATTTCTCTTAAGCCATTTTTTGTCTCTCTTTCTCTCTGTGTTCTGAAAGTTTCAGCTACATTCCCACAACTAAAGTGATTGGTTTATTCTACCAGTGCCCCAAGAGCCAAAATAAGGTAGGCCCATTATTGGCTCAGTTCCCTCTTTTTAGAAATATTCCTTCTAACAGTTTGAAATGAACTAAAAGTATTCATGTCTGCTGCATTCTATAACTGTTTCCAGCACCATCAATAAACTCTTCTGGCCTTCGGTAATTCCAATATGAGCCCCAAACTGGTCAAACATAAGCAGAACAAATACTTTATTGTACATCTAGCATTTTGAAATCAGATGGTGGCAGTTCCTTCCCCTCTCAAATTCTTTCTTCTTAAGATGGTAAAAATCTAAGTCTGAGAAATGTTCTTCCTCCATTCAGTGTCAGATTTCCTCAGAAGGCTGGTAGCTGGGCATTTCAAGGAAAAATTGCTTTCTCTTCCTTTGGCCCACCAGGGTTAAGATTTTCTTTTAAGTTCTTTTCTTCTTCTCCAACACTGGGTCAGAGTAAAAGCGGAGGGAATGTGTACTCTCCTGCACAGGAACATGGCAGGGGGTAGCAAAGGCATTGTAGGAGTCACTCTCTCTGAAGTCAAGCCTGAAAGAGTAAACTTAAGAAGAAGAATGAAGATTTCCATGACAACTGGAACCAAGCTATATCCCTGGGAGGTCTCGGAACTAGCAATGATCTTTCCTTATTGCCCTTATCATTGGATAGTATTTTCAGATCTCCACGAAACATGGTTCTTGCCCTTAAGGTGCTTAATCCAGAGAAAATATTAATCCTGTTTACAAAGAATTTGGTTTTAAGAAAGATTTTTGGTGGTTCAACATGGCAAAGTAGAAAAGAACCTAGACTTCGGGTCAGAAAAATAAAAGATCATAGCTGCAAGAGATCTTACAGGTCATCTTATCCGACACCTGTAATTTACACATGAGAAAACTAAGGCTAAGAAAAGAGGAGTAATTTGCCCAAATGTCATATAGGAAGTAATTAGCAGAGGGAAGATTTGAACCCAGGTCCTTGCACTCCAAATCCTATCAAAGTACTGTAACTCCCCAAAGGAGTGGTCATATTTTTAAAGTGACATCTGAGTGCCTTGGGAATTGTGGTCCTCTCTCATTCCCTACACCAAATTAACCTGGAAGAGATGGAGAAAACATCTCATGCTGAATGTATGGGACTGGGATATGAGATCTGGCAGCATGAGGAATGTTAAACTACACTATAGTACAAGACCTGTGGCTACCATTCTTTAGCTGTGTGACTACAGACAAGTCACTTAGTCTCTGAGCCTCAGTTTCTTTCTCAGCAAAAGAGAAATAATATTTGTAATTTTATATCTTATAATAGCACTACCTAAATCTGAACTCTATGAATCTGAGCTATTATCCATACTGAAAAGAATAAAGATTCCTCTTTCTGTGATAATCACAGCATACTTCCCAACTTGCCTTCTTAAATGCCCCTAAAAGAAAATGACATCTGAACATTAAAAAAAAACCCAACAACCTGAATCTGAAATCCAAACCTATGGGCACTACTTTTTCTCATTCAAAGGAAGGTAGACCTGTTCTGCCCGATCAGATTCATACCATTTTCCTTACAGTAAAGAACTGAAAATAAAAATTCAGAACTCACTTTGTCCAGTACTTTTATCCTGAGCATGTTTCTGTTTCAAAGGAAATTGAGGTTTGGGATTCATTTAGAGTAAGAGCTACTCCTTGCCCAAGAAGACTGGAATTCTTTCAGGGAAGCCTTCTACCTTCATTTCTTTCCCCTTTTGTCTGTCTACTCTATTCCACTCTGTTGCCAGCAATTGTAGTTTAACTCAAAAGGGTTGAGTGAAGTTTTACTCTAAGAATAAATTTTGAGAAGGTCTCAAACGTGAAAAGAAATGCTTTTTTAATGGTTCTATCTTCCTGTGACTTAATTACTATCAAGCCATTAATTGCAGCCATTATGCTCAAAAGAAGCTTAAGAAAAGCTACCTGTTCTATCTCCCTGGCATTCTTGGAGAATGGAAAAAAAAGGAAAAAAAAACCCACTGCCTAATAACCAATCCACATTTTCCTAATCAACTCCAGTCAGGCCCAAACTCATTGTTCAGCAGTGTGCCACTATAACCTTTCCACTAAAAATAAGTCAGAATTATCACAATGTTCCCTAACTTGTGGGTTAGGGAAAGGAATATAGAGAAGAGTATCACTGTTACCTAACAGTTATCCTTAAATTGCAGTTTTGGAGTCATGGTCATCTGCGTTACTGCAGCCTGCCCTGAGGCATCAGATCAGTGTTCTGCAAAGTCACAGAGGTAGAGAGATGTGGGACTGGGTGACAAAAACTATTAAAGAGAAGCAGAGTGCCATGCAGTACATTGTGTGTTTCATTAACCTACTTGTCGAGTAGGAGGCAAATGGTGTCTGAAGGGTTCTGGACTTGTTAACCAAAATGTTAATCACTTAGAAACAGTGAGAAGTTAGTTAGTAAGATGTTTATCAAGTACCTGGAACAAGAGTTGACTTTCCCTGTAACATCTTTCTGGAATCAAAGCCAAAATCATGTCTAGAGCCTGAAAAAATTATCATATCAGAATTAGAGATGAAAGCAATGTGGAAGATGGAAGGAAAATGCTCTGAATTTGCCAGAACTGTGAAAAAAAAAAAACCTGAGCATCTATAATTGCACTAAGCAGAGGGTACCATAATTTCTGAATGGATTGTAGAAATATGTAGCAATACTTCTCATTTTCTGGAATGACCTTAGAATAGTGAATGAACTCAATTTCATGCACTCTCAGACTAAAGGAGGAAGTGTGTGTGTGTGTGTGTGTGTGTGTGTGTGTGTGTGTGTGTAGGGGTCTCTGTGTTTGTACATGTGTGGGTGTGTGCAGGAAAATGCATATGTATAGGTATATAACAGGAATGGGATGGAAAATATCCCTTCTATTGTCAAGGTCAAAGTCTTTGTTTTTGGTTACATGTATGTAATTTTAAAATATGTGTATTTATATATATATATATATATATATATATATATATATATATATATACATATATCTATTCCTTCAGATTGGTATAGTAATAACATGTTATAGCACATTAAGGTTTGCAAAATATTTTGCATGTTTACTCATTTGACCTTCATAGTTCTCCTGTGAGGTGGGCGCTTACAGTTACTAGTATCCCTATTTTATATATGAAGAAACTGGGGCCTTGAGAAATCAAATTACTTGCCCCTAATCATGAGATTAATGAGTACAAGAGTTGGGATGCAAAGCCGTATCTGTCCTGGTTCTTTCCACTATACCTTGGTATGATTTAGTCCATAGTTCGTAATCATGTAACAGAATCTGACTGAACTTTGTAGTGAGAAGGGAACTGTTTCCACTATTTATGTCTACTGAAAGAAAAAAAAACCTGTTTTTAAATTGTTAAAATAATGCTTAGAAACTTTGTATTTTCGTGAAAGTATTTGCAGATCCTATACATGATTGCACGCCACCATGGGGGGGGGGGGAGGGAGGGGAGAAAATCTGAAACTCAAGTGATTGTGGAACTGAATCTTGTAAATTAAAAGTAAATGAGCAAATAAATAAATAAATTTAAAAAAAAAAAGAAACTTTGTATTTTCTATGAGTTAGATTCTAACTTCTTTGTAAAAAGGTGGAGTTATTATGTAATAAAGCTCAAAATGGTTTTATTGGATAAAGTACAAAAGGAAGGAACTATTTGCAAGACTAGAGTTAGGTATCTGATTTTAATATCATTTTCTCTTGCTAACTCAGCAGTCTCAGGCAGCTTTCACATTTTTCAGCATTCCCTTCTTGCAAATGGGCACAACGATCGGAAAGCAAATTTGAAGGTTTGGTCTACCAATATTTTCTTCATTGTTGACCAAACCCCAGCTTTCTTCAGTTTAGGTGATTAAAATTCTTCTACGTCACTAGAGTGAGCCATGTGCCTTAATTGACTCCATTTTCTAAGACTTACAGGTTCTATCAGAATTCATTTTAATTCAATAAATGTCCATTAAGCAATACTATATGCAAAATACCATGTTTGGGACTGAATACAATGGAAACATACATGAAACATGGTCCTTTCCCTTGTGGATTTTACTTCTTAATAGAGAATGTTAAGTGTGCAGGAAATTATAAAATAAATTCGTGACGGAGTTGCAAAATGTTATGAGTCTTTGGTAGAAGGAGGGAGTATTTACAACTACGGAGGAAAGAAAACTTCATGGAGAAAGTAGTATCTAAAGTAGCCATTGAAGAATGACTCTTCTACCCAGACTTAGAGCTGTTTCTGAGGTTCTCAGATCATGAATCCAACCTTCTCATTTTATACAGGAGCAAAGGGAAGATTTCCACTTGTAAAAATTGAGATGTCCAAGCTGGTAGTTTATGAAGATGGTACAGTATTTACAAAAGTTATATGCCATATTATCAAGTTCTTCCCTCTAATTCAGAGAGTCTTCAATTATGGTCCTTGATCTTTAAAAAATTATTTATTGAATCAATTTTATTTTATTTTCAGTTCCTGGTTCTTCCTCTCTCCTCTTTCCCACCCATTGAGAAGGTTAGGAAAATAAAAGCCATTACAAATATGTACAGTAATGCAAAACAAATTCCCACATTGCCTTATTTTTTAAAAAGAAATAAAAATAAAGAAATAAAAGAAAATGTTTCAATCCATACTCTGAGAGCATCAGTCCTCCATCTGGAGGTGGGCAGTATGTTTCATCATCAGTCTTTTAGAATTGTGGTTGGTCAGTGTTTGAATCAGAGTTACTAAGTCACTCAAAGTTGATTATCTTTACAATATTGCTGTAATTGTATAAATTGTCCTGCTGATTCTGCTTACTTTATTTTGCATCAGTTCATACAAGTCTTCCCAAGTTTTTCTGAAACCATTACCTTCATCATTTCTTATAGCACAATGATATTCCATCAAATAATCCATCACATTTATATACCATAACTTGTTCAGCCATTTCCCAAACGAAGGGCATCCCCTCAGTTTCCAATTCTTTGCCACCAAAAAATGAGCTATTATAGGTATATTTCTACTTATGGGTCCTTTTCCTCTTTCTTTGATTTCTTTGGGGTAGCAGTCCCATGAACTTTTAATAGGTAGATAGAGACATAGAGAGATAGATATTAATAACTACATTTCAATATAATTGATTTCCTTTGCAATCTTATGTATTTTATTTTATGCTGTTAAGAAACATTATTCTGTTAAGAAACAATACATTTCCATTGTATTCAGTCCCAAACATGGGTCATAGACTGTTCCAGTTCACCAAAGGGGTCCACATCACAAAATCAAACACCCCTGCTTAGTTAGCATTTTTTGCCTCCTCAAATTACCTTGAATTTACTTCTTTGTGCGCATATATTACTCTATTCCTTTCCTCAGACGTTATAGAATGTGAATTCTGTCTCATTTTTATCTTTTTGTCCCCAGGAATTAGCACAATACCTTGAATCTAGGAAATACTTAATTTGTGTTTAATTGCTGAGTTGTGAAGACAGTTACTTGAAAAGTTTCATACAACAGAAAATAGTTTGAATAAAATGGCCCATCCATTTTAATTTAGAATGCCATCACTCTTCAGATGAATACCTTGTTTTGCCTCATCTCCCTTCTCTTCCATTTAGTTAAAACAGAGATTTTGATTATTCTTTTTGTAATTATCCTTATTTCATCAGTATGAAGAACTCTCAGTATAAAAACATATTCTGTCCATTAAAGTAGGCAACTGTTCGTGAATGGAATGCATTTCCATGCTGAGAGTCTTGAGAGGTTAAATGACTTGCCCACAGTCACAAAGCTAGTATATGTTAGAAGCAGGATTAGAATCTAAGGTCTTCCTAACACAGAAACCAGCTCATTATTCCACAGTACTTCTCTCTGATTATTTTATTCTGGTCCATACTTGGATCATTTATAGTGTTGCTATTGCAGTGTTTATGAGGCATTGCCATGGAATAGTCTTGTCCTAATTCCATTCCTTGGAGTAATCAAGGGCAGAGATAGTAATAGTTTGGATAATGAAAATTCACAGATAATCCCCAAAATATTATCTGGGCCTTAGACAACAGCAAATGACCCTTTACTGAAGCTGATATTAAATAGTATGTGAATTTTCCAGAATAAAGGAAAAAAGGAAAAAAATGACCTAAATCATTTACAAGCCAGTTAATCAACTTCAGCGTAAATATAACCAGAACATATAGCATATCATGCCTGTTTTCTTACATTACAGGCACAAAGTATTCTCCAAGCTTGTTGGTGTCTAAGTTTTACAAATTAGTTCTAGAAGTTCACTAATTTGCATGGAATATTTTATTAATGACTTTGTTACAAGTCCTCTGTTTAGTGAACATGCAGGTGGTAAAAATGAATTAAACCAACCCTTGTGAATATATTACATGCAAAATTTGCTCTGCTGAAATAAACTTGGCCCTTTAAAAAAAATGGTAGATGTGTTCTCCCTACCTGCACAATAATTACCTTATGTTTGTATGCAATATTTAGATTTTGCACATTCAGAGGAAAAGTAACTGAAAGAATAATAGAGGGAAAACTTCAATGGCCCTGTCTTTGGGAACTAGCTGATAACCAATGAGAGTTTCAAAGTCCTCTGCTCCCAGGTAACCACAGCCACCTTTGATTAGTTCATTATTCAGAGTCAGCAGATGCAGACATTCCCTCCAACCCACATAAGAGGTTTCACAATTTGAAATGTATGTTTGGAGTGGGAGGAAGAGGGGAGGAAGGCCGACCCTGTGCGGTCTGTCTTGACCATCCCCTGGCACACACCAACGTGCCTGGTTTTTGACAGGTCATGTTTTCCCCTGTAGAGCAAAAGCTTTGTTCTTCCCTCACCACACTGTTGGAGAATCATGAATCTTTTCTGTCCTCCTCATTGAACCACAGTAGTAACAGAATGGCTAAGTGGAACCAGAAGCTAGTGACCCCTTCAATCCTGTTTGCTATGAAATGACCACACCTCCTCAGAGATGACATTTTCCTGTAAGAAAATGAAGTTCGAAGAGATATAAGTTGGTATGATGGGGGAATCCAGGTTAGATAGCTGGTAGACCCGTGTAGAAACACGGAACTTTAGAACAGGAAGGTACCTGAGAAATACAGCATGGTAAAGTAGAAAGAATCAAAAGGCTTGAGTGCAAATCCTGGTTCCATTACATACCTTAGTGACCTTGGGCAAATTTCTTAACTCCTACAGTTTCCTCATATGTAAAATGAAAGAGTTGGTTCTCCACTATCCCTTCCAGTTCTAAATCCATGATCTCACCAAAAAATCCAAACAACTCTGCAATTTTTCTAAGGACTTTAGAGGTAAAAGGACTTGTCGAAATCACAAAGATATTTAATGACAGAATTGGATTTGGAATCCAAGTATCCTGACTCCCATTCTGTACTTCTGTCCGTTAGGCCACACGACTTCATGAAAATATTTTTACTCCTTCAGATGCCTCAAGATTGTTGAAAAAATAATGGTCTTCTTGTGTATATATATATAAAAACACATATGTTATCTTCTTAGATAAAATATATCCCCTTTGAGGGCAGGGACTCTGATAATCGTCTGTGTATCCCCAGGGTCTACCAAAGGACCATAGTGCCAAATGAATGCTTGTTGACTGATATCATATAGGTCATATGGGCATAATGGGTCAAAATAACTGGAAAATTAAAATCTAAGCATCATTTGAGGAGCATATTCAAGGGTCAGTGACTCACATGCAGTGCTTAACTCCTAGATAACTTTGGAGGAGGCAAGCAATACTTGGATTGCACACAAGCAATTAACTGGGAGCCAAACACTTGCCTCTTGGGCAATGCAAGATTCTGGATCTGAAATAACAAAGATCAATAGTACTCTGGTTTAACATTCTGACTGTCAGATGTATAAGCCTAGTCATTCCTATCACCTTGGACTGTATGTTGCCTCCTTTTCTCAGGGGAAAGTGAGCTTTATTTATATGCTTAGCTCCCTGGTTTTCCTGTGCTCACCTGCCTTTAGACAAATGACCCTTCTTTCTGGAGATTCAAAAATCATAAAATTTAGAATTGAAATGGACCTTACAGGTTATCTATCCCAACTCCTGTATCCTTCAAGTAAGGAAACCAAGGCCTAGAAGGGTGAAAAGTGACTTAACCACTAAGACCTAACAGGGTAAAAATGACTTACATGGGGTGACATAGTTAATAAATGCCCTCCCTAGTCAGGATTGGAACTCACTTTGAAGTGCCAAGAACACAACCTAGTAAGTGCTGAATATACTTACTGATTGATTTTCTGATCTTCTGACTTTCCTATCCAAGGCTCTTTCCATTATAACACTATTTATTGCCTTTTCTATACTCTTGGTGCCTATTGATTTTACCTCCTACTTAATTTCATGTATATAATAAAATGAATTTAGAATTTAGTTTTTGAAGAAATTATGATCACAAAAATTCTAAAATTAAGTACCATCAACTTTTCAAAATGGTTTCTCAAAGTGGGGTTTTTCACATTTGAACTGACCAGCCTTCTTTTACATCAAACTCTTATGATCTCAACAACTTCCTAGCCATCCTAGGACAGGCTCTCTCTTATTACAAAATGAGCACCAACTCGCATACTGTTTTCGGAGAGAATTGTAACTGAAAAGAGCAATGATCAACTCATAATCTTTTACATTCTGGTCACCAGAAGATCATCTGAGGCCTTGCTTCTGGATTTATCTGTTCTTCCCAAGTGACCACATTGTTCTTCTTTTGAGTCCTACAGCAAACATGTCTAAAATAAAGATTTGAGATATCCCAGGCACTGTTTCCTGTTTATCCAAAAACATTATCAAAGAGCTCTTTGTATTTAATTATTTTTATTTTGAAATTCAGAATTTAATTACTAAATAAGGCAAGATTTCCATAACAAAAGAAAATAGAGAGAATTACGTATACAGCTTTGAATCTGCACCCTATACAGTTCACATCTCCCTCCAACCATATGACACTCCCCACAACTGATCACCCCAAAAAGAATTTGGGGTGAAAATAAAGAAAAACAAAACCGTATCAAACATTTATGATTGATTAAAGTATGGGCCATGTCTGAAATCATGTCTCTTATTTTGTACCTTGAATTTATCACCTCATTGTCAGGAGGTGGGGAGCTCATTTCAAACCTGGTCCTTTGGAATCAGCCAATAAACATTTCTTAAGTATTTACTTTGTGCCAGGCACTGCACTGGAGAAGCCCCCAAATAGCTTACATATCAATGAAGGAAGACAACATACAAAAGGAAGATTAAAGGATGGGGGAGGGGTGTTACCCAGGGGGTTTGAGGTGTGATGAAGAAGGTCAAAGGAGTATGTCAGGGTGGGAAACGAAGACATGGCTAGCCTGGGCTCTGTCTCAAATGTAAGTTCCAGGAGGAGCCCTCCATCCTCCAGTCAGAGGGAGGACCCTCAAAGGCAGAGGGGGCCCATGAGATGTGAGTTCCAGGGCTAAAATGATTTCCTAGGACAAAAAATTCATGTGACATTTTGGAGATGGTTAGTCATTAGATTTATCAGAATTCTTAAGACTCTCTTAGTAGTTTTTCTTTGCAGTGTTGATCTTATAGAAGTGGTTCTCTGGATTCTGCTTCACTTCACTCTATATCAATTCACACAAGTTTCAAAATGCTTTTTATGATTTGGGCCTTGCCAGACCCTTCACCATCTAAGAGCTCATGCTCATTTACTCATTTCATGTTCAAATGAACAGATATCCCCATAACTGCTCTTCCTTCCTCCCCACAGTCTCCTCCCCCTGATGTTTTTCTCCCAGTGCCCCATTCTCTGCTATGGTAGCCTTGACCTATCTTGAGTGAGAAAATGTTGGTTGGGCTCCACTTTATTGCACCTAGTACCAGCTGGTGTACTGACCAGTCTTTGCTCAAATTAAGCCATCCAATATGGTATGACGTGATACCATTGTGATCAATCTGATGATTTTGCATCACCTCATCTGCCTACCCAACTGACTCTTGACCCATTTCAGTAAACTATATCCACTTTGGTTAGGCATATTCTTGCCATATAATCTCAATCTATTTTAGGCTCTTCTGCCGTTCATGCCTAAAACTTAAAGTCCCAATTCCTTCATAAAACTTCTCTTGACCATTCCATCCTATATTGACCTCAACATAAATTTATGTGTATGTGTGTGTTTGTGTGTGTGTGTGTGTGTATATATATATATACACACACACACACACATACATATACATTTATGCATACATGTATATAGTGACATATTATATCTCTATATCCATCTATATATAATGGATATAATTACCTCCCCTAAAGTTCTCATTGACTGAATGTACATTTGGCATTTTCCTACCTTTTATTACTTACCTTTTTATTATGTGTTATATTTATATTAGTATGACAGTAGATTAACCAGCCTCTGAGATCCTTTTTTTGTTTTTTTTTTTGCTTTTTTTTTGGAGGAGGGAATACAGGGCAATTGGGGTTAAGTGACTTGTCCAAGGTCATATGGCTAGTTTTTTTGTGTGTCAAGTGTCTGAGGCTGGATTTGAACTCAGGTCCTCCTGACTCCAGGGTCAGTGCTCTATTCACTGCACCGCCTAGACACCCCACTGAAATCCTTTTTTAGCTCTTAGATCTATGGTGTTATCTTAACTTTGTATCTACCCCAATCCCTGTTACTAAGGCTTTTCCACCTGCAGCCATTAAAATGTGTTTCTTGAATAGAATTTAGGTGGAACTAGCCAGGGAAAATGTACAGGGGAAATCAGCATTTCAGGAGAGTCTTGATTTGGGCCTTGAAAAGAGTAGAGAATTTCACTATTATGTCAACCATTGAAGAATAAATTTTCAGGGGAAAATCAATCTTCCTAATCACTGATAAACCTTAAAAATCCCTTTGCCAAGTCCCTACACAGGGAGAATAAAGAACCACCTACATGACCTGCTAATACTGAATCAATCAAAAATTATTTATTGAGGGGTGGCTAGGTGGCTCAGTGAATAGAGCATCTGCCCTGGAGTCAGGAGGACCTGAGTTCAAATGTGACCTCAGACACTTAACACTTACTAGCTGTGTGACCTTGGGCAAGTCACTTAACCCCAATTGCCCTGACTCCAAAAAAGCAAAAAAATAAAAATTTATTTATTGAGCACCTACTACTTGCCAATCACTCACTGTAGCAAAAGATTCATAAAACATGCTACTTGCTTCTAATACAGTTTTTCCTCACCAAAGGATCTCCTCCATCTATGTAGTTGCAAATCTCTACTGTTGACAATTCCTTGATATAAGGCATTGAAGGCCCTTGTTTAAATGCAAAATTAACAAGTGTATTATTACCTGGGTGAGATAACATATTGAGCTGTTTATTGCCTATTAGCACTTTAGCTCTAATTTGTATGTTAGATTAGCTAGCCAGTCACCTAGCAGGGTGCTGAGGGAATGATACATGAGACCAGTAAATTTGTTAGGAGAAAGGGGATCAGTAAATATTTCAAAAGATTGCCTCTGCGAATATATGGGTAATTAAGTAGACTGTCATCTGGAGAAGAATGGTATAAAACTACTAAGTGCCTGGATATCAGGTTTCAGAGACTTATGAAAGGAAAATAAATCTACATACAGAATCCACCCCAGTCCAGAACATCTAAAGCCACCAATAGCAAGTTTCATCTAGTTCAAAATTTAGTTTAGGAACTAGCTGATGTCCACATGGTGTTTTGTTCCAAAGAATGTTGTCAACTCAGCCATTTAATTTATATTTTATATGTGACTTTTATTAAAAGAAACTGATTTGGTTTTGTGATAACCAAAGATTAAATATATGGGCACACCTCTTTTAGGTTATTTTTTTAATGTGTGCAGTTTCTCTTCCCCCCTCTTTCTCTCTCTTTCACTTTCTCCCTCCTTCTCTCCTATATTACTGTTGACACTTTGTTTAAAGAGGTTCAAATTAATTCTTTCCATTCTATGCTACAAAGAGAAAATTATCCTTTTATGGAGTTTCTGTCTGCTAGAAAAGAAATGTCCTTGGAATATTGGGCAACCGTTTTCATTAAGGAGTTAATAGTGGATCTTGTCATGTCTTCGTAGGAGTAAAGGAGCAAATATCCAAGGGTCTGCTTGATTACTCTTTTTCGTGTCACAACCCTGAGACTTTTAATGGGAATCATGCCAGAGCAGAGAATGCTTAATAATGCTCAGATTATATAGAGCTTCTTTGATCTCTGGATCTCAAAGCCCTTAGCAACATTAAATCATTATTCTCTGTACTATGCGTCTCTCCACATTTTTTGAGCTAGTAATGATAAACCAAAATCTCTCCGTAAATCTGGACACAGTAACCAGCCCATCCAGAAGGCTTAAAGATGTCTAGAAAGGGAATCCAAACTAACTGGTTTCCTGAAGCATATTCATTCCCTTTTGCTTTAGACATCTCATCCCTTATTCCCAATATTGCCTTTTTATAGTAACTTTCCAAACAGCTTTTGTTTCATTTTGTGGAAGGGGAAGAGAATGGAAGGAATCTGGACCTTAAATTTCATCACTATAGGAAAACTTCCAATGTGAAATTCAAATTCACTTCACCGATGCAAATCACAAAGTCTTGCTCTCAAACAAGACTCTCATTGGAGTATGTCAGTAAGCGACTTGCTCCCGGTCACATACAACTAGTGTGTGTCAGAAGTAAGATTTGAACCCAGATCCTCCTATCCTTAAGGTCTGATACTTTATCCTGGGACATGTTGTCTCTATAATAATGTTCTTCTGTGATAAGAAGTAAATAGAAAAGCCATTTTCCATCTTATATATGATCAATGGTCTAAATTATGCTCAGGTGATTTCTTAGTTGTAAATCACACACTTCAGGGGGTAAATTCATTTCATTAAGCCACTAAAATACCATTGAATTTGAATCTATATCAAATATACGCTTGCTTTAACCTTTAAAAAAAAAAGAGGGAGGGAAATTCTGCCTCATTTCACTGCCTGTCCCCCACCCCTGCCATGTGCACAAGCACACACACACACACACACACACACATACACACACAAACACACAAACACACACACAAAACCAAGCTAGTGAGAAATACCCTTATTTTACTTTTTCCTTAATGGATAATTCACAGCTCTTAACAAATTTTCTGGACAGAGAAGCTTAAAAGATAATGTGTGGCCTCAGAAGTGAATTGCCGTTTCTAGCCTCAAACTTCAGGGGAATGGAGATCTTCAAGGAATGATTTTGGGAAATGGTTGCAGGCATCATTACTCCACTTTTCAGATATTGAAACTGAGGCAGCCTACCTACTTACTCTCTGTTAGGGATAGCATGCAATGCCGATTGTTCTCAGACCTCATTTCATTGCCTAAACTCATTGCCACACACCAGTAATCAGGAGTTAGTATGGGAAAAAAGAAGTAGCCTTGATATCAAGGGACCCAGGTTCTTTTTCCATTTCTTCCATTAGCATACTGTATGACTGTGAGCAAGTCATGAAACTGTTTTAGGCCTCAGCTTCTTCAGCTGTGAAATGGGGAGATGATGGTAAAGACCAGATAACTAATGAATCAGGCTGGTGCAAGGGAAAGAGTGCTGGATTAGGAGTCAGAGGACCTGGGTTTGCTGTTTCCTAGATGGACAAATCATTTAGATCTTTTTTTTTTCATCTGCAAAATGAGAGGATTGGACTAAGTTGTTTTTAGTGGACTTTGAGGTCCCTATAAGTGGTTGATCTTATGCTCTCTAAATTTTGTGGCCATTTCTCTATTGGAATTCCCAGGAGGCAGGGGCACACAATGCTCTGTTTCATTCAAGGCCTTTCCTATCTGCAGGGCCTTCACTGGGCACTGTCCACCTCCCCTCCCACCCCCTGCCAAGCTTCAGAGGAACAAAGATTTGGAGGAACACAGAAAGATTAGGGATCTCTGCACTGGGCAGTGTAGCATTAATTGTCTTTTGTTAATACCCTGAGTTTTCTCATGTATTCTGTAATGATACTTCAGAGATGTGTAATCTGATGAAGTTATAGATCCTAAGAAAATTAACTGAAAAAGAGATCTAACATGAGATCTTGGCACATTTTTACCTTCCTTCCCTCAAATTTTCTACCTCCTCCCTCCTTCTTCTACCCAAAATCCCGACTTGCTGAAAAGAATACAGTTATGTACAGGGAACATGTTCAGACTAGATCTACTAAATGCTGTAACTGTGAAGTCGTAACAAACTCAGAACTGCCTTTAAGAGTTTGGCAGATGTTGGCCGTTCCTCATTATTGCCACGTTAGCATACAGTAACTTTCCGTAGGCTCAGTGCAGTAAGTCATGGCTGATGTAGCAAAGGAAGAGGCCCGGCCCTTTGGTCCCCTTACCACCTCCACCACTTAGGGCATGCAGAGAATGCAAACATGGCAATGTCATCCTGGCTGGGCTGCAATGTTGGTGGCAACCGACAGTCCTATTTGGTCTAACCAGAAAAGCCACTCATCTTGAACATGAGAAAGCACCAGATAAACCAAGTATGTGGCAGAAGGCCTTCATATGACTTCCAGAGAGCTTGCCCAGTAGTGATGAATTAGTTGTACTCACTCTACAGGCCATTTCCTTGCCTGCTCTGCCATCAGACAAGCCCTCATCACTGACTACTCATCCTCTTACTACCTCTAACCCCTTTATACCCTTAATGCCAACTCAAATAGGCAGAAAAGATATACAGGAAGACTGCCTGAATTTCCACAGACAGCAAAATCATTTTGGTTGAAATAGTATTTTTTTTCTTTCCGTTAGCACAGTGGTTCTCAACCTTCCTAATGCCATGGCCCTTTAATACAGTTCCTCATGTTGTGGTGACCCCCAACCATAAAATTATTTTTGTTGCTGCTTCATAACTATAATTTTGCTACTGTTATGAATTGTAATGTAAATATCTGATATGCAGGATGTATTTTCATTGTTACAAATTGAACATAAACCACAAGTTGAGAACCACTGCATTAGAATATGTGCATCTATTTCTGTTTTTCAAAATTATACTTTCAGGGACATCTAGGTGACACAGTGAATCGAGCACTGGCCCTGGAGTCAGAAGGACATGAGTTCAAATCTGGCCTTAGACACTTGACACACTTACTAGCCATATGACCTTGGGCAAGTCACTTAATCCAAATTGCTCTCCCTTTCCCCCTCCAGAAGCAAAAAAAAAAAAATTATACTTTCATCTACTTTCCTCCTTTAATTCAAACCCATTTTCTTTCCCTAACAACAATATAGCCATGTATTAAATAATTAGTCGTGTATTAATTGTATATCTAAGTCAGTGCTAAGTGCTAGAAGGATTACCCAAAAAAAGTATAAAGAATAGTCCCTACATTTGAGGAGTTTGCAGTCTAGTTGGAAGATGAAGAAGACAAGCGAAAAGCTAAATACTTTTAAAAATGAAAGGCAGTGTATGATTCAGTGCTAAAGGGATATCAGGGACCAGAAGGCTACAGGAGTTCAAAAGAGAGACAAACATCTGTGACCTGGGGTGATCAGAGAATATTTCCTGGAGAAGTTGGGACTTTATCTAGGCCTTGAAAAATGGGCAGAATTAGTATAGAGACAGCATTCCAGATGGGAAGAGGAAGAAGTCTGTTCCTTGGTTCCAGATGTTAAGGTAAGACTAGCAGCTAAACAGCTTCTGTGGAAAGTGACCAAAGAAATGTCAATGATAGTGCACTTATCTCTGCTAATTTCCTTGTTTATTTGCTCCAGGAGCAACTTGGTATGGGTAAGAAAGAGAGAATGACATAATGTAAGTCATTTTGATAACCATCCAGTCATAACAAGTCATCCCTTCAACATCACTAACTCTGGGAGGGTCTTCAAGGAAAAATAAAGAATATCAGAGCTGGAAGGAACCTTAGAAATCGCCTGGCCCAACCTGATCCTTCTGCACATGAGAAAACATAAAGGTGTGAAATCAACTCAATCATCTAATAAAGGAAACAGTAATGCATTTATAAACTTAGATTTGCATAGCCCTTCGAAGTTTACGAAACATTTTGCTTAGGTTTTCTCGGTCAGTCTCCTTAACATCACCTCTGAGGAAGATATTATTCTTGTGTCTGTTTTTCCAAAGAGGAAACTGAGGCTCAGAGTGTTTGTGACTTGCAGCTGAGGCGGGATTTGAACCTAGGTCTTCCTGACTTTAAGTCTACTATACACATAGATAGCCCTGTGCTATCTATGTATTCCCCATCAATAATTATTCTGCACAAACACAGGATCAATAAGCTGACTGAAACTGTCAGAGCCCCCAAACCAAACTCAATCTATAATAGCAACAGGAATCAGATCTTGCCTTGGTCATGAAAGAAAACAGATGTACTGAAAATGCGTCCATTTTGCATAGACTTTTTAATTGCCACAATGATTCCTTAAACCAAAGAAACCATTCCTTTACAATGAATCCCAGAGTGTACTTTCCATTATGAAACACTCCTCTAAGCAGCTTATGTCCTACATGATTGTAATTAGAGTTTAGTGAACCACAAGAAGGGGAAAATCCATGTAGGATGCATCAGTGTAGCCGAATCTGCCAGAAGCAAATTTTAATCTTTGTACAGCTGTTTAGGGAAAACTTCCAATATTCTTTGAGAGAGAATGCATGTCAAGTACTCATTTGAACAGGGAACACCTCGTTTATGTTTTTTTGGAGTCCACTCCCTTCTTTTAAGCTGTGCACTTTTGGGTGTGTGTGTGTGAGCTGGAAGTGTTAGTCCTGATGAGAGTAAAGTTTTGTGAGCTTATGACTTGGCATCGTGGCATGGTTTGGGAAAATGACCAAAAACAAAAATAAAAACAAAAAAAGTTCCCAGGGGAATTGTATAGATTTGGAATATTTCTTTCTGATTATGGACATTGGGAAATTGAACTTTAAGCGGCAGATTTCAGAAGGAGAAACTCTGAAGGAAAAGTTTTTAAATCCCTTTGGAAAGAAAAAAAAAGGAATTGTCTCTGGTGTTAGGCAATCAATAAAAAGCACTTAGTATGTGCCAGGCACTGGGCTTGGCAGTAGGGACAGGAATAGGGACTAGACCTGTGATTTTGCTGGTATAGGGAATTCTTGGTGAGAGAACTCCCTCTACCAAGGAAGTTTGGAATCTTTTTTCCAATTTGTAGTCCTAGAGAGTTACCTAGAACACTGAAAGTGAAATGACTTGCCCAGGGTCACACAGTCTGGATATGTCAGGTGCTGGGGCTATAAATGCAAAAATGAGAAAGTCCCTGTTCTCAGGGATCTTACATTCAATTGGGGGAAGCAATATACATGCAAATCAGTGGATACAAAATGCACAGAAAGTCAGTTGCACTACTTAAAGCCCAATGACTCCACTCCTACAAAATTATCAGAGTAGAAGACACATCTCAGGAAGTTAAAGACATGGTGCATGACTTTTCAAATGAACTCCCTTGGAAGACTACGGTTCTGAGAACTCTGACTAAATACCACCCAAGGGAACACAACCCAAGCCAAAACAGACTGTGGGCTTTTCCTCTTGGTGTATTTATCCCAGTTTAAAAGTAAGATTAACATGAATATTACAAGACACCCAAAGAAATGGGTATGAAGTCACAGCTGGCAACACTGAGAGTGGATATGTAGGAGCAGGATGGGTGTGATAGGCTTGCCAGTTACACTATTGAGGGGGCAGAGGAAAATTGAAGTGTGGTAGCATATAAAGAGTAGAGGCTTGAACATTTACTTGCTCTGTTACCATGGTGTAGACTAGGTGGAGTTGTGGATACAGCGCTGGGCCTGGAGTCAGGAAGACAGCGTCACATCTGGCCTTAGATACTAACTCCATGAACCTGGGCAAGTCACTTAACCCTGTTTGCCTTGGTTTCCTCATCTGTAAAATGAGCTGGAGCAGGAAATGACAAACCACTCCAGCATCTTTACCAAAAAAAAACCCAAATGGGGCCATGAAGAGTTGGACACGACTAAAAAAAATGACTAAACAACAAGAGATTCTTAAGTTTTTTGAGTTTCAGTTTCTTCATGTATAAATGGGGATGATAATTCCCATAATACCTTCTTCACAGTGCTGTTTTGCAAGTCAAATGTGATACATCTCCATAAAGAACATTTAAACCATGTAGGAAGCATAACCATAGAGCACTGGACTTAGAGTCGAAAAGACCTGAGTTCAAACCCTGCCTCAAATTCTAACTGTAAGACCCTGAACAAATCACTTAACCTTTCTCAGCCTCAATTTCTTCATCTGTAAAATGGGAATGATAGTAGCATCTACCTCACAGGGTGGTTGTGAGAATCAGAATGTATGTAAAGGCTTTTCAAACCTTAAAGCACCATGTAAATGGTAGCCATTATTATATTATTACTTAAACGTCAGCTATCTTTATTTTCATTACATCAGTCTTATATATTTGTTAGCAGCTAGGTGGTACAGTGAGCAAGAGTGTTGGCCTTGGAGTCAAGAAGACTTGAGTTCAAATCCTATAGAACATCACCTTTGGAAGCATCTAGCCTGTTGCCTAAATCTGATCACTAAAAGGTGTCTTCAGTTACAACTCCCATTGATTTCTTCTGTGTGACTTGAAAATGTCAAGAGTCAGAACCTGGTCCAGGGCATTGGTTGTTATCAAGGAGACAAAAGTTTATAACCCTCAAGTCATCTCTCTGAAGCCCAGATGATCTCTCTGGGAGTATTTTCCCCTTTAAACAAGAGTTACAGTCCCTAAGACCTCCCCCAGCCCCAGACAAGCTCAGGGAAGTGCTAAAAGTCCTCACCCTTAGCAAGCGCAGTCAAGAATAGGAGATAAGTCTTGCTCACCTGCCAAAAGCATCTGTGGATCACTACATCAGCCTGACTTGTTCCAAGGCTTTCAAGGATCTGTGACCAAAATATAAGTCAGAGACTTCAGTCTTGTTTATTTTTTTTTTTTTTTGAGAAGAGAAAGGCAAGGCAATTGGGGTTAAATGATTTGCCCAAAGTCACACAGCTAGTAAGTGTCAAGTATCTAAGACTGGATTTGAACTCAGGTACTCCTGACTCCAGAGTCAGTTCTCTATTCACTGTGCCAGTTAGCTGCCTCAGCCCTTTTTTACTGAGAAACTTAACCCCTCATCCTTAAGTGCTACAAAAGGAGTTGAATTGTCTGGGAACTGTTCTGCTAGTGGTCCCTTTGGAGAAAAACTATAAAGAGGTTCCTTCTCCACACATTCCACATGCCAATTTGATGTTCTCCGTAGAGAAAGAACATTCCTTCTCCTGCCTCCATGTCTTTGTATCAGCTGCCCCCCCCCCATGCCTGGAATGCACTCTCTTCTCCCTTCTTAGATTTCTGTAGTTCCCTTCCAGCTTACCTCCAGAACCTTTCCTGACACTCACCCCCACCTATTCAAATAATCACTCATGTAAATAATTATTCATTTATTTATTGTAGTCCTCCTCCATCATCCCAAGTAGGATGGAAATTCTTTAAGGTTAGGGACTATTGCTGAATTTGGATTCATATCAACAGCACCTAGCATTCTATCTTGCACATAGCAGGGGCTTTAGAAATGCTTGCCAGATTAGATTCAGTTTCTCCTCTTGTGGGATTCATATCCAGAAAGTGTTAACCATCAGGACATAGTACAGAGCTGACATGCAACCATGCAGCTTTTCATAGATGAGATCCAGTTCCAGGGATAAACTGAAGGCCACAAATCTCATAGGAGAACAACCTCTGATTTGCTTTCTAGTCTCAGTTTATGAGCAAGCATTTACCCACTGCCTGTTTCACCCCTGCAACTGTACTGTGAAGTATTAGTGTCTTCCCAAGAAAGAGAAAATGTAATGTTGGGTATATAAGGTTAGAGGATGTAAAAGAATAGCTTATTATTATTATTATTATTATTACCAATAATGATAGCTAACATATGGTGAGTTAAGATCTGCAAAGTGCCTGATATAACATAACTTAGAGGCCATCTAATCAAAATTCCTCATTTACAGATGAGGAACCTGGGGAAAGAAATTGCCAAAGGCCACAAAGGTAGCAAGAAACAGTCAGGATTTGGATCCAGGTTTTCTGGTACAAAGCTTCAGTTCTCTTCCCACTGTCCCATCCTACCTATCTACCTGAATAGTCTACAAAATAATTCCTACACTCCAAAATGTTGCAGTCTAGTTGGAGAAATGATGCACACATTTATACAATGACATAAGAACACTCCTAAAATAGTGTCTCCTCATGTGAAGATGATACCATCCTTGGGTAGAAAGCAAATGAATACTATTACTCCTCTTTCTCTTTGAAAGGGCTCTATCTTCTGGCTTACTTGTAAACACATTCTCAAGGTTTCCATAGTAGACTTATCAGGAAGCCTCTTCATCAGGTCTTAAACTTTTTCCACTCACTGAAAACCAGCTCAGTTACCTGTAGAGGGGGCGTGTAACCTTGGGTTTATGACAAGGGAGTTTCCTACTACCTAGCACTGAGGGAGTGTTTAACCTTTGAGACACTTTATCTGGCAAAGCCTGGATTTCCCTAGTGATAGAGTGATGGTATCCAATCATTGTTGCTTTCTATATGATGTCCTTCAAGGAAAATTCACTAATTATTCTATTACTCTCTTCCTTCCCTAAACTCTCCAGAATACAGTTCCAAAATATTTGAGGGTCTCTCTCAATTCCCAAAACCGACTCTCATAAAATATATGATCAGTAGCGTCTATTAAGATTTCCTCTAGAGTCTCCTTCGATGCTCTCCCAGTATCCTGTTTTCCTTCTTTGTCATCATAGTGACTGATTGGATGTACTTCTAACTTTTAGTCCACATAGAAATGCTAGCAACACAACAAACAGAAATGTAAGTTTCCCAATCCTTACCGACCAGTGATGTGCCACGTGCAACTGGGTGGGTGCCTAGTAAGTGTGGGAGACAGATTTAAAAGACAAGGAGGAGAGAGAGGACATCAATCTTATACATACTAAAGACACGTCACAACACCACCCTGGAGGACACACACCCATTTGGACTTGATCGACACTTTTGTTTAATTGTTTAACACCATCCCTTCTCATGCTCTGTAATTATATACAGTTCTCTTTTCTTAATTCTTACCATGATTTTTATAATTTAAAGGCACAAAAATGCCTAAAATCAACCATACTAACAGTTTATATGTAGAAACAGAGATGATTCTGCTCATGGGGAAAGACACTACTCTCTACTCAGTGAGAGTACTTTAGAAAGGGAGAAATCCTTTCTGGTCAGGAAAAAGAAACCTATATATATGGTAGTAATATCTGTGAGTGAGAAAAATATGAAGGAAAAGGGAAATGGGAGAAGGAGGGAATAGGAAACAAAGAATACAGGTTCTTTTTATGAAATACAATACCTTTAAGCATAGCAGAAACCTGGCTGGCATGGCGTTTTTGTGGCAGCTGGGCCTCAACCTGGTAGCATTGACATAAACTAGCAGAATCAGTCATTACTCATTAACAAAAGGACTTGTCATTGGGAAAGCCAGTTGCCATGTGTTTATTGTTAGGAGTTCAGGATAAACAGGTTTCAACCATACACAAAAGGTTTTTGGCAAATGAAAAACAAAAACAATTTCCTCATGCGCAAGATTGGCAGTGAGCATCATTCAGGCTGCCTTTGTGCCAGCTCCTTTCCGTCTGCTAAGGAAAACTTCTCTTAGGTCTGGTGGTTGCAATCTCAAGTCATATCACTGACCTTCTTCTTAATGGTTGGACTTTTACGTGTACTGGAAAAGCTCTGAGCCAAGAGCTAACTCTCTGCCTTTTGAACTACAGATAGGGTTTCTGCACCCCATCTCATAAAATTTTTCCTTCATGTTTCATTTCCCATCCTTTCTCATTTCACAAATGTCACATGGTACAGTGGATAGAGTACAGGGTCTAGAGTCAGGAAGATGAGTCTTCCTGAGTTCAAATCTAGCCTCAGACACTCACTAGCTATGTGACCCTGGGTAAGTCACTTAACCCTGTTTGCCTCAGTTTCCTCATCCGTAAAATGAGCTGGAGGAGGAAATGGCTAAGCAGTCCAGTATCTTTGCCAAGAAAACCCCAAATGGGATCACAAAGAGTCAGACATGACTGAAAATGACTGAACAACAATTACAAGTTGATGGCTACAAATTCTGACTTCAGTATTTTTCACTTTTAATAGTTGTTTCTCAAATGATCTTGCATCCCAGTGCTATCCATGGGTCATGTGCAAGCCCTTAATTTTGTGATGATGCCCTGAGAGAAGCATCCAAATGCATGTACTAGACCTAGAGTTATTAGTCAAATGTTCCATCACAAAGGAGTAAAATGACTGGGCATTAGGCCACCCATCTTTGGAGCATTGTTTCTAATTTATCATCTCATGCTATGAAGCCATGTTTCACCATGTGGAATAGTGCTGCCTCTTTTTCAGTAGTACTTACTCTTTAGGCCCATGGCTCCATGGGTCTCCATTCTGTCTCCACTTGGTGACAACCATAATTTGAATTTTTTTAAAAATCATGTTAGATTAGGATTAGGCCTTTAGTCTTTGTTGGCTCCTGATCTTATTCAGACTCATAATCTTCCTTATCTCTTTTATCTCTTACTCTAGAAAAACAGTGTGCTTCTTTGAACTAGAGTTTTCTCCTTGAAAAAAAACTATGACATACATGAAGTCTGTCTTCCTTGTTCTCCCATATACTGGTACCCAAGCATCCACTGTACTCCAAGTCACCTATTGCAGCAGGCATCCCGGCTCACTCTGAACCTTATACTCGAGAATTGTTCCTTTTTTCCTCTTTCCCCATCAAAATTCTCATTTATTTAGTTCAGGGATCTTCTAATTATTTGGAGAAAAGTATCTGATTAAACCAGTTGATCCTATGTTATAAATGACTGATAGGTGCTTAACTTTCCCATGGGGTCTTTACATTTTGACCTAAAAGAATGAATTCCTGTGAATAGGAATAGATCAAATCTCAACTCTACCATGTTCTACCTATAGGACCTTGAGCATGTGACTTGACTTCACTGGTCTTCGTTTCTTTGTGTGTAAAATTAAGTCATACAAGCTGACCTCCATGATCCCTTTTAGGACTAAATCCATGATTCCCTAATGGTAAGACAATCGGGGATATTTTAGGCAGGGCAATTTACCTCCCTAACACCCACTCAGATTCCATGACCTAGAGAGGACTGACCCTCATAGCAATAGCTACCATATTATACCCTACTGATGCCTATCCTAAGTTCCCATGTAAGAATTTAAGAATGCTTTTATGGAATGACTGTTTCTTTAAAGGGTGGAGGAAAGGGTAACTGTATCTCTAATCATGATACTGAAGACACACATTTTAAATCCTCTAATTTTTCCATCATTTAGTGAATTAAATTGATGACTTAAAAAAATGACAACCTACAATCCTAAATAAGAGTTAACATATGTGCCACTAGCAAGTCAAATAGGAGATAAATCTCAAGAGATAAAACACGGTTGGCATAGACTATGATACGTGTGACAAGAACCATATTTTTGGGACACAAAGAATAGAAAATATCCTAACAAATTTAAATTTGCTCCCAATATTATGAAATATGTGAGGTTTTATTAATTTATTACTATCAAAACTATTTCTCACAATTGAATTAAGACCACAGGATCATAGATTTAGAGCTGGGAGGGACTTTAGATGCCATTGAGTCTAACACTAACATTGAGTGTAACATTGAGTTTGACATCTGAGGAAACTGAGGCACAGAGCAGTTAAATGATTTGCCACAGAGTCACGTGGTTAATAAATATCATGTCTTCTGATTCTAAGTCTAGTGCCCTATCCACTACACTGCAGTGCCACACGACAGATTTATTCTTATATAAAAACACCATAACCTTTTACATTTTTTAAAAAATCTCTTTTATTAATTCATATACAGCGGCATGAAAGATAACCAAAGCAGATTTAGCCCTCTCCTTCCTAGTCATCCCCTATGAAATGTATATATGGGGAGAGGGATGAGATTTTGGCTTAAGAAAAAGAAATTAAGAAAGGGCATTATGTACAGTGATTGCTGAGGTCACCTTGAACTAAAATAGAATATGTCCACTAAAGCCTTCATGAGCATCACTGAGTCAGACCACTCAGGCAGCTGCTCCAGATCAACTTTGTCCTGTTTAACTGGGTAGAAATTAATAATTTCAAAGCACTTAAGATCTAAACTAATTTTAGGTTTGCAGAAAATACTCTATCACAAGGGAACAGAGCTTTTCAGTTAGTGAGAGGGAAACAGCCAGAACACTCTTTGTACCAGTAGGCTAGGGATATTTCATGAATCCTTCCTCGGGACTGGACTGAACAAGGTTCTTTGCAGATCCAAGTAATGAAAACTCAAAAATATACAAGGGGATTGCTCACAGAGTCAGGTTAAAATGGCGACCTCAACCTAAAATAAGTGATTGCTAGTCTCTGTTGATGCTACCAAATTAGGACACTACTGCCACAATTGGGCATAATCTCACGAGTTTCTGCCTGGAAGTAGCCAAAATTTGGAACATGCCAGTTTGAGTGCAGGGATTAGAGGTTGGGAAATGGCACAGAGGTTAATTTTTGTTTTTATTTTTGATTGATCCTGTTTTGGAAGTAAAACAGAATCTGTTTCTCTGGATCTAATGAATTATAAAAAGGCTTGGAAAATCATGAAGGACAATTATTTGGGGACCAAAAAGAAATTGTCAGTGGATAGAAATGTGACTTTCTGGCCAACAACAACCCATACTTCAGGTTGTCATAAGCTTTAGGGTGACTTGGGTGGATTTTATTATTAAATAATCTCAAAATTCTAGTGTTCCTGTCATTAAAAAAAGATACCAAATGAATGTGAAGAAATACTTTCTGGGTTCCTTCTCCCTGGGCCCAATAGGAAAAGGTTCCAGAAGAGACAGAAGCCCTGCCTAGTCTAACTGGAGCACCCCCATTGGCTAGTAGGAGTAGGATGAAACATGACCACCTTTAATGTGGGGTTGAAAAACGGAATGCCAGGAAGTTAAAAGGACTTAGGGGAAAATGTCCTTTGGCCTTCCACTGCGTGACAGGATTCTGAAGTGGCAGCTTGTGTGCAGAGTAGACTCAGCAAGTCCAGTCAGAGTAAAAAAAGCTGCCTAACCAGAGCACCAACATCAGTAGCATCTTTGAGTATAATGATGAAAGAACGAGTATGGCTCTGCCAGAAAGGCGGGTCTCTTCATGATGTTTCCCAAAGCACTTTTCTCTCTGATACGTGGGCCAACTTGCAAAGAAAACTCAGTCCTGTGTTCAATAAACATTGATTGAAAACCTACTGTGTGCCCAGGGCTAGAGGAAAGCCCTTCATTCCAAGAGGACATCAGGAGTCCCTTTCCACACACCTCAGAATTGCTTGAGATTTTTGTTTGTTTTTCACAATGTAATGTGAAGTAACGTGAAGAACAAACCTGTGGAAAACTGCAGGTTAGTTGTAGCAACAACAATAAACCTCCATTAAGTGCTTTCTATGTGCCAAGTGCTGTGCTAAGTGTGGGAGAGGATACAAAGAAAGGCGAAACTATGGTTGCTACCCTCAAGGAGCTCACATTCTAATTCTTAGTATCTATACAGGATAGGACTCCACATCCACATATAGAGAAAATCTCTTTCATTAAAGTAAATGTAATTGCAAAATGGGTCCCTTTCTTTCTGCTTGCCCTCCTGAAGGTTGATCTGGTTTCAGTGCAATGACAGAGATACAGGATATGGGCAAGCTCAGGAAAAGACCTTGAATAAAGGTCCTGCATCAGGCATCTGGCGGTAAGACATACTCCATGCCACCCAGCGTCACCCCAGCTCCGTCAGAAGACTTACAGCCCCCTCAGACCAGACCAGAGCCTGCAGAGATTCCCTGGTCTGGACCCACACTCTCATGCCTGGAAGAGAATTAGAATTGGCTGGAACCTTTACTACTTTACATTGCGTCCTTTTCCAGATACTACAATACATGTGTTAATAAACTACATGTGGGGAAAAGGGCCCAGTTTCATAAGAGATTTACATTTCTTCATTCACCATCTAACGCAGATCCCAAATTGATGGAATTTGTGTTATAGAACAAAGGTAAGGGGCGTTACGTGCATCCTACCTCTGCAACAAGTTACTGTCCTCCCATTAAATGCTAAGGAAAAGCAAATCCAAACTTCTTTTCCTTCTTTCTCTCATTAGTTTAAATGTTAACACAGCGAAGTCTCATTTTTCTATAACATTTAGAACATATGGCCTCTAGGCCTCCATAACCATGAATACATTATTTAACATTTGCTATTCTTTTGATTCATGAACTGTGCTTTGAATAAAATAAAATAGCCTGCCACATTTTTTAGGCTGAATCGACAGAACACTAAATAACTGGTAAATACTAAAAAGTTTGGTAGAAAATCTGGATTCTTTGAAACTACACTGTGTCATTCACAGAGATATTTGGCTGAGTATTTAATTATATTTATGTATTTGGCATGGTTTTAGGCAGTGATGGAGTTTTGCAGTGACTTGATCTCTTATCTGGTTTCTATTGCTCAATGTCCCTATTTCTATCACTTCCTCATTTAGAAATAGTCATGTTAAATGAGTCTTAGAATTAAATCTCATCATGTTTTTACATTCTGATACTACTATTAAAAAAAAAAAGTCAGCCACGCGTTTTATCTTTCCCAATTGCCTATGATAAGGGCTCTGCTACAACATGACTTCAGGCCCCATATCGTTTCTCTTCTCACCTTGATTTTTTTCTGGGTTGTAGTACCACACTACAACCTGCTCTGCTTCGGAACTAAGCTGGACAAAACCAAAGAACACACTGTTCTGGAGTGTAATAGAAGGGTCACTGATACTGGGATGGACATTGAGGGGCTATCTGAAAGATTAGATGAATTATTATATCTGTTCTTTCTCTAATCTGAGTAGAAGACTGGCAGGGCCATCATTCATTGCAGTATGTAACAGTGTGGCATGGTCACTAGTTTTCTGCTTCTAACAAGATTGCCACTGGCTTTCTCTAGGTCTTGGGTTTTTTTTTTGGGTTTTTTTTTTACGGAAACTTTAGTGTGTGCTTGAGATGTTCAAAAGACATTATAGCGCAAGCCCTCTCCGGTGCTCACATTCAGTAAGGTTGCCCTTCCTTGAGGTCTCACGGTGGCACTTCTGTTCTATTTGATGGCAGTGTCTGTTCATTCCAGAGTGTATTCAATCTCTTTAGTAGCTTCAAACACCCCTCTCTTGTAGGAGTTTAGCATTTTGGTGCTGATCACATCAGTACCTGGACTTTTGTTATTTTTCACTCCTTTGATGATTTCCCTCAGTTCTTCTGTTTTGATTGGCTTCCTCTTTCATCTCAAGTATTTGTTCTGAAATGGTGCTATCTTTTCATTCAATAGAGTAGAACCATTGAGTCATCTGTAGAAGGGCTCATTCCCTCCCTTCTCTGGCTTGGCTTCACCAGTGGGTAGTCTATCATTTTTGTCTTTGATCAGTCAATTGTTGAGGCTCCTCTTCAGGTTATCACTTTAGTGGTAGAATAAAGGAATGGGGTATCTTGATTTTCATTTTTATAAACCCTCTTCTGTATCTTCTCACTTTTTTATTGAGATACAGTAGTTTCTATCATCTCTGGCATTTTTATAGGGAGCCTTTATTTCTGATCATTTCAAATAATAGATGGTATCTCACCTCATTTTCATCTTCCTGATTCTTCACAGGAAAATATTTATTGGCTACTCCTGGAACATGATCTAAGGGTCAGAATATCACATAGGAATAAAGACTTGAGGATTTTATTGCTGGATTGGCTAGCTTCTTTTCCTATGACCTTATATTTTCTATTTAATTTAAAAATTATTGGGGTTTTTTTCCTGTAAAACCTTGGGAAAATATTTTAATATTACTTCAAGAGACAGAGGATCAGACTAAGAGAGTCAGGAAGACCTGGGTTAAAGTCCAGCCTCTGCCACATACTTACCCTGGGCAAGTCACTTAGCCACAGGTTCCCTAGATGTCGAAGACTATGTGAAAGACAAGTTTTCAACCTGCATTATTGAAAGGAATTCTCACATCAAAAGTTTCCCACACCAAAGAAATCACAGTGTAAACCACTCACCTAACATTTTTTAACTTGAGTGAATATGTTTACATGAATGGAAATGTTATATTCAAAATACCCTAACTCCAGTTACTATAAAATCTTTTGGTACTTTGTTAGATATGCCATTTCACTGACATGAATATTCCCTGGTACAGTTGCATTCCCCTCCAGGCATTTTCTTTCTTGCCCACTTCTTTCTACAGATCTTCAACAGCTGATTCACCTAATCTACTGCAGGACTTTCTCTTATTTTTTAAAGTATCTCATGGATAATAGTGTAATACTTGAGCCAAACATCTGTTGTTTCTCATGCTTATTATGTGCCCGGGCCACCTCCTTGTCTAATCATACATATCCCTTGCATCAATTTTCAAGTATAAGTCAATAGCAATATGGCACAGTCTACATATATTCACCATGCCCCTTTCCACTACAATTTTGAATTTTCTAGTAATGTGGTATTCCGTGATTCACAGTCATAAAGCATCCCGGTTTTGTTTTTGTTTTTGTTTTTTTCTTGGCAATTAGCCACAGCAGTGAGCTTGAAATCATTGAAGGCAGGACACAGTTTGTAAATGCAATCAGGTCCAATTTTTTTAAATTAACTTTTCATCCCAGTTCCCTAATTACTTTTGCTGCCTCTCCAAAATATAGATGTAGACCAACTCAGTGGGCTCCCAGTTCAATTGCATGTAACAAATCTGGATATTGGGTGTTTTTCATTTTTGTTGTTGTTCTTTCAATATGGATTATTAGGTAAAACTCTTTTGAATACTTATGAATCTCATGAACTGTTCTTTCTCAGTGCTACTATAACAATGTCATCTGTAAATAGAAGTATTTGGAAAATTTCACCATCTACAAGGATGCTCTTTTCTATTTCTCTGTGCATAGATTCCCCATGATTGTGGTGAATACATTTTGTGAGCACATCTCCCTGTTTTCTGCCTCACTTAATGTTGAGACTGAGCAGATCATCAAATCATTATTTCTATGACCCTCTCTGTCATAGAGTCATAATCTGATTTTAATTTACATATGAAAACATCTTTCTTCTAGAGACCATCTATGGCTATATTTTGTCTTATAAATTTAAATGATATTCTTGCAATCAGCCAGAAACACAGCAGAATCTTATATTCTCTGTTACTCAATTAATTTTGTCACTGTGAATATATAATCTGCTTTGGAAACATATCTTCAACAGTGTGTATGTTTCTTTTTCATTAAGGATCCCTCTAAGCATGCATAGACTTCTTCTCTTAAAGACTTTATAGAAATGCCAAAGTAAACATACAGGTTGACAGATGTTGATTTCTTTCTCAAATGACTTTTTTTTTTTAATAAAAACTACCATCTGTGATATTTTTGTCCTTTTGAGATATCTGAAAAATTGCTTAATTTTCTCACCTGTGAAGTAAGAGGATTGGAATAAATGACCACTAAGACGCTTTCTACCTCTAGTTCTGTTGTCCAAATATCAATAAATAGCTTTAAAATTGTCACCTGAAGTACTCTGTATTTGGTCAGTTCTAGCTACTTTTCCCAATTTCATCTTAAATTCAATTTCTGTATCCTCACAAAGTTCATGTAATGTTGAAATTATAGATTCCAAACATGTTGGTGACACTGTCTTCTTTGCTGGGACAAGATCACTGTAGAAATACTATTGGATTTCATGTCTATTTGCATTCCATTTATAGAGGCTCTCAGGATGATATGGTTGAATTGAATTTGATACCAAGTTCTTTATAGGCTTATTTTTTTTTTCCTCAACAGTTTTTCACTCATTTGTGAGCTGATAGTGCCATCAATCTTCTGTCACTCTCCTCTGTAATATTTAGAAGATGAGTTTATGCTCTAAAAAGGTTGGTTGCTCTCTGTGGTTTTCCACTGGGCAAGGTTATCACGTGGCTACCAGCAGGGACAGCTTATGAGCTCTTTGCGTTTTCTTGTTCACTGTTTTCAATGAATGATAGCAAAGTCAATGTCCTTATTTTTGTCCATTTCCATTTTAACAGAACCAATGATTTGTTTAAACACATCTGACTGGAGATAGTGTGACTGCATGTTATGTTTCCTCACAGTTTTCTTTCTTTTAATTTGGTATCGATTTTGCCTTTGTTCTGACTGCTCAAGGACCCAACTGCCCACAGACAACTTATTCTGAAATTATTTCTAGGGCAGGAACCAGTCATTTCCCGTGTGTTAAGATATCAATTCTGTTTTTTTAAATAGTGTTTTATGTTTGCCACATTCAATAGAGTCTAACTTTCTTCTTGAAAATGTTAGTGAGGTAATGAGGTTTTTGAATAGTCTATAAATCTTTGGTCTCCTTTATTTCTTGATCTGTTAAGCAAAATGAATTTTTTTTTAAAGCCAGGAACACAGCTAGAGGATACATGAACTACAATGGATTTATTTAATAGTTTTTAAAAGGTTTCATTATGTTTTAATGGAAAAATTCAGTAAAGATAAGTCATTTTATCAAAGTTATAAAATAAAACTATCATCCCTACCTCCAGTAAATAAGAGATTAAGACAATATCTAAGTCACTCTAAAAAGCTACAAATGCATCTTAAGAAGCTAAATATACCTTTCACTATCTTCTTCTCTGTCTTTCTTTTGAAATCATTTGGTCTCAAGGTATATGTTGACATATTAAGAGAATCTCGTAAAAAATCATTCATAAAATTAAATAAAATAGTAAAATAAAGCAGCACAGGCTACTTCCATTGTATTACAGCTTAATGGAGTATTCAATGCCACTGGAAGAGATATAGAGAGTGGTTTATAAGACAATAGACTTGCCTCCCAAGCTGTTTCTCTACATCAGGAACAATCCCAGGGCTTTCCACAATCTGAGGATTAAGGAACAAAAAAGAGAAATCGGAGTTGTCATGTAGACCTGATAATTTCCATTAAAAATTAATTTCGGCATAAGTAAAAGTACTTCTTTTTTATTTCTTGTGTCATACTAATTTATAGATATACATCCCTACCCTAACCCATACACTCCCCAACTGAACAAAGGAAAACAGTTAAGCAGAACCCAGCAACACACTTACAAGGTCTGAAAGAGCATTCAGCATTCTGCACCCATAGTCACCCATGTATCCAAGGAAAGGAAAGAAGTACACAGAAATATCTCTTTATGCGCTATTGTTCTAATATAAACAGGTCCATGATAGGCACGTGAAAAGTGAAGGCAGTTCAGCATGTACCTTTTCCAGGATTTTGTCACCCAAAGCTCTGTCAGACAGAACACTAGACTAGAAGGA
Source organism: Pseudochirops corinnae (assembly GCA_028646515.1). NCBI lineage: Eukaryota > Metazoa > Chordata > Mammalia > Diprotodontia > Pseudocheiridae > Pseudochirops > Pseudochirops corinnae. Next base: position 96,286,168 of record CM053589.1, read on the forward strand.
CCACCTGACCTATGTGATATATTTTTATATTGTGTCATGCAAATCAGGGTTTTTCACAGGTTGCTGTGAGCCCTAATTAATTAAAAACTGCAAAATTCTTGGTGATTCATTAGTGTAAGGCATTGTTGAAGGGCCTTGTAAATTATTCTCCCTAACAAGAATAAGTAGACAATATAAAAAGTGTGTGAACAGAATGGAAGACATCATTAGTGAGGAAGATCAGGTATAAGAACATGAGGAGAGGCTCACAGCTTTTCCTTCTACTATTGCTTTCCCACAAGAAACTTCCTTTGTTTGGCAATCTAAGTTCTTTAGAATGTAAGTTCCTACAGAATAAGGGAGCAAATTTTCTATCAAGCATGAGGGAACATACAGTATGTGTTAATTAGAGGTAGCCATAATGGTTTTTTTCTGGGGGAAAAAAAAAGATTTCTTGTCCAGGCTGGGTGATAGAGAGGGGCCAAAAACGGCTGGAAGCCAAAACTGCGTTCGTTTGCCACTTAATACACTGCCCTGGGATATCGCACAGCAGAAGTCCTCTGATCAGAAGGAGGCAGGAAAACTTGCAGAATTCACTTTGGGACCTTCATATACCTGCCATGGCAGAATTAGTGCAGTACCTTTCTACCTCAGTAAGTCCAGAGGCAACGATTTCTACAACTCTAAATTAACCAGGTTGCACTAGTGATTTGCAGCTGCCCTGGAAATAACTTGGTATCCATTTCAGGGGAGAAATACCCCCAAACTGTGATGACCATTAAGTATGTTTCTTCAAATTTGTCATTGTATTATGTCAGGTTGGAAACAATGTCAGTTATTCCTAGACTTCTTGTATTTGCCAAGTAGCTCATCTCAAAGGACTTTAAACTTTTTCATTCCCTACTCTGCTGAGAGGTCAAATCCCATTATGCAAATAACATTACAGTTAAAATAGCTGTATATTAAAAATATTTCCAAGCCCCAGACTATGTCACTTAACTTGAGCAAAAATCTATACAGAAATTCAGTTTTTTAAAAAGTGAACAGATATTCTGTTGTAATGGGGAAAGTAGCTGGAATTCACTGAATCACAAAAATTGAGATTGGAAGGGACAGCAGGGACCATCTACTCAAATCTATTCTTGAAAATCAGTCCCCTCTACAGCATAACTAAAAATTGGTCATCCAGCCTTTGCTTAAAGACCTCAGGAGAGAAGGAACTACATTACCAGGCATCCCATTCAACTTTTGGATAACTAGGGATTTTTTTTTCCTTACCCAAAGCCTAAATTTGTTTTTTGTCACTTTCACCAATTTTTTATACTTCTGCCACTTGGGACTCTCTGAGACCAAGCAGAGAACATCTAACCCCTGTTCCATAAGATAGCTTTTCAATTACTTGGAGATAGCCATCAGTTTCCCCCTGAGTTTTCTCTTCTTCGGGCTTAACATCCCCAGTTTCTTCAACCAATCTTTACATAGTATGAACTTGACATCAGTCACCATCCTAGGTTGTCTTCTTCTGTGCACTATCCAGCTTATCAACATGGTTCTTAAAATATAGTGCCCAGAATTGCACACAGTACTCTAGAGGCTTTCTGACTAGAGTGAAATAGAGTGGAACTGACTTTTTATTACTAAATATGTTAGCCTAAGACTGCTGTAACTTTCTTGGCTGCTTTCTTATTGACTCACGTTGAGTTTTCTGTCTTCTAAAATCTAAAGATCTTATTTTGACTAAGCATTATTTAACTATTCCACCCCCATTTTGAACTTCTTCAACTGATTTCTAAAAATTGAATATCCTTGTTTGGGGATATTGATTACTGAAAATTTAAAAATTCTTTATATGGTATTTTGAGTCTTTGGAAGGAAAGTGTAAAATAGATCCATAAAATGAATAAATATAACAGAAAAATCAAATGTCCTTATTAAATTTCATCTTACTTACTTTGGCCTAATATTCTAGTCTATCAAGATTTTTAAAATCCTACTCTGGCATTCAGTGTGTTAGCTATCCATGGTAGATTTATGTCATCTGAAAGTCTGATTTGCATTCCATCTACAGTGTGGTTAGTCAAGTAATACATTTTTTAAAAATGTTAAACAGTGCAGGTCTAACCACAGACTCCATTGGAAACTTCAGATCATCAATGATTACCATTTGGGTCTGGCCATTCGATCATTTAAAATCCATTTAATGCTGTTATCATCTATCCCATACTTATCTCTAAATCATTTCCACAATAAGAGCTTGAAAGACTTTATCAAATGTTTTGCTGACATCTCAGTGAAATACTGCTAAAAAACATTTCCCAATCTCCATGTTTAGTAACCTGCCATTAAAAGAAATGAGGTTAATCTGGTATGACCTGTTCTTGATGAAGCTATTAGCTATCTCTTAAATATTGTTTTAGAATTTGCCAGCAATCAAAGTCAAGCTCAGTTGCCTGTACTTTGCAAGATCCATTCGTTCCCTTAAAAACAAAATCCGGAAAACATCTTCCCTTTTCCAGTCCTGTAGTACCTGTCCATTTTCACTGAATTTCAAAAATCACTGACATTGGCTCAGAAATAGCAGCTGTCACTTCTTTCAGTACCCAAATATATAGTTTACCTGGGCCAGATGACATAAGCTTGCTTAGGACAGTTCTAGGTACCCCATTAACTATGCTCTTGCTAATGTTTGGTCTGGCTATCCCATTAGCCTTTTTTTTTTCTGGCCCTTCTCAGTACATAGATCAGTCTTCTCTGCAAAGAAAAGAGGAGCAGTGTAACAACTGAGTATCTTAGCCTTCTCTGTGTCATTGGCTATCATTATCACACCCACCTCAAGAAGCAGTGTCTTTCTCTTCTTCTATCTTCCTCTTTTCCCCAGGTTACCAAAAAAATCCCCCTTTTCTTTATACTTACCTTTCCTTTCCACACTCAGCTTATTCTAAGCATTAGTACTCCTGAATTTCTTCTGATATGCCCACAGCATGATTTCTCATTGATCTTCCATTGTTTGCCCTTATTTTCATCTTCCATATAGGTCTTTTAAAAATCTAAGTATGTTGGTGAGTTCCCAGTGCATCCTCATCTACCTCTTTGAACATTTTCCATTTTTCATTTTCTCTGGAATTGTTTCTCTTTGTCAATCTTCAAAGTTTCATTCCTGAGAGCTTCCCATCCCTCCTGGGCTGACTTTCTCTGTTGAATTTTAGTTCAGAGTATCTACTTATCCTTTTTCTGAACTCACTAAAAACTGATCTCCCAAAATCTAGGGGGAATCTCTGACTATTCATGCCTTTCCTCTCTTCTGTTACAAATTTTAAGATGAAGTAGTGACTTCTCCATAAGAATGGTATACTTTCTATTCCAGCAAGTAAAGTCTTCTTATCTTCTAGAATCAGATTTAAAATAGATTTTCCTCTTGTTGGTTACTCTACTTTTTGAATGATGAAATGACCATTAAAGCTATTCTAGAAATCATTAGCTACTCTGTTTTTGGAGAAGTTTTATTATATTACTTTATCATTTATCTGTGCCAGGTTCATGGTCTATTTCTGACTACCTTATTTCCCCTTTATATGCAGATGGTCTACAATATATTTTGATGAGCATGATTACTATTTCTGCCTCTGCTGATTTTCACCTAAATGCTCTCTACTGTGGTTCCCCCCTACCTACAGAGTTCTTGGATTTCTTTACAAAAGAATAGCTTCAAAATGCACAGGATCATGCTAACCTTTACTCTCACCCCCCACTAATTCCCATTACTGCCACTACACTTTTTATTTAGCCTGTTTCTTTTGAATAAGGTATTTTTGAATACCTTATCTAGAGCCATATTTCAATTGTACACCTCATCTTATCCAACTAAGTCTAAGTGATTCTACTGAGGTCAAACCTGCTTCCTAGTGCTAGGATATCTACTTTGTCATGATTTTTATCCATGCTTTATGAATTTATGTGTAGACACATCTGTGGCAATGGATTTGGTGACTCTTTTCTCCTCTCCTTTGAACTTCTCTGTGTCTTGATCACTAGATGTCTCTTACTACACTGTAGCTATACTCTATAGTATCTAGGTTGATGTATTTATAAACTATTATATACATATATATTTATATATATATATTTTTTATATATATACATATATATGTGTATATATATATATATATATATATATATATGTAGTATGTGTGTGTGTGTGTGTTTTACCCTCATACTTCCTTTTCAGTTTAAAGCTCTTTTTTTTTTTGCTTTTTTTTTTGGAGGGGGGGAGTGCAGGGCAATTGAGGTTAAGTGACTTGCCCAAGGTCACACAGCTAGTAAATATTAAGTGTCTAAGGCCGGATTTGAACTCAGGTCCTCCTGACTCCAGGGCCAGGTGTTCTATTCACTGTGCTACCTAGCTGCCCCAGTTTAAAGCTCCTTTAAAAGATTTGTGAAACTCAAGACAAATAAATTTTTACTAACTCATTTGTGTATACTCCATCCCTGGCCTGGAGCTGGTTTTCTCATTCCTATATTTTAATCTGACTTTTAGAAATTCCAGTCCCATTCTTAGACAATGCCTTTTTAACCAACTTTTCTAGATAACTGAATCATATCTTTTTAAAGACAATGCCTTTTACTTAGACTGCTTTGAATGAAAATCTTCCTAAAACACATCATGGATCTCCCTGCCTTCTTAAGCAGAATTTAAGCAAGATTTAGTTCAAATTCATATTATTTATGATTCAATCATCATGAATTTTTGTACTCTGCTGCAAATACACTGAAAACCTCAGAAGCTATTGTGGTATGAAGGGCTATTTTCCCCTCCATTAAATGACTTCGAACTACTGGAATTTATCCATTCATTTGTCCCTTTTTCTCCCTTGTAGCTTTTCTGATCTTCCCTCCCCGGACCATTGTATTTAGAAATCATTTAATCCAACAGCTTCATTTTATAAATGAGAAGCTTGAAGCTTAGAGAGGTTACACGCAAAGCCAAGATGTAAGCCTAGGTTCTCCAGTACCAATTCTGTGTCCTTTTTACAATATCCCTGTTCCTTCTTTTTTTGTCAGCAGTTACTTTTTGCTCATCACCAATAGCATTTCCCTAACATCTAACTTGAGCACAAGGACTCTTCTTTCCTTTATTTGCGTCACTATCACTTAGCACAGTGCTTGGCACATAATAGGTGCTTCATAAATATTTGTTGACCAACCAACCACCTGCTGTGAGTTGGTAATGCTGGAATTGTTGCTGATACGGTGTCTCCATATAAGGCCATAGTGAAGAAAATATGGGCTTTGTAGTTGTTAGCCAGGCTGTCATGGGCTTTGTCATGTTTGATTTTGTTTTGCCACAGCCTTTGACTATGTTCTAAGAGTCTGAGGCTGCCAGAGAAGTGGCTTCTGGATGTATATCATGTTACATGTTACATGGGGCAGCTAGGTGGCACAGTGGATAAAGCACTGGATCTGGAGTCAGAAAGACCTGAGTTCAAATGTGTACTTAGATACTTAGAAGCTGTGTGACCCTGGGCAAGTCACTTCACCTCTGTTTGCTTTAGTTTCTTTCTCTTTAGTTTTCTTTTTCTCTTTCTAGAGAATTTAGAATAATAATAGCGCCTGTCTCCCAGGGTTTTTCTGAGGATTGAATGAGGTAATAATTGTGAAGTACTTAGCACAGTGCCTGGAACATAGTAATGTTAGCTGTTATCATTATAGTCATAATCCATCTGTATATAACAACAGCTCTCTTTTTAGCATTGTATATATGTGCTTATTCCATTTATTGATTTTTAAATAGCCTCCATTCTGTTGTGTCCACAAAAACATACTTGTCTTTGTCAGTATCTGAGAGCAGAATTTTTATCTTCAACCTTTCTTCCTGGTGTGTCACATACACAAGGCCCACGATAGATATTGGTTGACCAACTAACTGAAATGTCTTATGAAAAATTACTCACGAATACATCATGTGTAAATTGAACTTCTTGCTAAGATTCATAGAATTATCAAATGCCTCCAGTTCCTATTTTTTCACCACTTGAATGCTTGGAAAGATCTGTGACTTCATTGGTATGAACAGTCCTTCCAACAAAGTAGCTCAAAGACACTTCACACTTTAGTAAAAGGTTCTATAAGTTTCTATCAACATAAAAATTCCTCATCTGTGGGCAGCTAGGTGGCACAGTGAATAGAGCACTGCCTGGAGTAAGGAGGACTTGAGTTCAAATGCGGCCACAGACATTTAACACATACTAGCCGTGTGACCTTGGGCAAGTCACTTAACTCCAATTGCCCTGCCCTCCCCTCTCCAAAAAGCTAAAAAAAAAAAAAAATCAAAAATTCCTCACCTGAACATCAGCTTCCTGGTTTTGAGCCTCTCTGAATTTAGCCAGGTTGGTCTTCAGTGGCATATACATAGTCCTGGGAGTACAACTGAGAGCTTTCCAGCTTGGTCAGCCTTGCCAGAACTTATGCTCTACTTCTAGAAGATATAGCTTCCCACCCCGACCCCTCAATCCCCACCCCACTTCCCTGCCCAAGTTATGGAAGAGGCATAGAAGTGAAGGAATTTCTAGGTGAAGGAATTTCTAGAATATGGGACTTCCTAGTCAGGAAGATCTGGATTCAAATGTTCCCTCAAACACTTACTAGCTGTTTGACCAAAGGCAAGTCATTTAACCTCTCTATTCCTCAGTTTCCTCATCTGTAAAGTGGACTTAATGACTTCTAAGATCTCTTCTATCTATACCTCTATGGTCCTATGATTACTCTTTGATATGTTCTTTTTCATTAACAAAATTACATACACACACACACACACACACACACACACTATGAACCATAATCTATTAGGCAAATTTAAAAAGGAACAGTGCTGCAGAGGGATGGAGTAATAGATTTGGAGTCAGAAAGACCTCGGTTAAAATCCTACCTCATAGATTTTCTACCTCTGCAACTCTGGGTACTTAACCATTTTGAACCTCAGTTACGTCCCCTGTAATATGGGCATAATAATTGCACCTACCAGGCAGGACTGTTGTGAGGATCAAATGAGACAATGCATGCAAAGGGCTTTACAAATTATATAGCATTGCACAAATGTCAGCTGTGATTATTATAAACAAATTTAGTCTGCCTTTCCAAATATAGCACAACTTTACAATGGGACCATTCTGTGGACCAAGAAATTCACATATAATAAACAGGAGGAAGCAGATATTTTTTGTCACAGACCTGAATTTTGCTATAAGTCAGAGAACTGCCATGTGTTAGAAGCATCCCCCAAATTAAATCCAAAAACCTTAAAGTGAAGATTAACAAGGTCTTATATTAACCTTGACTCCATTAGAACTGGCTCATATTTCATGGTCTGAAAAAGAATGTTGGGAAGTGGTGTTATAATGTTTTCCTATTTCCTAACATGTCATTCAGTAACCCTGTCATAGAGCATTTAAAGTAGTTTAGAAATAATCAGAAGAGATGTACTTCCATGAAAGATAGTTGGCAGGTGCCTCTGTGCAGAAAAAAAGAGGGGTCTGCAAAGGTTTGGGTTTTTGGTGGGGTTTTTTAAATCATAAGTTTAAAATTCATAGGTTAACTGAATTTAGTTCAGTTTACTTCTTTATAAGAACAGTGACAAAATTCTCTAGCTCTTGTACTTGACTTCTTGGTTAAAAAAAATAAATTATGGCTTCCAAACAATATTAATAGAAATCAAGAAACAACATAGGTTTTATAGTAATAGATCATTCACTTCCTATTATCTTTTACCTCTGTCTTCTGCCATATAGTCAAATTCACTACCTTTAACTCTCACATTCTTTCCTCGTTTCTCCTTCCCCTCTCCCCCATGATGATCAGTTTCCAAAGATTGTGTTCTGTGAATGTCCTTTTTTGAATCTTGGTACTTATAAAAGAAACAATACTCTTAAATAATTAGTTTGCCCTGTCAGTGAATTATTTTATTTGCATCTACCAAAGATTAATCACCTTCAATCTTGTCACTTTATTTTATCTGATCATCAAAATTATGCAAAGGAAAATATATAGATTTAATGCAAGGTAACAATGTAATTGTTTATGCAAGTTTATTTTTCACTGTTGCATTTTAACATTTGTACTGCTCTTTTGATCTTATTTACATTCTGTGGGTTAAAATCATTGTTAGAGATATCATTGGACTTTATCTTGCCTTCAAACCTTGCAAGCTACAAACAGATATCATCTGAAGAAGGGGTTTCAGACAGGAACCATGGTCTCCTTCTTCATTATTTTTTCATTCTTTGAGTTCTCAGGAGAGTAAATTCTTCTTTCCACAAGAGATAAATTGAAAATATGTCATTTTGGGATAATAATGTTCCCAAAATATTTTTGAATTAGGTAAGGAGTCAGCCCTTTTAGATTTAGAGTGTATATTTCAATCTGAAAAGCTTAAGCCATAGACAGAAGGCCAAAACCACTGGATAAAAGGGAATCATGTAGGATACTTTGTCTACGCAACACCAGAATTTAGCTCATTGCAACATCTGGTGCCGCAGACTGAATACTTGGATATTTGGGTGAGTTTTGGTCAATTGTTATTTTGTTTGAAATCAGATAAAGAAGCAGTGATGACATAATGGAATAAAGGAACTGAAGTTATAAGGAAGGGAAGAAGGGAGGAAGGAAGGAAACATGCATTTATTAGGTGCTTACTATAACAGGCACTGTGCTAAGTATTTTTTACGAATATTAAGTCATTTGATCCTCACAACAGACCTGGGACACAAGTGCTATTATTGTCCCCATTTCATAGTTGAGAAAACTGAGGGAGAGAGCAAGTAAGTGACCTGACCAAGGTCAAACAGCTAGTAAGGGTCTGAGGCAGGATTTGAATTTAAGTCTTCCTGACTTCAGGTCCCAGCACTCTATCTACTGTACCACCTTGATGAACATGGATTCAAATCTCACTGACATTTCTTAGTTTTATGACCATGGCAAGTCAGTTAACTTCTCAGAGACCTGGCTTCTCCATCTGTAAAATGGGGATGATAGAGATAGAGCTGGAAGTATCTTTAGAAATCATCTGTTCTAACCCCTTCATCTTATAGAGGGGGAAACTGAGCCTCACAGAGGACTTGTGACTTCTCCAGGGTTACACAAATCTCATGTGGCTCAAGGCTGTGCCTTCTGACTCCACATCAGGCACAATTTTCACTTCACCACAATGTATATGGGACCTATGTCCTAAGTATTTGTCCATCTAACGCTCTGCAAACTTTTTAGTGCCTTGTAAATGTCAGCTATTATTCTCATTATTTGTAATAATAATGAATAATAGTAGTATTTATATAATCCCTACTATGTACCAGCCACGGGCAGCGAGGTGGCACAGTGGAAAGAGTGCTGGGCTTGGAGTCAGGGCAACATGAGTTCATATCTGGCCTCAGATTCTTATTATCTGTGTGACCCTGGGCAAGTCACTTAACCCTGTTTGCTTTAGTTTCGTCATCTGTAAAATGAATTAAAGAAGGAAATGGCAAACCACAACAATATCTCTGCTAAGAAAATCCTGAGTGGGATCATGAAGAGTAGGACACAACTGGGAAATGACTGAGCAATGACAAACGTGCAAAGTACTCTACAAATATCATCTTATTTGGCCCTCAACAATCCTGGGAGGTAGGTGTTATTATTATCCCTGTTTTCACAAATGAGGAAACTGAGGCAAACAGCGGTTAAGTGACTTACCCAGGTTCACATAACTAGAATGCGCCTGAGTCTAAATTTTTACATAAGTATTCTTGACTCCAGGCCCAATGCTCTGTTCACTTCGCCACCTAGTTGCCTCAATTATACTATTAATATTAATATCACATATTAATATAATGCTGTTTTCTTCCTCACGGACATAGCCTATCATTAGCAAACAACAAGGTAGCAACTAAATTCTTCTGACTTAAAACACACCAATCTCAGAAAGCATCATTAAAGTTGAGAACATAAGATACATTTTTCTTTTATCCATGATACTGTTAGTGCAAATCAACATGGACAGTAATTGATGTTACAGTAGAGCTCAGCAGAGGTTGCTACAGATATGAAAAATGTATTTCATTTTTTTGGTGTATTTTCTTTTGTCTTGGTAAAGTTTATTTCCAACACAGTAACAAGGAACAGTCCTTACTGGCTTTTTTTAAATAGATCTTGAAAACTCCAAACTATACTATTTCTAATTATGTGTTAATCATAAGAAGAGAACTTCCATTTGACTGAAATTGCCCAGTGAAATGCAATTTGACCTTTGACTAGTATAAGAAATAACATTAAAAACAACATTTCCTGCTTATCTATGTAATTATCTAATGACGAGCAAACATCTGTTTGGGGTGGTTTAGGAATTCACCTGTTTGGACCAGGAGACCTTCTGAAGTCCCTTCCAGCTCTGTGATTGGCATTCATTTACTCCCCCCTCTTGTAAAGATTGTGCCAATTGATTTAGGTCATCTTAAAAGATGCGAAGGTGCTGTAAATCAAATCACCACTGTATTCTGCTTTACAAAAACCCTGCTCCATAAGCATTCTGAACAAAGGGGAAATTGGACTTTTTGTGTCTTTTACAGTAATAGTCACTTTTACAACAAATCCAATTATGCAAACTAATAGCTTCTGAATGCTAAACTGAATTCCTAAATTGCCTCACTAAATAAACAATTCAACTTCTTTCAATTTAATTATAAAATCTAAAAATGTATGCTCCATGGCAGTATTTTGTGTGTTGTATTGATATCTCAAAACTGAGAGGCAGTATGACTCGTGAAGGGAGAGGGAACAGGCCTGGGAAACAGACCTGTGATCTCTGGCACATATTGGCTGTGAGGCTATAGACAACCTACTTCCCTTCTAAATGCCCCAGGCAACTTTCTAAGAAGATAGTTACAATAGGAGTAATTTTCTTACATCAGTGAAGGAAGTTGTCCATATTGGTGAGTTTCCTATACTGATGAATTCAAAAGTTTTAACCAAATAACAATTATCAACATCATCATCAGATTAGCTACTGTATTTTTACGTAGAACTGTGAATATATCATGAATATTCAATAAATTTAAAATAACTAATTAAAACATGCATTGAAGATTTGGTTCTTTCAGTGTTAAGTATTATAAGGCTATCAGTCATTTGTTAGGATATTAAGGGAGCTGAGGCAAAAACATATGGCATTCATCTATATTGCAAAGGTTATGTTACATAAAATGGCATCATGGGTATAATTCATAAAATAAGGAGGAAAAAGTCTCAAAACCCTGGATAGTTTCATGGAAAAGTATGAAATGTGTTCCGAATACTCCCTACATTTTCCTGCAGATGTGAAATTTTAGCATTGATATTTCATCTTCTGTTTCTAGTCAGCTTTTGATTAAGAGTTAAAAAATTGTTTTAAAATTTTTCAATGCAGAAAAACCCTACTCTTAGGAGTTAATTTTTTGTACAGCAGGTGGCTTCTTAAATACACAAATGGAAGCATTACTTTCAAACAGGATAATTACAACTATGTATAGTATGTTTCTCCATTAGCAAGTAATTAATTTATTACATTGTGCAATAATTCATAATTACACATGCAAATTCTGCTAAATTGCAGAAGCTGGTGATAAAATTTCTTGCATACTTGCCTAAATTTCATTACAGTCATAATTTTTAAGCTATAAAAAATTTGCCATATAATTCCAAAATATTGATCAGTATCAAACACAAGAAAAAACAAGCTATTTTAACATTTATGAAACCCTGGTCTTGTCTACATAAAGGTTGTGAATTTTGGAAAATTCATTCTTTTCTAGAGCTTATTGTTGAGCTCTAAATTTTACATAGATAGTAAACAGAATGGAAAATTTGGCTCAATTTCTTTCCATCTTTCATATGGTGAGAATAGTTTGTAGTTCAAGAAAGGAGTCTTTATGTTATGCAAAAAATATTAACCTAAAAAACTGTACAGGAACTGGAATTTTTATTAAGACACAAACATAACATCATTGTTTTAGTTTTCATGTGAATTTTACTTTAATGCAGCGTTATACATAAATAATATAAACCTACTTCTGGGAGTAGCAAATAGACTTCCAATCAGACAATGTCAACTTAGATGAATCTCATTCTGTAAGCTGTAGTTTAAATGTGAACATTAAAGCCACTATTGACATATAGCACAACTGACTGAAATGTCAATATTCATGAAAAGTATATCGCAAATCATGGAATAATTGATTAGTTTACTTGAATGAACACCAACATTTTTCCCCTGCAAAAGAAAAATAATTTTTCTTTTGTCCTTGCAGCATTGAGAGCTGAGACTTAAATTTTCTGAGACAGATCTATTACTTTATGGTTCTTAATTACAAGTAATGAAAATGAGGGAAAGAATCTACAAATGCCCATATTTTTTCCATTATTTGAAAGTGTTTTTTAAGATGGACTGTTGATTAAATGAATCATGAACATCTTTATCAATAAAGATGCTCTCCCAGAACCTGAAATAGTTCATATGATTTTTTTTAAATGAACCATTTATCTAGAAAGGCTCCTTATATATTTTAAGTCTCTGGTAAAAAAAACAATATCCGTCTCTATTCTGCTTCTTCCATGACATGAAACAGTGTGATTTTAGGGTAAATAAAATTGGGCTTGGAGTCAGGAGACATCAATATTAGTCCTAGCTCTGATATTTCATATATATACATGGGTAAATCACATAGGGACTTTGAGCCTCAGTTTCCTCATCTTTAGGATGAGGGTAATAATATGTGTATTACCTACCCCCCCAAAAAATTACCTTGACTTTATCTTTTATCTTATATGTGTACATACATATGTAAATCTTGTCTCCCCCATTAGAATGTAAGCTCCTTGAAATCAAAGATTGGGCTTGCTTTTTCTTTATCTCCCTTGCACTTAGAATAGTACCTAGAATGTTTAAGTGTTTATTAAATGCTTGTTGATTGATTGATAAAAAGTGCTTCATAAACTTTAAAATCACTATATATTTCAATACTCTAGAGATGCTTGTGCATACTCCCTTCACCAATGCAGATCTCAAATTTCTGTGCCTTCTCTGTGAATAAGATAGGAATAAAAATGCATCACCTTGTGGCCAAACTTTGGATGATAAGTCTTTCTCTCCAGACTAGATAAACTGGCTGTCAGACTACCATAACTGTCTCTTGCCTGGTCTATACTTCAAGCCATCCTCCAGTTTGAGAACTTCTGGAATATACTTTGAGAACCCCGGTTCACTTTTTGCTACAATTAGATTTTAAAGTAGGATTTTGATGGAAGAAAGCACTATATAACTGTGAGCTAGTAAGTTTAATTTGGAAACAGTATGGCATAGTAGATAGAAAGCTTATCTCAGAGTCAGGAAAACCTGGGTTTAAGGCTTGCGTCTGACATATGCTCACTATGTGACCCAGGGCAAATCCCTTAAGCTCTCAATGTGCTAGGCAACTCTTTAAAACTATATAAATTTTTGAGGTACTAAGTTATTTTGTAGAGGAAGTTCCTCACCAGAAGCTCCCTATGCTGATGAAATCATAGAACTGATTTAAAAAATTAATTTAAAGCATAGTCTGACTTCAAAGCTATAAAACTGGCTTTAAATCCTTAAAATAACACTAGGAAGGTAAGCTGCAAAGAAATTTGTTTCCTAAAGAGTCAATTCTCCTTCCCTGCCCCCGCCACTTACTGATTCAGCATTAATTTATTGAGTCTATATTACATGCATAGTACTGTATCAGGTGCCACTGAGGAATGCAAAAGGAGTAGAAGCTAAGGTACAGGTCCTGGAGGAGCTTACACCCTAGCAAGGAGAATCAGGCATAAACAAATGAAAGAACTCTAGGACAATCACAAAGCAGTGTGACAGACAAGTCTGTGCTTGAATGGACAACCTATACTCCAAAGAGAGGAAGAAGAATTGGAAAGTAATTAAGTGGGATGGGGTTAATCAGAGAAGGCTTCTCCAAGGAAGTAAGTGTTCATCTGGTCTTGATGACCGGCATAAGCACAGATTGGGGGAAACAAAAGAGGGTATCCTAAGAAAGGGGAAGTGAAAAATGATGGTAACTAAAAATTAAGCATTAAAAAAAAAATCAAGCCTTTATTATTGGCTACTATCTATTCTCTACCAAAGGGCTTCATTTTCTTGTTAGTGCTAGTGGGTATTTTGTAGAGGCAGACAAGGGGATGTTCTCTGGACTTAGTTAAGTTTCTCTTTCTTTCCTGATCTGGTATGTATAGAAGTAGCCAGGTACCTGTTCTTTGGATGCTGGGCTAAGCCATCATTTTTTTTTTTTTTTGTGCATGTCTAGCTCCTTTGTGGAGGTCACTCATATCTGCCTTTATGTGAACTTTGCTCCTTTTCCTCACAGTGATAGATACAAAATGAAAACTTCTCTTTGGTTCCCAATACACATGTGAAAGACAATGCACAATGTCCCTGCCCTAAGGGTTTGGTTGACTGTGACATTTCATGTGTCCAATCAGATCTTCCACTATTAATGTCCCATTAAATGAACAGGTACACTAATGACTTTAAATTGTAAGCCACCCAAAAAGAATAGCACAATACTATATAAACCGATTTACAGAGCTAAATTTCACCTCATTTATAGAGTTTTAAACCATCTCAGTAAATTGACTTCTATGGAATTACATCTTCATAATTATACAAAGAGAGGCAATCCAGTGTAATAGATGATCAACCTTGGAGTCATTAAGACTTGGATTTGAGTCCTGCCAAATACATAATATTAGTGTGACCCTGAGGAAGTCTCTTCACCTCTCAGGGCTCTAGCCAATTTTCCAAACCTAAATTACAAAAGAGCTGTTTCTCTTCATCAATGCATGGAGGTTTCTATATTGCGCAGTTCCCTGCACTGATGAAATCACAGGTCAAGGTTAAAAAAAAACCTACCCCCCACAATGTGTCCTAATGGTTGTGTCCTATTACTACAGAAACACAGTGATTCTGTGTGACCTGTATTTCTGTGGTTATCTTATATTTTAAAAAAGTTACAAGTGAGATAAGCCTAATCGATATGTTTACCTCCTAAACACATATTTTGGGAGGAAGGATAAGGTTGTGCAACCCTTGCTTATTTGTGTTGAGGGGGGTTAAGGTAAATTGTAATTCTGAAAAGGTTGGGGATCGTTGATTAATATCACAAATATAAAATATGATCTATAGACTTCCTCACCACTGATAACGGCTCTTACCATATTCTAAGGTTACAAAGTGTTTTGACATCCATCTTCAGTCAGAACTGGGTAAGTCAGATACAGTATCCCTGTTTATAGATAGATGAGGTCTCTGAGACTCAATGAACATGAGTAAATTGCCCAGTAGTTGGTAAGCCAAGCTAGGACTGAGTCCAGGTCTTCTGACTTAAGTTTTATGCTCTTTCCACTATTAATATGGTTTATGGAAAGTTCCAGTTAAGCAGTAGAAGGAATGCCAGACTGGGTGTCAGAAGATCTTGATTTTAGTCCTTGCTCTGGCATTAATAGGCGATATGACTTGATTTAGTCACTTCTCTTCTCTGGGCCTCAGTTTCTTCCCCTGAAAAATGAGGGGATAGGCCCTAATGGATCTCTAATTGCTTCTAGCTTGAAAATTTTAGGATATGATGATCTATTTTTGCTTCATCTCAATATTTACCACATAAAACCCAAGAGCCCTAACCCTCTATGGTTGCTAGAAATCACAGATGTCATTCCAGGTACAAATCTCCTTTTATGAGACATTGATTCATTGTGACTCAGTAGAAACAGTCCCACTTCCAGGATATAAATATGTTTCTCATTATCTCCTAGGTTTTCTGTGAAATCCCTTTCTGGCCTGGTTTTATGTAGTATATGAGAGATGAGGTGTCTTGACTATAGGTCACTGAGAATGTCCCAACTACTAAAGGTGTTGTAAGTACATGAACAAAACAATGGCAAAAGACAGCTTAGTCCAGCTGACTGGGACCACATTAACCTTTTACTAATTCCTAGAAATAAATTAATTGATTTAACAAGCTTTCATACCAGTACTAGACAAAGAAAATTAGGATCAGAGGAAGATCCACAAGCAGAGCCAAAGATTTCCTGCTTTAAAACAGATCAGCAAAACTGGAAATCACCCTTGCATTATAAGCTAGAGTCAGGCTATGGACTAATTTGTTGTTCCAACAATCTGCCATTCTTGCCAATAGCATTGCATTACTCAATCTGGTACACCATGGATTCAAGTTCTCTGTGGTATAAAATTAAAACTACTCTTAAAATGTAAATATTATTTTTTCTGTTAGTCGATGAAATGGAAAGGACAATAGATGTCAATATCCTGAATATAAGCTGCTTTTAGACCCCTGCAGAAATAAGGCAAGCTTTTCTCAAAGACACTTTGGAGCTGTTTAGTTGATTTAAAAAAAAATCATACATCTCTTTACTAAATCATAGATCCAAATGTAAAACCTAGGATATAGGGACATCATGTGGAGCTATGGCTTTCTCTGGGGGACTCTAGGATAGATTACGTTTGTTCAGAGCTGTTATATATTAGCTTCCTTCTTTTTCTGAGAGAGCTAGTGTAAATTTGGGATGTAATCCTATCTAAAATAAATACTCCCAGTTCTCTTAATTACTGATAAGTAAAAAAAAAAGTATTATTATTTATCTACTTTAGAGATGTATGGGAAAACAACCACACAAAAACTGAGAAAAATTAATTCAGTATACTTTTACTTTCAGTAAAATTTTCGTTGGATTACATGCTTTATTTCTTTCAACATTTATCAGAAATGGAAGGAGATGCTTGTGCTTATATACTTATTATTAATTTGTTAGGTTACATGGGGCCTTTTGTTTCTTAGTCTTGTGACATTTTTAGAGTAGCTTCAATTTTTTTATTATTTCCAATTCCAATACAATTTTATTAAAATGATGTTTAACATGAGTTAAAAGATGAATACCTTTGATTGAGGCATATATTTACAAATCCCATCAACATTTAGAAAAAAAACACTTGGAAATATTTTGCCCATTAGATATTAGATAAGAAAGCAATAGTTTTTTTAAAGGGCAAGTTCAGACTTTATATTACCCTGGAAAATGTTCTGGAAAAGAATGAATTTTAAATATTTCAAGTAAACATTGTAGGGCATGTAATTTTTAAATTATGTCTGATTCTGTCTCTCAGTTACAACTGCCCAGTATGTTATGTGTCATTCTACATTGCCAATTTCATTTCAAACCGATTGTAAATAAGTACAGATAAGTATTATTAGCTTCCTTGGGGTCAGATGTCTGACAGGCCAGACTTGAACTAATGGATTATATCACTTTTCAGTTCATAGTCTGCTATTATTTACAATGCCACTGTAAGTATTTAAACATAACATTTCTGTATTTTAAACCGGAGTCTGTTATTTTAAAAATGCTGAATTCTGGATGCTATACATCTGAGTTGTTGAGCAGTGAAGCAAGGGGCATTGAAAAATACCACTAGGGACAGAGTCCTTGATATTCCTCCTCCTACTGCTTCCTTCCCCCACTGGCCCAGGGGAAAGAAAATTATATCTGGGAACCTGCTGCAAGAAAAGACTGGAGTTTCCTTCCCTCCCTCCCCTTTTCTTCCACCAGAAGCACAAGAGAAATCAAGGGAGAAGTGATGTGTGGTGGTGTCAGTGTGATAGAGTGACGTTGCTTCATTTTGTGATGAGGTTGCATCATGGTGATGTGGTGTAAGTTAATTTCATAATTGTAAACAATACAGGGAATATGGTTGATTAGTTTGAAGTTCTTGTCCACTTCTGACTGTCCAGCTGAATTAACATGGGTATGTCTTTGTGTCACACTTTTGTAATTTCCTTTTCTTATTTTCAGGATTTCATTTTCAAAGAGAAATCTAAACAGTATTAACTTAGTAGAATGACTGTCTGAAATACCATGATTTTGTATAAGATGCAGTGAGCTTATGTGCTTTCCTGGCTTGTGCACCAGGTAAAAAAAAAAAAAAACAACTCTAGATTTAACTTTGATGGCGAATGTGTGTGTAGAAGCTATAGATCCTTGCTTTCTATAATGTTGATAATATGCATCTGTTAGAAATTATGGCATGAATCATGGAAAATTATATTTCTGTTATACAGTAAAACTGCAAGTGTTCTCTGCTTAATTACAATGAAAGCAAGTAAATATTTTCTGGAAAGCTTGTATTTGAAGTTGGAAATAGAAATATAGAACAAACAAAACACAACTGGAAATTGCTTAAAGGCTCAGCAGCAGGTACTTAGATATGATTTCTGTAACTTTAAAAAATGTTCTATTCAATTATACACACACATATACTTGCTAAAATTGAAAGCACATAATCTTTGTTTATAACATCTGAAATTCATTGTAAAGAAATGCATCTGAAGAATAATTACATGTGAGTTCCCCATAAGGCTAAGCAGAAACAATAACAACTTACAAGATTGGGGTTTATTTTGTTTTTCAAGTATTGGTTTCAAATTAGTTATATTTCACAAAAACGAGATTATTTTTTGTTGTTGTTGCCGATGTTCCCAGAGAGAAAAACACTAAATAGCATTAAAAAAAATTTTTTTTTAATGGTATTTGAATTCTTCTTCTTGGGGTCAAGGATATTAGAAGTAGGCAATTGTCTTGCAAACTTGGTTATGTAAAATAACTCGGGATCATCTTGGAGCATTAGTTTCTTTTGCAGGGTTGTCGGTTAAAGTCCGCGGTTCTCACCCCAGCTAATGTTTGTAGTGCGGGTGAGAAAGTCCGGCGAGTTACAGTTCTCTGCTGCCGTGTAAAACAAATAGTACATCCCCTCTGCTAATAATATTCCTTTTCGTTCGCTTAGGATCCAGTAGTCTACTGGTTGCAATTCGCCCTTCCTCCCCTCCCCCCGCCCCCAGCTGAGAAAATCTGTCTCTTTTGACCACCAGCGCCCAGAATCACGTCGGAAAAAAATGGGGGAGGGAGGGGAAGAGAAGGGAGGCTCGGGATACACCAAGGAGTTTTAACAAAAGACTAGACAGCTTCCAGATTCCAAACTGGGGGGAAAAATTGTATTTGAAGACTTCCCAGAGGCTGAGGGAAGGTAGCCACCGTCAGCAGGGCAAGACATTTCAAACCACGGGGTGGGAAAGTTGGAGTGGATGACCAGAATGACTTTTGCAGCCTGTGTGTATGCATTACCTGCAAAATATATTTCTGCAACAGGTGCGGGACACCGGGGGTCGGGGAAACGGTTGGAGAAGAGAATAGACTGGGGTGGGGGGGAGGTGACGGGCAAAGGAAGGGGGCGGGGGCACGCCGGCCCGGGGCGTGGGGGGAATGGGGGGCTCTCCGCCGGGTTCGGAGGGCTGGGCTGTAGGGGGAGCCCAGCGGCGCTCACCTGGCCCGGGAGGGCGGGGCGGGGCGGCCCGGAGCGAAAGGGGCGCGGTGTAAACAGAGCGGCGGCCGTGATGTCAGCCGGTCACATGGAGCCTCATATGGTTGGGGATGGCTCTCGGCGGCGGGCGGGCAGCTGCGGTAGCTGCTGCTGGAGCTCGGGCGGCGGCGGCCTCGGCGGCAGCAGCCTAAGAGGCGGCGGCGGCGGCGGCGGCGGCGGCGGCGGCGGCGGCGGCGGCAGCAGCAGCAGCAGAGGGCCCCCGGATTCGGACCATCCGCTCTCCCTGCGCTCTGTGCACCTCGGCTTAAATGATGTATTTTGTGATTGCAGCGATGAAAGGTGAGCCGAGAGCCCGAGCCGGGGAGGGGGAAGGGGAGCGGCGAAGAGGAGAAGGGGTGGGGGCAGAGGTGGGGGGTGAGGGGGGAGGAGCGGGAGTCCTGATTTTGCTTGTCTTTCCCAAGGGGTGGGGGTGGGGGTTGAGGGGAAAGGGGGCCGGGCAAATCCGGGCTTTAGGTAACTGCGCTGGGGCTACCCGAGCTGTGCTGAAGGCTGCGGCGGCTTCTTACCCCCTCCCATTCAAAGTGTAGGTGCCATGTAGAGCTCCTTCCCCGGTTGCCCCCGTTGGTGCCCAGTGGTCTCTTAGTGGCCGCTGCTCTACTGCCTCTTCCCGCCCCAGGCCGACTCGGCAGTGCTGCCTTCTGCAAGAAAGTTTGCAGCAGCAACTCTGCCGAGCGGGGAGAAAAAGGGGTGCAGGTAAGGGAATGGGGGGGCGGCTGCGGCAGGTGTCGCACCTACTGCGCCCCCCTTTTAGGCCCCCCTTTTTCTACCCAAGTCCAGCCGTTGCATGGGGAGGCGGGGAAGGGGACGGGAAAGGGGCTTTGCCACCTGATCCTGACCCCGAGCGTTCCCCGTGGCCTCGGCTGGGGGAAGGGGGCACAAAATAAGGGAAGGGGGACGCGGTGCTTTCTTAGAGCTTTGCCAACTGACCTAATAGTTAACACACCTTGGGTAGAGGGATAGGAGGAAGACTCGCTTCACTGGGTTTGCACCCTCTCCCTCCTGCTAACCCTTGCGGACCCCTGCTGGGTGGTCAGCCCCTGAGCGAAGTCCTAGTCTGACCCCTCCCCCCAGTCCAGGTCTGATCTCTAGGGCTCCCAGCGGTCCTGGCCACAGAGATCCGGCACCGCTGGCTGCCTGGGGACAGCTAGGCCCGCGAAGGGCGGGTTTTCCAGACACTAGGAAGGGAAGGAGTTTAGCTAGCCAGTGTTGGCCGAGACCAAAAGTGCCCGCCAGGACCTGGGAAATGTCCGCTAGCCATTCCCTCCCTCCCTCCCTCTCTTTCCCCTCCCCCTTCCACGTTTTAGAAAGCTTTAGAAAGTGACCCAGGCACAGAAGCTAACCAGAGACCGACTGAGACCGATTGACATGCAGAGACGCACGCAAACTTTGGGAACCACAGCTGCACTTTATACCGTGTGTTTTCGAATGTTTGTTTAAAAAGAACTTAGCTGCCCACATGATTTCCAGAGGGAGAGTTTGGGGTTAGCATGATTTACTGTTGCATAAGGGACAGTTAACGCACGACAGAGTGCTGCAAACCGCGTCCTTCTTAAGTCTCCTCTTGTGCCTTGTACATTCAGTGTATTTTAGATGCTGCCAAAAGAGGGGGTGACAAAGGTGGCGTTTTCTGTGCCTTTTGTCACTCTCTCCAAAGGGATGAGAAGTCACAGTTCGGCCAGGAAAAGGGAAGTTTTAATGAGGAAGGAAAAATGTCGTGGTGTGCATTGATAACCTATGTCAATGCTGAAGGATATAGGAGCGGTTTTACCTGGTGTTTCAGACACCAAGAACAGAAACATTGTGAACATGCTCCTCAAACCCACATGCTTTTAGCTCTGTTTTTCAGCATCATGATTCTAGGTTCTCATCTGTTTCATGTGGTTAGGCCCTCTAATTATGCACCATCCATTTATCTTGGATGTTTTAATCTTGCTCCTGTTAATATGTTCTAGGTTTGATGACTTGGTTAAAGGTTTGCTAGATTTGAGCTTTGTTGCAATCCATGAATGAAGGGCACCAATAATAAACATAGGCTTTACTTTTGGATCTCAGAGGTTTGCCTTCCTTAGTAGAAATTGGATGACATCTTTTAAATTAATTATCAGCGGGTTGAAACTTCTTGAAAAATAAAACGGCCTGCTTTTGATTAAATCTTCCTATGAGATGTGCAAATTTTATATCTTTTCTCACTGGTTTATAGGAAATGTGGCCCATTTTTTTAATACAAACAAATAATAAAAAGAAATTAAAAGTATGTATGTTGTTAGTGATGAAACTGCCATTCCAGGATGGAGTTACTAAGGTTCCCGAATTATAAGATAGTAAAAGAAAGAAAATCCTTCTCTGCCCCGCCTCCCCAATCAGCCCTTCAGTGTTAAAATTGCCAAGGCATATAGCTCTATTATTTTCAGAATATATTGCTTTGTTTTGTAGCTATTTTTATCCTTAAAGAGATCTTGCTTTTTTGTGTGGTGTGAATAATATATTTTCATTTCAACGTAGTGTTCATTTGACATGGAAGAGGGGCAAGCAGGGTATTTTTTAAAATGGAATTGCGTTTCACTAGCAAACTATATATTACATATTTTCCTTTTCTGTCAATATGGAAAGTTTATTTTAACATTTTTATTTGATGTTGTTTATATATCTTTGCTTTTTTATCTCTAGTACAAAGTGACATTCCATATCATCATTGACAAATAGATTCCTGAGAATTACTCCCCCAACCCCAAAGCTTTTGCCTACACGTTTGTCTTGGAGTGACCTCTGGCTGCCACAGAATGATAGATTCATAGTATTGTGCTTTGAGAGAAGTAGATCAGAAGCTCTGGGAATGCAATTTTTCTATAAGCTTAGTTGCACAAGGGAGAAATAGAATATAACTAGGTAATTAGAATATTTTATTTTTTCCTGATCATGTAATATTATGGGTTTTAAAGAGATCATCTCACTTCAGTGTAAATTTACACCAAAGAAGAGTAGTGTGTCTGAAAAAAATGTCATAAATGTTTCTGTATTGGGTTTAAGGGGAAAAAACACTGGCATGGAATCATATTAAACACTTCCTACTGCCCTTCAGTTTGAATACTTCAAATTGATTCCATATGTTGGAGATTGTATGTAATTGGTTTTTGTACAAAACAGAAATGTTCTTTACATCGTCACTTTTTCTAGTGAATGTACAATGGAAAAGACAATGGGAAATCATAGGACAGAAACACTCTTTGTTGACTGATTTACTTAAATTTTTAAAATATCGTTAAACAAATTCTTCTGAACCTAAGGGAAGAAAATCCTTACCCTGTGTTAGTTGTCAAATGAGTTTAGGCTTAAAGTGATTTTATACTTAGAGGTAATAAATCTTCATTTAAGCAAATTTATGTCCTCATCTTTCAGTTTTGCTTTTGTCTATTAAATTACCAATGCAATTCTAATCCCATTTGCATTATTTCTAAGGCAAACTGAAATATCGAGGCATAGCATTTACAATCAGGGGATAACTTGTCCTGCACATCAGAAAAATTCATTGACAAAATGTCATGCCATAGTCTGGTATTTAAAGGATATAGGATATATTCATCATCCACAACAGGTTATATTCCTTTGCCTAATGTGGCTTCTTAATTCAGGCTAATGCAGATGGAAGTATAGGAGTGATGAGTGTAGACAAAGGAAATAAATACACCATCACTGAGGTGCTTTTTTTTTTTTTTGCCCAAACCATTCCTATACAAATACAGGTTAGTTACCTTACCTTTGAGTGTGCTTTATAGTTTAATGATTCATGCCATTTTCATCTCTGTGTGGTCTTATATTTTTAGAGCCTTTGAATTCCCATAGTCATTTGGTAAGAACATTTGTGTCATCATCTTAAACATCACTAGCAGGGACTTCTTGGTTAGGTTGGCTGACCTTTGAAATGTAGGGTTGAAAGAGGGTGAAGGTTGCATCTCCAACCCAGGATGGCTAGTGCTGTCACTCACTACAAGGCTGGGTGTTCAGCCTTGTAAGTTCAAAGGATGAAAAGAAATGGACACTTTTTAAAAGAATGTAGCAACTGGGATCATCTTGTTCTAACATTTTTCTTTTCTCAGTCTGTGGCAAAAGTAAAAGATGTTTGTCCAGTGAAAGTTCTACGAAAGTTAAAAAATGAAACGTGATTTTTTAAAAGCTGCTGCTTTTGAGCTGAGCACCAGGCCCCCCTCCAAAAAAATAATACTCAAGGAAATCATAATACAATTTTCACTTATATGAAACTTGCAATAAATGATTTATACAGAGTTGTCCCGCTTCCAAGGAAGACTAGAATCATCCCTTCATGTTTATTGTTTCATAAGGGACAGTGCTTCAAATTTCAGTGATAGAGATCTAATAAAATACTTTTGATTAAAGAATAATTGTGCAGATAAAATAAATTTCCAAAATAGATACTGGTACAGGATTGATTTATTCTTACTAAACTGCTTTCCATGTTAGGAGGTATATGGTAAAATAAATGAGATAATCAAGTAGTTAACTGAAAAGGCTAGTGTGTGAAACCTTTTTCAAAATGTACTGTATCCACGATGTAAGGTCATTTTTAAGCTTTAAAAGAGGTAGGCAAATAAATTTAAAACATTTGTCCTATAGGTGGATCTGCAAAAGTATATTTAGTTTTTTCCCATTTTCTGTCGTATGTTAGGTTCGGTTTTCCTGTATCTGGGGTTTTAAAAAATGTCTTTCAAGATGCTTTTAGAATCAGTAATTGTCCCTTTGTGCAAGAAATTCAATAAAAGCACGTCATCATAGGAAAACAATTCCAGCAATGTACATTTTACGTTTTTTGTTATTTACTAGCAAAAATGAAATATGATTTAAGTGCGGAACTACTTTTAAAACTTAGTAGTACGACAGATTGTGTTAGCAATAAATAGCACCAAAAATTTCATGTTCTTTCCACATAATAATTGTCTTTTGTGTGTATTTATGGTGTGTGGCAGATGGAAAGCCACTGGTACCTGAGCTGTAGATTGAAGTATCATGCTAAAAGTTTGGCTGTAAGCTTACCCTCGTTAGAGGATGATTTCCAAACTGTGATTTTTGCATGATTTAACCCCTCGTGCCCATTGCCATCACCTTTCTAGTCTTTTCAGCCAGGCAATGAGATTCATAGTCAGAATTTTTGAATCTGTCATTATCAAGTATAACGTGATATAACATATTCTTTGTACCAACTTTGCGGAGGCAAAACCAGAGAAAAGAGATTTCAATATATAACAAACATGTTATGATGGGAAATGGGCAAAGAGGAGGGAAATTGAATTGTGATTATGTTTCTGATGAAATGTAAAGAATGGAAATTGTCATATTTTGATGCCATTAACTTGGAAAACTTAAAAATATTCAACTGTTACTGGCAAGGAAAAAGCATATTTTGTTAAATTAGTATTGTAGGCTTATTCTGCATTTCATTTTTTAGCTTTGGTTTTATGTCTGAGTTTACTAAGTATATCATAAATGGAAGGTAAATAACAGTTGCTACTTCCTTACAAAATACCTTCAACTTTATATTTTTCAAAGTACTTTTGCTTACATGTCCTTGTTTGATCCTTAAGAGCAGCAACCCTACGACAGAGACAAGACAAGTAATATTATATCCTCCCTCTCCTCTCAATCTCTTTAAACAGAAAAGGAAACTGAGGCTCAGTTATTTACTAAATGTCAATTAACAAATAAATATCACAGCTATGATGAAAGCCTAGATCTTTTGACTCCTAATCCAACTATCTTTCCTTTTAATATTTTCCTTTCTGAAAGGCAAGATGTGTTAGGAACTGATATGTGAATTTATACACAGTTATTGGAAGTCTTCACTACAGTTTATGGGAGAGGAGAGGAGATTCAATTAGGTAATGTTCTTCTGAATCTAATATATTTAAATTACTGTTTTAAAAAATGATTCTATATAAAAGGAGTTATTCTATCTGCCTACTGTTAGACATGTTCCTTTATGATTTTTATTAAGTCCTCTTCTGATATAAGAGGATCTGGATGAGTATCATTAACCTTGCATGAGATTATTTGGAAGGTTGTAACTCAAATGATCTGCTCCAACACTTAATCTTCGGAGAGGATGAGTCATTAATAAAGCAAATTGAACTGTAGCCCCATTTATTTCATGCAAGAGTATTATTCACAAATTCATATTCTAGTTTTATTATGCTTTTTTAGTAGATAATTCTGGAGATGTAGTGTTCTGACTTTTGGCATGTTGTTGTTTTTCCCATGACCTAAGGGAGAATCCTTGTAAACATATTCAGAAGAGATATTTTGCACAAAACCTGAAGGAAAAGCCTCTAAATAGATTGGATGGCCAAAAGCCTGCTTCTCATGGCATATGCCAGTTCCATTCACAAACATTTCTCAAGTACCCACTGTATATATAGAGCCTAGTGAAAGGGGTACACAGGTAGATGGAACATTTCATTTCTGCTTATTTGACTTTTGTTATAACACATAAGAGCTAAGTTGTGGAGAGAAGAAAGAACAAGAAAAAAATATTTTAAATTTCTAGTAATTTTTTTTTCTCTAAACTTTTGAGACTGTCTTACTTTAATGTTCATAAATTAGAATGTCTTCCAATTCCATCTTGAGTCTTTCCCTCTTCCTGTGTCTATATAAAAGATGTTAGTCATTTTCTTGTTGGAAATTAATGTTTCCCATCAGTCTGAAATTAATTGTTGTAAACTTGAGTAAATCAAAGATAAATATCCAACCTAGTTAAAGGTGCATAGGAAGAAAGAGTTTGAATATGATGACTTTCAACACAATTGTGCTTCAGCTCTGAATCAAGGATGCCCTCTAGTGGCTTCAGGTCCATGAAGGATAAAAGCCATAATATCTCACCAATGATTATCTATCCAGCTAAAGGCAAAGAGAGACCAAAAGTAGGAATTATTTTCTAAGTTGGGATAGTTTACCCTATATCTCCCATCACAAACGTATTTCAAAATTATGCATGCTCAATAAGCTGCACAATTATTTAGAAAAATCAGTTGAAAGAAAAATACTCCTTTGGAGAAAATGGGAAGGTTAGCAGTCACCTCCAGTTTTTAAAAATAAATTTAAGTTAAAGGAGGTGATAGTTTTCATTTTTAACTCTTCTTGGCTCTGTTGTAGGAATAAGTGTGGTCTTGTGCTTTGAGGGGAAAAATAGCCAGTTATAGACCTCTGTCTTAGAAGAGCAGAGCATCATAAATTTGGAGCTAGAAGGAACCCCGGGGTTTATCTTGTTCGACCCACTCATTTTACGGATAAGGAAACTGAGGTCCAGAGAAATGGCATAACTTGACCAAGGTCATGCAAGTAACTGTAAACCCAAGTCCACTGAGTCACTCTGCCTCACTTATGCTATATTTTTCCAAGTTTTATCCTATGTTCTTTAAAATATAGTTTCTAGCCTCGCCAAATTATCTCAGTACTTTCATTCCTTAAATCAATAGGCTGCTTTTTTTTTAACAAAAAAGGGAGGGGGTGGTCAGGGGGCTAGCTGAAAGACATAAAACAACTTAAACACTAAAACTGCCAGCTTTTTCTTGCCAATATACTTAAGTATACTTAACTCAGATAAAAAATATAGTTTGTATTCCTTGATTTAAGCTCAATTCCAGGTTCTGTGAGAAATACAATAATAGATTCTTAGGTAGAAATGCATTCGTAATTGGTTTTCATGAACTTTAGAACAAATGGTGTAATTTAACAAGAGTTTGATATCAAGTTGTACAATTACATATGTAAAAACACAGATTATAGTTTTAACTTTCCTATTGCGATCTAGATAAAAGCTTCTACTTCCCATTTCTTTAAATATACTATGCTGTTTATTGTCATTGTTTTTTTTTTTTAAAAACTTTTTAAATTCAAATGTTTCCATGAATTTTATGCCGCTATTGGGTTTTTATCTGGACTGTAGTAACAACTGTCATTCTCAGACCTGGAAGTATTGGCAGAATTCATTTCTTGTTTTCACTATTTCAGGAAACATTGTGTCACATGGATCATCTGTAAGGGTTTCACAGAATAGTAGTTCAGTTCATAATGGAATGCCCCTCTAATTTAAGGAAGGATGTCTTACTTGATGTAAATCATCTTCAAAATAATCAACATTTACTGTGATGTTTATTTTTTATTATTATTCAGTAACGAACAAGTCTATGTACACTGTAGATCAAAATATGACATTTTATTTCAAGCTGTATTTTTCATTAGTAGTCTACATTTCAAGGGCTTCCAGTCTTTCTTATGTCATAAACCATTTTAGCAACCTGGAGAAGCCTATGGACCCCTTCTCAGAATGTTTAGACATTTTTCAGTCACATTCATCTCTCCATGACCCTATTTGGGTTTTCTTGGCAAAGATACTGGAGTAGCTCTCCATTTCTTTCTCCAGCTCATTTTACAGATGAGGAAACTGAGGCAAACAGTGTTAAGTGACTTGCCCAAAGTCACACAGCTAGTGTCTAAGGCCATATGTGAACTCAGAAAAATGAATCTTTCTGACACAGGCCCGGCACTCCATCTACTGTGCCTCCTAGCTGCCCCCTTCTCAGAATAAAATGGCCTTAAATTCACAAAGTAAAATGTGTAGGGCTACTAAGAAAATATATTAAATTGAAATATAATTATCAAAATACATATTTTAAAAATAAATTCATGGAACTCTAAGCTAAGAACTTAAGTGTTCTATGAAAACTATTAGCTTCCACCTCCATCTCAGGACTTGAAATGGGAAATTGAATTCACCTGAACCAGTTGTCAGTTACTATAGATTCTGTCAACTGAATGTCATTTAAAATAGAGTACAATATTTAGGAATTCTAGTGGGGGAGAAAGGGAAATAAAGGCTGACATAGTTAAGGCCAATATGGTAGTTTTGTTTATGGAGGGTGCTGAGCATTGTTTGCTTCAAAGGAAAAAAAGGGGTAGGAAATATGTTAGATTTAAGGTATTGAACCAAAATAAACTCCCTTTATTTAGTACATGTAATTTTCCTATAAGGGTGGCAATGGTACTGAATATAAAAATAGGTTTTGTTTCTCTATTTATATCAACTTTTAAACATTTTATTGATTTTGTCATATGCTCGGTGCCTACTTGAGTTTAACTTGATTTGGTCTGTTTTTAATTAGAGTAGAAATGAGACATGAAATCATCCCTGAGAAGGCCAGAAGACCACTTTCGTGATTGATAGTTTCTTTATGGGATCCATTTGTAAGGATTTGTTCCTATTCGTACTATGAAGCAGTTTGCTTTGCCGATGAGCTGTGCTTCTGTGTGTGCTATGGATTTCGTAAATCATACCTTGTTATTGTGTGGACACTAAATAATATATGTGATTGTTCCATAGAAGAGTAAATTCAAAGTCTTGAGAAAACCATTAACATTTTCCCATATTCAATAATGAACAAAATTTTGGTACCCTGGAAGCGTGGTATAGTTAGAACGCTGGATTGGGAGACAAAGATTTAAGGTTTAGTTCTGCTGCCAACTAATTATATGACTGAGGGTAAGTTGCTTAAGTCCTTGGACCTCAATTTCTTCCTTTGTAAACTGAGAGGGTCAGATCAGATGATTTCTAGGATTTCTTCATTTTTCAGATTCTGTGATTCTGTAAAACTGAACCTGATGCCGAATGATGCTGCTAGCCTTTGATAGACTACTACTAATCAGTTTTTGTTTGTGGTTCAAGACTTGTTCAAATTTTCTCTCTTGCTTATTTTTTTCCTGCTCCAGATACTAAAAAAGTTGAGTCAAATACCATCTAATCAGCTACTAATTTTCAGTTTTATAATAGATTGCTTTAAAATGAGCTCTACAGAATTACTTTGTAGCCTACTTGGCTAGATTAAGTATCAGGTTTTCTTGAGTAACAATAAAAGCTTCCTGAGTGGAATCTTATATTTGACACCTGTACCTTGACTATCAAATTCTAGCCCTAAAACCTTTTTTTAAATTTTTGATGGTTGGTTTAAAATTCCTAAAATGCACTTAAATTGTAATTCAGTTCAATAAGTATTTGTTGAACATTTATTATGCACTAGGCACTGTGCTAGGTGCTGGGGATCTGAAGACAAAAATAAAACTTCTGTTAGCCTCAAAGAGGTTACACTCTACAAGAGGGAAATGAGACCCTTACACCTCTTTCAGCGTTACATCACTAATGTACCACACTAAGTTTATTCTTCACAAACCCCAAGGAATGGAAACTTTCTTGGCATTCTATTCTTAATTATAACTAGCTTTTTTGTTGCCAATCTATAAAAGAAAAATAATGTCTAGCTTTTCTTATGACACAAATTTTCTATTCCCTCACTTTGGAACTGATGACTCAAAACTCTTGGTTTACCTTAAAATATATAGAGATTTTTTTTTTAATTGCAGGTACTCATAAACAAAGGCTGCAAGAAGTCAGCAACGTCAACTTGTATTTTGCTTTTGTTCTGCCAAAAGTTATTTCCTATTCTCCAACAGTGCTAGAAGCTAGTCAATGAGCCTGAAAAGTGAAGCCAATTGGAGGACACTATACTGCTCATGATAACAGGAACATTAAAAATTAACACATTCCATGTTTAAAAATAGAGGCATCCACTTGAGACTTTGTACATACATAATGCACATACATAGATGCACTTTAAGTAGCTAAGGGCTTATTGACCTAACAGCTCTCTCCAAGAACAGGAAAGGTACAATTTTTTTTTTTCCTAACTTAAATTGTGCCAATACCGGCAAGTATTTTCTAATTATGACATTATTGGGAGAAATATTCTGTTTGATAGGAGCCTAAAAAATGATGTTTTAAGAGTAAACATTTGTGTCATAGGTAAACAATTTCAGATTGAGGTTTTGGGTTTCAGCCGCTTACAAAACAGACAAAGTTATTTGAGAACTGTTAAGACATCCTGAAGTTTTGTGGACATTCTCACAAGTCTATTTGTCAGCCAGTCAAGAAGTATTTATTAAGCACCTAGTATATACCAGGCTTTGTTCTAAGCACTGGGGATACAAAGAAAGGCAAAAATGCAGGTGCTTACTAATTAAGGCAGACATGTAAACAACCATGTACATACAGGGTAAATGGAATATAATCTCAGAGGGAAGGTACTGGCAGTGGGGGTGGAGGATGGAGGGTGGGAGGAGACTAGGAAAGGCCATTTAGGAATGGTGGAATCAAAGCTGTTTTGCTTGCACCCTGTGTTCATATTCCTTCTTGGGTGGGGCTAGTAATTTTCCTATGATTTCAGTGTTTCCTTAATAGAAATCTTGGTCAACCTATGTTTAGACAGTAAGATGGTTTGAGTGTTTTCAAAATATTTTATTTGCAAAAAATGTTTTCATTAAGGCTATTTTCAGCCTAAAAAGTTTGGTTGGAAACCATTGTAGATGTTGCCTGAAGGTGTTTGCTGAAAATTCAGTAATTTTAATTGTATTTCAAGCATATCATTATTCTATAAGAGTAGTGTGGTAATCAGTAAGAATCTGGAAACATGTATTTAGAGGTTGATGCTTGTAAAAGAGGTACCATAATGAAACATGGGTGTTCAGATGTAAAAATTGATTGACAGCTCTCCTTGTAGGCATGCTAGTAACAATAAAGTCTCAAAGTTCAACATCAAAGAGATCCCAGCTTACTTTTCAACTGACTTACACATCAAAGAGCAAGAACAAGACAAAAGAAACTGCATTGAGATACATGACTGCTTTATAGCTAGATCCCCATGGAATCATAGACAACTCCTTTTATAAATGCAAAATAATTTTTGTACATCATCTTCATTGCATAAATGACCAGCAGCAGGAAAATGGAATAAACCATAGCTGCCATGGTTCACTATCAAATTTTTATTTGATTAAGAAAAACAGAAATACTTGTTTTTCTTGTATTTCTCTATGCCATTGCCAATTATAGCTTAAGTTAATGCAATATAGGGAGAAATTCACCTAGAAAATGTGTTTATGTGGAAAGCACATTGGATACAAGTGGATTTTTCCTTGTTGTACTTGTTTTCCTAGGTTTCCAGAGTATGGAAATTGAGCTTGTTGTTAGTTTGTTTTTTTCCTCCGCCCCTCTTCCCCTTTGTGGGTGGACTTTTGCTGAATCAGACTTAACAGGTGTGTGGGTGCATGGTAAAGAAGTTTAGACATGCTGTACCAGCTCCTAATTTAATCACTGTCTCAGCTCTAGCCCTCGTTGTAAGTATTTCAATGCCACGTGTGGAACAGAATGATTGTCTTATGGTTTAGGCTTTCTTGTTTCTTCCTTGGTATTAGATAATGAATAATGTAAACCAAGTGAATGTGATAGGTACTTTGAAATAGTCTGCTGTTGTTTTTGTGTATCAACATTTGACATTTGAAATTCTCTGTAGTATGCCCTTGAATAGGCATGATTTTCTGTGAAATTATTAATAAATGCAAAGCTAATGTTTAGTGATGTTGGAGAGACCTAATAAATAGTCATATTATTCCTTAATAGATGGGATATTAGAGGGTAGTTAGAAGCAAACATTTTTGAAAAGGGATAGGGTCAAAGGAGAAAATAGAAAAAGTGAGGGACAAGATAGGACGGAGGGAAATATAATTAGTTTTTCACAATATAACTACTATGGAAATGATTTGGATAACTACACATGTACAACCTATATTGAATTGCTTATCTTCCCAGTAGGGGCAGGCAAGGAGGGAAGAAGGGAAAAAATCTGGAACACAAAATTTTCAAAACAAATGTTTAAAAAAATTGTGTTTACATGCAACTGGGAAATAACATATAGAGGCATGGGGGTATAGAAATCCATCTTGCTTTACTAGAAAGTTAGAGGGTTGATAGGGGAAGATATAAGAGAGAACAGATTAGGGGAAGGGGTATTCAGTAGGCTGGTTATTTTGGGTGGGGGGTAGGAGAAAGACCCAGAGAAAAAATTGTAACTCAAAATCTTGTGGAAATGAATGTTGAAAACTAAAAATAAATTTTAAAAAAGTTATGTAGATTATCTAAAAATAAAATGCATTTAAACATTTAAAAAATAGATGGGATATTATCTTTAAGGTAGCATTTTAATAAACAAAGTAAGAAAATTAACCATTTGAAACTTAACTTTTGGAGTTTATGTAGACGTCACAGATGGGAAATGATGAGATGTCTTTGAGGGTGATTAATTTATGTGTAACTAAATTAGGGCACACAATTATTTTTCAAGGTCATTTATTCTAGAAAAGGATGCATTCGAAAGGACCAGGGCAAGATTGTCTTTGAAGAGGCAGTTGATGATGATAATAAAGACTTTGGCTTAGCACAGTGCCTAGCATCTGGTATGCTCTTCATAAAAGTGGATTGATTGATTGATTAAGGAAGGTTGATTGTAAGGTGATTGATTTTTTTTAATCCCTAGGGACTGTCTTCAGACCATCCACTGAGTTGTAGAGGAGTTGCAATGTGAGTTAGTTCCAACTAACTCACAGGCCCTTGAAATACTAAAATATATCCATGTTTTTCATCATTTTTCCAATAGCTTTTTAGAGTATATTTCTGAGGAAAGAACAAATGATGGTTAAATCAACAAATATTAAACTGCAATTAATTTTCTCTTTCCTAAAAAAATTAATTTATACTGAATTACTCTATAGAATCTCCCCTTTTGTGGGGGCAGAAGAGTGGGGAGACAGGAATAAATTTAATCTTCTTTTCTTCAGCCACCTGAGGGCACAAATACTGAGCAGATTACTAAGGTGTTTAGATTTATCCAGGCACCTGTTCTATATGGGTTACTCTGGGGAAGTGTTCAGAAGGCTTATTTGATTTTGTAGCACTATACAAAGTAACAACAGAAGAAAGAAAACAGATCAATAGCCAAATCAATCAAATTTTCCGTAGTTTATATACTAAATTGAAATACCTTTTTAAAAAAAAAAGAAAGGACTTGACATTCTGAAGGAGGAGACTATTCATTTTCTTTCATTTCTCTCAATCTTTAGAGGGAGTAGATTTTGAGGACTGGACCATTGTTACTGGTATGTTTTTGAGGATTTTTTTCCTTCTCTTTGTAGAGCCTAGAGTTTAATATCAAAGCATGGTTTACAAAGGCTTTGTGATTTGGTCAGGAATCTTCTACAAATAGTTTTTTCTATCCTTTCTTGATCAAAAGAGCAGTAGACCAAGCTGACAGGGAAGAATCCCCTTTGGTGATGATTTTTATCCTATAAAAATATCCTACAGAGTAGCAGAATTTCTAGAACTGTCCCATTTCCTTTTTCAGGTTAAAACTATTACCACTAATCAATCAATCAACAAGCATTTATTATGCACCTACTATATGCCAAGCAATAATGGTGACTTGGAGAAATTTTTTACTGTGTGGTAAATAGATCCAGTAATTCTAGAAGATCTACGCCCTTTAATTTGGTTTGTATCACCTTCCATAACCCAGAGTCACAGAAGGGGAGATGACCCAAAGCATACCTCTCCTTGACTCTACATTGGAACTTCAACAAATAAAGGCCCAATATGGATGAGAAAGTTTAAATGCCAAGGGCTAGATTTCTTAGGCCATTCATTTTATGCCATCTGTTTGATACACTCACTGCTTTTATAATCATTAAGTGTATTAAAGGTCTATTACTTCCTGTATTGAAGGTCATTATGAAGAATAACTTGTGGTTGGGAAACATGGTCTAAGACTATCAGTAATAATCACTTTCCTTGGCATTTAGGTCTTCTTTCATTACAAGTCCTTTTCAAATATCAACATCAACTGAGAAGGAAAACTTTGGGCCATAACTTGCTTCTTCTGTTCTGTTGAAATGCGTAATTGAGCAAACCAATTTGGTATATCCTAGTTTACCAGGACATTTTGCCCCCAATTCTCACAACAAATAAGGAAATCATTGTGTCTCAAATCAGTCAGTCAAGTCATATCCTGGGGCATCTGGTTCCTAACACTTTTTTATTAACTAATCAAAAATATATTGAAAGAAATAATTTGTAAATAGTACTTTTTGATAATACAAAACCAAACAAGTAAATTAGATAACCATAAGCCCTATCTCATTTCTTCAGTAGATACAACAATTGTGACTTTGGGCAGGCATGAAATCTCAAAGTTCCAGAATCCCCATGATGCCAGGAAATTAGAATTCAGGGAAGCAAGCAATTTGGTGTTGTGGAAAGACTGCTGAACGTGGATTCAGTAAACCTGGCTTTCAATATGTACTTTGTCTCTTAGAAGCTTTGAGGTCTTGATTGAGTCAGGAAGCTAGGTTGGAAAGTGGCTAGAGTGCCAGAGTTGGAGGCAAAAAGAACAGAATTCATGCCCTGTCTCTGTTATCCATCAGCTATATGACCCTCTGAGCCAGTTACTTCACTTTTCTTGGTCTCAGTTTCCTCATCTATAGAGTGAGGGAAGTAATAACTAACAGAGGTATTATAAGAATCAAATGAGATAATATATTCAAAAACACTTCACAAACCTTAGAGTGCTGTTAGCATTGTCTAGTCAGTCTTAGTTTCCCCATCTGTAAACGAGATAAAACTACTATGTCCTCACCTAGCGGGGTGATTGTGAAGATCAAATAAGATGATGTAGATGTTAAGTGATCATACAATTTAATTTTAAAACTGCCTGTATATAATGCTGAGACTCACTATGAATTCATCATATTTATTTTAGATGATTAGATAAATAAAAAAAATACAGCTTTATAAAAAGTGAATATTCATCTTGCTAGGCACACAATCAATCCCCCCCCTTTACTTGCTGTAAATTTAAAATTTAAAAATATTTTTAGGAGTAGGAAATTTAAAGCTTCAAAACAGAAATGAAAGAAAGCTGTATTTTTCAAATGTAAGCAGAGGAAGTGAGAAAGATTCCCAGCACATTGGATAGACTCCTTGTGGTGAATTTATGGGAAGACATGCATAAGACGTATTTGAGCAGGGATGGACTGATTGTGGTCCAAATCATGGGAAGAAACACACACATTGATGAAATTACAGATCCATTTGAGTAAATCAACCAAAAAGACTTCAGTTCTTTTGGTAGTTGGGGGTAGAATGTCAGTGCATGGAGAATGCACGCTTTTCTGTAAAATCATCCCTGAAGATGATATTGAAAAACAACTGAACTCAATTAATTGCAATGACCAATTTTGATCCAAGAGAACAGATGATAAGCACTTATCACCTACTTTGCATGGAATTATGGGTGGAGCATGCTACATACCCAATAAGAAAAATTAATTGTTTAAAATTCACATTGTTCAGAAGCCATCAAGGGCTCATCCTACCTATAGGTAACTGTTGTATACTGAAAACAGAATTACCCTTCAGTTAGTCAGTAAATATTAAGGGACTACTATGTGTTGAACACTGTGCTAAGCACTAAGGGTATAAAGAAAGACAAAAAACAGCCTCTGCTCTCAAGGATCCCACAGTCTAATTGGGAAGAGAACATGTAAACAGTTGTGTACAGGCAAGCCATATTCATGTTAAAATGGAAGCAATCAGCAAAGAAAAGGCACTAGCATGGGGAAGGGGGGGAGAGAGGGAGGATTTAAAAAGGTTTCTGGTAAAAGATGGGATTTTTCCTGGGACTTGCAGGAATCAGGGAGCTGGAAGGCAGAGACTAGGAGGGAGAAAAATCCAAGCAAGGAGAATAGCTAGAGTCAGGATGAAAAGGATCAACAAGTAAGACAAGTGTCACTGGATCGTAGTACCCTGAGGGGGAGTATGGTATAAGAAGACTAGAAGGGTTGATAGGGCAGGGTTTGAAGGGCTTTAAACATCATACAGAGGATTTTATATTTGATCCTGGAGTTCATAGGAAGCCACTAGAGTTTATTGAATATTTAGGAGAGAGAGGAAGGGAGGAGATAATATGCCATCTTGCTTTCACAAAAGAGATAAATACTTTATTTTTCTGTTTTCTGTGATCTTGTCAGTACTGAGTTTGGGGGGATTTTTTGTTTGTTTCTTGTTTTTACTATTTTATGTTCAAATCTCTCACCCAGATATGGGGCATGTGGTGTAAGATGTGGGTCTAAATCAATTTCCCACCAGGTTGGTAACCATTTTCCCCAATACATTTGTTAAGTGAATTCTTTCTCCAATTTTTAAAATTTGCAATAGGCTGATTTAGCCATAATTTTTGTTTTGTACACATCTAGTTGATAGTATGCCTCACTTTTTCTCCTGATATCACTTCTGCTGTGCCGCTTTCTTTGTGTCCTGATATCATAACTTCTTTGTAATGTTTTAAAGTCTGGGGTTGTAAGACCACCTTCAGTAGTTGTATTTTTTTCTCTAGTGTGACCCTTGGGCTAAGGTTTTAATGTAGAATAATGACTTAATGTGTTTCCTATAACATATTTGCATTTTAAATGAGTTCTTTAATTCACAAAGGAGTAGTTAAAATAGAAGTCCTTTCACAGCTTGAGCCAGAAGATATTTTATGGGAAGGTAAGAATAAGCTCACCAAGTTAAAAGTTACTTACACTAACTGTTGGTCCAAGTATGTGTGCATGTCCTCCACACACGCACACACATTCATGCACACATACACACTCATACACAGGAAGCAAGAGAGAACCACTGTCATCCCAGTTACTCAAGCTCACAATCATGTATCATCTCAGACTCCTTACTCTTCATTCCCGATCCCCCATACCCATTCTGTTGTCAAATCTACCATCATTATCACATTTCCTGTATATGCCCCCTTCTCTGCTCTGACCCTATAACCACCTGAGTGCAAGCCCTCATCACCTCACACTTGGACATTGCAGTAGCCTTCTGGATGATCTCCCTGTCTCAAGATTCCCCATTTCCATCTCTTCTACTCAGTTGTCAGATTCTCCTTCCTTAAGCACAGATCTAATCATATCATCTCCCTTTTAAAGTCCTTCCTAAATTGTCACATTCCTATCTTTCCAGTCTTCTCAGACACTCCATCACCCATGTGGGGACATTTTTATCGGCCATCCCCCATGCCTGGAATGTTTTCCCTCCTTATCTACACTTCCTAGATTTCCTGGCTTCCTTCAAGTACCAGCTAAGACTTGTCCAAGAGGTCTTTCCCAATCCCACTTCATTCCAGTACCTTTCCTTTGTTGATTGTTTCCCATTCGTCCTGTATGTACCTTGTGCATACATAGTTGTTTGCATGTTGACTTCCCCATTAGACTGTGAGCTCCTTGAGAACAAGGCCTCTTTTTTGCCTTTCTTTATGTCTCAGGCACGTAGTGAGCACTTAATAAATGCTTATTGACTGACCAGATGACTAAATTATAAATGGTTAGGGGCACTTTCTGAAATTTTAATCAGGCAACACATACTTTGACATACTATAGGATTTGGAGGTGAATACTTCTTTACCATTACTATATAATTATTTCTGTGGGTTACCATTTACTTTACCTTATTTACTATTACTTCCTTCATACTGTTTTCAAATTGGTATTCCCATTCATAGATCTGATCAGGTCACTCCCCTACTGAAAAAAAAGTCATCAATGACTTGCTGCATCTAGAATAAATTACAAAATTCTTAACCTGATAAGATTCTCAGTAATCTGGTTCTTATCTGTCCCTTGTACCCTTGTAGTTTATACGACGTAAAGTTGGAGGTATTTACTCCTTCTCTGATTCAGTCCAGCTGTCTTGTTGGTTGTTCCTTGTATGCGCTGCCCTATTTTCTACTCCATGCCTTTGCACAGAAATATGGCATGTGTTGTTGTTCAGTTGTTTTTCAATCATGTCTAACTCTTCATGATCCCATTTGGTATTTTCTTGGCAGAAATATCAGTGTTTTGCCGTTTTCTCCTCTAGCTCATTTTTACAGATAAGGAAAACTAAGGTAAACAGGGTTAAGTGACTTGCCCAGGGTCACATAGCTAGTAAGTATCTAAGGCCAACTTGGAACTCACAAAGATGAATCTTCCAGACTTCAGGCCTGACACTCCATCTCCTGTGCCAATATACTCTCTCATTAAGTAAACCCCACGGAATTCATAGATTTCTTCCACATAGGGCCTTTCTTTCCCTCTCTTCTCCCAGCAGTTAATAATCTTTCCTTCATGGAATTACTTTGTATTACTTCGGTTATAACTGTCTGTGTATGTATTGTCATTTTCCTTCCTGTCCCCTAACCCTATTAGAATATAAGGATATAAGGTCCATAAAGTAAGAAATGAACTCATTTTCACCTGCATCTCATTTACCTCGAACAGTAAGTGCTTATGAATGTTTGTTGATGCTTTAGAGATCGAGACCAATACCTTCTTTTTGCATATAAAACTGAAGGGTAGCAAGGGGAAGTGATTTTCCATAAGTCTCCT
Source organism: Pseudochirops corinnae (assembly GCA_028646515.1). Classification (NCBI taxonomy): domain Eukaryota; kingdom Metazoa; phylum Chordata; class Mammalia; order Diprotodontia; family Pseudocheiridae; genus Pseudochirops; species Pseudochirops corinnae. The sequence goes on from CM053589.1 coordinate 96,324,986, forward strand.
GGGGAATGAGAACCAGTCACAAGATTCCATCTGAAGTCAGGCTTTTGCCACTGGGCCATGTAACCTACCTCAGAATCGTTAATAATAGCCAGTTTTTGCATACAGGAGTGCCTTTTTTCATAATCACGTTGGTAAGAGCAAGGGTTGTTTTAAATGCAAGAAAGAGTCATTATTTGGTGTGTTTGGTTTTATATTATCCTTTGCAGAATGTTGACATGGACGAAGCATCCTACCGCCAGAATCCTTTTTGCACATTGCTCATTACAGACCAAATCAGTGACTTCACTGTGATGCTGCCTTGACGAATGAGGCAGTGGTGTTTGGCTTATGCTGCCAGGAGAAGGGAAAACAAGTTTTTCTAGTGCCATATACTATTCAATCACAGTTCTCACAGAAGGACAGAGGAGTGCCTCTTTGATACAGAAACCCTGTGGTCCTGTTGGTGCTACAAGCGAACATTTAAATTAAAGGCTGTAGTCAGCTTTCAAGTATTGACTATTGAGGCAAAAAGCTGAACCCACATTCATGCATTTACTCAGCCTTGTTAAAATGAAAATATGCTCTCAGCTGGGCTAATGTCATAGCTAGTATAATTATTATATTGAAGAGTGCCGTTTGAATTTGAGTTGGTGTAGCATGCATTTATTTAAAGATAGGGTTGGTAATTTAATTTGCTTTAGTAAGTACTTATACTTCCCAGACTGAGAGGTAAATATTATTCACTGCTCTCTATTGGTTGTAGTGGCATTTTTTTTTCCTTTCTGTTAGTGGTAAACCAAATCATTTGTTAAATTTTAGCCAGGTCAAAACCTTTGTGAATTTAGAATCTAAGCTCCTCGAGGGCAGGGACTGTTTTCCTTTTTGTCTTTACATATCCAGCACCTCTAGCATACAGTCTGGCATCAAGTAAGCACTTATTAAATGTTTATTAGTTGAAGGACTAATAGAAAAAGCTCAGATGCTATACTTTCTGACCTACTGATAATCAGAATGTTCTCCTTGCCTTCAAAAGCTTTCAGCTTACTTGAATACCTTTAGGTCCTGTATCCCCACACCCTTTTTAAAGCTAAGTTTTCCAGAATTACTTTAATGAATCCATGATTTACACCCGCCAGTGACATATCCCCCAACGTGTCTATCTAGTCATATGCTGTGCATTTCTCACTCTTATTTCTCTATAAATTCTCTGAAGATGATCCATTGAAAGAATTCTCTCAAAAATTATTTTTAGTTAAACTTGTACAGAATGTTGTGAAATTTTATAAAACAGCCATAGGAATGTAAGGTAGTATTATGGCAACTTCAGCCAGATGTATTTACCGTACTCTCCATTTTTTAGGATCGAATCTACCAGAAACAATTTTATTTCATATTAATCTATATCCAAGCCATTTCTAGTTTGGAGAGAGATATGCAAACTGGCATAGTACCCCAGTCTTTTCCAATATGACTAGTATAGAATACTCTCTGACCTTTTGCCCCAAGATTTCAAGTTGCATTTATAGGAATCCACAGGAAAAAAAATCACAACATAACAATACAGGACTGAGTTAGCATTCCAGAATTTTTTGAGTATCAAGTTACTCTCTCATTCCTTCTGGTCTGTTCCCTTAACTGCAGGAAATAAAGCAACTTCCTTCCTTCCACTGATACCTTAATTCTTTCTCTATAAAGAAGGATGCGTTAACCCAGTAGCCATTTCATGACTAGTAGCAGAAGTTAATTGCCCTTAGAATCTATAATCAAATCACTTCTAAGTTGGGAAGGCAATGATGTAAATGAGACAATGGTAAATTTTGAGAAAGAGTTTCAATACAACCATTAAACCATTTCCTTAAGAAAACCTTTTTGTCCAAAGGGTTTTCCCAAGGATTTTGGACAGGGCTTTAGAGGAAAGTATGATTTAGTAATGTTTCTTTTAGAAAAAAAAAATAGTTGCCAATGTATTATTTATTTATTAACATTGTTTTCTTTTTAAATTTTGAGTTCTAAGTTCTCTCCCTTTCTCCTACCCCCTCACACAACCCCTAAGAGGATAAGCAATATATCAATTTGTACATGTGAAATCATGCCAAACATTTCCATATTAGTTGCATTTCAAAAAAAAAGCAAGAAAAATTAAGTTCATCAATTATCTCTCAGGAGGTAGATAGCATTTTTTCATCATGAACCCTTTGGAATTTTATAGATCAGAGTAGCCAAGTCTTTCACAGTTGATCATCATTACAGCATTGTTGCTAGTATGCACAGCGATTTACTAATTCTCACTTCACTTTGTATCTGTTTATATGGGTCTTTCAATGTTTTTTTTTCTAAAGCTACCTCCCCCATCATTTCCCACAGCCGTAGTCCTCTGTCACAATCACATGCCACAACCTGTTCAGTCATTCCCCAACTCATGAGCATCTCTTCAATTTCCAATTCTTTGCCAGCATAGAAAGAGCTGCTATAGGTATTTTTATACACATAGGTCTTTTTCCTTTTTCTCTTATCTCTTTGGGATACAGACCTAGTAGTGGTATTGCTGAGTCAAAGAGTATGCACAATTTTATCACCCTTTGTACCTAGTTCCAAATTGTTCTCCAGAAAGACTGGATCAGTTTACTACTCGACCAACAATTCATTAGTGTACCTGTTCTTTCCTCATCCCCTCCAGCATTTGTCATTTCTGATAAGTGAGGTGGTACCTCAGAGTTGTTTTAATTTGTCTTTTTCTGATCAGTAGTGATTTAGAGCATTTTTTTCATATGGTTATATAGCTTTGATTTCTTCTTCTGAAACCTGCCTATTTATATCCTTTGACCATTAATCAATTGAGAAATGACTCTTATTTTTATAAATTTGACTCAGTTCTATACTCAGTATATATTTGAGAAATAAGGTCTTTATCAGAGAAACTTGCTTTAAGAATTTTGGTATTACTTCACTGTCTTATAGTACCTTTCAACAAAATATAGTTTTCCTGATTATCCCTCTTAATTCTATTTTTGCTTTTGCTTTGTCTGAGATCATGATTGCTGCTCCTGCCTTTTTTTTAGTTTAACTGAAGTATATTAGATTCTGCTCCCATCCTTTATTTTAACTCTTTGTGTATCTTTCTGTTTTAAGTGTATCTCTTACAAATAACATATAGTTGGATTCTGATTGATAATCATCTGTTATCCATTTCTGTTCTATGGATGAGCTCATTCCATTCACATACATAGTTATGATTATTGTGTTTTCCCCTCTATCTCATTTTCTTTTGTTTCTTTTTTCTCTTTAATCCTATACTTTCTCAAAAGTGTATTTTGCTTCTAACCATGCCTACCTTAATCTGCCCTCCTTTTTTTTTTATCATCCGTTCCCTTTCTCTTAACCTCTTCTCCTCCTTTTTGGTGACTAACATTTCTATACACAGCTGAGAATATTCTGCACTCTTTGAAACAATTCCAATGAGAATGAGGTTTATGAATTGCCTGCCATCCCTTAATTTTTCTCTCCATTATAAAAGCTCTTCCTTGCATACCTCTTTTATGTGAGAAAATTTTCCTCATCCTACCTCTTCCTTCCACCTTCTCCCCGTGCATCCCTCTTTCCTACCCTGCATTTTTTTGGGAGATCATTCTAACATAATCAACTCACATCCATTTATCCAAGGATAAAGTTCTTTGGAGTTACATGCATCATCTTCCTATACAGGAATGTAAACAGTTTAATTTTATTGAGACTCTTATGATTATTCTTTCATGTTTGCCTTTCTATGCTTCTCTTGAGTCTTGTATTTGAAAGTTAAATTTTCTATTCAGCTCTGGTCTTTTCATCAGGAATGCTTGAAAGTCCTCTATTTCATTAAATGTTCATTTTTCCCCTGAAAGATTATTTATACTCGGTTTTGCTAGGTAGGTTATTCTTGGTTGTAATCTTAGCTCCTTTGCCTTCTCGAATATCATTCCAAATCCTCTACTCATTTAATAAGAAAGCCACTAAATCTTGTGTGATTCTGACTGTGGCTCCACAATATCTGAATTGTTCTTTCTGACTGATTGTAACATTTTCTCATTGTCCTAGAAGCTCTGGAATCTGGCTTTAATATAACATAGTTTTCATTTTAGGATGTCTTTCAGGAGGTGATTAGTGGATTCTTTCCACTTCTATTTTATCCTCTTTATGGCATCAAGGCAGTTTTCCTTGATTTTCTTGAAATAAGATGTCTAGATTCTTCCTTTGATTATGGCTTTTGGATAGTCCAATAATTCTTAAGTTATCTGTCGTGGATCATCTCTTTTCCATATCAGTTGTTTTTTCCAATGAGAAATTTTACATTTTCTCTTTTCTTTTATTCTTTTAACTCTGTTTTATTATTTCTGAATGTCTCATGGAGTCATTAGCTTTCACTTGCCCAATTCTAATTTTTAAGGAATTGTTTTCTTCAATGAGATTCTGTACCTTTTTTTCCATTTGGCCAATTCTGTTTTTTAAGGAGTTCTTTTCTTTGGTGAATTGGTGTGCCTCTTTTGCCACTAGGTCAATTCTAGGTTGTTGTTGTTTTTGTTTTTTTGTTTTTTTCCAAGGCAGTTAAGGTTAAGTGATTTGCCCAGGGTCACACAGCTAGTAGTGTCAAGTGTCTGAAGCCAGATTTAAACTCGGGTCTTCCTGACTCCAGGTCTGGTGCTCTATCTACTGTGCCACCTAACTGCCCCAATTCTGTTTTTTTTTTTTAAGTTGTTATCTTCTTCAGTACTTTTGTGCCTCTTTTACCAAACTGTTAATCCTCTTTTCATAATTTGCTTACATCACTCATTTCTTTTCCCGATTTTTCCTCTGCCACTCTCATCTCTTTCCTTAATTCTTCCAGGAATTTTTGTTGGCCTTGTGCCCAATTAGCATTTTTCTTTGAGGCTTTTGTTTTTGCTGTTTTTACATCATATTCTTCTTCTGAGTTTATGTCTTGGTCTTCCCCACCACCATTGTAGATTTTTATGGTCAATTTGTTTTTTTTGTTATTGTTTACTCATTTTTCCAGCCAATTTTTTTGATTTTGAACTTTGTGTTAAAATTGGGCTGTGCTCAAGGATAGGGATAGGAAGGTACTGTCTCAAGCTTCAGATTTTTTCATGCTACTGTTTTCAGAGCTGCTTCTGGAGGTCTGCAAATTTTTAGTGCTTCCAAGGTGGTGTGATGTGGGGAGAAGCTTGGCCACTGCTTCACTGCTCCATACTCCAGTCTTTACCCAGGAAGGTCCCCAGCGACCCTGTAGCCATAAGTGCAAGCACTTCTCTTGGCCTTGGAATTGAGACCAGGACCCCTACACTCCCTTGTGACTGACCACTGGTACTCCTCTCTGCCCTGGAACTGCAGCCTAAAACTGCATACGTGCAATAGAATTGCCAGTCAGTGCCAGCAAACGGTCCTCTGTAAGCTCTTTTTTGACCAATTGTCTGGTCAGACCCTTACCGTCTCTGGGCTAAGAGCTCCTGAAGCTGCTACTGCCGATGCCTTGTGTGTGAGTTCAGGACAGGTCTCCACCTTGGTATCACAAACTTCTCCTACTAATCTCTGAAGTTTTCTTAGGCTGGAAAAATATGTCTCACCCTGACCTTCTGTTGGTTCTGTTTTGCCAAAATTTTATTTGGGACATTATCTTAAAATCCTTTGGAGGGGAATGTTGAGAAAGTTCACTTGGGTTGCCTTTAATGTACCGTCTTGGCTTTGTCCCCTGCGATTTCTCGATATTTCTAAAAATTAAAAGGGAGATTTTTTAATATGTTTCCACTGTGGGGTAAAATCAAGAAAAGTATTTTGCCTAGTAAATTCCCTGTCCTTCCTCGTACCTATTTATACTCTCTAAATCAGTAGTTTTCTGACTTTTTGCTGGCATTATTTCTCAGGCTCTAGAATCTATATCTTTAGTGTAGTGTTGTTGATATGTATATTAAAATCAACATAGCACTGTGATTTTACTGCAAAAGTGAGCAGGCAGCCAGGCAGTTCCTGTGGTTGCTACCACTTGTACTATAATTTACTTTGTGTATCAAAGTAGCAAACTTCTATTTAATAGTAATTCCATAGACAATTCCTTAGCATTTAAATGCAATGGAAATGTAGCTGAATGCCAACATGGAAAAGTGACAATTGTAACTGATGAAACTTTTCTCAGTATGAGGACAGGTGAAGGGAATACAAATGTATATATACATATACATACACATGTATTTATATGAGGGTTTATATATGCATACAAGCACATATCTGAGTATGTATATATATGAGTACATAGA
>CM053589.1:96331745-96369190 GCA_028646515.1 Pseudochirops corinnae
GGGGGAGGGTTATACAAGGGGATGGCTGTTTTGAGAGGGGGGGTTAGGGGAAAGATGGGGAGAAAATTTGTAACTCAAAATCTCATGGAAATGAATGATGTAAACTAAACTGAATAAAATAAAATATAAAAAAAAAGAATTGTAGCTGAAATGAGCGTTATTTGGCCTGTTTGAAGTTTTTACTAACTAGTCCAGCCATATATAAGAAATAACTAAAATATTTATGTTTTTAGGCAAAAAAAAGCTCATACTAGGTAGGAATTAAAATGCCAAAGAATATCTAAAAAATCTCTTGATGATTCCTCGATTTAATCTGTTCTCAATATATAGAGAAATGAAAAAAGACATACTTTAAATATACACTTACCACAAATATAGGATGTATTAGAAAAGGCACACCGCTTCAAAAATGTCTCCTTGTTTGCAAAAGCCCTGTGAGGCAGAGCTACCTTTTTTCTCCACCTAAAATAACAGTAACAGCAAATAACACTCTTGATAATACAGAGGACAAAATTTCCATAATGTGTTCACTTAAGTAATTTTGACAGTAATAGCCTAACAGCAGGGGAATTGAATAAGAAAACAATCTTATGTTTTCTACTCAGAATTGAAGGAGTGTAATCAAAAAATCATATCCAAGGCATAGGAAGGAGTTTTAGTTGTATGATAATTTTAGTTATCTGGTGTTCTTTCTCATTGAAAGTATTCTAGGTCCTATACCCCCAGAGTATAAATCAAAAAGCCCTCAAGGAACTCGCTATCTAATGGGGATTAGAGATAGCATGCAAAAGAAAAAAGGACAAACAAAATATAGACTAGTCAAATTAGGGATAATCTCAGAGGGAGGGGACTAAGAAAGACTCAGAAAAGTTTCTCCTTGTAGCAAGGACTTTAGCCTGAGATTTAAAGGAAGCCCACAGGCATAGATGAAAAGGAGACAATTCTAGGCAAAGCCCCATGAGAATTCACTGAGTTAGAAGGTAAGAGTATTTTGTGCAAGGAACAGCAAGGAGATCAGTCCTTGGGCAAAGTTAGCCCCAACCTTCTCTTTTACTTCTGGATTATTCATCCTCACTCTTAAAATGGTCTTTAATGGTGTTACTATAAAAAAAAAAAGTCTTTGTTTTTGGTAAATTGGTTGACTGAATTCTTTGTTACTTCATTAACTCACTTTGTTATTGCATAAAGATAGAATCTGACTGCCACTTAGTTGAATCTTTCCCAGTTTTTACTTTTAGCCCTCACAATGATTGAAAAGAATCATGTAGGAGACGGGTGTGTGTGTGTGTGTGTGTGTGTGTGTGTGTGTGTGTGTGTGTGTGTGTGTGTGTGTGTGTAAGTAATAAATTCTCATTTATCTTATGATAAATTGGGTAGAATACACTCTTACTGGTTCTTTCAAGAGGTAGATTACACAGTCGTCTTCAGGAGTCCATTCATTGTAGATGATTAGATTCCAAATGCCAGAAAAAAGATATGTTCAAATATACTTACCACAGAGACCTCTTTTTTTTTTTTGCTTTTTTTTGGAGGGGAGAAGGCAGGGCAATTGGGGTTAAGTGACTTGCCCAAGGTCACATGGCTAGTAAGTGTTAAGTGTCTGAGGCTGGATTTGAACTCAGGTCCTCCAGACTCCAAGGCCGGTGCTCTATTCATTGTGCCACCTAGCCACCCCAACCTCTTTATTTTTAATGATGACGTCTTCAACCTGTATTTTTCATCTCTAAAATACCACGAAAAGTGCCATAATGTTTTTTGGCTATAAAACCAGCCTTCAAAAATAAACATGTTAGAGTTGAATCAATTAACTGTATGGCCTACTTCTTGGCTTTATGTAACTGTATGTAAAAACAAATACACTACTTTCATAAAAACATACTGATTTTTAAACCATAACCCTTTATTTAAAAATAATGCTTGGATTGACATACGTTGAAGTTCTCTAAAAGGTCCAACTTTGTTACTCAACTAAGTCAGAAAGAAGTATGTTAAATATTCCCTAGAGCTGGAACGGCCTTATTCTTACATGAGCAATTGGCCCACTGCTTTTTTCCTCTCCCTCCCCATTTGCAGTTGGTAGCTATACCACTCCCTCCCCATTTATCATCCCATTTCTGATCCATTCTGTCTCTCCTTATATCTGATGCTTCTGTTTTTTCTAGGGTCATCCCAACACTGCATGACTTAATCTTTTAAAATCTTTTAAAACCTTGTGTTTTATGCTTCATGTTGTAAAAGCACTTGTGTCTTGTGTATACTGAACCTGTGATACTGTGACTACATGTCTAATATGTATCCTCATCTTTTCCTTCTCCCCATCCTGTGGATAAATTCTCCCAAGTCAACTGAAACAAATGCTTTAAGAGGGGGAATAAGCAGAGAAGAAATCAAACATCACTAAAAAAAAGGAAAGAATGTCAAACTTTTGAGTGAAAGTGGAGCAAGTGAGACTTCCTATTAATTATTTGAAATAGCATTAAAATAAGTACAGTTTACAGTTAATTATATGAACCCTTATGCTTATGCTTAGATTATAAATTGCTATTCTTTGAACTTGAGGTGGATTTTGAACTAGGTTCTCCATAATTATAGTAATCACATGTTTTATTTATATACAGTTGTGCTATATAGACATTAACCAATTAATTCTAGATCAAACTGCCTAATAGACTTTCATTGGTACCCCCTTTTTAGTGTGCCTGTGTGCGTTAATTATAGACTTGTGGTAATAACTTTGCTATCTAAATGCTTTCTTAACAATCTACTTATATCAAGTGACCAAAAAACTGTGGCAGAATTTGCTTCTGGTTTTAAGCTAGTGGGTAAACTTTATAAATCTGTTGAATCCCTGGCTTGATGCCACGTTCAAAGCATTTTTCTGAAGTGTTTTGAGAAGTTGCTTTGAAGAGGATGTGCTAGCTTTTAAGCTCCACACTTCATATCATATGATAATTAGCTATTTTTTAAAGAAGAGTATCTGAGTATGTTTGAGCCATGCAAATTAGGGGTTTAAAGCTTAGTTTACAGTATGGAGCAATGATTACAGTGTGTCATTGTGCTTTGAGATATTACTGTCAATACAATTGATGACCAATACTGTATTCCTTTAAATTCATTTTAATAATTGATTTTCAATCAAATCTGATCTGTTATGGACAGATTCTTATGGCTGAAGGAGAATTGGAATCACTTGAGTGTAGACTCAAAGTTGAATTCAAGTAATCATGATAAAATTTCAAGAGATGTACAGAGTGTCCCTGTTTTGTGTGTATATGTTTGGATATATAAAAGAGGAAATAGAATGGGGCTTGTTTATGCATGTATGTGTATGTGTACATGTTTTATTCTCATGCCTCATTTGTGTGTGCATTTATAAATGGGAGACCTTGCAACTATCTTGTAGTACCTTCATAGTTCACAGATTAGGAAATACTGGATTAAGTGATCAGATGATCTCTAAGCTCTCAACATTCTGTGATACTCTTCTCAATTACAATGTACAAAGTAGTCTTTGACATTCACTGTCAGAATCCCAGGCTTTTTGCTTAGAAGGACTAGAATAGATACTCTTTCTGGGATGTTTGGACTTGCCATTAAAGAAAGTAAGTACTTTACTAGTGTTTTGCTAACCTTAGATTATGGTGTCAATCTTAAAGACATAAAGTATATAACAGTGAAGTACAGTTGGGCTATTAACATATTGAGTTTTAGTTTGGATATTGAGAAGGTCCTGAAATTGTGTAATTACTAATCCTTTTATATTGTTTTATTTATTTATTTTACATTAAGAAAGTAAGTAGATGATATTAATTCTTCTGATTTTTCAAGGTTTGAATTTGAAGATTAAAATGAAAGTGAATATATTAGACATAACTTGTTATAGAAGACTAGAATTATCAGTCTCATAGTTCATTTGTTACATTGCTGTTAAAGATAAAGTTGCCAAGTAACCCATAGAGATGAAGATTTTTCACAGAAACTGTTTGCTAGCCATATTTTTATACCTTTATCTCAAAATCAAGTGTTATTGTTCATAAGGATAGCCAGGTAAAAGACTGTGGATAATTCAGTGCAGTTCCTCAGAAAAGCATCTTACAGAATTCTCCTACACCTATACTATTGGATAAAACTTCTTCCTTTGTTTAATTTAATGCAATAGTTTTGTTGATTACATAATCTATGCAGTGTACTCCACTGTGCCCAAGAGAAGAGAAAGTTCCTATATAAACATCCTGCTCTTATAGTCTGGGGGGGGTGGGAGAAAATGGGGAATTATGACATACCAAGAATGATAACACAAAAATGTAGAGAACTACAAATAAAGAATTGTGGCTTAAAGGTAATGAATTGAAATACTGTTGATTTTTTTCTTTACATATTTCTCATCATTGAAATAACATAGTTCTATAATTCTTCAACATTTAAAAAAGACAAATTTAAACCTTCCCGTGTTTTGAAACTGATTTCTGAAACAGGAGAACTCAGTGAAAATAAGCAACATTAGAAAAATATTGTGCCTTTCCTTCATCTATTCATTTGCAAAGCACCTACTATGTGCCAGACACTGTGCTAAGTGCAAAGGATACAAAACAGGGCAAAAGATGGTCCCTGACCTCAAGGTGTTAACAATCTATTAGGAGAGACAACACACAAATACATACAAAGCAAGCTGTGTATGAGATAAATAGGAAAAATTACAAGAGAGAAAGCCCTGGAACTAAGAGAGTTGGTGAAAGCTTCCTGTAGAAAATAGGATTTTAGTTGGGACTTAAATGAATCCGTGGAGGTCAGTAGTCGGAGTAGAGCATTCCAGGTAGAGAGTCAACCAAAGAAAATTCCCATAGCTGAGAGATGGAGTGTCTTATTCTTGGAACAATAAGGAAGCCAGTGATACTGCATTGAATAGTGTGTATTGAAGAATAAGGTATAAGAAAACTGGAAATGCAGGGATGGGATAGGTTATGAAGGGCTTTGAACGCCAAACAGAACATTTAGAAATTTTTCCTGGAGGCAACAGGAAGTCACTGCAGTTTTTTGAGTAGGAGGTGATATGATAAGACTTGTATTTTAGGAAAAATCACTCTAGTCACTGAATAGAGGATGGATTGGAATGAGGGGGGAGAGGGAGAAGAGCAGACCCACCTGTAAGCTATTGTAGTAATCAAAATGTAAGGTGATGAGGGTCTGCACTAGCGTGGTGGCAGTGTCAGAAGAGAGAATTCAAGAGATGTTTTAAAAGAGAAATTGGAAGACCTTGGCAACAGCTTCGATTGGGGAGAGATAATAAGGAATCCCAGATGATTCCTAGGTTGCAAGCCTGAAGGACTAGGAGGATGGTGTTTCTATGTACAGCATTAGGGAAGGATACAGAGGAGCTTTAAGGGGGAGAAATAATGAATGAGTTCTCTTTTTGACAAATTGAGTTTCAGATACCTATTGGACAAAAATAAAATTAAGTATTAGACATGAGATAAATGTTAAAAGCGTGATTGGGGCAAGTTGACCTTAGGAATTCTCATGTGAACTTGACTATTTTTAACAAGCAGCTCTTAACATTTATTTTTAAAGTGGATAGGGACTAGAACTCTGATTTCATTGGTAAACTTCCAGAGAAGGAAATGTCCTATATTAATGTAGTTCGGTAGCTTCTTTACAACTTAGCATCTTAGAGAGTTGCCTGAAAGGTTAAGGGAATTGGCCAGGGTCACACAGTCAGTGTGTCAGAGGAGAGACTGGAACCCAAGGGTCTTCCCAGTTCCAAAGACTGCTCTCTATCCAGAATGTCACACATTGTTCTTGTTGTTCAGTCATTTCAGTCATGTCTGACTCTTCATAACCCTTTTGAGGGTTTTCTTGGCAAAGTAGTTTGCCATTTCCTTCTCTAGCTCATTTTACAGATGAGGAAACTGAGGCAAATAATGTTAAGGTACTTTTCCAGGGTCATATAGCTAGTAGTGCCTGAGACCAAATTTGATCCACTGTGCCACCTAGTTGCCCTGTTTGTCACATTGCCTCACCATAAAATAGGTGCGACCTCTTAACATATTACCAAACTACAGTTAAAATTATTTGGGATCAAATTCTGTTTAAGAAGGTGGTGAATCAGTAAAACTCAGTGGAAAATTGCAGTTTGCTTTTGGTATCATGGTACACTTTGGAAAACTGCTTTATACAAAAATATCAGTGAATATAGCAAAAGATATTTTTTTCTTACTAGATCTATGATTTCATCAGTATAAGGACCTCCCAGTGAGGAAATTTCTTTTTCAAAGCAAACTGCTACAGCTCAGTGCCCCAGTATGTTGTCTAGGTTCTCACATCTGTCAGAAGTGAAACTCAAACCCAAGTCTTTGTGACTCAGATGCCAGAATGCTGTTCACTTTTACTGTGACATGTTGCTTCTCTTATGGAACATCAGAATGAACTTAAACACAAATTCAAATAATTTGTATACCTTTTGTCATAAATCATATTTCATTCTCAGAACTAAAACCACTTCAGTCAGCTCTGATTGCCTGTAGTGAAAGCAATGACAAGGATTTACCAAGACTTTTTATTTTGGAATATGAAGCTTTAATCAATGGATTTACCTCGTAGGAGCAACTAGATGGGACAGTGGGTAGAGTACTGAACTGAAAGTCAGGAAGAGCTCCAAGTTCAGATTCAGCCTCAGACATTTATTAGCTCTGTAACCCTGGAGCAAGTCACTTAACCTCTGTCTGTCTCAGTTTTCTCAAATGTAAAATGGGTTTGAGCACAGTGCCTATCATATTCTTGGTTGATTCATTGATAATTGCACCTACCTACCAGGGTTATTGTGAGGATCAAATGAGATTATATTTGTAAAACACTTAGCATAGTGCCAGGCACATAGTAAGAGCTATATAAAGTAAGTTATTATTCTTAGTAATAATAATCTCTCATTTTTCGTAAATTTCTCATTATTCATAAATGTCTATTTTATAAATTGTATTTATATTAGAAATTAATATAGTTCATTTCTAATAATTTAATTCTAATTATAAGACACTTCTCTTGCACCCCAAAAGGTGGTAAAATGGTAAGATGGTAAATTAGGTAAGATGGGCTTGACAAGTAGTGGAACAGAGGCTAGAATTTGCTGTTTTATGCCTCCCACCTAGAAATTTGTAACAGTCAAATCTTTGATTATTTAAACTCAAGTGGAACTGGCCTTGTCTTTCATTACATAATGGTACAAAGTGAGTTACTAAGTTAGCTAAAACAGAATGTTCACTCTCCTATCCCTTCCTGTCACATAACCACTACCCCAGTTGGTGAAATTCCTTTGCTGTTTCTAAATGAAGGCCACATGTGTCATTTTACACATCCTTTTTTTCCTCTCGATAAAAGTCTCACTCTCCATTTCCACATAGCACTGTAACAATTGTGTAATTGTTTGACCTTCTTCAAGAATGTGGGTGATGTTGAAAATGACTGTAGGAAAAAATGCCAACCACTCTGCCCGCATGGAAGCTGGAAGCAGGAGAAATGAAGCAATTGATGGAAAACAAGATGGTAGAGTGTTCTTGCCTTCTTGAAGACTAGCCATCCAAAAACAGGAGGAAAGTTCTCCCATCTTAGTGAAAGCAGGAAGGAGGATGCTGTGTAGTGATGGCCACTTCTCTCAAATGCTTGTTGAACGATTGATTTGAAATAGAGATTAAATCACTGAGGGGTAAGTATTAAACAAAAAAGGTTTTGAACACCTTTTGAACAGTCACTGGCTGGCACTATGCAAAGAGATGAAAATAGAAAGTCTGTACCCCTAGTCTAGTTAGTTGGGGTGACAAAAAATATACAATTTGAAAACAACATCAATTACCAAAGCAGCACACAAGTAAGTCTTAAATAATATGGTACAAATGGAACTACTAAGGGGATTACAGGCTTAACTTGGAAAACTTCTTCTGTTTAGAATGAAGCCGCAGAGGGGATTGCAAACCTAGGAAATGCTAGAGGAAATGGGGAGGGGGGGAGGGAGAATTATTCTTTGGTTGCACTTCCACATACCTTTCTGTGTAATAATAGTTCATTTTTTATGCTGTCCTTTACCTGCGTTAACTCATGGATCCCCTCCACCACTCTGTGGGGTGTAGGTGTACTATCCTTTTGTATAGACAACAAACAGGGCCAAGGCTCAGAGAGGTTAAGGGAAAGAGCCAAGATGAGAAGAGCCAGGTCTTAAGACTCCAAATCCACTGTTCTTTTCACAGCTGCCTCTGCAAGGGATTTTTGGTCCTAGCTTTGCTAGGGGATAAAGAACAGTCAAAGGCTATGTGCAAAGCCAAGTGGAAATTGGAGACCCAACAATCTGGCCGATTGAAGCAGAAAAGTTACTTTTGCCTGAAATGTCCAGACAGGTGCTCCATTTTTGCACTTGAATTATTGGGGTCATTGCCTTAAGAATCCTTTTCACTCTATGTGTGGATGTGTGGCTGGAATAGGAAATAAAATTTTATCTGGGGTTGGGGACAGGGACGATTTAAATTCATATTTGTTCCAAGCATCAATTTTCTTCTTTTTACTTATGAAATTCTTCACTACACCCTTAGTTATGTGAATAGATTTGGCTTTATGTTTTCATCTTAGAAGTGGTATGAAATGCAGAGTTGCTCGTCTGTTAATCCTTAGCAATATAGCAATTATGGATAAGTTGAAATGAAGAAACAAGCTATGATGGGTCTCATTTCCAAACTGTCATCAGAAATTCTAGTCACTCAAAGCAAAAAAAGGTTTCTGTCTCTCTCTTCTTGTCCTCAGCTCCCTTCCCCTCTGTCCCCCCTCCTTTACTGGAAAGTAGAAGGACCTACCCTTTCATGCTTGAAGGAACAAGGAAATACATTCATATCGGTATCCGTTTATCATAAAAGAAAAAGTAGGAAATAGGTCAGCAAAGCTAGGTGACCAGCTAAGGATGGGGGTTTTGAGATGTTCAAGCAATGGTCCATAACCACTACCCAAATTTGTTAATGAGTAAATCTAAAGAAAAGGTAGGAAATGGAAACCCATTACTCCAAAAGAGGAGGGGAATGGGGAATTAGATTATCTCTCCTCTTTTCAAGTAACTGCTTCTTGAGAAAGGTAAAAAAAAAAAAAAATCCTTAAAAGTGGTTTTTTTTCCCTCAGTTCTTGACTGTTTTTCTTGGAAAATGAGTAGTAAAAATTTGCAGGAAGCACAAGTGTTTCCTGGCTACCTGTGGATACCAAGACAATTTGATTCCACTTTATTGGCTCCATTCTGCTTTAATGTAGCACCATCATGCAATCACTTCTTGTTTCAAATAGTAACCTAATACCAAACAGAATTTTAACACTGCCACTAATTCTTTTGAACAAGGCAGTGTTGGCAATTATGAAATAGGGTACATGTTGGCAAGAGCTTTCAGAATAATTATAGGCTTCCTGAAGTAGTACAGTATGAATAATTGCAGGTTTAAAAGTGTTATTGTGAGCAGCATTTTATACTCAAATTTTGATTTGCTACTTAAAACCAAAGTATGTAAAGAATGCCCATCCACTCCCCCTGTGTGGTCTTAGAAGTTATGGAAAATATTTCTTTTCCCTTACACTCATCCCTTAGCATGAATCTATAGGGCATGTCTAGACTGTAGTAAATAATAGTAAAAGGAATATATTTAATAAATAGGAATGAATGAGGTAAAGAAACATCCCCAGCTCTAACTTCCTAGTGTGCTCCAGGGGCACTGACAGGCACTCAAGTGTCCTGGTACTGAAAGATGTTAAAAATTGAAATAGTATTACATTTACTTGGCAAGTTCAAGGAGATTATCACCTCAGCTTTGGCTTGTGATTGTGTGGGCACAGGGTACAAAGGACAGAGAAACAGGAAGCTCTCTAAGATTCTTTTGCTTATAAATAGATGCAAAGATTTATTTCTTTCCCTGTGAGAATTTTCATTTTTATCCTGTAGAGTATTAAAGGATTGTAAGCACATCAGAAAAGTGTACATTTTGGGAAGGGTGGAGAGAAAGAAAACATTTAATGGTGCTTTTTTACTCTTCCCACCCCTCCTGGCTAGTTAATAAACACTAAATAAAGAGACGACTACCATTATTAAGCTGGTTGTGCCCTTTGTCATTTTGTCTGTTGATTCTAGAGGTCACTAATAACCTGGGATTTTTTGGAATTTTCATATCCTTAAGGTTATTCACCAACTACAGCTAGTGTTCTGTGTTTTTTGTGCCATTTCTCCACACACAAACTCCTTCAAATCATCTTTTCCATAATTGCTCCGTGCTGGCTTTGGTATTTAAATTAGAGTCTTAATGGGTCATTAGTCCTATAATTAATCCCAGCTATTTTTAAATGGTGCCTTGCTTATTAACTTGCTATCTATTTTGGAGATTCATAGAACAGATCTACCAAGGCATTGGAACACTGTTCTTTTGATTCGATCTTGTTGATTTCTTTTAAGAAAAAAAATAAACATGATATTGTTGTAACGTTCTTTAATTTAAGTGACATTACTCCTTTATAAAGAAAGAGCTAAATGTTAGTTCTGAACAAGACCAAGTTCTGAACATCTACTCAACTACTCTTTTAGTCAGTCAATCAACAAGACTTATTAAGTGCCACCTGGGTACCAGGACCTCTACTAGGCACTGGGGATAAAAATGTTTTAAATAAAACTATTCTTATTCACTAAGATCTTATATTACAGTGAGAAAGACAAAATGTGTGTGTTTGTGTGTGCATATTATAGAGAGAGGCACACACACACACACACGCATATACAAAATATAAAGCAGATAAATGCAAGGTAGTTTGGGAGAAACAGCATCAGCAGTTAAGGAAGTCAGAAAAGTCTTGCTGTAAAGCATGGTCCTTGAGTTGTCTTGAACCCTGAAGAGAGTGCTTCTATGAGGAAAGAATGACCAAAGAAACAGGCTGGAGATAGAGTGTTAGGTGTGAAGAGTAGAGAGAAAACCAATTTGGATGCACAGCCAAGTGCTAGAGGGAAAACAGTGTACAATGGAGCTGCGAAAGTAGGTTGGGGCTAGTTGGTAGAGTTTTATAAGCTAAATGGGCAAATGCATATATGATCTCAGAGGCAATAGGGAGCTTCTAGAGTTTGTGGAGAAGAGAGACATGGTCATAAGGAAAATCACTTGGCAAGTAGTATAAAGGATAGACTTGAATGAGAAGGGATGAGGCAGGGAGACTAATTAGTAGGCCAGTGGGCTAACCCATGTGAGAACTGGTCATTTTGTAGTCCACACGTCCTATTTTTTTTCTTGAATTTACTCTCAACAAAAATGTCACCAATTCACAATATTTTAGAACTGACAGTGACCTTAGAGATCATGTCTCTCTCATTTTATAAATGCCTAGTCTACCACTCCTGCTGTCCTACTGTGCATCCTGCTATAATTTTGAGGTGTTCTTTGTACCCTTATACCACAGTCTTAGCACAAATAAGAGCTAAGGCAAAGCAAATGAGCATCCTGGCAAAGGTTTGAAAAATGAAACTTCCTGCATTTGAAAATTTATGCCTCTTGGATGTTAGTGTCTATTAGAAACTTTGAGCCTATGTGACTACTGTAAAATAAATGTGTGCATGCCATGTGAAGAAGACTTTCCTGGCATCTGAAATATATGCATTTTTAAACTGTAATAGTAAAGTATTCTTTCTTGTACTCCCCCTCTAAACCTATATTATTAGTGATACATTTTAATTTAAGTCTGTAACTTACCTTCTATATTGGATGGAAACAATGAGTTCTCTTTTGAGTGTCCCATAGGTAGGTCTTAAGAGGAAATTAAATTTTGCCCTGAAATGATACAGATAAGTAAGGATAGAAACTAGTGATGGTGGTAGCAAGATTATATCATGTTTTGCCTGCCTTCTGACCCCCGGAAAAATGATTAACGTATCTATGAAGATTTAACTGAGTTCGGGTTTTTTTTAATCCCCCTCAAATTTTACCAGTATGAGCATTCACCTTCCCTGAACCAGATACCATCTCCCCTGTGATTTATAAGGCAGTGTTCAAAAGTTGCTATGGCAATATGAGTGTGCATGTGTGTAGGTTTGTGTGTATATTATCCTGTGGCCAGTTGATTGATGATCCTCTTTGACCTAAGCTAGCTGGAAAACAGACATGCAGTCCATTACAGGCCATCCTTACTCAGACTTTGGAAGTTACTGCTTGATTGTAATAGCCTCTAAGAATCCAGAGTGACTTCCACATTCAGATGAGGCATCAGAAAAGGACTTTAATGCAATACCCACACTCCAGATGCCTTTCCCAGGGATACCCATTTCCCAAAGCCCTTCTTCCTATACTGTGGCATCATGATACTTTCCTGATTTTTGAAGGTTTCTTGGTAAGTGATTACCTAGCCTCCTAGCCCAGTTAAATATACAAATCTTATATCAAAGGTTCACATATCTGGAATTGGAAGGAACCTTAGAAGCCATCGAGTCCAGCGTCTTTGTTTTACAATTAAGGAAAATGAGGCCCACATCATTTCAAGGTCTGGTTCATTCTTTCTTTCTTCCTTCCTTTGTCACTTTCTTCCTCCCCTTTTTTCTTCCTTTCTTCCTTCCTTTCCCTTTTGTTCTTCCTTCCCTTCTTTCTTCCTTCCTTCCTTTTGTTTTTCCCCAGCCCCAATAATTATTTGGGAAAAACCTTGGTAAGAAATATGCAGAGTGAAGGAAAACAAATTCACAGATTGACTGGGACTGTAAACTTACATATCATTGTGTTACTTGAGCCCATCAAAGTGCATTCAGGAAGTGGGAAGCATAATTCATCAGCCCTATGGAATGATCCAACCCCTTCATTTTAGAGATGAGGAAAGTGAGACAAAAGAAGATCAAGGCCTTGCTGAAGATCATAAAGCTAGTAATTATGTGAGACAGGATTGGAATTCAGATCTTGACTCGTTTAGATTCTGGGCTTCCACTGAATCCCTCCCCCTCCCTAGGTGTTCGCTTGCTTTGCTAGACCTTGCTGCTGTTCTGGATCTAAGTGAAGACAGGACAGGACCATGATGTAGAAAGGAAACATAAATACAATGAGATCTCATGGAAGCCGTTGATAATATTAGAAGAAAGAAGTAATGAATCTGTAAAAATAATTGTACTGTCTTAAACTTGAACATAACTGAAACTATACTTCCCTTATGCTGATCAACTAGATTGGAATTAAGGAACCTACCATGGGTGGGACCAAATGAAAGCACCAAATTCACTTGTGTTAAGTGATCAGCTTCTGTTTCCTCCATTTTATCTGTCATTTTACCCCATATTGAGGTCAGGGTGGTAAAGCGATTATTCAGTATACATTTCCTTTTGCTTCAAAGGCCTAGGATTACAAAGATAACAGGCAGGCCATTGAATCACTTATGCCAGTAATTTGTACATGCTTAAAATCAATATGCAGGCAGATTTGAAGTCTTAATCTACATACAGACATTAACTGTTTCCTGTACCTACAACAAATCAGACAAAGTTATTATGTCATTGATTTTGCATTTGGAATGCCATGAAATCTACTTTACAGGGTCCTGGGAGGGAAAATTGTTTAATTGATAATCTTTCTTTATACTAAAAGGTATTTGTTGAAGGCTATTAAAATAGAATAATCTACACGATATTTTCTATACAAATTAATCACTAGAAAGAGCTATAATCTCATCATTTTTAAAAGGCCCACAGAATGTTTCCTTTGATTTCTGTTTGGTATTGGTGTGTGTAGTGATTTGATGTGATCTTAAAGCTCTTTTTTCATGACTTTTATTTCATTATGAAGTATAAATATTGAATTCAGCCATATAGGGCTGTTCTAACCTTGATTATTTCAGAACTAGTCACATGAATGTGACTTTGCATTTTCTGGTCTCTTTTTAAGTTAGCTGCTCACATGACATGACAACAGAGTCCATACAGGTTGTTTCAGCATTGGGCTGAATCTTACAAGGCAAAATTTCATAATGATCAGTGTAAAGTCTTCTACTTGGTTTCAAAAAACTGACTTTACAAGTACAAGCTGTTTAAATAGATTGGAAAAGATCTAAAGTTTAAATGGACTGCAAGTTCAGTATCAGCTCAGCTTAGGAAGAACTTTGAACAAATGGAGAACATCAGAAGGAAGACAACCTGAATGGCAAAGGGTCTTGAGTAAATGACATTTGAGAATTTGCAGAAGGAACTAAAAATGTTTAACTGGGAAAGTAGAAGACTTGAGAAAGGGGAAGGGAATAAGTATATAGCACCTGTTATTGTTCAGTCATTGTTCAGTTGTGTCTGAGTCTTCGTGACCCCTTTTGGGGTTTTCTTAGCAAAAATACTGGAGTGTTTTGCCATTTCCTTCTCCAGTTCATTTTACAGATGAAGAAACTAAGACAAACAAGTTTAAGTGACTTCCCAGGGTCACACAGCTAGTAAGTGTCTGAGGTCAGACTTCAACTCAGGAAGATGTCTTCCTGACTCCAATCTTGTACTCTTATCCACTGTACCACCTAGCTGCCCTTTAATTAACAACTACTGTATGCCAGATACTTTTACAAATATTATCTCATTTGATCTTTACAACAACCCTGGGAGGTAGGGGGATATCATTATCTGCATTTTATAGTTGGGGAAATTGAGGCAATCAGACATCGATTGACTTGCCCAATGTCACGTAGTTGATGAGTATCTGAGGCTGGATTTGAACTAAGGTCTTCCTGATTCTAGACCCAATGCTTGATCCACTGCGCCACTAGCTTCAAGAGCTGCTTATGTGGAATAAGAATGAGAATGCTTGGAGTACTAAGAGCAACAGGTGTATGTTTCCACAAGGCAATTGTGTTTGATTTCAAGAAACACTTCTAATATTTAAAGTTATCCAGAAGTGAAATGGTCTGTCTCAGGAGGTAGCAGGTCCTCCTTTAATGGAGGTCCTCAAGCAGAGAATTTATAACCATTTAGTTCTGTTCAAGTGGAAATTATTTTAAAGTATGAGTTGAACTAGACTAGTAACTAAGATGCCTTCTAGCTTTAAAAATTTTGTTATCTGCTAACTCTGTTCTGGGAGTATGAAAAAGTATCCAATTCAGCCTTATGGAAAGACTTGTCAAGATTTTCCCACTAATATTTAATTGTTTTCATACTTAAGTGGGATTAAGAATTAATATTGTTGTTCATCTATGTCTGACTCTTCGTGACCCCATTTGGGGTTTTCTTGGCAAAGATACTGGAGTGGTTTGCCATTTCCTTCTCCAGCTCATTTTACAGATGAGGAAACTGAGGCAAACAGTTCAGTGACTTGCCCAGGGTCAAAATGCTAGCAACTGTCTGAGGCCAGATTTGAACTCAAGATGTCTTCCTGACTCCAGGCCTGGCAGTGTATCTACTGTGCCACCTATTAACATCCTCTAGTGATTGTTGCTGCTAGAAAATAGAAATTGAAGGTAACCTGTTCTTGAAAGAGAAAGGGAAACAAACCACTATAGATTTCTGTTACTCATTCAGAAAAGATGAATTATTTGGAGGTTTAATTTTTTTATGTACCCATACCCTAGGATGTAGTGTTTTGACCTCTAACACATATACTTTACTCCACTCTTAGTCCATCTTTGATTTCTTATTGTTGCAAGGCACTACTAGTTGGGTTCTAGAAGGTTGTGCAAGTTCTGACGGGTTCCTCAAGCTAAAAAGGTCTAGTTACAAAGTTATCTCTGTCTGAAGACTGGCTTAGCTAAATTCAGGGCTCATGACTAGGCTGACCACAGAATGGTGATTTTTTTTCAGCCACAATAATTCTTGAAGACCACTTAAATCACAGAGCTATTGCTGTCTGCATCAGTGGAAGGAGAATCATGCCAAGGAAATCACAGGCCTTGAAGTGTATACAACTTAAATCAGTGCACTTCTCAGCTGGATTTCATGACTTAAACTATCCCCCTTCCATTCTGGTTCCTTGAAAGAAAGCACATCAAGTATAAACAAACACATATTTTCACCATCCAGTGGTCAAGAACCACTTATATTTTTCTAAATAGAAGTTGAGCTGGGTTGCCCCAGTCCCGAACTTGCTGACTGGAAATAAATTAGAAACCATGGAAAATAGGATTCAGCATCTAGTGTACTATAACCTAGAGTTCTAAAATGATGGTTCGTGAAAACACTAGTGGTCCTTCCAAAGTGCAAGTCTCACAAAGATAAATGGTGGTCATTCTTTAAGCAATAGACAATGCTATAGATTTGAATTTAGATTTTAAAATGGCTATTTTAAAATGTGGCCAAAGTAATTTGACTAGGGCAGACTAGAACAAGATCATCCCTCCCTTTCCCCATCCCAGCCCCCATCACATACCTGACAGTGAAAGAGAGATAGTCATCAGAATAGGTGGGCTACAAAAAGCTAATGACCAAGATATTTCAGAACCCTTACGCTAAAGAAGGAAAAAAAGGCTCGAACTGATAGATTATGCTTTTAGAGTAAATAGAGTTTCTAAAAATTCACTTATAGCTTTTTTTTTCCCTTTGTGTTTATGCCCATCTCAATGGCATGGCACAAACCAATAGTTCATAGCTACATTCCAATATCAAACTTTCATTCTATCCAAGGTACTCTGCTTATTTTAGCTCTCAGTGTTTTCGGGGAGGAGATTTTAAGGGTTATTTCTCTATTTTTTTAGCTTAAAATTATTGATATCTCCTCTTTTTATATCAGCTTCATTTCCCAGTTTATCCCTCCCCTTTTCCTACCCAAAGAGCCATCTCCTAAAATAATTAAAAAGGAAAAGAAGAAAAAAGAACAGCAGCTCAACAAAACTAACAAACAAATCATCCAAATGGGACAATATTCAGTTTTCCACGCCTACAGTTGTTTCTGTTTTTGCTGCCACTGTGTATTTGGCTTTTTTTTTTTAATGCTGATTACTTAAAAGTTCACATTAATTCACAGGTCTTCCTAGGCTTCTCTGAATTCTTTACATTCATCCTTTTCTTAGGACCATAGTTCATCAGTCTAGAGCTTAAATCAACTTTAGGGCTGTGGAGAGTTGGATATAGTGACTGGTGTGGGAAATTCCCTCCCCATACAGATCAGCATTTTTTTTTTTTTTTGCAATTTGTTCTCTTAAAGACTTGTCCAAAACATCTAAAGATTAAATGTCATGTAGCCAGTAATGTTAGAGATAGGATTTGAACCCAGGCCTTCTGGCTTCCAAGCAAATTCACTGTACACTATCATGTTACTTCTCATTTTTTTCAGCATAGTAATTAAATTACATTCATGTACCCCAGTTTTGCTAACCATTCCCTTGTTGATGGTTTTAGGTCATCTTCTGTATAATCTTTTGAGGATTATATTCTCAGCTTAATGGACTCATATGTGTTATGCAAATTCATTGTGAATACTTCAGAGCTCTTCTTTTCCTTTTCTGAAGCTCCTGTTGTCAAAATGGCCTCTTTAAACTTAACACATCAAGACTTTCCCAAATGCAAAAAAAAGTACTTGCTTTTTAAATCAGTCACATTACTTTGAGCTAACACTAGCAAACCGTAAGCTGCAGCATCCATACTTCCTGCCACCAAGATTGAAAGAATTCACTATAATTTAGAGCACTCATCAACAAGGAACAAATTCCTACTTGGCAATTACTGGCTTACTTCTGTGAATTCAGTCTTCCTTTTCATTTAAGAGCCTTATACATATGATTGCCTAGAATTAATTGCCCAAAGAATCCCTCTTGAAAAAGCAGTAGCCTAATGTATGATATGCCAGTGAGTGTGGAAATTCATGCTCTTTATGGGAGGAATGACTGTAGTCTTCATGGAGACAATGTTTTCGCTTGAGTGACATTAATGATAACCAAGAGGCGATGCAGTGACTCAGTATTTTCCTTTCTTAAGAGCAGCGAAACCACTGAGTCCTTTCAAGTCTCCCACTCTTGCTATGAAACCAGAAACCATGCTGATTATTACCTTCAGTAATAACCTATGGCCTGGCTGTAGGCTGCATTAAATTCTTCATCATATAATTTTCTAATTTAAATCTGTAGGTAGCGTAATAAACAACTTCAGTTTGTTTCACAGCACAACATCTGAAAGCATATTTTGATGTATTGATTATGCATCATATCAGAATTTGCCTCTATTTGACAAATTTTAAGTCAGAAAAGAATGTTATATTGTAAGTTTTTTTTTTATTGTACAAGGTATAATTATAAGGTAATAATATATATATATATATATATATATATATATATATATATATATATTTTTAAACCAGGACTTACACATCCAACAGAGTCATCTTGGGAGACCATATACTTATTCCCATGAAGTTGCCACTTCTCAAAACATTTTTGTAACTTTTGAAAAATCTTTTATTAATGCTATCTTTTTGATTGCCTTCTCTTTAAAAAAAATATTTATTTACTTTTAGTTTACACCATTCAGTTACACAGTCCCTTGAGTTTCAAAGTTTCTCCCTGGCCCCCCGCCCCTGGCCCCCATGACAGCATGCAATCAAATACAGGATCTACAAACACCTTCACATTAAACATTAGTCAAGTTGTAAAGAAGGATTATAACCAATGGAGTGAACAATGAGAAAGAAGAAACAAAACAAAAAGAAGATACAGCAAGTAGTTTTCTTCAATCTACATTCAGACTCTGTAGTTCTTTCTCTGGATGTGGATATCCCTCTCCATCATAAGTCTTTTGGAGTTGTCTTATAACCTTGCTTTGCTGAGAGGAGCCCAATCTATCAAAGTTAGTTGTCACACATACAATGTGTCTGTAATTGTGTACAATGTTCTCCAGGTTCTGCTCTCCTCATTCAGCATCAATTTATATAAGTCTCTCCAGGTTGATTGCCTTCTTTAGAGAATGTATATAGTGTTAAATAGTTCTGGTGTTTGTACATTTCTTCTCTAGGAGAGCCTCTCAATATACAAGATATAATAGATATTCATTTTATACTTCTCTTGATCTTACAAATTCTCTCATATCAGTCAGTCCTTCCAAGACCAGTACATTTAAATCATAGTGTGTGCAGGAAGCTGTAGTGAGGACAAGCAAAAAAGAAACTCTTGCCTAGGAGGAGAGCCAAATGATGACTTCGATTGACATAATCTGAAATGAATCACAGAAGAATCCTGACTTCAATCATTAGTTCATAAATAAGTAGTATAAAGCAGTTGTCATCTGTGCAGTCTAACATATACCTCTGCAAGAGGCAAAAAAGACTTTCCGATTATAAGATGTGAAAATGTGGTTTACATGCTTCTATGCAGAAAACCTCAATTAACAGTTAGGCAAGATTTCACTGGGGGTTTTAATATAAATTTTGGCAATGACATTTATAACCTTACCCTTGTTAAATCTGAGATTATTTTTTTTTAAATAAATATAACACAAAGCCCTCAATTTGGTGTTTTTTAGAAGTAGAAAAGGACTTTTTAAAAATGATTTTTCTAATTTTCTGTTGGGAAATTCATCCTACTTGTAAAGCGATTTACTTCTGAAGGTTTTTATAGCTTTCAGGTAGGCATAGAAGAACTTAAATAAATGTTAATGCTACATGAAATACCCATAGGAAAAATTAAATTTGAATATAAGTCCTGAAATATCAAAGCCCATTCTAATCAAAGCCATTTTATTTGATTGCTCAAGTATTAGAAATTGATCTGTATGTGTGTTCAGAAGGATCAAGTTGAATTTCTATAGTATACAGAAAACTAATTCAGCAAGTCCTTGAATCACCATTATGGTAATCTCTCCTCCCCTGGTGCCCCCTTTGGGGTATAATTTATTAGTGCATGGGAAGCAGTTGCCGCTTATGAGGGAGACCAGAGGCAAAAGTGATGGCAGCAGCAAGTAATCTTTTCTGTAATCATGGCTCCTGATATGCAGTATTTGTCTAGTTGGCCAGAAAACTAGTAATTATGGCCTTAGGCTGTCCAGATTCCATTCCTGGATTTCCTTCCTACTAGGGTAATGGGAACTTTATCTACCATCTCCAAAAAAAAAAAAAAAAACCACAATGAGGTTATTATCCTTCTAAATTATTTTGTTAGTGGTGAATAGGAAACCATGTTTTATATATCTTTGTAGTGCACAAAAATATCTAGCATAGTAACTTGCACATAGTAGGTGTTCAGTAAATATCTGTTAAATGATTTTAACTGGTATGAGCCATGAAGTTTTCCAAAGATGGAACTTAAGGTTAAAAAATCAACAAAGGGACAGAAATTAGTAACAACTTACTTTTAGAACAATTTCTTGTGGAATAGTTTCTTATCTTCTTTTTCACCTTTAAAGGCAAAGAGGAATTTTAAAATTTGTTTTAAGTCTTTGTGGAGTTTGGAGCTGAACACTCCTCAGTTTGGAGGTATATTTGATAATAAATAATTTGTCCTAGTCCTTATGTCCTCTAATGTCTTCTAAATAGTAGAGTTTTTATCTACTATTTACTTAATTGATGAGGCCCTCTGCCAATTTAAAGATATCTGTTAAGTAACTTTTGTTAATAATGCATGTATTAAATATGACCTTTGCTTATATTGAAAGAACAGTAGATGTTCTATGCATGAAGCTTTGTGAAAAAGAACATTGGAAAGGATTTCTTCAAGACTGATAGTATTTGTATTTTCTAGCTAGTACAGTCTTCCTTAAAAAGTGCCTTTTAATGAAATATAATTTGCCCTTCTGCAATACCAAATGTATAAAGCACATTGGAGGTTTCTAATTTCCTCATTACTACACTTGGTGTCTCTCCTTCCCCTTAGGATGAGTTGATCTGGATCAAAGCCTTACACACATTATAGGAATGCAATAACTATTTGCTGATTGATATCCTTAAATTCTCTACAATATGAGCCAATAAATGTCCCAGAGCTGGAAGCAAAAAAGAACAGTAGTTTTCAAATTAAGGAAATAGGAATAATCTTTATTGCCCCCAAATCATCATAATAATATTTAGGGTTAATGCTATAAAATTTAATTTCAGTTCATGTTATGTAGGTTTAGAACTGGAAAGGACCTTGGGGGCCATTCTAGTCCAACACCCTCCTTGTTTTACTGATGAGACACTGGGGGGCTAAATTACCTGCTAGTCTAAACCTCCAGGGTTCTGTCCCAATTCCTTTGACTCCAAATCCAATGCTATTTTGAGAGTAAATTCACATTATTTCTTAAATTCTGACGTTCCTGCTCAAAGGTACTAATGTTTCTCACTGGAAGAATTAGAAAAAAAAAATATTTTTGTTTTCAAAATGCTTGGTGCTTTGACTATATTCTCTAATTGTTGTTGACTTAATCATTAGTTCTGTGGTAAGGCAATCAGTTCATCTTTAAATGATAACTCAACTAGCTTATTCCAGGAACAGGAAACTAAAATACTTTGTCCTTCCCTTCTGTGGAAATGCTGTTTTATTTTTGAATAAGGATGGTTCAGAGGAGATTCAATTTTTGCCTGTGAGACGTCGATGCATAATAAGGATTTCTGCCTGTTTGACTACTTTAATGTAGGTGTGATCAGATTTGGTCATAAAGTAATACTACTCTAGGATCCAGCCACACTGTCCTCTTTGCTGCTTCTCATGTAGGACACATCCTTGTACCTGGAATCCTCTTCCTCTTCACCCTTGAATACCAGATATTCTGACTTCCTTCAAAACTTAGCTCGAATCCTACCTTCTGCCAAAGCATTTTACGGGTCCCTCCACCCCATCCCAATTCCTTCTCTCTAAAATTACCTTCTATTTATATTGAAGATATCTTGTACATACATAGACATTTGCATGTTGTTTCCCTAGTAAGTAGGTGAATTCAGTTTCAAAAAATCAGTTTTGCAAATACAAAATCAGGCAGGCTTGTAGAGAACAGTTCTTTGGAAAGACGTGGGGATGATAGTGGTCTATAAGCCAAAAAAACTAATTAACCTCAGACTGCATCGAAAGAGGAATACTGTCCGGAATGAGGAAACTGATAGTCCCCCTGAAACTAGTCAGATCAGAATTAGAATGTTGTGTTTAATACTAGGTACTGTATTTTAGGACAGAGACATTAACTAGAGAGCATCCAGAGGGGAATACCCAGGATAATGAAGGACCTTGAGATCCTGCTATGAGGGTCAGTTGAAGCAAGGAACTGTGCATGTTGAACTTGGGGGAGAGCAAGTATAGGAGGTTATGATCCCTATCTTCAAGCATTTGAGGAGACTGACACTGGAAGAAGTTATTTTGTTTGACCTCTCCAACCTCACTCCAGAGAAGAATTAGATCATTAGGAGAAGTGGGTAGGAAGTTGCCATTGACTTCTTTTTGCAGAGATACAGCTTTCCAAGTTATCCCTGTAAATAATCACTTCTTGTTGTTGTCCAGTCATTTTTCTGTGGTTTCTGACTCTTCTTGACTCTATTTGAGATTTTCTTGGCAAAGATACTAGAGTGGTTCACCATTTCCTTGTCCAGCTCATTTTACAGATGAGGAAACTGAGGCAAACAGGGTTATTAAGTGATTTGCCCAGGCTCACACAGCTAATAAGTATCGGAGGACAGATTTGACTCAGGAAGACGCATCTTCCTGACTCCAGACCCAGCCCTCTATCCAACCTACCTGCCCCAGTAAATAAACATGTAAGACTATCAAGTTTTTAATGACCTTGTTTGATTTATTTCTCTTCTAAAATCCCTGATGTGCCCCATTTAGAACCCAAAGTCTTTCTAATCTTATTGGAACTAGTATAATCTAACCCTATGTCATTACTTAAACTTTTACCTTCTCTCTGTATATGTTTCTTTTCCTATCATAACTGTTGCCAAAAAGAAAATTTAGGTGTAATATAAAGAAAACTTCCCAACAATTAAAGCAATTCAAAAATCAAATATGGCACCTTAGGAGGTATTGGGTTTCCTATCACTCAAGGTCTTCATACAAAGTCTGATCCACTTCTTATTAGCCATATTGTTAAAGCAATAGTTATTTAATTGTGACTTGACCTTTTAGGTCTCCTTATGTCCTGTGAATTAGATTTGGGAGAGACCTTACTTTGGTTGCCCATCTAATCCATCAAACCCCCTCATTTTATAGATAAACTGAGACTTAAAAAGAGAAAATGTCTTTCCTAAAATCATATTAGATATCAGGTAGCAGAGTCAGAATTTACAGCTAAATTTTCTGACAACAAAATCCATTATTATTCCCACCTTCCTGACCCCTTGTGGCTATTTTCTTTTCCTTACCCTCAAAGAACTCTGGGATTGAAAGCACCCCAGATGAACAGAGACATTTTGCTATATAATACTATAGCAACCCTCTTTTGACTGGATCTGAGATGGGGCATCCCAAATAACTAGAAGAGCTTGAATTCTTCCTTCTGGAATGTGGCTCTTACAGCTACTCTCCATTTGCCAGATCCAGTTGAGGGCATCATTGATAAGATCAGGGAAGTGGCTACTGATGTCACAGGCCCAAGCAGCACTGAAGCCATCTTGAAGGTTATTGAACATATTCTTACTTAGGTAACCAGTGGTAATTCAGCAGCAATTGGTGGCAAACACCTAAGTGTAGATGTTAGGTGTTGTCCTAAGTATAGGACATCTGTATCTATACAATCTATAAGTATAGAAATCTATATGCACAGCTCTCTTGTTCCTGGGGTTGTTTTTATTTTTTTACCTTAAAAAAAACATAGGCGCATAGAGTTTAGAGCTGAAAGGGGGAACCTATTAGGCCATCTAGTCCAATCTATATTTGTAGATGAAGACAATGAGGTCCAGTGAAATCACCTGTCCTACACAGATAGGTAGTAAAAAAGCCACGAATTTATAGGATGATAGGATAATAAATTTGGAGCTGGAGAGATGACAAAACTAAAGCACAGAGAGACTAAGTGACTTGCTTGGATCACACAGCTGGTAAAGCAGATGCCGGGTTGACTGAACAATAAAGTAAAAAGGGGGAGAAATGCAGAACAAAGGCTATATTGGAACCAATTTGTGAGGTGTTTTAAATGATGTTCGTGTTTACTTGTAAAGGTAATAGGGAGCCCCTGGAGTTTGTTGAGCAAGGAAGTGACATGTTCAGACTCTTCCTTTGGGATACTCATTAGAGGACAGATTCATTTCTCTCCAGGTGGCACTTTGCTAGACTTTCTCTATAGGGCCTGCAGAAACATCTTCACCCTTGAATTCATACTTTGGAAATATCTTCTATCCCATGGCCTCTCCCTCTGATTAGCTGGTTCTTCCCAGAGCATCCATTTCAAAGAGGTGACCTGGGCCAGCCTGCTCCAAGCTTCACTCTTGATTATCCCTAACTATCACTGTAATGGTCTACATCCCCTCCCTCCTCCTCTGCCCCCTTTTCAGTGCTTTGGTAAGGTCCTGAAGGACAAGGTGTGTCTTTCTGCTTGTACTGACATTCCCGTACCTCAGCTTAGGGCCTGATACATAGGAAGTACTTAATAAATGTTTTGACTTGAACTAGCATAGAGAACAATTAGACCAATTAGGAGGCAACTGCAGTAAGTCCAGGCAAGAAGCGAATGAGGGCTTAAGTTAAGGTGTTAAGTTTGTGAATAGAGAGAAGGGGGGAAATATGACTGAATTTGTGGAGGTAGAAATTGCTAGATTTGATAACTTATGAGGTGTGTGAGCTAAGGGAGAATGAAGAGTTGAGAATGACTCTGGGTTACTTTAAGGATGGGGGCAGGGTCCCTCATCATTCATAGAGAAGTTTAGAAGAACAGTGTTTTAGTGGGAAGAAGCTGCTTTTGGATATGTTGAATATGTTGGATTTGAGATGCCTGCATCCCTTTCAGAAAGTTCTGCAGGTGATTGCTAATGAGGAATTGGAGATCAGGAGAGAAACTAGATCTGGATATATAGATGTTGGGGCCTTTTGCATGGAGATAATAATCGAACCCAGATAAGGTGATGAGGTGCCTGAAAGAGTAAAAAGAAGAAAAAAGGGCCCAGAAAAAAGGGCTTACCACCACAGTTAGGGGATGGGACATGGATGATATGCAGCAAAGTAGACTAAGAAGGTACAGTCAAACAGGAGGAGAGCCAAGATAAAGCAGTGTTAATTTTAAAAAACAGAAGAAAGTTTTCAGGAGGACAGGGCAGTTGATGAGCAGTGCCATATGTTGCAGAAAAGTCTAGGAGGATGAGAATTAAAATAAGGCCAATGGATTTGGTAATTAGGAGATCACTGGTAATTTTAGAAAACACAGGTTCAGTTGAATGATTCTAGACTGCAGATGAGAAGTATGAGGACAGGAAGTGGATGCAGCATCTTTTTTTTTTTTTTAAGTTTAGTTATCAAAGCAAGAAGAGGTAGAGAATAATAGCTTAAGGGGGTGGTGGGATCAAATGAAGGTTTAAAAAGGAGGAATGAGACCAGGGCCTCTTTGTGGGAAACAAAATGAGTCAGAAGACAGAGAGACTGGGTATTGGAGTATTGTAGACCATCGGAAGATTGGAAGATGGTTGGGTGATTGTGGAGGCATTCTGCCAGAGAAAAGAGAGGTAAGGATTAAGCAATCAAAAGTGTAAGTAGAAAGGAAGACTTTAGAGAAGAGAGGGTCCATGTTTTCATCAGAGATTTAAATATGAGAGAATGGGAGGTGACTGTGCCTTCTCTTTGTTAATTATCTCCTATTTATCCTGTAGATAGCTTGTTTGTTATATATTCTTTGTTTCCCCATTAGATTGTAAGCTCCTTGAAGGCAAGGACTATCTTTTGTCTCTTTTTGTATTCCTAGCGCTTAGCACAGTGCCTGGAACATGGTAGGCTCTTAATAAATGTGTATTGATTGATTGATTGACTAAAAAGAGGGAGTTCATTGCAAATGACCTGTTTTTCAAGAAAGTAAGAGGTGGAATAATGGAAAAAAGGAAAAGAGAAGGTTTGGAAGATTCAATGTGGGCAACATGATGGAGAATCAGTTGGGCCCTCCCCTAATCAAAAGACTTCAAGCACTAAGATGCTTATAATTCATTGTTTTGAAAAAATGATAATAATGAAAATAGATTTGTGACATTCATGATCCCATTTATGGATACCCTATGTTGGTTCAGAGCAACAGGAAAGCATTTGAGACCTTTGACGAGAAAAAGAAAACAAAAACAACCTAAACATAGGGTAACTAATAAAGTTTCTGACTAAATAATTTAAAGTGATTCATTTTGGGAAAAAAAAATTATTTTGCTTCACAGTCATACAGTAATAACACTACTTTCCCTCTTATTATAAAAAAGTATTATTTAAAATAATTTGCTTTGTTTTTAGTAAAGCTACAGTATTAAAATGTAAGCAGAGGAACAAGTAGATCCATGTAAAGAGTTCTAAGTTAACAGCCATCTGGATACATATGCCAGGACCAAAAATAAAGGGCAATTTAGTTAATTAAACTTTTAGGTGGAACCTTGGTAAAGACATTACAATGTGGCCTCCCTCTTTACAGAAAACAGCAACTGTGTATTTACAAATTGAAGGTCCAACACAGTTTATTTCAGTTATTCTTCTTGGCCACATCTTCCTCCTGACTGCAGTGACACCTACTGGTTTCAAGACATTTTTATCTGTAAACAGCCTTTCCTTTTCCTTTTCTTGTGTTAGATTCTGCTCACCTTTAGTCATACAATCAAGGAATTTCAGAGTGAGAAGAGACCTTGAAACTCCATCTTCTAACTTACTTGCTGCATTTTTATAAATCAGGAAACAGGCTAAGAGATTTGCCTCAAAATCACGCAGCTATTTCAATGAAGCGAAGCTGGTCCTAGAACCTAGTTCTACTGATTCTTATAGTCTAGTGGTCTTTGTGCTTTCCCATGCTGCCACTCCAACCCTTAGCCCCACTTCACCCACCCTCTTTGTCCCTGTCTTCTTATTACCTGTCACACTCAGAGAAACTAACCTCAATGCACTTGATAGCTAGTATGGATCGTGATTCAGAAAGTAAGTGACTAATGTTGTTCTAAAACACCATAGTTTTCTTCTAAGTTGGAATAATTATGGTTTGACTTCTTATGGGAAGCATCCATCATAGGACCAGTCAAATCTCTTGTAACCTGTATTAGAAAAAGAAATTAAATACCCTCTACTTTATTCCCGTGAATTCCTTTCATTTCCGGCTGTAATCACTTGTCACATTCATCCTTCCTTAAGTCACAAAAACATGGAAATGTTCCAAGATCTATGCCCAATCCCATTCTGATGCTTAATTTTTTAAGTAATGAACATTAAATAATTAAATATATGTTTAGCATCAATTTAGTTCCTAATCAAAATATAATCTGTAAATGAAACAAGATAAGATTAATAGGTATCTTGGGGAGCAGAGGGACAGGTGGTGTCTGTAATATTTTTCTTGAATACGAATATCAGTATTAGTCTCTTATGAACAGAGATTATAGCTAGTGGGTGGTATACAAAAGGAAAATGGTAAAGATGACTTGTTAAGGAAGGAAATTGAATTGAGTAGCTGTGCATTTACGGAACTGTATTTTATTTTAGTCTTTAAAAGAAACACTACATACCTGATATGCTCTTAGTTCCCATGTCTCCCAAGCATGGTTTAGTTTAAAATTCTCACAGTAGCATTCGAGATTACAGAGTTAATGGAAGGCATTACGGTGAAGTTCAGAGTACCCATAGTGCACGCTCATTAGTGGGAGAGTCAAGAAAAACTCATCTTGTCATATAGCTTTTCATTGTTCAATTGTTTGCTATGGGGAAAATATTATCAAGAGATTTCGAAAAATATGGTTTAATGATTCAGAATAAGCCTGACGAGTTTTAGGCCTTGCCAGATACTATATGTGTTGCTTAGATGTTGTAGGTTTGCAGTCCTGAAAATTAGAGAAACGTGTATAACACTGTGGAAGCAGTGAAGTATGGTGGATGGAGATCCTGCCTTGAATCAGACAAGGTGACCCAAGACTTCCCTATGACACCTACTAGCTATGTCCCTTAACCTCTCAGAGTTCTAGGTAGTTGAGACTATAAGCTCCAGAGAAGGTGCCAGTCTGCATTGTAGTACGAGTTTCCTCGCCTGGGAGTTCCCTATACCAATGAAATTACAAGTGTAGTTCCTAAACCTGTAAGCCAGTAGTACACCAAATTGGACTTAACCAGTGACCTTCTCCTTTTCTCTTCCTCCCTATCCCCAAGTGATGTGGGTATAGTATCATTGTTTCTCATTCAAAGTTACCCCCATTCTCATTGCTTCTAGGCCAATGCTATCTTTATTTCTTTTTTAAGTTAGCAAAGCAGGTGTTAGGCTGGAGCAAAAAGGTACTGGGAATCTTGGGTATCATTTTTCTAACTAAAATGACCTATCATCTTAGAAAGCTTCAGAGCCACTGGGTTAGGCTAGCCTGTTTCCCAAATACCTTCATGCAGAGTGTTATTATCACCAGGTATAATTATCCCTTGATTTTTAGACTGAGTATCCTGGGGGATAACTTTTTAGTGTATGAAGTTGGAATTATTTTGCAAGCTGTAGTCAACCATGAAATTCAGATCTGCTTATCTGAAAAATAGATAAGACCTACAAGACTATATTTGTATTTAAAGAAGTTTTATTCTATTGTGAAAAGTTGCCACGGAGTGATGAAAGTCCGATACTGACCCCACTGTTCTTACCTACTGCAAGAAGAGAGTTTAATGTGAATGTAATGACTTAAGAAAAAGGAAATTAGCTGAAAGAGAGACTGATGGAATACAGATGATCATTTATAGAGATTAGACCAAATGTTGGGCATCTGTACAGTACAATGTATGGTTCCTTCCACTAAGGGACATTACATTAAAAATAAGGAAGATGTTAGGAAACCTCCCTACGTATATGCTGGCTACTTAGTGAAAGAAAATAGATCCATTTTCTTGGTGATATGATATATCATATCACCAACTTTGGAGGACTCAAAAGAACATCTTGTTATATTTTCTTCCCCTGATTCTGACTCTAGGGAGAATCTCCAAGAAGAAAAATTGAAGAGAATTATCTTGAGTATCTTAAGAGGATACTCTTCCATCCTAGAGTGTCCAAATCATCCAATTAGCTTTGCTGTGTGTCTTGGTCAACAGTTAATTATGTTTCTGAGATTTAAAACAAAGAAACATATAGAGATGAGATCAGTGCAAATTGACTCTAACTGCTGGAGCAATACTGTATACAGTATGTGTTCTGCTAATGGTGGGTCAGTGGTATGTCATTTTTACATAAAAAGGAGAGCACATTTATACTTGTTGAGTGGTTAGTTGATTTTCCTTGTCAAAGTGGACTGCTTGCTTACTCGAAATTTTAGAATGAAGTATTTTGGAAAGAAGCTCTTCTTTCCTATTATTATGGTATTCTCTTGGTTTAGCATGATAGTATTCATTCACCTGGAAAATCAAAGGCTTAGATGGTTCTAGAGAGACTTGAGAGCCAAAAATTATTTGAAAGGCCAAAGATTCCAAACTACCAAGAGACTCAAGGTCATCAACTCTTGCAGCTGCATGAAAAATCTCTCTCCTCTCATGGCTTCTTAGTGTGGCTATCTAGGGACAGAGGAGGCATCCCAGATGTCCTCATTTGAGTTTGTTGGTGAAGTTACATAGACTTCAAGGAGTGTGGGTCAGTTAGTTCTAAGTGAAATTTGATCTAGTAAAGGTAGTAACATATATTTTAGAGGACTAATAATTCGTTCCCATGGGAAGAACAACTGCTTATTCATAAAAAAAAAAAAACCAACCACGTAGCCACAAAAGATGTGTACAGCCAGCTTGCTTTTTTATCTCAAAGGCATGTTTTGACTATATGTTGCAAACTTTTGTGGGGTTTTGGTTTTTTTAAATGTACATAAAGTAGATAAGGGGAAATTGTAAGATTTTAGCTACTCAAAACTTTCCCCATCTTAGACTAGGTTTGCAAATTCCTTAATAATATTGTTATTAATAATAATATGTAAAAACTACCTTCTAAGATGTGACTTTAAACACTAAGAAAGAAAGCGGTGATATTTTAACATTTGAATGAAAACTTTCTTTACCAAATAGCCAATCAGATTAGAAGTTGAGTGAACGGTTAGATATATATGTAATGCCTGTATCTCACGATTGAAAAGCATGTATTTTCCATATGATTTGTGCCTGGCAATGTGGCACCAGGTTCTTTTTTTATTATTTAAAAAAGTTTTTAGTTTTCAACATTCACTTTTCTAAGATTTTGAATTCCAAATATTTTTTTTTCTCCCTCTGCTCCCCCCTTCCCAAGATGGCAAGCAGTGTGATATAGGCACCAGGTTCTTGATATAAAGAACAGACTTGAGTTTCCTCTAAAGTTAGCTATCTTGTGAACTTAGTTATGAGTTCTTAGAATTCTTTCACACTTCGGGTCAGATAATGTGGCTTGTGGATCTATCTGTCTCTCCATTAGGGATCTGAGGAACCAACAAAGAAAAAAATAAGTATATCTAGTTAGCAAATGCAGATTATAGTACTATGAATATTTCTTTCTTCCCTTGTGGTAGAACCTGCTGGGGGTAGTAAGGACACAGCGTCCTGGTCCTTGCCAAGAATCATCTGCCAAGCTTCCTAAAGCTTAGCATTTATGTAGGGCTTTTCATCTTCAAAGAGTTTTACAAACATTCATTAGTCCTCACAACCTGCCTAGGAGGTAAGTGTTATTCCCATTTTATAGATGGGGGAAATGGAGGTGGTATAAGTGACTTGCTTGAGGCCACACAGGGAGTTAGGTATCGGTGCCAACAACGGAAGTGACCCTAGCTTGTCCATTCTTTGCTTGTGTCTACCCCTTTACACCTCTTCAGCAGAATGTCCCATGTGAGATATTGATTAAAAAAAAAAAGACTCTGGTGTCCTGTGATCCTTGGTTGAATGTAAGCTCTTTGGAGTCAGGGACTAAAGATGAGCGCGGGTGTGAGAGTATCAGAGTATGGATAACTCCTACACAATAGGTACTTAATAAATGTTTGCTGTTGAATAGAATTGATATAATGATGCTTAAGTGTTTTTACAGACTAATACTGGCTCCTTTATGGGAAAAAAAAGTTAGAAAAACTCAGTAGCCAGAACTGCTGACCAAATTCTGACACCCCCCCCTCCCAGTATAATACTCACTTGGAGTGATGGACTTGGGGTTCTGATACAATGTCACCTATGCTCATACCTTTGTGCATACTCAACCTGTATCTGAATTCCACACTTTAGAAGGCCCTTTGTCAGAGCAAGGGCTTTCTTGAAGACTTGTTCTACCCAGAAGCCGCTGTGAGAATCTTTTTCACTTGGGCTTCTTCAGCTCTTTCAGATAACTAAACTAATATTCCTTGGAAAGCCCAATAATCCCCTGAACGCAGTGTCTAGCACTATACCCTAACACCTTGCTGAATAAATAAATAGAACCCTTGTTGATGAAGGAGTGGGACTGAAGCAACCTGCTTTCTATGGATCCTCTAAACTTGAATCAACTATGTCAAAAAGCAGATCTCTAAGGGTAACTGAAAAACTTAAATTACTTGCATAGAATTACTTGCACAGAGCTAGTAGTGAAAGCCAAAACTTAAGTCCAGATCTTCTGCCTCTTAAACTAAATACCAGAGTTTCTATCTAAAAGAAGACACAAAAAAATCTATTTAAATACTTTTGAAGAAGGATACAGTGTGGCAGAGTGGAAAGAGTACTGGCTTATATGACCGGAGTCTTGGGTTCTAATTTTACTTTCTTTCTTTTTTTTTGCTTTTTTTTTTGGAGGGGGGAAGGCAGGGCAATTGGGGTTAAGTGACTTGCCCAAGGTCACATGGCTAGTAAGTGTTAAGTGTCCGAGGCCTGATTTGAAGTCAGGTCCTCCTGACTCCAGAGCCGGTGCTCTATTCACTGGGCCACCTACCCGGGCCTAATCCTACTTTCATTGTTTCCTACCTTTGTGACTGTCCACCGGACATCATTAGGCCTCAAATTCCTCATCTGAAATGAGGGGACTTCAGCTGTGGTGGGAGTAGACTTACGGGATCAGTGAATTAGCAAACATTTATGAAACACTTCTTCTATGAGACAAAGTCTTTTAACAACTAAAGTTGTTCTATTGGGATGGGTTCCTGTGATTGGAATGGGGGAGGGGAGATGGGCCATGAGATGGAGAAATCTTTCTTGGAATCTGAGAATAAACTTAGGTCTTTATTTGTTTGGCCATTCTCCACCTTGAGCCGGGAAAATGAACTAGATGACCTCTGACAGATATCTCTGACTTTAAGCAAAGTATGAGGAGGAGGGATGGGGTTTTACTCCTGGATCATGCGATTTTCACCTGTTTCTTTGTGTGTCAGTTCTTAGGAACACAGAAAAAGCTCCTATTACAGGCTTGGTTAGCCTATTTGGCACCAACTTCACCAAATTGTTACGAGGATCAAATGAGATAATATATTTGTAAAGCTCCTAGCACAGTGCTTGCACAAAGTTGGTACTTAATAAATGCTTTTTTCCTCTGATTTGTGATTTTCATGCTATTTATGAACAGGATCCATAAGTCATTTGCACTCTCCCTTGTTTATGCCTTCTTTAGTGTAATTTCATAATGAAAAGGATTTGTAGCAAGCTTGTCTAGGTTGTAATGATGATAAATTTTGAAATCAGTGTAAAGAAAAATGTACTAGGAAATGAAAGGGAAGAGTGTGGGGATCAATATTAGCCATGTTTGTGTGCCAGAATTCCAGCCCCTCTACTGGTGAGGCCAGTGACCGGTTTTGAAATCTCTCCTGGCATCCCTGGGGTAGAGGGTCAGAGCTTATGCCATCGAAGAATCTCATAGCCTTAGAAGTTCTCACTGGCTCCTAGAAGCAATAAGCAACCCAAATACAAGTAGCATTGACACCTGCTCCATTTTTAACATGGGACACATAGCTTGCTAGCTTTTGGTCACAGAGAGATGCTAGAGAAGTTGTGTGAAGTCTGAGATATCATAGCTCGTATTCCACACTGAAGCTAGCCCAGTTTCTAGGGAGAACGGTTATGCAATCGAGAGAAGCAAGTGGGAAAAGTTCATTCATACTTCAGCCACCCATGGCAATGTCCAGTAGTAGTTTCTATTTCTATCTTGAAAGAGTTCTTTAACAGAGGAAGGTGAGTATTGGAAGAATATAAAGATGCTATGCTTCCTTAGGGTAGCAGTAGTTACCTAAAGAACTTACCCAAAGGAAATAGAAATGGTATGTTCAACAATAAGTTCCTACTTCAGCTGGCCAAACTAATGGAAAATGTGGGTGCACGCTTATTTTCTTTGAGGACTTTTGATGTGAAAGGTGCATTAGCAATAATTTAGAAAATCACTAATTTTGCAGATGAGGAAAGTAAGACCCAAAAAAGTTAGAGGGGTAGGTGAAAGTCACATATCTAATAATTAGCCATGTTGGCATTCAAACCCAGGTCCTCTGATTTCCATTCAATCCTTCTGCCTTTTCTGAGAAAAGTATTTCCATTTTAATGGAAAGAACATTATAACTGCAACAACATTATTTGTTCATATAGTCTTTTGTTGTGATAGCTGCACCTAAAATTTGAATTGCTTTTTAAAATATACTGGGGCTTTTATGCCATTCTCATAATATCTAAACAAAAAACTGTCTCCAGAGACGAGAGATTCTTTTTTTCCCCCAGAGAGGATAAATGAGCCTTTAAGTAAAATGCTAAATGAATGACTAGCCAGATGATCACTTAATTAATTAGTTAACACTTAGATATAAGGATTTCCTGAAGCTCCACTGCCACTTGTTGGCAGCTTCTTGAAACTGCAAAAATGAAAAC
This sequence comes from Pseudochirops corinnae, assembly GCA_028646515.1. NCBI lineage: Eukaryota > Metazoa > Chordata > Mammalia > Diprotodontia > Pseudocheiridae > Pseudochirops > Pseudochirops corinnae. The sequence continues at coordinate 96,365,541 of CM053589.1, forward strand.
TGCAGGTGTAAGGAGCTTGCTGAAATTATTGAGAGTGCAGAAGAGAACAAATTATTTAGGTAATGAAGCTGAAAATGTGGGAAAATTAGAATATGCATAGTAACATTGTTTGTTGTTAATTCACTTCATGATCAGATGTGTGCATCTTCAAATGTCACATCACACAATATCCTTGTTTGCTGTGTTGAATATGAATGGGATCTAATTTAATCAATATACTCATGAGCATTGATAGTGGTGTTGTCTGGCAGAAATCTCTTGCCTTTGAAGAGGAAGCTGACTGAGTTTGTGGTGCTTGGTATACAGTAAATTTTAAATAAATGCTTTGTAAAAATTAATTTATATATAAAGAAATATATGTTCAGTCAAAAGAAGGTTGGTGTAAGAAAACAATACTTGGCCTAGAAGAGCTAGGAAGTGCCGTGTGTATGTGTATTCAGTATGCTCTATTTAACCATGAATTTGATGTCTGATTAGGTGGAAAGTAGGTAAGCTCCAGAGAGTAATTTTCTCTTTCAAGTTCTGTTCTGAAAAATAGACTTGGAGTGATGAAAGGAGAGCACTGATCCAGCTGTTCCTTCTGGAAGAGAGCTTCACATAAATGTGATATAATACAGCAGTAATGAAATCACATGGAGGGGGGCAGGATTTGAGAGAAGTATATATGTTCTGGACCAGTGATTTTTTTTTTTTATTGTTTCTTGATGTCTCATAAGCTTCTAGTTGGCCAATTCTAATTTTTAAGGAATTATTTTCTTTAGTGAGCTTTTGTGCCTCTTTTCCATTTAACCAATTCTGCTTTTTAAGGTGTTATTTTCATCAGTGAATCTTTGTACCTCTTTTTCCATTTGGCCAGTTCTATTTTTTAAGGTGCTATTTTCTTCAGGTATTTTTGTATGATTTTTATACCAAGCTAATAATTATCCTTTTGTAATTTTCTTCCTTTGCTTTCATTTCTTTGTCTAATGTTTCCTCTACCACTCTTACTTGATTTTTAAAAGCCTTTTTTAGCTCCCCCAGGAATTCTTGTTGGGAATGTATCCAATTCACTTTTTTCTCTGAGGCTTTGCTTGTAATTGTTTTGACTTCATTGTCTTCTTCTGAGTGCATAGTGTTCCTCCCTGCCACCACAGTAGCTTTTTATGCTCAAATTCTTTTGTTATTTGCTCATTTTCCCACCCTATTTCCTGATTTGGAATTTTATGTTAATATTGGACTCAGATGTTCCTGGCATGGGTGGAGTGGGGTGGGGTAGAAGGGCAGTGTTTCAAGCTTCAGGATTTTTTGTGCACTGTTTTCAGAGCTGATTCTGGGGTTTTAGAGGTTTTTGGTGATTCCAGGATAGTGTGATCTGGGGAAAGGTGTAGCCAATGGTCTTCTTAACCAGAAAGGACCCCTGATCCCTTGGGATTGCAATTGATACTGCTCCTCAGGGGTCTCTTATCCCTTGGGATCAGAAGTGATACTGTTCCTGAAGGCTTCTACTGCCTCCACCAAAAGTACTCTTGTCCTTGACCCAGAGAGGGGTATAGGCAATGGAGTTGCCAGATAGGATCTGGTCCTGCATCCAGTGCTAGCTAATGGGTCCCCTGTAGTCTCTTTTTGACCAGTTGCCAGGTGTTCTTACCATCTTCGGCTTGGGAGCTCTCAAAGCTGCTGCTGGTTCTGTGGCCACTACCTCGTCCCACCACTGATATTTCATCCATGTGAGCTCTATGCCAACCTCTACCCCCATGTCACAGATCTGTTTTTCTGAACTTTTGAGTTGTCTTGGGCTGGAAGAATGTCTCACTCTAACCTTTTTGTTGTCTCTGCCACTCCAAAATCCAACTTGAGGAATTATTTTAAAGTTGTTTGGAAGGGAAAGTTGGAAGAGCTCAGTACTTTCTCCCCTCCAGCATCTTGGTTCCACCTACCCCCAAAGTTGGACTCATGATTTCATTAGTGTAGAGAACTCAGAACTCTATGTACTGTTTTGCACCTTGCAGTTTTAGAGTCTTGCCTGAGGCTTTGAGAGGTGAAGTGATTTTCCCAGGGTCACCCAGTTACTCTGTGTCAGAGATGGTACTTGAACCCAGATCTCCTGACTTTGAGGCCTCTCAGATATACAATTTACAATATATTAGTATTATATGTACATACATATGTATGTATATATTAATGTTGAGCTGAAAATTTAAATTGTGTAACCAAGACTGTGCCAAAGTTTGAATTAGAAGAGCCAGTGGCACTGATCACTATTCTCCCCACTGATTCATTTGAATTATGAGAAGGAATACTTGATAGTGAATCAGCAAAAGACCCTTTGGTTTTTTGTTGCATATTTTCAGCACAATTATGATCTACAAGTATCAACACGTGTAATCAATCATGTGTAATTAGCATTTAGTCAAAGAGTTTGCTTTTCAGGGCAAGGATAATTTAGTTCTTCCTATAAAACAGTGTCTTTAATTGACTTTCTTGACCAGGAGTGAAATAGTAAACCAGTTATGCTGGTTTACTACTAATAATAATCCTACCAGTGTGCTCTATTCCAGCATTTAGCATGGTACCTAGCACATGGTAGTCATGTAATAAATGCTTTTTGACTTGTGTGTATCTTGCTATAGAAAAATCTTCTGGGGGGGCGGAGTCAAGATGGTGGTGTAGAAACAGGAGAACTCTGTAGCTCCCACCATAACCAGCTCAAATACCTATAAAATATGACTCTAAACAAATTTTAGAGCTCATAAAATGATAGAGAAACCAGGCTCTCACTGAAGGTAACCTGGCAGAGAGATGGAAAGCGCTCATTGCAGCAAGTTGAGAGCAGAGCCTAGCCCCATGTGGTTTTAGCCCCAGGCCATCCAGGAGAACCCCCAGCTGGAGCTTTCAGGAGAGCAGATCACCAGCAGCTGTGGCGGTTGCCAGAATTACCAACCCATAAGAGCCAAGGACAAAGGGAAAAGATTAGTGGAACTCAGCTAAATTTGGGAGAGAGGGTCTGGCCAACTGCCTCCAGAACCAGAAGCAGTCTGAGGCAGCGGTCTTGCAGCCACCTCCATGTGGCTGCTTCAGAAGCTCCCAGCCTGCAGATTGCAGGAGGGCCAAGCTATCATTCAGAAGCTAAGTGCTCTTGCCTTGAGCTGCCTGGATCAGGATCATGGTCTTGGGTGGTGGTCCTGAGGTGTGTTTTCAGTGAGCCAAAGCTGGTGGGGGCTGCAGAGATGGTGGCAGCCTCCTAATAGCTCCAGCAGCTGTGAAAACTCCAGCAATTTGGGACAGAGCTCTCCCCTCTGAAAGCAGAATTCTACTGAGCCCAAGAGTCAAGTAACTGACTGGCAACATGAGCAGGCAAAGGAAGCAAAGAAAGCTCAGTAATCCAACTTTAGATTCCTTTTTTGGGGACAAAAGGAATCAAAGCATGGAACAGAGGAAGACAACACAGTCAGAACTCCCACACCAAAAGCTTCCAAGAAAAATGTAGACTGATTACAGGACATAGAGGAGCTTAAGAAGGATTTTGAAAACCAAATAAGAGAAGTGGAAGAAAAATTGGGGAGAGAAATGAGAATGATGCAAGAAAATCATGAAAAGAGAATCAACAACCTGACTGAAGAAAATAACACCTTAAAAAATAGACTAACTCAAATGGCAAAAGAGGTGCAAAA
>CM053589.1:96369690-96445448 GCA_028646515.1 Pseudochirops corinnae
TCTTGAGGAAAAAACCAGAACTGAATAGAAAATTTGACATTCAAATACAAGAAGCATGAGAAGGTAAACATGGAAAATAATTCATAAGGAACTTATCAAAATTGAACTATTTACATGCCAACATGGAAAAATGAGAATTGTAATTTATGAAACTTTTCTCAGTATGAGGATAGGTGAAGGGAATATAAATGTGTGTGTATACATATGTATATATAGAAGGGTATATATGCATATGAATACATATGGGAGTGTATGTATATATGTGTACATAGACAGAGGGCACAGGATCAATTGAATAGGAAGGGATGATATTTTAAAAGATGAAATTAAGAGATGGGAGAGGACTAGAATGAGAGCAGACAGGAAGAGACAGAATGGGGTCAATCATTTCATATAGAAGAGGCAAGGGGTAACTGTTACAATGGAGGGGAAGAACAGGAAGGCAAAACGGAAATGGGTCCACCTTACTCTAATTGAATTTGGCTTAGGGAGAGAATGACACACATTCTAAAATGGGTATCTTGCCCTGCAGGAGAATAGGGGGGAAGGAGATGAGAGGGGAGATGATGGAGGGGCGGGCAGGTTGGGGGAGAGGATTATTAGAAGCACACACTTTTGTAAAGGGACAGGGACGAAGTAGAGAATAGAACAAGGGGAGGGTGGGATAGAAAGGAGGGAAATATCGTCAGTGTTACACAGTATGCCCATTGTGGAGATGTTCTGCGTAACTACACATGTATGGCCTGTATCGAATTGCTTGTCTTTCCAATGGGGGTGGGTGACACGGGAGTAAAGGAAAGAATCTAGAATTTAAAGTTCTAAAATCATATGTTAAATATATATGTATATATACATATATAATTATTATTATTATTTACATGCAACTGGGAAATAAGATATACAGGCACTGGGATAGGGAGATCCATCTTGCTCTACCAGAAAGTCATAGGGGTGATGGGGGAGGATATAGGAGAGAGCAGATTCGGGGAGGGGGTATACAGTGGGATTGCTGTTTTGGGGGGTGGGTACAGGAAAGATGGGGAGAAAATTTGTAACTCAAAATCTTATGGAAATCAATGATATAAACTAAAAATAAATAAAAGTTAATTATCAAAAAAATAAAAAATTAAATAAAATTAATTCTAGTCAACCAAAAAAAAATCTTCCAAATGTTTTCTTGGTTTCCCATACTAAAAATATATATAGAGAGAGATAAATATAAATATTTACACTACTGATCATGGTTAATACTGATTGAGTAGCCACCACTGCCTACAAAATAAAATACATTTTTTTGTTAAAGGAAAAAAATGAATGCATATGTGCCTAGACAGATGGCCCTGGCTTTTAGAGATGTAGGTGTAGACTGCTGGGAATCTACTGTAGCAGGTACCCCTTGGTCTACAGCAGTCCTAGGAAAGATATCCTGGTAATGTATAGGCCATGCCCAGTCTGAAGGATCTTAGTAACTGATTGATTGTGGTGGGCTCGATAATTCAGCCCAGTGTAGCTACTCCTGCTGCCACAAAGTAGACATAAATCCCTGTTATAATGCTAGAAAGATACTTCCTCAGTGACTTCTAAAATGAGAATGCCCGTGGGCCAAAGAAGCAAGTCTTCTCATTTCTATGGTCTGGAACTACTTATTTAAACATCTTAAACTATACCAACCTAGATGGAAAAATAATGTGGCTTTTTTTTTCAACATAGCTAACATGGAAATAGGTTTTGCATAATTTTACAATGGATAATATCTATTGCTTGCCTTCTCAATGGATGGAGAAAGGGTAAAGGGGAGATAGAAAATTTGGAATTTTTATAAAAATGAATGTTAGATTTCTGGTGCCAAGATTGTGGAGTGAGGAAGGAATCCTCTAAAGCTCTCCCAAATTTCCCTTCACACAACTACACCTCAGAATTGATCGAGGAGCAAGGAAGTGGCTTACCAGCCCGGCAAGAAACATCTGTCTCACTTGGGTAGGAGGGGAGCAGGGTCTAAGAGCAATAGCAACAGTAGCCAGCCTTACAGCAGGGGGCCTGCAGCAAGGCTCCAAACCTAGAGCAATCCATCAACAAAGCCCCACCCTCCTGCAAATCAGCCACACACACCCCCAGGCAAGTGATTGGTCTGTGCAGAACAGCAAGCCCCACCCCAGTGACCTCACCACCAGCACAAGCCACCAGCAATGCCTTGACTCTGTTGATGACCCATAGGAAGCCCCACCCAAGGACTGGCCAACAGTAAGACCCTGCCCCTGGAGCCTATCCCGCAGAGACCCTGTTTCCATAGCAACCCAGCCATAGAACCCCACCCCTAGGCAAATCTGCAACAAAACTACTCTTATAAGGCCTGCTGGGAGAAAAGCCTTGTTTCCATAGCAACTCAGCAGCAGGGCCCCCACTCCTAGGGCAGAATAGCAACAAGATCCCTCCTACAGGGCAAACCACGAGAAAGACTGTTACCATACCAACCCAGAAGCAAGGCCCCACCCTTGGAGCAGGCCAGCTGCTGAAAAGCCTACCATCCAGAGAAAGCAAGCAGCTAAGCCCTGAAGCCCAGTGAAAACCAGCAGAAGACCCAGAGCCCCAGCACAAAAAGCTAGGGACAATGAAATACCAGAGCCCAACTCTCATGTTAAAATACCAAGTCACAAAAAAGGCAGAAAAAATGAGCAAAACACCAACAAAAGCTTAACATAGAAAGTTACTATGGTGGTAGAGAGAATCAAGGCATAAACTTAGAAGATTGTCAAAATGGCTAGATGCGAAGCCTCAAAGAAAAATGTAATTTGGTTTTAGGCCCAAAAAGAATTCCTAGAAGAACTTTAAAAAGATTTTAAAAAGCAAATTATAGAAGTAGAAGAAAAATTGGGAAAAGAAGTGAGGAGTCATACCAAATTCCTTTTATGACATAAGTATGGTGTTGATGCCCAAACCAGGAAGAGCCAAAACAGAGAAAGAAAAATATAGAACAGTTTCCCTAATGGATATTGATGCAAAAATTTTAAATAAAATACTAGCATAGAGATGACAGCAATCTATCACAAGGATCACACACTATGACCAGGTGGTATTATACCAGGAATGCAGAACTGGTTTAATATTAGGAAAACTATCATTATAATTGACCATATCAATAACAAAACCAATAGAAATCATATCATTATCTCAATAGATGCAGAAAAGGCCTTTGACAAAATACATCACCAAATCCTGTCAAAAACCCTAAAGAACATGGGAATAAATGGAGCTTACCTTAAAATGATAAGCAATATTTATCTAAAATCATCAGCAAGCATTATCTGTAATAGAGATAAGCCAGAAGCCTTCCCAGTACAATCAGGAATGAATTAAGGATGCCCATTATCACCTCTATTATTTAATATTGTACTAGAAATGGTAGCTGTAGCAATAATGGAAGAAAAAGAAATTAAAGAAATTTGAATGGACAATGAGGAAACAAAACTATCATTTTCTGCATATGATATGGTTATACTTAGAAAATCCTGAAAAACTACTTGAAATTATTAACAACTTAGCAAAGTTGCAGGATACAAAATAAACCCTCATAAGTCATCACCATTTCTATATATTACCAACAAAATCCAGCAGCAAAAGAGAGAAATTCCATTTAAAAATAATCGTAGAGGGGCTGCTAGGTGGCATAGTGAATAGAGCACTGGCCCTGGAGTCAGGAGAACCTGAATTCAAATGCGGCCTCAGACACTTAACACTTACTAGCTGTGTGACCTTGGGCAAGTCACTTAACCCCAATTGCCCCTCCAAAAAGCAAAAAAAAAAAGTAATTAAATATTGAGGTGGCTAGATGGTGCAGTGAATAGAGCTGGCCCTGGAGTCAGGAGGACCTGAGCTCAAATCCAGCCTCAGACACTTGACACACTTACTAGCTGTGTGACTTTGGGCAAGTCACTTAACCCCAGTTGCCCTCCAAAAAGCAAAAAATAATAATAATAATAATAATAATAATAATTGTAGACAATATAAAATACTTGAGAGCTTACCTGCCAAGACAAACCCAGGAACTATATGAATACAGCTATAAAATACTTTTCACACAAATAAAGTCAAATCTGAACAATTGGGAAAAATATTAATTGCTCATGGGTAGGCTGAGCCAATATGGTAAAAATGACAGTTCTACCTAAATTAATCTATTCAGTGCCATACCAACAACCTATCAAAAATTATTTTATAGAGCTAGGAAAAATAATAATAAAATTGATCTGAAAGAACAAAAGCCCAAATACATCAAGGGAATTAATGAAAAAAATGCAAAAAAGATAGTCTAGCTGTACCAGATCTCAAACTGTATTATAAAGCAGTAATTATCAAAGCAATCTTATACTGGCTAAAAATAGAGTGGTAAATCCGTGGAATAGATTAGGTACGAAATTACATTATAGGAAATGACCGTAGTAATCTAGTATATGATAAACCCAAAGATCCAAGCTTTTGGAACAAAAACTCATTATTTGACAAAAACTTCTGGGAAAACTAGAAAACAGTATGCCAGAAACTAAGCATAGACCAATATCTCACACAGTATACCAAGTTAAGGTCAAAATGGGTACATGATGTACATGTAAAGGGTGATACCATAAGCAAATTAAGAGAATATGGAATATATCTGTCAGATTCATGAACGAGGAGTTAAGAATTTAGGACCAAAGAAGATATAGAGAGCATTAAAAAATGAAAAAGACACCATTTTGATTATATAAAATTAAAAAGTGTTTGCACAAACAAAACCAATATGACCAAACTTATAAGGAAAACAGAAAACTAGGGGGAAAGTTTTGCAACAAGCATCTCTGATAAAGGCCTCATTTCCCAAATATATAGAGAACGGAGTCAGATTTATAAAAATACAAATCGTTCCCCAGTTGATAAATGGTCAAAGGATATGAACAGGCCATTTTCAGATAAAAAAAATCAGAACCATCTATAGTCGCATAAAAAATGCTCTAAATCATTATTGATTGGAAAACTACAAATTAAAAGAACTCTGAGGTACCACCTCACACCTATCAGATTGGATAATATGACAAAAAAGGAAAATGATAAATGTTAAGAGGACATGTGGGAAAAGTGGGACATTAATGCATTGTTGGTGGAGTTGTGAACTAATCCAACCATTCTGGAGAGCAATCTGGAACTATGCCCAAACATCTGTAAAACTGTGGATACCCTTTGATCCAGCAATACCACTGCTAGATCTATATCCAAAAGACATCCACAAAAGGGGGAAAGGACCTATTTGTACAAAAACATTTATAGCAACTCTTTTTGTGCTAGCTAAGAATTAGACATTAAAGGGATGCCCATCAATTGGGAAATTGCTAAACAAGTTGTGGTATATTATTGTGCTGTAGGAAATGACAAGCAGGATTTTTTCAGAAAAACCTAGAAAGACTTAGATGAACTGATGCATAGTGAAGTGAACAGAACCAGGGAACATTCTACACAGTCACAACAGTATTGTTTGATGAAGAAATATGAATGACTTAGCAGTTCTCAGCAATACAGGGATTCAAGACAATTCCAAAGGACTAATGGTAAAACATACTGAAAACACCTCCAGAGAAAGAACTAATATTAACTAAATAAAGACTGAAGAATGCTATTTTCACTTTCTTTCTTTCATCTTTTTTCCCTTGTTCAAGCCTTCTTGTAGAAAATGACTGATAGGGAAGTGTTTTACATAATTGCACATGTATAACCTATATTTGATTGCTTACTATGTCAGGGAGAGGAAAGGGAAGGGAGGGAGGTTGGGAGGGATTTGACACTCAAAACTTTAAATAAAAATGTTGAAACATTGAAAAATAAAAATTTTAATTTAGACAAACGAGTGATAAAAATAAATAGATATATAGATAGGTGATGGATTATTTTTCTTTTTTTTTTTTTCTTTTATCTAAGTGTTTTGTCCCCAAACACTGCCCACCACAGTTCATTTCCAATAATCAGTCACTTGTGAGCCCAGTTTTAATGTTCTGAAATAACTTATTTTGAATCTGATAAAGATACTTCTAAACTTGTTTAGAGGTTTTAGATTTTCATACATGTGACTTAAGTGGTCTGTGATCACTTTCCATATGTCAGGGAGAATGGAGCTGACAATAAGTGTACTTGCTATGGCTTCAGGCAGCCTTTACAGAAGGGTGAACAAGGTGAGATAATGAGGGTTTTTTTTTTTCCATTTTCTGATTATCATTAGATGTTAGACATCAGTAGAATCACAGAAACTGGAGAACGGAGACCTGGTTCTTTCCTTTTAATCATTAGGGAAAAAAAAATAAAAGTTACTGTTGACAGATGTTGCACCTCAGTTTCTTGTTTTGTGCAGTAATCTCTCTTCTGCTATTTATGACATGTTACTCGAAAGTTCAATTTCATGATTCTCAAAATAAGTAACACAGGTTACTTAAGTGGTCAGTTGCAGATATCAAAAAGACTAATGCAGGGCACCTAGGTGACACAGTGAACAGAGCACCAGCCATGGAGTCAGGAGGACCTGAGTTCAAATCCAGCCTTAGACACTTAATACTTATTAGCCATATGACCTTGGGCAATTCACTTAACCCCAATTGCCCTGACTTTCCCCCTCAAAAAGCACAAAAAAAAAAAGAAAAAAAGTTTAAATTTGGGGGCGGGTAGGTGGCGCAGTGAATAGGGCACTGGCCCTGGAGTCAGGAGGACCTGAGTTCAAATGTGGCCTCAGACACCTAATACTAGCTTACTATCTGTGTGACCTTGGGCAAGTCACTTAACCCCAATTGCCCTGCCTTCTCCCTCCAAAAAAAAAAAGCAAAAAAAAAAAAGACTAATGCTTTTGGAGTACTCAGAGTAGCATTCAATGCTGGCACAGAAAAGACAATGTACCAATTTTAGGTTTTGATAATTGCAACCATAAACCCATTGTGTTGCATGATCCAGCAAATGGGACTTACACCATGTGCAAACAAATGGCACCACTATGAATTCTTATTGCTTTTCCAATCACAGACATTTTAGATGATATTATTAATGTCACCTCTTGCATGTAATTTTTCAGTGGTAATATGCCATAGCCTATATTTGCTTGCTTTCTGTTTCTTCATTGTGTTTTGAGTCACCTGCTGTTTTAATTGTTGACAGATTGTGATATTCTGTGACTTTCAGCCACGTAGTATTGCTGCATTAGCATTACTATTTAAAGGTGGGGATTTTTTTGGTTTGGGGAGAATCTTGAGATTTTTTAACCCACTGTACAATTTCCCAAATGCAACCCAGCCCTTTCTCACTCCTATCTAATAACATGCCCTACTCAGGATCATGGAATTTCAGATTTGGAAGGAACCCATGGCTAAAACAAGCAAACACAAAAAATTTCCCACTGTCACATATCCAGTCATTGGCTTTCCATTCTCTGCTTGAAGACTTTCCATGACGGGGAGCTTGCTTCTTCTCTAAGCAGTTTAATAGCTTTCTCATTGTTTGAAAGTTTATCACCAAGTTTAATTTTGTTTGCATATTCCATCCAGTGTGAGGTAGTGGGAAGAGTTTGGAGTTGGAGGCGCTTCTGCCTCTATTCCTCCACACCTGTGTAACCTTCAGTAATATGGAATATAACAATTCAGTAAGCCACACAACATCTCTGGGCTTCAGTGTCCTCATCTGTAAAAAGAGGAAATTAGACTAGTTCCTTTAAGTTCCCTTCTCACTTTTAATCTATGATCCTAATTTTGCCTTCTAGGAGCCAAACAGAATGCATCTATTCTTACTCTTCCACGTGACATCTCTTCAGACACTTGAAGACAGTTATTATTCACCTCCTGCCCTCTATCTTCTCTCCCAACTAACTTCCTGTTCTATGGGCTAAACATCCCCCTTTCTTTCAACCAATTATCATATGGCACGGAATCAAGGCTTTTCACCATTCTGATTGCCCTGTCACCTATCTGTAGCTTTTAAATGTCCTAAATGATGACATGTACAACTAAATACCATAGTCCAGATAAAGCCCAATGAACTCTATGTCAGACTTTCTTATTCTGGATGCTTTGTTTCTCATATGCTACCCCAAATCACATTAGCTGTTCTGATAGTGACACCTCACCATCGGTTAATACTGAGCTTCTAGTGCACTAAGACCAGTAACTGAATACAATTCAACAAGCATTTATTACTGGGGTAGGGAGATCCATCTTGCCCTACTGGAAAGTCAAAGGGATATGGAGGAGGATAGAGGAGAGAGCAGATTGGGGGAGGAGGTATCCAGTGAGATTGCTGTTTCGGGGTGGTGGGTAGGGGAAAGATGGGGAGAAAATTTGTAACTTAAAATCTCGTGGAAATGAATGATGTAAACTAAAAATAAATGAAAGTTAATTAAAAAGAAAAAATAAATAAAATTAAATTTTAAAACAAACGAAGCATTTATTAATGACCTCATATGTTCTGGGCCTTAGGACCCACAAAGGTAGATATAGCCCCTGTCCTCAAGGAACTTACATTCTACTTAAGGAAAGACAATATGGATATCTATAAGAAAATGTGAAATCTAAACAAATGAAATACAAATTAATTTCAGGGGTAGGGCACTAAGAACTGAGGGAATTAGGAAAGCCTCCCATAGGAGGTACATGTGTACTGAGCTTTGAAATAAACTCAGGGTTGCTAGAGAGAGGTGAGGAAGGTGAGTATTTCAGGCATGGGGTACACAAGCAGTGCAAAGTCAGGGAGATAAGTCATACAATGGTGTGTACCAGGAACAGCAAGGAGTCCAATTTGGCTTGAACTTAAGAGTTCATGATAGGAATAATATAAAATCAGCCTGGGGAAAAAATGGTTTGAAGCCGTATTGTGAAGGACTTTAAAATGCAGAGTGATTTTATTTTAATCCTGAAGGAGTCACTGAAGTTTCTTAATCAGAGGAGTAATATGGTCCAACCTGTACCTTAAGTTTACAGATTTGGCAGCTACGTAGAAGAAAGATTATAAAGAGCAAAGGCCGAATGCAGGGAAGTCATTTAGGAGACTGTTGGAATATTGCAGGAGTGAGGTAATGAAATTCTGAGTTAGCATCATGGCTATTAAAGTAGAGAGAAGTAGATGGATACAAGAAATGTTTTGGAGGGAATATTGACAGAGTTTGACAATTGATGACAATTGAGATGGGGTGATGAGTAAGAAGGAGGAGTTGAGGAAGACTCTTAATTTGTAAATCTGTATGTCTAAAACAATGTTGGTGCCTCAACAGAAATAAGGTGGCGAGGCAAGCTTCGGGAAATAGATGAGTTCCACTGGGTACAAGATGAGTTTCAAGTACCTTGGGGACATCCAGGTGGCGATGTCCTACAAACATTTGGAGATATGGGATTAGAGCTCAGGAAAAGAATATTTCAAACTGCTATCTAACCACATCTGCCTTATCTTGTACATGTGAAGTCATCTTTTTTTTAACCCAGTAGAAGACTTTTAATGATTTATCCTTAAGTGACACAGTGGTTATAGTGCTAGGTGAGGAGTCAAACCCAGCCTTAGACAGTTACTACCTGTGTGACCCTGGGTAAGTCACTAAACATCTGTCTGCCTCAATTTCTTCAAGTATAAAATAAGAATCTTAATGGCGTCTACCTCCCAGGTTTGTTCTGAGGTCAAATGTGACAATATTTATAAAATACTTATACAGTGCCTGACACTTTCCTATGAAATATCATTCACTAGACTCAACCTAAAGCTTTAGTCTGCTGAAATCTTTGCAGATCTTGTCTCTGTTACCTGGTATATTAGCTCTCCCCTTCACTTTGTGTGATCTGAAAATTCGAAATGCCTGTCATCTATGCCTTTTTCCAGATCAGTTGTGTCAATTGTTGTTCCTGTTGTTGATTTTTTTTAGTCATGTCCACCTCTTCATGACCCCATTTGGGGTTTTCAAGGGCAAAGATGCTGGAGTAGTCTGCCATTTCTTTCTCCAGCCCATTTTACAGATGAAGAAACTGAGGCAAATAGGATCAAGTGATTTGCCTAGGGTCACATAGCTAGTAAGTGTCCAAGGCTGGATTTGAACTCATGAAGATGAGTCTTCCTGACTCCAGGCCCAGCACTCCATCCTCTGCTCCACCTGCTGCCCTTAGTGGTGTCAAACTCAAATAGGAGTGGTGCCACTAAACCCTCATAAGGACTTGTGGAGGCCACATATTGACTTATCTATGTTCTTTTGTATTTTTATTTGTTTTGTTCAATGTTTCCCAATGACCTTTTTACCTAGGTCAAGCAGTACTTGATCTAAGTCATTAATAAAATATTAAAAAGAACAGGATGAAGCACCGATCCCTGGCTCACTCCCTTGGAGACTTCCTTCCAAGTTGTCATCAAACCATTAGTAACAGAGACAAGACCTACAAAGATTTCAGTAGACTGAAGCCCTTCAGACAGTTCCAAATCCATCTGATTGTACCATTGTCTCACCCATACTTTTTCATCTTTTCCATAAAAGTAGTGTGAGATGCTTTGCCAACCTCTTTGAAAATCAACAAGTATTTATAAGATACCTACTGTGTCCTAGAGTCTGTGGATACCCGTACAGAGAATGAAATGGTCTCTCACGTTCCGATGGGAGAGATAAGATGAATGTATAAAAATATAAGTAGCTTAAATAAAAAGTGAATAAGTGCAGATTTCTACAAAGTAGCTCACAATACAAGGTCCTGTGGGTGGAAGGGCACTAACAGTTAGGAGAAGTGCAGTCAGGAAAGGCTTCCTGCAGAAGAGAGGGCCCAAGCTGAATCCTGAAGAGATTTTATGAGTTAGGGATAAGAAGGAAGTTTGCATTGTCCATCTGCAGAGTTTGTCAGAGACATGCGGACTAAGGAACCAGTCCAATAGGCTGTCAATCCAGCTCCATAAATAGTGCAGATGAGAGTCATTCTTCACCTTCTTGGTTTGTTCCTGTGTTGCTTGTTAACTCTTAGATGATTGTGGACCTGATTTTGTACAAGCTTTGCAATGTACCGGTGCTAGGTGGCATCAGCACAAAATCATACACAGATGGCTTTAGTTCTTTCATATAATAGTTAGGTCACAGTGAAGAGCAGCATGGGCACCCTGGTTCAAGCAGCCTCATGTGACCTGGAGAGAAAGTCTTAAAATAGCATCTAGTTTCTATTTTCTTCTTGAGGCTTCTAAGTGGTGCAGTGGATAGAGTGCCAGACCCGAGGTCAGGAAGACGTGAGTTCAAATCCAGCCTCATACCCTCACTACCTGTGTGATCCTGGGCAAATCCCATAAACTCTGTTTGCCTCCATCTCCTCAACTATAAAATGGGAGTTATGACTGCATCTGTCTCCCAGGGTTGTTGGGAGGGATCAAGCGTGATATTCTTAAACTGCTTAGCACTTGACAAATGGTAGATGCTATTTAAATGGTTCTTCCCTTCCCTCCCCTTCCCCTATAAAATTAAGATGATGTGTGTGCCATCTACTTCACAGGATTATTGTGAGAAACAAATAAGATAACAAAAGTATGCAAAAAACTATGTAAGCGTACACTATTATATACTAAATGGCTACGAAAAGACATTGTAAATGGTGTGTGTGGAGAGAAATGTAGGATATTTGTAAATATACCGTCATTGCAGATCTAGCATTTGATAGTTAAAATCACGGATTAGGTTTAGTGCAGGTGGTTGCCATGTCTGTATGATTCACTAATGTTTAAACATTATTTTATATGTCATTTCCATTTTGTGCATGATCTGAGAAAATCTTTGGAGCTAATGATTACATTTCTTGGATTATTTCTTTGTCTTTAGGTATGTGCTTTTTTTTAAAGGAACATTTTATATCTTGTGCTTAAGACAGGTACTTAGAACCTTGTTCTAAGTACTTTGGCATAGTAGTTATTAATTACTTGATTAATCTTCAAGTGAGGGACATCTTTAGTCACTTGGCAGGAATCTGTGAACACCAAGCTAGAGAATCGGTTACTCATTTAAATGACCTAGTAGCTAAACCTTCTACTTGTCAGTATTCATCATTATTAAAAACATACAGAAAACTGTCTGGCTGAAATATAGCAGTTAATCCATCCACATAAATGGATTAACATTTAACACAGCAACTTTTTTTTTTTAAATCAGAAGAAAAAAATGAATCAGGGGATTCTTAACTCAGTCATATGTATCTTATTAATCATCTGAATTGGTTTATAACATTTCCTAAGTCGACATGACTTTTGCGAAATGTATTTTCCTTTAGCTGCATAAATGTGACTCTCAGCCAAGACAGATTTATGACCTTTTAAAAATAATGGTGGGGGAATGAGATTGGAGGAAACATTTTAGTATCTGTTTAGCTCTGAGGCCTAAAATGCGAACTCTCCAGTTCTTTAAGGCTTTGAAATGCTGATTCTAGCCTTCTTGTGGGTTCTTAAACACCTTCTCAAATGACCCATTTTAATAACCCGAAAGCTATTATATAACAAGCAGCCATAATTTAGTCCAAGGCTCTAGGGGGACCCTCACAGTTCAGCAATGAATAGTTAATGCAGTATAATGTTTAGCAGGTTATTAGTTTTCACTATACAAATGCTGATCAGGGAACGCTTTTATAAGGTGTTTAAAGGAAAATGTAATTAACTGGTTGCGTGCTTCTGTTGCAGCTCAAATTGAAATTATTCCATGCAAGATCTGTGGAGACAAATCATCAGGAATCCATTATGGTGTCATTACATGTGAAGGCTGCAAGGTAAGCCCCCCCTTTTTTGTTTCTGCCTTATTAAAAAAAATAAAATGTATTATTTACTCTCACAGTTCCTGTATATTCAGCTTCCCAGAATGTTGAAGGATCAGATTTGGCACTACATGGTGAAAAGACGTTTCAGTTTGGTGTTAAATTACAACCATGGTGTGTGTGTATGTATATGTGTACACACACACACACACACACACACACACACACACACATACACACACACTTCTATAAAAAGTAGCTAGAGGAAGCTATTTGTTTGTTGTTTATACCATTTAATTGGGAAGAGGGGACAGCCCCAAGATGGATTAGAGTGATTCAGTCTCATTGTTTATACCTTTCAGTAAGGGAAGTTAAGTTAACTTTGATCTGTTCTTTGATTTGCATTTTATGGGAAAGTCTAATCAGATCTGGATTTGCTATATAATTGCCTACATGCTGTTATACGGGCTGAACAGGCCAAGGTAATAGCTGATATTTACACAGAACTTTACTTAAGGGATAAATTCTCTATTGGACTCCAAGGATATAGTAGGTACACTATTTCCCTTAGTGGGAAATCCAGAGTAGAGAATCCAGAAGATTCAAGCCCCAAACTTTTTTACTTCTCAGTTATTTTTAAAAATTTATTGTAATTATTAATATTATTATAAAATATTTCATAATAATTAGTATTATTTCATATGTTATCTGCACTGGTAATTCATTTATTCAAGAGAAACAGCATAGTACTATGGGAAAAGTTCTTAGATTTAGACTCAGAGGACATGTCTCTTCAACTTACTACTTATGTAGTGGCTTAACCTCGCTGGGACTTCCTTTTTTCATCTGTATAATGACCAGATTGGATTAGATGTGCTCTAAGATCTTGCTCTAAATCTGTAGTCCTGTAATAAGAGTACAAATCAGTCTACTTCTAAGGAGATCCGAGGTGGCTTTCCATTTAAAACTGAAAAATAAGACCCTGAGAATTCAGATAGAACAGAGGCTAAGTGAAACAGAAAAACATATTGGATTTTCTCTGGCCCTCATCTTTGTGCTGTCAGATTTGAATCCTGGCTTTGTGAGTGTGGACAAGTCACTTCAGTTCTTTGAGGTTCAGTTTCCTTATCTGTAGAATGGAAATAATATTACCCCCACTACTTCCTACACAGATGGTTGTAAAGAAAGCACTGCATAAACTTAAACTACTATATAGATGTATGCTGTCATTATTACTGTTTTTGTCATGAGAAAATGTATAGAATCATCTGCCAAGACAAAATTAAAATCACTTAGGTGAAAATGTCCATTTGGGCTGAATTATCTAGAAGGTCCTCCCAGTAGTCTAGCTCACTCTGTAATTATAGTTTTTACTGTTTTTGTGTTTGTGCTTTATAATGGTGAATGAATTGCAGAAAATGTAGATAAGTGTTACATTCTTTAGTGAAATTCACCTGTTGAACTTTCTCTACAATGCCTAGGTGGCATTTCTAACAGAAATGGATTTTTTCACAAGTTTGTACTTTGGGATTCAAAAAGGGCTTTGAAGTAGCTGCGTATGCAGCAATAGGCTTTAGATCACTCATTTGTTCTGGATTAGTTAAATTGAAAGCAGTTGTGTTCCTCTTTACCTCACTGTGGGAAAGACTATCTCCAGGCTTCATATCACAAAAATGTTGTTTGGGGTCTACAAGACATCCACACTGGTTCTCAGCATGCATTTTTGCATCTCTCCCAAAAAAGTGAGGCATAATTGTAAAAGATGTTGGACGTAGACCCAGGAGACCCACCTGACCACAGCAAGACACATAACCTTTTTGAGTCTCAGTTCCTTCATCTAAAAAAAGCCCATCGTCCTAGCATGCCCCTCACCTCATAGGGCTCTGGAGAAAGTGTTTAGTAAATCTGAGAGCCCTATATAAATGTGAAGATTTTTGAGTTGTTATAATTCTTAATAGGTATGTAAATTAAAATAGAAAGTTAAAACAATTATCAAAGAAAAAACGGAAAAACCTACTTTTTTATGAGATATCCAGATGCTTCTAACAGTCAGCTGTCAGATCATGAAGGTAGAACTTGCTCCATTAATCATTCCCACTCTCCCTCATCATCATTTCCTCTTCTACTTAATCCTTTTCTATCACCAATAGACTTGTTCTTCTTTCCTTTATACTTGGAGAGAGAAAAAAAACCCTTTTCTATGATGCTGCTGTACAATAAAACTATCATCCACCATGCGTTTATCCTTCTTCCATTTAAGACTGGCACAGAGAGGCACCTCTGTAAAGTAGTGGATAGGGTGCTGAACTTGGAGAAAAGAAGACCCAAAATTCACTTCCTAATTGTATGATTCTTGAGCAGGTCACTCTTGTGCTTCAGTTTCCTTATCTGTAAAATGAGAAGATTGGATTTATTGACTTCTAAGGTCCCCTCCAGATCTCTGAAACCATATAGTAATGGTTTTTGACCCTATCATTGCATATAAACTATTCTCTCAGTGGCCTTTTCTCAGTCCTCATCCACCAAATTTTTGCTGTATTTAACACTGCCGACTACCCCATACTCCTGTGAACTTTTCCTTTGGCTTCTAAGACAATAGTATTGGGGGGTTTTCCCTCTTTTTCTAGCCAGACATATTTCTCTTTCACTGGTTTATTTTTCTCATCCTGTTCTAAAATATGGGTATCTCCCTAAATCTCTGTCCATTGCCCTCTTCTCTATCATCTATTCTTTAATCATCTTCCCTTCTCCAACTGTTTCAATTGCCACTTCTAGCTAGATGTCTCTCCTATCAATACACCCTGAGCAGGGTCCCCCATTTCCAGTTACCGTCTAACTCTCTGTATCAGAATGTTCTGCCAACATCTCAAATTAAAAATGTCCAAAACTGAACTCCTTATCTACCCCATCCACCAGAAAAAAAAAAACCACCCCTTCTATCAACTCACCTATTTCTACTGGTAATGCACCATCTTCCCAGCCCCCCAGGTTCAAACTTTCAAACCATCTGTGATCCTTCCTTCTTCCTCTATCTCTGTCTGTATTCTGCCTACACAGTATCCCTCTCCACTCTCAGTTACCATCACCTTGGTCCATTTTCTCATCACCTTTTTGGTAGTTCCATGATACTTGGTCTCCTGCCCCTAGTATCCCCTTTTTCCAATACATCCTTCTTCATAAACAGTTGAGAATACACAAATCTAGGTCATTCGCACTCATCACTCACTATTTTTAATAAGATAACTTGCAGCTTCCTTTGCCTAGCTTTTCGATCCTCCACAAACACAGTAGACAGAGCACCAGATCTAAAGTCAGAAAAATCTGAGTTCAAATGTGACTTTGATACTTATTAGCCATGTGATCCTGGGCAAGTCCCTTAACTTCTGTTTGCCTCAGGCTCTTCAATTATAAAATGAGGATAATAGCACCTACCTTGCGCAGTTGTTGTGAGGATCATATGAGACAGTATTTGTACAGCACCTGGCACATAGTAAGTACATAATAAATAGTCATCTCCCTTCCTTTTATCTTATCTAAATCTGTATAATAGAGTTAGAAGTAAATAACTGTTCCATGTAATAGAACAAAATATCCTTGAAACTTTCTAAGTATATATCTAATGAGAAAAAAGTATATAAAATTCTTATTTTGTATGAGCTAGCCTTTTTTTTTTTTTTTTTTAACTTTTCCTGCCTTAAATACTGCCTGAAGAAGCTATGGGAATTAGAGAGCCTGTTCATGGTTTGGATTTGTTTCTTGAGAAGCAAAGAAATCATTATACATTTTATTATAGTTATATTTGCATAGGAGTTACATGCAAACACTAAGTGTGGCAATACTTTGGGGATGTATTCTACTCCATTGTTCAAATGTAACCCTTGCCTCACTGCCTGATGCTGCTCTTTCCTTGGTAGCTTAGCTGCTGATGACCATCCTATTTGCCCTCAATTCTATGTTTAAGTGAAATTTGATCATTTAAATTGATGTATGAAGTCAATCAAACCATTGAACCTTCATTGTGTGCAAAGTCCTGTGGGAAATGAAAAGACATATATGATGCAGTCATCATTCTATGAAAGCTTATGTTCCAATTGTATATAAAAACATATTAATAATAAAGATGGCCATAATGTAATTTTAAAAAATATTATAATAAGAGGCAGCATGGCCTAGTGACTTTTTTGAAAGGCAATCAGGATTAAGTGACTTGCCCAGAGTCATACAACTAATAGGTATTTGAGGATGGATTTGATCCCAGGTCCTCCTGACTCCAGAGCCAGTGGTCTGTCTACTGCGCCACCCAGCTACTCCATAATCTAGTAATTAAAGAGCCTTCCTTGGTCTCAGGAAGATCTAGGTTGAAGTCCTATCTCTAAGGTATACTGGCTTTGTGACTCAGGGCAAGTCACTTAATCTCTCGTTTCCAGACAACTAAAACTGTAAGTTTTAAGTCAATGTGGTAAGAAGGCATTTCTTCACCAGAAGTTCCTTGCACCAATAACAAGTCCAGAAATACATATAGATATGAACACAGAAATATCAAGATGTGAAAATATATATTAAGCTGTCGCCATTACTTTTAGAAACTTACAGAAAGACCAGTTAGTTCTCATTCATTCTTTCTATATCATCCCCTTATAATCTAACATCTATCCCTACCAACTCCCCTGAAGCTGCCTTCTTCCAGGTTACTAATGAACTTCCTATCCTCAAATCTAGTGGATTTATTTTCAGTCCTCCTTGACTTCTGTGCAGTTTTTTTTTCCTGATAACCAGCCTCTCTTAGATGTCCTTTCTTGACTTGGCTTCTATGATTGCCTTCTCACTATACTCTCTCTTACTCCTTCTTCCATCTCCCTTTTTACAAATATGTTCCCAATAAACTTGATCCTTGACTGTCTTCTTCTTTGTTCCAGGGTAATCTCTCCTTTTTTCATGATGCTCCATATTGCTTTTTGCAAATAATCTCCAAACCTAGAATTTTACCCCTAATGTTAGTAGAATTTTGAATTCTCGCCCAGTGGAAGTTAAATAATTTAACCTAGCCAAAATCAGAAAGGCTTATGAACTGTTTGACTACAAGGGAATGAAGTTTTGGCCATAACAGTTCTCAAACAGTTCAGAGAAACAATGGCCTCAGAGTTGAATAGGAAGAGAAAAATGTACCAAATTACTTTTGGGAAATTACAAAGCTCCTTTATTGACCTCAAGCTTCCTGTGAAAGCAAATATCCATCTTTTTTTAATAGTAATGTAGCATGTTTGATGTTGAATGACAGTGAGAAATAGAAGACAGTTAGCTGTGTTTGAGAAATTTAAAATGAGTATCACATGAAAAGCAATGGAAAAACACATTGTGTGTGTAAGTAAACTGAACTCTGAAAAAGAATAGGAGTAAAAGACATCAGAGAAATGCATGATAGAAAGAAAATGGGCTAGTCATATGACAAGAACAAGGAATAACAGGTAGACAGCCGGAGTCCTCACTTAGTACCCTGGCAAGTATCAGGAGAAAGAATCCTATTCATTGATTAAACACCCCAGGGGCAAACATGGACAAGAGTCATAATGGTATGGGCAAGTGTAGATGTGTTGAAATCTGCATTGTGGGAGGGAATTCCTGAACCACTGAAACAGCATATCCATTTGAGAGAGCAATTCTCAAGCATTAAGTACTGAGTTATAGAGCTCTTTTGATTCATATTAATGTAGGGAGTAACCATATCAAGGAAATCCTTGAAGTATTAAAATATTAGTCACACAGGATAATTATAGCAATAGAGAGATGGTCATCCTGTGCTGAGGGCTTCTAGAGAAACATTGATGGAAACCAGGCTGGTGAGAAAGGGGTAGAACACAACCAGACTCCTGGTATAAGTGAGCTGAGGTAAGCTGTGGACTGTGTGAGCCAGAAGAAAGATGCTATGCTAGGAGTCTTTTCATCTTACTTCCAAATCAGAAATAAAACAGTGGATTGTGAATACATTTAATTATTAAGAAAATAGATCTTTGGATCCAAGAGGATTAATTTTTTGCATTGACTGAAAATCTTTTAAAAGAACAATTTTAGTGCTACTATATTTCTTTTGAAAACATGGACACTGATAAATACTAGGGGTACTTCTCTATTGAAAGTGAGAAATTTATCTGGGAGGAAAAAAGGACATTTAGATTTTCCTTTAATTTATTTAGCGTTACATTTTTTTAGTTCTGCAAGGCCCAGTTGATCAGAACATTGGGGTTTCACTGTTAGGTTGTCAGTCTTACTTTCCTCCTAAAGACTTAGGAAGGGGTTCTTCTTTTACTCCACAAATATCTATTGAATATCTACTTTAAACGAGACTCTGTATTAGGCTAGGACACTCTTTGCCTTAAAAGAAAGAGTTGATACTTTTCTTCTATTCTAAGTCAAATAACTTTGTAATGAAAGAATATACTCCTTTTCAGAAAGAATGTATAAATCACCTGATGAGGATGACGATGATACCTCACATTTATATATCACTTTAAAGTTTATTTTAAATGTTGTTTCATTGAATCCTTACAATGACTCTTTGAGAAAGGTGCTGTTATCCCCATTTTACAGATGAGTAAACTGAGGCTGAGGGAGGTAAAGTGATTTGTCCGGTATCGCACAGTCAATAAGAATCTGAGGCAAGGTATCACCTTAGGTCTTTATCAATTTATTGCTTAGAAAAAGAGGTAAATTCAGTGTAATGGATAGAGACCCTAGACACCCAGGTTCTAGGTTCTACTTTGTACTAGCTTTGTGGCCCTGGGCAAGTCATTTAACTTCTCATTGACTCAGAAAACTCTCTAAGACCATAAATTGCAGAGGGAGACCCCTGATCTGCCTTAGTAAGAGGAAGTGTCTCACTGGGAGCCCCTTCACTGATAAAATTAGAAGAAGATTCAGTATTGTTATTGTGAAATAAATGGGAGAGGAACTGAACTGCTTCCATGAAATGCTATAAAAATGTCAACTTTTACTATTATTAGTCTTATTAATCATGCCTCCACTAAAGTCTTCTTCCCAGGCCTTCTCATAATGTGCAGCTGATTGCTGGTCTCTTATAAGACCATGGAATGGAGCACAAGCCCTGGGAAGAATACTGAGTGTGCTGGAGTCAAAATCCGAACTCAAATCCCACCCCTGATGCTCATTACCTATATGAACTTGGATACTTAAATGCTCCTTGGCCTTTGTTTCCTCGTCTGTAAGATAAGGAGTTTTGACTAAAAGGCCTGTATGGCGTCCTTCAGCTCTGGACCTTTGACTAGTGATTCTATCATAGGGCAAAGACTTTGAATGCAGGTGCCGGGATAGGCTGACATAGAAGACAGGTGCTAACTTTACAGTTGAGGAAGACCCTGGTCATACTCTGACACCTACTGGCTGTGTGACCATGGGCATGTTATTTAATTTCTTAGCGCTCCCAGACATCTCTTTGAAGACTATTAGAGACATCTTTCACATCTTAGGGACAGGAACTTTTCAGATCCTACAACTCCCTAGTAGCTACAAAACCACTGGTATGGAGGGGGTGGGAATTGTTTAGCAGTAAAGACTCTCTCCATGAAAGTCCTTGATACATGCTAATTAGTGGATGCTAACTGTTTTTGACTAGAGATAGTGAAGTTTCGCTAGTATTCTGAGACCCTTTTCAGGTTTTGCTTCCAGTTTTGCCATATTCATGTCCAACATCTAGTTCTTATTTTTATCTTTAAGTTCAATTTCATTAAGAACATTAGGTCAGACATCTTAAATAAATACTATATTTTGCAGAAAGGGTGGCAGGGTTGTTATTGTGTTCTTTTGACTTTAAAAGTATCAATTGCATTTTTAAAAAATAAGTGCATTAAAAAGTAATGAGAAGAAATTTGTGTTTGTTCAGCTAAAGCTTTCAGTTTCGTGATGATTCACACTCAGAAGGAATGCTTTCACCCCCTAGTTTGTCTCAGATTGATTCATTTTTCACTGAACCTTAGTGACTGCCTCCTTTTCAATTTGCAGAAAAGTTCTAGGCCCACAATTGGGTACTCATTTGGTTTAGGCTTTTATGTAAGCTCTCTACAGTCAAAAATGACCATCACACTTTGCTGATTGGGACAAAAGAAGTCAGTTATATTTGTGTATCAAATGTACATAGTACTCTCCTGGGAGGGGCCACCTTTCTTAGTGCTGGAAAGTATTCCAAAGATGCCACATTTTTATAACTGCTGTCATGTGCAGTTAGTGGAACTGCTCTAGCAAATTTTTGCAAAAAAGGGTGATTGATAGTATCCAAAGCCAGTAGAGAGAGTGCCAGAACTGTCTGCCTCTTTTCTTTGAATTCTGCTGGTCCGGTCAAGTATACCTGCCCCATTCTAATTCTCCAGGGCTTACTATTCCCTCCCAATTTTTGGTGTTTCTCCTGACATTTCTTTTTTTTACTCTTTTTTCATATTTCATCACTTTCTCTAAAACCAGACTAGTGTTTTTATTTTCCTTCACCAGGTAATTAGCTATTAGCTAAAAGAATTTCTGCCATCATTTTTGTCAAAATGTTTTGCCAAAAATATTTTGTTCTTCCTTAGTCATATTCTTGAAAAAAAAAGTCCCAAATGAACGACTGCAAAATGTCATCTTTCTAGATGTTACTTACCTTTTTTGAAAGTAATAGAGTAGGCAAACCTATTTTTTAGGGGGCTGAAGGGAAGTAAAATGCCCCCATTCCCAAATTCCTAATTGTCAGTTGCCGGTAATACTGTAAAATTTAATGATTCATGTAAGCATATGAGTATTCACAATAAATCACGGAGTTATGAATAAGTCATGGTTGTCAAAAGGAAATGTGTAGCCATTCCAAGCCGTCTGCCATTAGAATGCATCGAGGCAGCTGTCAGCTGTTTTCTTGTAATTAAACAGCCAATGAGCAGCTAATTAAGACATATGTGTATACAGAAGTGGAAGTGGGTATGTTAATGAACTGTAGGAATCAATTCATTAACTGAAAATTGTCAAAAGACCAAACATCAGCTCAGCATTTCAGCCTCTGCTGATCTGAAGAGGAAGCACACAGAGGATGAGCCAGTGACACCAGCCAAGCCCAGTCACTTCCATGCCCTAGGCCTCCCTAGCAGTACCAATCAGCTTGATACCGCAGCATGGAAAACTAGGTATCTTACAGGAACAAATGGATGAAACTATAAGTGATGGTGATAAGAAAACTATATTGATATTTCAAAGGTTTTTTGTTCAAGCTGGCACACAGGTTAAAGAGTCTTTTTGCCCATTTCAGAAAACTGATACTCTATGCAGTATGAAATAGGTGGTTCTTTACGTCAGAAGCAATAAACAGGATTTGGACAACCAGCAGACCTGAATGTTTCCTTTAAAAAAAACTGCTCCTTGATAGTGGGGGTTTTTTTAGTATCAATATGCCAAATGTATTATTTAACCATCCTCACTTGTCCTTAGTTCTAGAATGGAGAGGGGGAAGAAGGATGATGCTGCAGGCAGGGGGCTAGAAATCCAGTAGACTGCAAAAGATTTAGCATGCTCTTAGGATAACGTTGGACAGACCCACCAATGAATCAACAAGCATTTTTTTAAGTAATCTGATAAAATTGAGGATGTTAGTGTAGATGGGGGCACAGGTGTAGGTGGTGTAGTGGATAGAGCACTAGGCCTGGAGTCTGGAAGACTCATCTTCCTAAGTTCAAACCTGGCCTCAGACTCTATTAGGTGTGTGACCCTGGGCAAGTCAGTTAACCCTGTTTGCCTTAATTTCTTCATCAGTAAAATGATCTGGAGAAGGAAATGGCAAACCAGTCTAGCATCTTTGCCAAGAAAACCCTAAATAGACTATACCTATGCTTAAGAGTCAGACACAATTGAAAAATGACTCAACAACAAAGTGTAAGGTTAACGAAAGTAATTCTGGAATGGAAATTTGAGTGCCATCATTCCAGTCTCGTGTTATATAATTAAATAGGAACAGGTCCTTTGCACTTACCTAAGCCTCTGTTAGCCAGCCCATTTAAAGAGTGAGGGGAATAGACGAGTCACTTTAGATTAGACTAGATCCCACCTAGGTCTTGGGTTCTGTGATTCTATAAAATAAAGGTTAGAAAACATCAGCAAGCAAGTCTTTTTTAAAAAGCAGTCAGGAGTAGAGCACCAACCCTGAAGTCAGGAGGACCTGAGTTCAAATCCGGCCTCAGATACTTGATACTTAACGGTGTGACCTTGGGCAAGTCATTTAACCCCAATTGCCTTGCCTTTCCCCCTCAAAAAAAGGGGGGAAAAAGCAGGCAGGAGGAGACTCTCTCTCTTTTTTTTTGCTTTTTGAAGGGCAATTGGGGTTAAGTGACTTGCCCAAAGTCACATGGCTAGTAAGTGTGTCAAGTGTCTGAGGCCAGATTTGAACTCAGGTCCTCCTGACTCCAGAGCCAGTGCTCTATTCACTGTGCCACTAAGCCACCCCCAGGAGGAGACTATTAAGAGGATAGAAGCTAATTATGAAAAAATTCCCAAACCAGTCCTTTGTTATAGAATCAGTGGAAGGCATAGGTAGGCTAATGTCCTTGTTAGTGGTTTTTATTAATCTTTTATGTGGCCCCTAGATACTAGGAGGTCACCACAATCAGCAGTCCTGAACCACAGGAGTTATTGGGCCATTGGTCAAACCTGACCAGAGTTACACCCACAAATTCCTTTGTTTAAATATTAGAAATGTAACTCTTTGTTAAAATAGTCCAATTCAAGCAAAATTTAAACAAGCTCCTTTACAAAAAATGAAAGTCTGAAGATGCATATCCCTGTTTTTCTTAGCACATTTTTGGCAGTTGCCCATAGGAAAATTCATGGGGTCTTTAGCATCCTCTGCCATATCCTCATTTCATAGATTAGGAAACTGAGGCTCAAGGAAATTGTGACTTGCCTCACATCATCTATTTTTCACTGCCTGACCTTTCCCCCTCACTGGATCTCGAATGCCTCCCCACTCTCTTTTATCCTGCCCTCCATCTCACATGTTCTGGGTTTGGGGCTTTGGGCTTGAGAAGTCCTAGAATTTTCTCTCAGCTGCCAGCTTGCTTCCCTGGGGGAATTTTCTCCCTCTCTGCTCCCTGAGTCTGTCAAGATCCTGTCATCATCCTCTTTTCTCTCACCTGTTTTCTTTAGTGTTTGAACAGCTCTCTTTCTAAATCTTTGTCCTCCAAGACACTGTAAGGAAGGCCCAGCCCAATACGAGATCATTTCTTACTATCCTAAGGAGACTTTTTTTTTTCATTTGTCTTTTGAGAAGTCACTGGTGAAAAGCTTTGGGCACACCGCTGTTAACATAAAAGTGTGGCTTCGGTTTCTGGATTCTCTGAAAATTTCTGATGGCTAATTATTGTTAACAAATGAAGTACTTGATGACACCTCTGGGATTAGAACTTGGGGAAATACTACAGTGTAAAAGGCCTAGTTTTTATCTTTATTTATACACCAGAACTTAGAAGATTGCAGATTTAGAGATAGAAGGAACCTTAGAGGTGATCCAATCTGTCCCTTCATTTTAAGAGATGAGGAAACTGAGGCCCAGAAGTGTTAAGTGTCTTGGTCAAGGGCAGACATGTCATAAGTGGTAGATGTAAAATTCCAAGAGGCTTCCAAGTGTCTTGTTCATTCCAAGGAAGCAGCATGTGGAAAGAACAAAGCCAGGGGACCTGAGTTCAAATTCCATCTCTGCTTACTCCCAGCATAACTGTAGGAAAGGTCACTTAACCTCTCTGGACCTCAGTTACCTAATCTGCAAAATGTGAGAAGGTTGGGCTAGAGAGCCTCTGAGGTCCTCAAAGGACCTAAAGGTCTGACATTCCTGTGAATTTATGCAACAAAATGTTTACTGTCTCCTTCAGAGCAGTGCCCTTGCAAGGCTATACCTATGCTTAAAAAAACATTGAAATTCTTCCTAGAGTTGCCTTCAGGGTGAATTCAACTTTTGGAAAAACAGCTGAACAGTATTGGGGGCCAAATCTGGTAAATAACATGGATGACCAAGTAGGCTTTTAATACTACCGATCTAAGCAGTAATTTATAATAGCTACAAAGTAATGAGACTGATTTGGTTCTGTGACTCATAAACTGGCTCTGATAGCAGTTCCAAAAGAGTAGTTTAAAAAAAATGTTTGGACTGATGACAGTATGATTGCAATACATGTTTGGACTTCTGGGACAGCTAAAAGACAACTCTAATTTATAGTAAAAAGTTGCTACACTTTTAGTTTTACAAAGCACCTTCCTCGGGGCAGCTAGGTGGCACAGTGAATAGAATACCCACTGGCCCTGGAGTCAGAAGGACCTGAGTTCAAATGCAGCCTCAGACACTTAACACTTACTAGCCATGTGACCTTGGGCAAGTCACTTAACCCCAATTGCCCTGCCTTCCTCCCTCCAAAAAACAAAACAAAAAACAAACAAAGCACCTTCCTCATAATCCCATGAAAGGGGTCAAGCAAGTGTTATAGCATGATACAAAAAGAGTGAGAGTTCTGGAAGTCTGGAATGAGAGGATCTGGGTTCTAATCCTGCCTTAAATGTTTACTTCCTCTATAACCTTGGACAAGGCTTTCTTCATTTCCCCGTACCTCAGTTTCCTTATCTTTAAAATGAAGTGGTTGAAATAGATGGCCTCTGGGGCCCTTTCTCATTTTATGATCTCCCTTTGACAGATGAGAGAATTTTGAGATGTTAAAAGAGTTATCCACTATTACATAGTAAGAGTCAAAAAGTGGAGGTAAAACCCAGATTTCCTGATTCCCAAATCCTATGCCTAGACTACTTCACTTATATCATTTAATATGAGTATATGAGGCCTGGTTATTTGTATCATAAAAACGAATCTCATTACTTTATAGACAGATAATTTTTTAAATTGGTTTCCCTGCTTCTTTAACTGTTTTTAAAAGAAGCCATTTAGTCATCCTGTGTCTATTCAGTTCCCTTAGAGGTTCATCCTTGCAGGGTAGCTTGTCAACAAGCAGTGCTAACATACCAAAACTTTATTAGTACTGATTGCATGATCTTAGTTTAGTGTCTAGAAAACAGAAGGTAATTTTTTACAGAGTATTTGTCATGGATCTAACTCCTGCTGAAAAGAGCGAACCTTCAATTCTAGCCTTCACATTTTGAAAGCTATAGAGAAATTAGAGAGGATCCAGAGACAGTCTTTTAAAGGTAATATCTAGCCCATATAAATAAAAGGCTATAGGAATTGAGACTCAGTCTATAAAAGAGTCAAGGCACCAAGCTGGTGCAGCGAATAGAATGCCAGACTTTCAGTCAAGAGGACTTATCTTCCTGAGTTCAAATCTAGCCTAAAACACTAGCTGTGTTACCTTGGGCAAGTCACTTAACCCTATTTTCCTCAGTTTCCCCATCTGTAAAATGAGCTGGAGAAGGAAATGGCAAACCACTCCAAGAAAACCCCAAATGGGGTCACAAAGAGTCAGACACAATTGAAAAGGACTGAACAACAATGACTCTGGAAGAGTGGAAGGTGATTACAAACCATAGGTTGATAGATGTAGGCCTGCAAGGAGTCTTACACATCATCTAATTCAGACCTTTCATTTTAAGAAGTTAACAGTGGCCTAAGGAGGTTAAGGATCTGGTGTTGGGGAGCACCAGATTGTGTATGCCTGTGTGTGGTGTGTGCACCTCTACTAAAGTCTTACTGAGATTCCTCATGCTACAGGTAGGGTATTGGAATGAGAAGTCCTTTGTTGTGATACACTCTGTTGAGCTAGAAGGGCTTGGTATATGGCCCTGGTGATGGTCCTCCCACAGTAGACCTGAGTGTAGCTTAGAAAAGCTCAGTGAAGTTCATCTTTAGGTTGGTCCAAGGGTGATCACCCTGACCACAGCAGCTCTTGAAGATCATCTGTTAAATTACAGCTCGAG
The DNA here is from genome assembly GCA_028646515.1 of Pseudochirops corinnae. Taxonomy (NCBI): domain Eukaryota; kingdom Metazoa; phylum Chordata; class Mammalia; order Diprotodontia; family Pseudocheiridae; genus Pseudochirops; species Pseudochirops corinnae. The sequence continues at coordinate 96,396,357 of CM053589.1, forward strand.
CTGCTTTGTGAGAAGAGCAATGACAGAAATGATAGTGCCTTGATGCATTGACTGGATGTATATGTTATCATCTATGTAAACATATACCAGTGACCTCCAGAGGTTATGGTAAAGAAAGTGCTTTGCAAAGTGTAGCATGCTAGAGACATGGGGGAGGAAGGGGCTGTGGGAGGTAGCATGCCTCCCTCTATGTCTTTGGACTTCCAGGAATTTCTCATTATATAGTTCGTTCTTTCCTCATGATAAACATAAAACTAATCCACATAACGTTTGCTGAGCCACCTGCCAGATGCCAGGCACAATGATCATTTCTGGGACTGACATAAAGTATATGACAAGGACCCCATTCCTTGGTGTTGATAGCCTTTAGGAGTTGCTGCGGTTATAATTTTCATCTACCTTTTGATGACTAAAAAGGTTTGAGAGACATAATTTCTAGGTACTTTGATCATTTTATTCGTAATGCCTTCATTTAAATAAAAGGATGATCATTTGGCCGCATCTCTCTTAGATCAAAGACAAACATGGTGGGCCAGGCTCATAGTTTAAATGTAGTTTTGGAAGAGGAGTGGAAATCAGCTCTGATGGTTAACAGTTAATGAGAGAATGAATATTACAGTGGGAGGCTGGATTTGAACTTTGATTATGTTATCCATTTCTAAGTGCCCCCTCCCTAGCCTTGGGCAATCTATTCAAATATATACCCCACTCCAGCCTAAGCAGAACACAATAGCTTCTCCACCTGGATAGGGACAGTCCGATCTCATTATCAGCAGTGTCCTTCAAGAGACTAAACTTTTTAAGATCAGGACTTTAGAAAAATTGGGGGAACTCTGGATCTCCACAAATCATTGATAACCATTTCTCTCCACCTGTGAGGAGCTTGTACAAACTTAGTTAGGCTGGTCCTCAGAGGACAGACAGAGGGAGTATCTCCTAGCCAAACTTGCCTTCGAGTTGGAGAAACTATACAAGTAGGGACTAGGAGCTAGATTGAGTTCCACAGGTCAAAAAGGACATGGAAGTCTATACTATGTTATAGGCAATATTCTAAAATTATCACTGAGTCACTTGGCGGGGGGAGGGAGGCAGGGTCTGGACAGGGAACACTTGGTGAAAGAGGTTAGCCGGCCTTTGCTTTGAAAAAGTTGTCCCTGGGGTTTCCAGGGAATGATTGTAAGCTTTAGGGTTTCAGGAGCCCCGTGTACCTCTGGGAGCTATGTAGGTGAGCAGTGAGGAGCAGAAGGGAATTGAGGCCAAAAGCAAGTGGTTTTGTCAGCTTTTAAAGACAAACTGCAAATGCTTGTGATTCATAGGCGTGCCATAGCCGTGTAAATTCCCCAAACATTGCCAACACAAACTGAGGTACAGTAGTTCCTGCCTCCTTTCCATTATTCCTTTCAGCTTGCATGTTGACCTGATGGGACTTGAGCTGCCTTTGACATTTCATGGTATAGGAGGACATATGATGTCATTTGCCTTGGCTCTAATATCCTCTCCTCTTCCCCGTGGGATATCCGTGAATTTGAGCTTGGGGTGAGCAAATGCTCTGGTCATCTTCCTTCCCTCCATTACTGGTTTCACTACAAGTCTGCCTTCTCCTTTGTCCGTTATTTTCCCACTTCTAACATTAATCGGTTGAGTGGGTGGCCTGTGTATCTTGCTAGTATTAAAGCTACCACTTCTGCTTCTTTGAGCATAAAGGACTTTTCTCTGTGCACATTATAATTAAAAAATAAAAAGGACTGAAGAAGTTTACCAACCCCCTTAGGTAGTCAAGAGGTTTGGTGCTAAGAGTTCAAGTGCCATCTAGAATTCACAGGATAAAGGATGCTGTTAAGTAGAGGCTTGGTTATGCTACCAAGTAATGCTGCGACCTTGGGCAAGATATTTCTTCTCTCTGGGCTTTGGTTTTCTAATCTGGGAAGTGAAAGGGGTAGATTGGATTGATTTCAGTTCAACTTACATTTATTCAATGCCTATATGTTTTTTTCTAGATTTAACATTCGTTCTATGTCTATCATCTTCCCAGTCTCCCCAGGTTCAATATCTAGGAGTCCTTCTCAGCTACTCACTATCTCTCACCTATGTGCAACCTGTTGCCAAAGTCTTTCAAGTTTGCTTTTGTAACATTTCCCCTTCTTTATTTTGATGCTGCCACTACTCTGGTGTGGGCCCTCATCGCCTCACGCCTAAACCATCACAATAGTTAGTAAACGTTTACTAAGCTGTCAGTTAGTAAATGTGTATTAAGCACTTACTATGCCAGATAGCTAAAAAAGAGTACTGTGCCAAGTGCAAGGGTAGCAAATACATAAAAAGGAAGACAGTCCCCGACCTCCAGGAACTTACGTTCTAATGGGGAAGGACAAACAACATACAAAAGGAAGCTGAAAAGCAGCGGGAGGGGCAGGGGCGAGAGTATCTGATTCTAGAGTGTAGCAGAAAAGTTAAAGATGTCATACAGTCGTGCAGCCACATAAGAAAAGAAAAGATGTTCTGAGCTGACCTCCCTCAGCTCAGAAGCTTTGGGATTCATGGATTCACCCTCCAGTCAGGAACAGAAGGTGGTAGAGTAGAAGAAGGTAGAATAATAAGACTGACAGGATCCTGAAGGATGACCAATATTGAGCTTTCTGGGGCATAGTGGGAAAGTCAGAGAAATTCTAGAGTAGTGCAGCCAGATGAGAAATGAAAAACCGAGGGCGGGTAGGTGATACAGTGAATAGAGCACCGGCCCTGGAGTCAGGAGGACCTGAGTTCAAATTTGACCTCAGATAATTAACACAAAACTAGCCATGTGACCTTGGGCAAGTCACTTAACCCCAATTGCCCCACCCTCTCCCCTCCAAAAAGCAAAAAAGAGAGAGAGAAAAATGAAAAAATGAAAAACCCCTATGTGCAAAGAACTGTGCTTAGCACAGGGGTTACAAGTTTGAAGAAAAGAAAAAAAAAAGAGAGTTCCTGCCTTCAGAAAGCTTACAATCAAATGGGGGGAAGGCAGTGCCCAATAGAAAGCTGAAAGGTGGCAGAGGAGGCGGAATAAGTGGGAAGAAAAGAGGAAGGGAATAAACATTTACTGAAAGCCTGCTGGGTGCCAAGCAGGGTAGCTGAGTAGTGTGGTAGATAGAGCACACTGAGCTTGGAATCAGAAAGATTCCTCTTCATGAGTTTAAATCCTGCCTCAGATACTTACTAGCTGTGTTACCTTGTCACTTTGTCCTGTTTACCTCAGTTTCCTCATCTGTAAAATGAGCTAGAGAAGGAAATGGAAAACCACTGCAGTATCTTTGCCAAGAACACCCCAAATGGGGACACAAAGAGTTGGGCATGACTGAAACAAGGCAGCAATAACAAACGTGCCAGGCACGGCGCTCATTCCTTTTACATATATTACCTCGCTGGATCAATAGCAAGCAATAGGTTGCTGGCTGATCTACCTGTCAGAAGTGGCTCTTCATTTCAGTCCATCCTCTGCTCAGCTATGGAAGTGATCTTCCTAAAGTTCGGGTCTGGGGGCAGCTGGGTGGTATAGTGAATAAAACACCAACACTGGAGTCAGGAAGACTTGAGTTCAAATCTGGCCTCAGACACTTGACACTTAACTAGCTGTGTGACCTTGGGCAAGTCGCTTAACCCCAGTTGCCTTGCCTTCCGAGAGAGAGAGAGAGAGAGAGAGAGAGAGAGAGAGAGAAAGGAAGGGAGGGAGAGAGGGAGGAAGGAAGGAAGGAAGGAAGGAAGGAAAGAAGGGAGGGAGGGAGAGAGGAAGAAGGGAAGGAAGGAAGGAGGGAAGGAAGAAAGGAAGGAAGGAGGGAAGGAAGGAAGGAAGAAAGTTCAGATCTGACCATGGCATCCACCTACTCAATAAATTCCATTGATGGCCTCTTACCCTGATCAGATTTCCAAATCATAAAACCCTCTTTGGGGTGGCCATAGCTCTTCATAGCCTCTTCATAAAACACACACACACACACACACACACACACACACATACACACACACAAACACACACACCTTTCCAGTCTCCTTACAATTTATTCCTCCAGGCCCTACGTAATCTATACTCCAGTGACACTGGCCTCAGTACTGTTCCTTGAAGAAGACATTCACTTTCCCATCTCCAAGAATTTTAACTGTCTGTCTTCTATGCCTAGAATATTCTCTTTCCTCATCTCTACCCGCTAGCTTCTCTGGCTTCTTCCAAGAACCAACTAAAATCCTGCCTTCTATAGAAGTCTTTCCTGAGCCCCCTTAATTCTAGTACCTTGTTTGTACTGACGATATCATTTATCCTATATATAGTTTAACATCTTCTGTTAGAGGAGGAGCTCCCTAACAGCAAAGACTGTCTTTTGCCTTTCTTTGTATCCCCAGGGCTTAACACAGTACCTGGCCCATAAAAGGAACTTCATTAATGTTTATTGACTGACTAATTAATTTAAGGTCAAGACAAAGAAGTAAACCTGATTGAAAAGTCAGCAACCATCTAATTCACTCCCTCATTTGATGGATGAGGAAACTGATGTCCTGAACAAGTGAAGTGATTTGACCTAAACTGAACTAAATAAATGAGCTAAAATGAGCAGGGGCATTCCCAGTGCTATTTCTGGGACCCAAGCCAACCAGGATTTCTGGTGTAGAGTTATTGTTTTAAACTTTGGAAAACATAAAAGAATATATTCCTGTTTCGTGTGACTTTGTGCGATAAATATTTTAAAAATCTACAGCAAACACAGGTGAGTGATTAATTTCCTTCCATTTCTTTTCCAAGGGAATTTCTTTTAATCATTGATGGCCACAAAGAAGGGACCAAGTCCAATACCCCTTATGCAACCCTGCTGAAATTAAAGGGAGTTTTGCCTGTGTAAGGACTGTGGGATTGGACTCAGGAGGTTCATTTTGCTCAGGAAAAAAAAATAAACACTAGCTTTAACTTCATTAATGATTTCCTAGATGATTCCAATACAAGTTTAATTCTCCATTAAATATTAATGCCATTTAGTATACTGTCTTTAGCACTGGGTGGATAAAACTGATACTAACCTACTGTTTTTGCATTTTGTGACTTAAATCACAGGGCTTTTTCAGGAGGAGTCAGCAAAGTAATGCCACATATTCCTGTCCTCGTCAGAAGAATTGTTTGATTGATCGAACTAGTAGAAACCGCTGCCAACACTGTCGATTACAGAAATGCCTTGCTGTAGGGATGTCTCGAGATGGTGAGCTCTCCCAATTTGAGTTCTCTTCCTAGGGCAGAATGACACTCTTTCTTAGGATGAGATTGTTAAAATAGCTCTTAAAATGTGAACCAAGTGCTTCCATATATTCCCATTTCACGTTGTAACATAGATGTTGATCCAATTTGCTGCATCTCCAGAGAGTTGGTTGGTTTAAGTTGATTCAGTGAGGGTGGCATGACAAGGAAAATGTGTCAGAACACTTCTGAGGTATGACTTTAAGACACTATATGGAGATGTATTGATTAAATGTAGGTATAAATCTTATTGCCTTCATACTTTCAATTCCCATTACATTTTGCCAGATGGCAAAGCAACTCCCCCAAATTTATAGTTATGTAGACAGATGCTTTATCCCAAAAGGTTTATTGACATTCAGAGCAAATCAATTTTGACTTGTAGTGCATATTTTGAAAAATTGATGCTGAAGTCAAATATTTGTACACACAAAGTATATGAGAATAAAGCAGAGCTTGGATCAGGAATAAATGTTCTTTTCATTAAGGAAAAATATTTTAATAAGGAGAAACCATCTACCATCCAATTACAAGACATTCTAGATTTGCCTGGGAAACTATCTTGAGTGTACAGAATAATCAACACCAGATTGTAAGACAGTTATTCAAATACATGGAAACTGGGCACAAAGCACATTATGTACATTTGAGGTCATTTCATAATGTTTGATGGTCCTTTCATGAGATCCAATTGAATATAATGTCTTTCCTAATAAGGCTTCTTTTTAAAGGACCACTCTGTAGAAATCAACTTCAGCTTACTGGGCATGCTGTCTAATAAAGTCTCCTATTTTGATGGAATCCAATATTTAGAAACTTCTGTGGACCTGCTTCTTATACAGATTGCAACCCACAATGGCGGTGGTATATGTGCATGGCTCTTGGAATATGAAAGAATAAAACTGAAATTCTTTGGAGCTGACAGATGCAGGTCACAAACAATTTACACCATATTCTTAGAAATTCCTGTGATGTGCAATGCCAGCAGATTTTCTCTTCTGTTGGCACTGAGCTGACAAAATTAGGTGTTGCTTGGGAACTTGTAAATTAAAGTCACAGGATAAGAATATATTTTCTGAAGAACAGTTTTTCTTTCTTATTTTGAAAGGTATTATTATGAAGGCACTATAAGATAAGACAAAAGTTACTATGTGGTTGTTACATATATGGAACAATAACATTTCCCCCAAATTTATTCACTGGATATAATGAGACATATATTTTTTAATTGTTTCAGAAAGGATGGCTCCAGGGTCTCTAAATTTTTTGCAAATGATAAATGGTACATACTCTTTTGTGTTTGAGTTCAGGTTTTGTAATTGGGAAATTATGGTATTTAGGTAGCAGTAGACAGAGTGGTAGACTTGGGAATCAAGAATACCTGAGTTCAGATGCAGCCTCAGACACATATTAGCAGTGTGACCTTGGGCAAGTCACTTAACCTCTCAGCCTCAGTTTCTTCATCTGTACAATTGGCATGATGATAGCACTTACTTCACAGGATAGTTGTGAAGATCAGATGAGAAAACATATGTGAAGTGCTTTGCAAACCTTCAGTGCTATATAAATGCTAGCTCTTACAGACCTAAACCCTTGGGCCACATTCAGTCAGGCTACAGAATGGTCTGCCTAGGTTTTGCTACTTTTCCACCCAAATTTTGATCACTACGACTGATGTTTCTTCTCTGTAGAAAAAGAAGTAGTATATCCTAAGTGTTCTTTTTTTTTCCTAAGTTTTCTTTGGCATTAAAAAATGTCCAACAACTATCTAGTGTGTTGACCTAAGCCAGCAAACTCATTTTCATTTTTCTTCCCCTGAAACGACGAGGTGGAGGTCAGATGAATTGATTCATATTTTCTATATCTAATTTCTAATTATCATAGAATCAGTAATACTCAACAGAGTCTTTTTGCCTACTTCTGTAAAGTGGAGAATTGTGATCTTTTACAGGAATGACTCAAGCTAATAAATAATTTTTTCCTCAGTGATCTGACTTTTCAGGAGAAATAATTGTACAAGCGGTTGATCCCCAGATAACTTCCCTAATTATCCTCTTCATTTTGTCCCTGGAGGCACATCCCAAGGGAGAAGTACGGGAGCCAAAATTCAAGTGTTGATAACTCGAGACCAATAATAATACAAGGGTATTGTACACTTTCTGAAAAGTGGGGATCGGTGAGGCTTTGGAATCTACCATGACCAAATCAGGGATCTTATTAAGATTTAAAAAAAAGAATGTTTCAAAATAAGGAGGAAAATGAATTAAAGTCTAGAGCACAGAATGGTGTTAAAGGAATATAAAAACTTCAGTGGCTGGCCCAAGAAAAGGGAATAAGAATTATTATGTGCCAGGCACCATGCTAAATACTTCACAAAGAGTACCACATTTGGTCCTCGACAGCAACCCTGGGAGGTAGGTGCTGTTATGATCCCCATTTTACATTGGTAGAAACTGAGGCAAACACAGGTATTAAGGCTAGATTTGAGCCCAAGTCTCTAGGTCCAGCCCTCTATCCACTATGCGTCTATCCTAAGAAATTATCAGTCATCTGAACAGTGAACTAAGAGTTGGAAAACAGACTTTTGTCACTAGATCTCCTAATGTAAATCATTTATTCTCTTTGTTTTGATCTGAAAATTGGAAAGAAGATACCTTATGCCATGGAGGGGGGGAGGAGAATTATAATCAATATATATTATAGTGTATAATCAGTTATAATCAGCTATCCATAAACTGTTTCCTGACCATAAAGACTCTGTGTGTGTGTGTGTGTGTGTATGTTTGTGTTCATATGTGACTGGACTTGTAATCAGGAGAGATCTAAGTTCGAATCCTGCCCTAGATACTCACTACCTAAATAACTGTGGGAATGTCACAAGTTTTTGTTCTGTAGTTTCTTTATCTGTAAAACAAAGATGTTAATACATAGCATGATAATATTAGATAGCATTGATATAGCACTTTAAGGTTTACATAGTACTTTACATATGTTTTTCCATTTGCTCTTACAAAAACCCTGGGAGGTAAGTTCTGTAATTATATTATTAATCTCCATGTTATAGATAAGGAAACTGAGTATGAGAAAAGTTAAGTGACTTGCCCAGTCACTCATCTAATAAAGAGGAAGGAGTTGAATGTGCTTTCTCTCTCTCTTTCTCTTTCTCTCTCTCTCCCTCTCTCCCCCTCCTCCTTCCTCTTTCTCCCTCTCTCTCTCTGTCTCTCTCCTTCTGTCTCTCCTTCCCTCTCTCTCTCTCCCTCTCTCTCTTCCTCTCTCTCTCTTTCTCTTTCCCTTTCTCTCTCTCTCTCTGCCTCTCTCCATCTCTCTCTTTCTCTTTCCCTCCTTCTCTCTCATCTATCTGTCTGTCTATCTGTCTGTCTGTCTGTCTGTCTATCTATATATCTACCTCTATTTTTGGAGGCATTTAGGTACTTACTTTGCCTAAAGTAATACAGCTAGTAAATGTTGAGACTGGGTGTGAACTCCGAGACTCCAGGGCTGGTGCTCTATCCAATCCATCACCCAACTTCCCCAGTTAAATTCTCAACTGTAAGCTTTTAGGATCAGTTTCACTACCATATAATCACTACCCTGTTATAGTCTTACAGCTATGTAGAGATATTAAGAAAAAAAACTGATAACATATCAGCACACACCTGTGTGTCTCATCCTGTCACTTTAATTTGGAGGTTCTTAAGCAACACCTAATGTTGTATATGTGTGTTGGTGTGTGTATACATACATATTTGTTTTAGGCACATATGCATATATATATGTAGGTACATAAATGTATATATACAGACATAAACACACATATATACATATAGATGTATATGTATACATCTATATGTGTGTGTATATGTTTGTGCATCTGTCCTTTTATCCCCCCTCCAGCTGTAAAATTTGGTCGGATGTCAAAAAAGCAGAGGGACAGCTTATATGCCGAGGTACAGAAACACCGAATGCAGCAGCAGCAGCGAGATCACCAGCAGCAGCCTGGAGAGGCAGAGCCACTGACTCCGACCTATAACATCACCACCAATGGGCTAACGGAGCTTCACGACGACCTCAGTAATTACATCGATGGTCACACCCCTGAAGGTAGCAAAGCAGACTCTGCAGTTAGCAGCTTCTACTTAGACATACAACCTTCTCCAGATCAGTCGGGTCTTGACATTAATGGAATCAAACCAGAACCAATATGTGACTACACACCAGCATCGGGCTTCTTCCCTTATTGCTCTTTCACAAATGGAGAGACTTCTCCGACTGTATCCATGGCAGAATTAGGTAATACCAGAGAAAAGTTTCCATAATTGCTTTAATAATACCCTTTGAATGAAAAGTTAACACATTTAGCTTTCTCCTGATGAGTAGGCCATTAGAAATTATAGCAGACTTGTCATTGGGGTAACCCTCCACTTCCTCCAGTTCCAGCCTGTATAGTCATCTCCTCATTACTTAGTCAATTATTGAATTGACTGTGAATCCACCAAAGGTAAGGAAATGCATTGTCTCCAGCAGGAAGTTCAAATTCCATGGGAATTTTTTTAGATTTAGGAAATGTTACCATTGATTTCTTTGAGATATTTCCAGTTATTGCTATATTCTCTAAAGGGTAAAGAGTGCTAGACTTCGGAATCAGGTAGACCTGAGTTCAGTGGAACTCTAATCTTGTTTACTCTTCTGAAGATTTTGGAAATGGATGTTAGCCACCCATCTGTTCACTTTACTGACTAATTATTGCAAAAATAACTGTAATTTGTTTATAGCTATCATTGTTAGAGTGCTTTAGATTAAATTTAGACAGGACTGTAAAAATGGAAAAACAAAATATCCTTTCTAGGAAATTCTCATTTGCCATTTTGATTGGATTTAAAGTATTGTAACATTATCAGGGTACTCTTGATAAGAACCTCTGTGGGGGGTTTTAGTTGGATCTGCTCCTCCTGGTGATTCCTTACTCAAGGTTCTAATCCTTTGGGACCTTTCCATGAGTTGTGGAAGTGACTGATCTGTGTCATTGAGAGAATTAAGACTTCAGAGGGGAAATTAACAACATGAACAGAAAGACTTTGTAAGCAATTGAAATCCTCATTTGTGTTCTGTAGATGTGTACTCTTCTTTTGGAGGATTTCTCCTGTTTTCTGTATATCTTTCTCTATTAGAATTTTTTATGGGAAAGGGAGCAGATTTTTTTTTGTCCATAAAAGCTTTCTGAAAATAGAACAAATAGAATTTTTTTTTACACTTCATCATTAATACTTGTTTTATGAATCTGGATCCATAAGAGCACTTTTTTAAATTTCAGCTTTAACCAGTGAATAGTGTTAAAGGTATCTTCACGGTTTTTTTTGGAGGAGGGAAATTGGGATAAAGTGATTTGCCCAAAGTCACACAGCTAGTGAGTGTCAAGTGTCCGAGGCCAGATTTTAACTCAGGTCGTGACTCCAGGGCTGGTGCTCTATTAACTGCACCACCTAACTGCCCACATCTTTTTTAATTAATGGAAAAACCTCTGAACTAGAAGATAGATCATTTTATTGATGTTTTTCTTGAGCTGGACCCAGAACTCTTCATCTTGTAATCTCATTTGGCCCTTAAACAGAAATGTGAGAACAGTAAGATTATAGAAATAAACAAAGATTTGATTGGAAAGTAACTTTTTTTTTAATGATCCAAGATTATTTTAATTTTATTGTCATGTCTCCATAAATTCTATTTGCTCTTGGCTGTTCTCTGTTGTTATATTTGGGCATAGTATTGTTGCTTTAATCCACATAAGTAAAATAAGCCACACACCAAAATTGCTATCATTACTTCAGTACAGTGGGAATTGGGACCCAGTGACCTGAGTATTTCTATAGGTGCTCTGTACAAGGGTCTTTCAAAGTGCCTGGCATAGTAGGTGCCCTTTCTTTCCCGTCCCCACTAATAATAGTCTGAAATGTAGAACTAAAATAGAATTGACCTGAAAAAAATGTGTAATTTGATTACAACATCCTATTTGAAAAAATTTTGATTGTTTTTGTTAATTTTTAAATTTAATTTAATTTTTAATGTTTTTGTTCATTTTAATAACATCAGTTCTTAAAAACTCAGTCCCTTGAACATAGTAGACACTTCAGTCTTATTATTCAATTGAAATGTAAAACTAAGAAGATTACCATATTATGGCAGGAACTAGCAAGTTAAGTGCTAGTGTTCTAGAATTAAAGAGAATTCATGCCTTTTTTTAAAAAAATTGGTGTTCAAGTCTTAAACATTAAGTAAATGAAATTCTGTACTTACAGTAATGTGATGTCAGAATAACTTTTGTCATTAGATTTTAATTAGCAAATGCATCACAATTACAGATGTGATATTATAGGCTAACATATGCCACATTACCAGTGCATTCTTCTCATAATGACTTCTAGCCTTCTACAATGGCATCTTATGCAGCTCCTACCCCGCCCTCCTCTGTTTTTAATGGAAACACTTTTAAATTTCTGGCTAGATAATTTGGTTCCATCATGAAGTTCTCTATTTGGTTTAGGTAGCACAGTCTAACAGCCCTGGAGACCTGTGTAGAAAATGAAAGTTATTTTCTTTTCTTTGCATTTCCATAATTGAGAAATAAAGCATTGTTGGAAGAAATAAACTAAGTTCCCAACTTTTTCATCAATGTGATATTTTCTTATTTGCCGAATTAGAGAGGCTTTACAAAGAGCAATACAATTTTCTAAGAACCCAAACTGAATCAAACTTAGCAAATAAAGAGTTTGTTGAGTTATAATCAAAAACAATGTAAAATATTGACTGGTGAGAATGTGGCCACTGCCCTCTACTGGTGAATCATTCACATTTAAACATTCAGTTGTACCCCTTTTACTGACTGGTCTAAAAGTAGGGAGAAAGCAGTTTGGGTCAAGGATATCAAGAAAGATGGACCTATTTTACATGATGAAACACAATTCATTCAGCTATTGACTCAGTAAGTAAATGTATTGACTGTAGCACAATATGGAATAATATCTCCCCCTTTCAGCCCACCCCCATTCTCCCCATCATCTACTTTATGAGTACAAGTCCTAGCTGAAGTAGATACCATGTTTAAAGGACCATAGGGAATTTGTTCCAGGTTTATTGGGGGCACAGTCTCTGGGGCAGACTGGATCTATAGGGGCCTAAGGACAGCATGTTTACACAGTTCAACTCGCCGTGCTTTCTACTGTTGCCAACAGCATTGGAAACTTTTTAATAATCTGTATCAAACCCAACTGATTCTACGTTTAACATTTTCAGTGGTCAAGTAATTTAATTTTTTACAAAGATTTTAATTTATTTGAAAGAGTTATTAAAACCAAAGAAAATGTCCTATCAAGAAAGCTATGTGTCTTTAGAAGGTCATTCAGTGCCTTATTTCAGGATTATTTGGGCATTATTACTTCCCTGTTGCCTTATGTACGAGTTTTGCTAGTTATTCCTTTCTGTAAAATATCATCATTCTAAGGTGGTTTCCACACAGACAATTCTCATTCTATTCAAGTTGTAACAACCTCTGGTTAAATGAGAATTTTTGTCTGCAGTGTGACCAAGTCAGCCCCAGATCCATTCTTCTTTGTGTTATATATTTTTACCAGATACTCTTAATTAACTCTTCTTTTGACAACCTTTGAATTCAATCTTCCAGCTCAATTCTCCATGCTACCATGCCTTTTTCAGAACTTCTTTGCCTAGGATCTAGATTTCTGAAATAGCTTTATAACTGATTTTTTTCAAGACCCTTCTACCTTCAGTCTCCCTTCACATGCTACTACTGAACTAATCTTCCATTTCCCTGTCTCACCAAGTCTAAACTCTACGTCTTGATATTATTCTTGGTAACTAGTTCAATTTAACTATCTGATATTTTTTTCTCAAACAATATTTTAATTTCCTTGCTAATACATGTAAACACACACATACTGCCCCTTTAAATCCATTTTTCAAAATCTTTTCTGGCATTATCTCCTCCAAGAAGCATTTCCCAATTATCTAACATTGATCTCTCTCTTCTTGACCTCCCATTATTCCTATTCTATATTCTTTATGTAGTATATAATTACATTTAAACTTACACTGCTACACTACTTAATTGTTTTTGGCATGTAAATCTTGTTTTCCATACAAGATAGAGACCATGGCATAACTTTTTATATCCCTTACAGAATCTGTTGGCAACAACCTATGTACTAGGTACATAGTAGGCATTAGTTAAATGCTCATTCAAAAATTACATTATCTATTTCTATATTTTTGCAGTCATATAATTTTCTAATTTATCAAGACTAAATTATCCCCATGTGATTATTTGCACAGGAGATACTTGTGCAGATCTCAGCCCATTGAAAAAGAAATGAGGTGCTACCTTAAGTTCCAAGGTCTCTTGAATGCATCTAAAATGAATTGGTTTAATTTTCCTTCATGTTTTAGTTATGTCTGGTTTAATATTCATTCATTCCCAAGCATCTGTGTAGAGGGTCAGAATGTTATCAAGGTCAGGAAGTTCTAAAAAGTTTCTATTTCTTGTCTGTTGGCAAAGTCCAAATTCCTCAGTCTTGTCTTCCTAAACTGAGTGCTTAGTGAATTGTTCAGAATGACTTACAGGGATTCTTGATCCTTTTTTTGTGCTGTATACCACACCCCACATCTTTTTACACTAAAAACAATTTAGGTCATGCTGTATTGATACAATGATCATAACTGGGGGGAGGGGGCTATGGAATTTACAACCCCAAATTAAGAACCCTGGCTTAATAAGCTAGTTTGTTTTAAGTTCTGAAAACTGCCAGAGTAATTTGAAAGCTTATTTGATTTAAAGATTAAAAGGGGGGAAATCATTGTGCTTTCTGACTTTTGTTTTATTTTGTTTTGACTTAGAACACCTTGCACAGAATATTTCCAAGTCACACATGGAAACTTGCCAGTACTTGAGAGAGGAGCTACAGCAGATAACATGGCAGGCCTTTCTCCAGGAAGAGATTGAAAACTATCAGAACAAGGTAGAACCTTGGAGAATATTTTCAGAATCTCTTTTCAGGCCTCCCACTTATAATGGGTCAAAGAGGTGAGGGTTGGGTGATTAGAGTAGGAGTTATGGTGAGTTTAACAGTGAACAAGGAAATACAATATCCATCTTGTGGTCTTATTTGGCTTTCACTGTGCTGGTGAGATTGTACCCATCACTTTCAACTTGTCAACCAGTAAAGGAATTAGGTAAACTTCCAAAAATCTATATGACTTTATAATTGTGTTGTTATATATATTGAGAGTTAGTGATAGAGCCAAGACGAAAACTCAGGTATCTAGTGATTTTTTTTCCACTTTATCGTGCCCCAGATCAAATCTGAAACTGTGACAGACAGGTTACCTTCCAACTTATTCTAGGATCATACTTACATAAGGCAAGTAGCTGGACAGTTTAGGGTTTACCAAAGCATCATTTGGTTTTGCTTTTGAAATGGCTACAAAATGAGAACAGGAAAGTACCATCGCATTCCCAAAGGCTCAATGAGATTGTCTCTGCTGAAGTAATGGCATGCTTAGGCTTTTGGCTATTTGTGTTCATAGCATCTCTTCTTTGTCTTTCTCCTAGGCGGGGGAAAAAAAAACCACCTTGTAGGTTGGGGAGAGAGGCATAAGAGGAAGGACTTGAAAATTATTTTCCTGATTCTAAGCTAAAATAGATGAGCTATTGCTTTTATATACATAAGGTATATAGAACACTTCTACACAACATAGTCACTGGAATCCACTACCTAAGACCAATTTGAAAACATTAGACCAGTTAAACCAATTATGCCCACTTTGTGGGTGATTTTGTATGGTAATCTGTTTTCTCTCTTTCACAGCAGAGAGAAGTAATGTGGCAGTTGTGCGCGGTCAAAATAACAGAAGCTATTCAGTATGTAGTGGAGTTTGCCAAACGCATTGATGGATTTATGGAACTGTGTCAAAACGATCAAATTGTGCTTTTAAAAGCAGGTATGTGCCTTGCAGGCAAATTTCAAGGCCCATTTCACCCTGCTTGTGAACGAAATGCTTGTTAAAGTGGGAGAGATAATTTTTTCTTCCTGTGCTGTCATTAGTTCATGTTTCTCTTAGCAAAAACCAACTTTAAATGGTTTATGTTCATTTTTAAAAATTGATTCATTCATTCATTATAGGTTTTTTCTGAATGAATAAATATGTTTGATATGTACTCATATTCCTCAATTCTGAAAATATTTATTTCATTGTTCTTTGACCCTGTGGGAAGTTTGGTTGGAGTAGGAGTGAAAAGAGTTACTTATGGTGCTCAGTAGACACCAAATTACTCTTTTTTAAAATAACATGTGCATATATAATATGTATGTATATATATATTATATATGCAGGTATGTGTACACATAGGTTTAAAGCAATTTCTTTCCCCTAGCAACATTAGGACTCTTCATAGGAAAGCAGAGATAATTTTAAGGTTGTATTTTATAAATTGATCTCAGTACAATAATCTTTAATGATAGTAATACATCTCACTTATTCAGAAGAAATTCATGTGACCAAAGAGTCCACCAGTTAAATTACATACAGTACTCATTACATGACCTGTACCACTGAAAATCATGCTTTCATTCATTTTATAGGATTAAATTCCCTAAAGTATTACAAACCAAACCATTTTTGTTTTTATTTAGGTTCTTTGGAAGTGGTGTTTATCAGAATGTGCCGTGCCTTTGACTCTCAGAACAACACCGTATATTTTGACGGGAAATATGCTAGCCCTGATGTATTCAAATCCTTAGGTAAGAAAGAGGACAACAGAAAGAGATACTTGGTGGGGTATTGCCATCCACAATGGAGGCTAGTTATTTGAAAGCTAGAAAATAATGTTTTATTCTTCTTTTATTTTGTGCTATGTCACTATAGAAAACTCTAAAAAGTTTTTGTGGTCTTATATGTGGTGCCACAAATTTCTCTCGTATCTAGCCTAATATTAAGAGTTTATGTTATCTCCTTCTGCTTGCCCTCTAGATAGTAATCATATTTATAATGTAAAACTTGTTGACATAATTTTGATGATGAGACACATATTGATCTTGAGAGGAATATAGGCAAGCATTCCAAATTTAGAGGAAAATAAATTATTATTCAGAAATGGATTGCCCTCTAGATTTTAATCATATTTATAATGTAAAAATTGTTGACATAATTTTGATGATGAGACACATATTGATCTTGAGATGAATATAGACAAGAATTCCAAATTTAGAGGAAAATAAATTATTACTCAGAAATGGACGCTATGTTAATACACATCAGTTTTAAGGAACTCTGATTTTGTCATTGTGAGTACTTCCTCCACCAATAAAAATCACACACTGACAAATCACTGCTCCTTGATATATTGGTATCTGTTCATGTGGCATCCATTTCTAAGTAATATTTTACAGTTTTAGAGAGTTACCTGAGGTTTATAGAGGTTGAGTGAGTTCCCTGTGTTCATACAGCTAGTAAATGTGCAAGTTGGTATTTGAACCCAGGGTTTCCTGATGCCAAATCCACACCACATCAGTTCTACTACAGCACCTACACACACCATAACACATCGCACCATACCTAGCGTATGGAAATCTATCACTAAACCATCTCAGCTTGTTTTGTACATGTAAAGCCAGGATAGAGCTATGTTAAATTATATCTTTTTACTGGCAAACTCACAGAATGTTTGTAGATTCTAATCATTGTGAAGTAAGCTAGGAAACAAAAATGGGTGAAAATAATTGTGTACATCTTTTTAATCAATCTATAACTAAATTAATTTTCCATTAAAAATACAAATAGAAGCTGTAGTAGTAGCTGTAATAGCTTCTAGGATTTATGTAACACCTTAAAGTTTGCAAGATGCTGTTGGACGTCTCTTTTTGCCCTCTGTGTGGTAGCTATCATTGGTCCCATTTTACAGATGAGAAAACTGAAGTAGCCACTTGAAGTGACTTGCCCAAGGTCGCACAAGTAGTAAGTGTCTGAGGCTAAATTTGAATTTAGGTCTTCCTGACTCCAGGTCCAGAACTTTATCCACTGTGCCACCTGGTTGCCTCTAGAAAATTACTACTGCCACTTCTGAATGGAGGTTAATAAATTAATTTTCTCAAGTCAGATTCTAACACCCGAATAGTATGATAGCGACATCTTTTTTCCCCAGGATGTTAGCCCAAATTCCAAGTCTTTTATGTTGTGTTTTTGGGGTGTTTTTCACAGGTTGTGAAGATTTTATTAGCTTTGTTTTTGAATTTGGAAAGAGTTTATGTTCTATGCACCTGACTGAAGACGAGATTGCATTGTTTTCTGCATTTGTGTTAATGTCTGCAGGTAAGGCTGATTTCTGTTAACAAAAATAATAGCTTTAAAATTGTCCAGGCAAAGAATTCCTGATTTTAATATTAGTTAGGATAACTTCCCTTTCTTGACTATATTAAAAAAAAAAAACATTTTCAGCGAACTGCTCAGTTGGGATCCACCAAAGTATACCAGTTCAAATAATATCTTTAAAAAATAATTGCCCCACAGTGGGTCATACTGGTGGTTAGCTCAGGAATGGGGAACCTGCAGCCTCAAGGCCACATGTGACCTTCTAGGTCCTCAAGTGTGGCCCTTTGATTGAATCCAGACTTCACAAAACAAATCCCCTTAATAAAAGGATAAAAGTATTTGTTCTGTGAAGTTTGGATTCAAAGATCTGCACTTAAGGACCTAGAAGGCCACACATGGCCTTGAGGCTGCAAATTCCCCACCCCTGATCTAGCCCATATTCTATAAGTAGAGATTCCAGATGAAGTAATGTATATGGATCTTGTTTGCCTTGACAGTAAAAGTTGGGAATATAGCCCCTAAAACATTCTACCATCTCTTAATAAACCATTTTGGCACTACCTTGCATAACTTTGTTCCACCCTTTATATTTGCATTTCAGAGTTATGAGTTCCATTAGTTTACTGTTTCCTGCCATAAAATATTTCATGCAATTGAATTCTTTTTCTTGAAATAATTTGCTACTTTGAAGTCTTAGTAAAACTCTTAGTTTCCTTAAACTATAGGGTAGTTCTAGTATTTGCCAGAAAGGACACTCACTTGAGTATGGATGTACTATGTACACTTATAAGCCATGGTAGTTTCATCTAAAAATTTAGTTATTGTGCATTAAAACTTGAGTGCCCATGATAGTTTTATCTATTTATATACATGTTGTCTCCTCCTTTAAAATGTGAGCACCTTGAGAGCCTAGACTATCTGTTTTATCTTTATATCCCTAGCACATAGCATAGTTAATGTCTGGCACCTCGTAAGAGCTAAATGAATGCTTATGATTGATCATCTACTTTTATGCATCCACATGCTAAATTCAAATAGCATATCCAGTTATGAAGAGATCCTCCTTCTCCTCTAAGAAGCAAGTTATTTCAGGGTCTTACACATGCCCTATTTATCCTTTATAAATGCTTAATTGCTTATAAATGAATTGCCTGTGCCCTGCTTTACAACATTCAAAAGGAAACTGTAGAGAGAGAGGATTCATCAATCCAGCCAGAAGCATTTATTATGCACCTAATATATACCAGGTACTCTAATAAGTGCAGGGGATACCAATAAAGGCAAAAAGCATTCCCTATTTTCCAGGGATCTCACACTTTAATGGGGAAGACAATATGCAAACAACCATGTACAAACAAGCTACAAAACTGGAGTGGATCTCAGAGGGAAGGCACCTGCATCGTCAGGGTTTAAAAGGGCTTTGATAAATCCTATTTAGAGAAACACAAGGACTACTCCTGATTATGTAATATTAGAGGAATACTACAGCCATCTTCCTGCTCACTTTTAGATCGCTCGTGGCTGCAGGAGAAGGTAAAAATAGAAAAATTACAGCAGAAAATTCAACTAGCACTTCAGCATGTCCTACAGAAGAATCATCGGGAAGATGGAATATTAACCAAGGTGGGAGCCAGCAAGCCTCCAGTTGGTGACTCCTTGTCCTAGACTATCTGTACTGTCTGTGTGTGTGTTAATAGTCCTTTGGTAGCTGCTCTGCTAGTTTGTTTATTTGTGGTGACTAGTTGAAGTATATTTGTTGGTAAGTGGAAAAGGTGAGGATTGAAAATTAATCTTATGTTTTTAGCTGGCATGGAGACAAGTGAAGGGGGAAGGAGGAGAAAATTTCTAATGGACTTAGCTCTCTCTCTCTTTCCTTGTCTACAATGCAAATATAAATTCAGTTTTTTTCATAGATTCTGATGTAGATAGACAGAGTTGATGACTGGGGCAGCTAGGTGTGATACAGTGGATAGAGCACGGGACCTAGAGTCAACAAGACCAGAATCCAAACTAGCCTTGGATGCTTCCTACCTATATTTGTAAAACTCTTTGCAAATCTTAAACATTCCATAAATGTTATTGTTATCATTATGTTAAGAGAAAGACAATGTGGCACAGTGGAAAAAATCCTGAATTATGGATTAGATTACATGGATCTTAATCTCATTTTGCCAGTGATTAATTGTACATTTCTGGCAAAGTTAATTCACCTTTTTGGGGGATAATTTTCCTTATCTTTAAAGTAAAGGAGAAAGATTTATATGGACTGAAGAGAAGCCCAAGTATAAAATAAGGGTATCGTTGTTCTAAGGTGCCTTCCAGGTTAAAAAAAAATTCTTAGTCTTTGACTGTTTTTCTCCTCTGACCCTCTGTCTTTCCTTCTCTTTACAGTTAATATGCAAGGTGTCTACATTAAGAGCACTATGTGGACGACATACAGAAAAGCTTATGGCATTTAAAGCAATATACCCAGACATTGTGCGACTTCATTTTCCTCCGTTATACAAGGAGTTGTTCACTTCAGAATTTGAGCCAGCAATGCAAATTGATGGGTAAATGTTATCACCTAAGCACTTCTAGAATGTCTGAAGTACAAACATTTAAAAAAAAATTAACCAAGACACTTTATATGGCCCTGCACAGACCTGGAGAGCCAACACACTGCACATCTTTCGGTGGTCGGGGTCAGGCAAAGGAGGGGAAACAATGAAAACAAATAAAAGTCGAATTTGTTTTTCTCATGCATATGATTTCCATTATGCCTACAGATATGGACCCTTTTTCTGTCTTGGCTTCTTGATCTTTGACCTCTGTTTACAAGGTTGTCTTTTCTTGTAGTTCACTGCCCACAGACTTTCTACCGAGCAATCAGTCTTTCTAGCCAGAACAGAGAAGTCCGATAGTGACCAGGGACTGCTGGGTATGCCGAGCAGAGGTTGACTGCCCTGGCTTGTGTAACCTGCTCATTGTCTCATGAAGGAAGATTTCATTTTTTTCACCTATTATTGCCAGTAGGCAGGACAGCACGGAAAGGGTCCATAGCAATAGCAACAATAGCATTATAATATATTACAGGGTAAATGGGCATGAAGACTATATATAGCTAAAGAGATATTGTTTATATATTGTTTTAATTAATATAAAATGTAGTAACTGGTATAGCTTTTCTTGTTGAATTGATAAGGCACTTTTCATTTTGCACCTTTTTTTCTTTAAATTAAATGCTAGCGTGTTCATTGTTGTGTCGCACGTGCACCAGAAAGGCAAGTTTAACTGAAAAAAAAAAAGGCTTGGAAGGTACGCAAGGAGGTGTTTATGCTGCTGTTTTCAAAAAATACTTTTAAAAGAATGGCTGGTCATATCTAGAAATGATTATGTTCATTTTTTACACGTGGAATTCAAGTCTGAAACTGACATAGCCCTAAAGGACACTTTGCCTTTTGGCAAGTATTTTTTTAAAACGAATGTATTTAAGCTTCCTACAAAGTATAATTGCAACTCTAGGTGGAAACGGAACATGCAGACTGTTAGGCACATTTGGAAAAGCTTTTAAAGTGCCACTTATTCTCCTCCCTATCTCACCCACCCACCCACCCAAATCCCATAGCCCCAATTATGCAGAATCCAGCATTTATATTTAGACATCTCCCAGTAGCATTCATTGAGCTTTGGAACAAATCCGTAACCAGTGTATTTATTGGAATTACATTTTTACTACTAGAACAAATTTGTGGTCATAAAGCACAGACTAAAGGGAGGCATGAGCTAGGGGTAAAAGGTGTGGAAAAGCATTTCTTATGGGCTCTTCTTATGCTGTGGGAATCCTGAAAGTATACATAGAATAAACTATAAATTAGCTATTCCCATATTCTCGAATTTTAGAAAATATTGCACTCTCTATTTTGTAGGCAGCCGAGGGTAGAACAGAGGCAAGATACATTGAACCATTTTATCTTATTTGTTAAATAGTGAGTAAAATGTCTTTATGTTTAGAAGGTGAAGTTGATAGCACCAGTACATAGTGTCTTCAGTAGGAAAATTAAGGCTGCAATATATTTTGTCATATTAGTAAGAATATAGTTGGGGTTTTCATGTAGTGGGAGAAGGGGGATTTCCTCCATTCCCATTGGAAAGGAGTAATTTCAAGGTACAGTGAGCTTATTTCCAGAACAGGATGGCCATTCCTTCCTCTTAAGTGTATAAATGTTCATTTTGGTCCCACAAGGTATCATACTGAGCTCCAAAACATGGAATTCAGACACCTGATTTTCTACTTGGTTTTTTTGTGTTGAACTCTTCAGCCCTGTTATCCATATGCTACTCTGCCTCAGGGCAAAAAGTATTTGATGGCTGTGATATCCATTACACACACTAGGGACCTGAATATTTTCATTCTATTTCATCATGCTAGAAGCAAAGGAGTAGTGCCAAATGTATTTGCAAGGACAATTTTTTTCAGTAGCAGGATGGAACTCACATACACAAAAAAGAAATGTGTAAAACCCAGTCTTGCTTTCTGGAATTGTGGTCACCCACAGCTGTCTGGAACATGTTTTTGTAGCAAGTCACTCAATCTCAAATACAAACTTTCCCCACATCTCTTCAATATACCTTGCCTCTCATCTCCACAAGGCCAAGTTTTATCAATTCATAATTTAAGAAAAGGTCTTCTACAACTTATACAAAGAGAATGTCTTTTGTGACCTCAAGGTAACTAACAGAACTTCAGTCAGTTTTCCCTATACACGCAGAAACCTTTACTTTTCCGGTAGAATTATCTCCTGAATCTTTCCTATGAAATTGGTTTTAACTTTATATTCTGTTGCCATTTTTGGCTTCAGAAAAAAAAATCATTTAACTCATATTAATTTGACTCCTTTGATTAGGGTTTTTGAAAAAGTAGGGAATTTCTTTATATGGTAGATCTGTATGAAGCCTAAATAACATCTTGAACATTGTATAGATACATATACATTACACATATCTATCTGATCAATAATCATTGTCTAACAATAAACAGAAAATGAAAGTAAACTATATAAAAATACCTTAACATGTGGCTACATAAAGAATGATTATCAGTTAAATACAGAAATTAAGAGTCAAAATTGTTCATTTAGGAAAATATGTTCCCCTAGGAATTGATTGTCAGTTTCTGCAAAGTATATATACTAAGGCAACGCAAGGTCTTTTTATGTTCCTTATATCCTACTGGGCTGACTAATGAGTTACTGTATTTCTTTTTTTTTTTTTTTAATTGGTTTTGTTGTAAATCATTGCTGATTTACTAAATTTTGGAGGTGGTTTTATTAAAGTATGTTAACTTTTTTTAACCAAAGCTTTCTGAATATGACCAGCCTCAGGTGCTAGTACTTTTAAAGAGCAACAAAACTTAATTTCAGTGTCCATTTTCAAGATTCCAATGAGCTAAGCTTTTCTAAGGGTGAGACAGACCTTGATGTTGAACATCTGTCGAGATTGCTATGAAACCTATTCTAGAAAAGATCTAACATTTTACCAGATGTGAATCTTGGATATCATCACTTCAGAGTAGCTTTGCTTCTGAAGAAGACAGGGATAAATCAAGATAGAGCAATATAATGCTGCTACCAGGTCTTTTTGAAAGACCAAGAGGATGTTAAATTTCACAAACTAGACACATTTTATAGGAGTAGACCATTAGGATCCAAGATCTGAAGTGAGGCGATATATCCAATTAATAATATGCTGTGCTTAAATGAATTGAAAAACTTTGAATTTTCACTTTCTGCTCTCATTTCTTCCTTGTTACAGAAACATCTATAATATGTATTCCTTTGCCAATATGGGAATAATTTTCAATGATTCTTATAATTGAAGTTGTCTGTACCTAAAAAGTATCCACCAGAAGATTTCTTTTTTCTTTCTTTCTTTCTTTTTTTTTTTTGGACTGGTCCCATATCAACATCATTATTCCATCATTGAGCATGTCATACCACTCTCAATTAAAACAAATACGGCTTATATAGAAAACCTGGATGCCATATTTTGTAGTGGTGTCTATACAGCTTGTTTTTTCTTGTGACGATTTTTGACTTTCCTCACAGTAGAAAACAAAGCTATAGCTTATGACAAAACGAATCTTCAAGCAGATTAACTATTTGCTTTAAAGTATAGAATTTGGCTGTTTTGTTTTTAGAGAGTGCTAGTATACTCTTAGGTCTCTAAAATCCTTATTCACCCTTTGTAACTTAAGCAAAGTTGATTTAAGACACTGCTTCTTCTAAGTTTGGTTGTTCTTTATGAAGTTTGTACATTTATAGTATGGATACCCAGGTCTATGTGAGCATGTGGGAAGGTTGGGGGAGTGAATGAATGCGTGTGCAATGTGAGTGAGCGTCTGACTGCTTCTAGGCTACTAAGTGTCAATGGAAAAAGAAAATGTATACAAAATATGTAAGTCAAAAATAGAAGGTGGAAAAAAAGATTTATTCTATACAAAGCCTTGTCTGGACCACTTTAGAGAGACTTCTATTTTTTTAACCCTTCTATAAATATTTGATGGCACTTGAAATATTCCTGCAATAAAATGTGATTTGTGTAAAGAAAAAAAAGATTTTGTAATGTGAAACAATGAAAGAAAGTAATGTAATTTTCTAAAAAAAAAATACAAACAAACAAACTTTGTATTATTTTCTTGATGGAATTTGTCTATCTGTCTTTGGAAAACTTTTTATTTCATTGAATGTGCCATAGTAGAAATATGTGTTCTTAAGTTTTCGACTAAGGAATAGCTGTTTGTGTTCCGACATTCCAAAATGCAAGACAACATAGCAGAGTCCTAATTAAAAAATTGAATTAGTCTGTAAGCTTCTATCATTGTTGCTTTTTTGCACATGTTCTTCATTCCTCTATAGTGCAATATGTACATGGAGCACTTGCGGGTGTACCTTGATCCCTCAGGGAAAAAAAAATACATATTTGTACAGGTTTTTTTTTTTTTTTGCCTTTTTTCTTTTTTCTTCTTTTTTTCTTTTTTTTGCTAAGGAATGTCGATTGAATCACTTGTTTATTGTTGAGGGGCAGCCAGATAATTATCCTAAAAGCCACTGTCTCAAACATTGATTGTTTAAATCATTCATGTCCTTCTAGTACTTTTATTTTTAAAAAATAAAAAGTTATTTTCTGACAGTTCTTTGTGCTGATTGGTGAAAAAAGGGTAAATAAGCACCTTATGATTGACTTAACTGTGAATGACAATCCATCTTGTTATCAACAATAGAAGCCCTATCGTTTTTGGAGTTGGGGTTAAGAGTCAGAAACTAATGTGCTCAGGGATCTTCTAAAACTCTTAAAACAGGGTGGCCAGTACTACTGGGACAAATTTCATTTTTCATTATTATTAATAATATCCCTCCAAGGCACAAGCGAACTGCATAAGAACATTAGTATGTAAACTATTCACATTTGTCTCATTTTGTTGTCTGAAACCTATATTCTCTTTGGTCTTATGTGCTTAAAAATGGCATAAAGTTATGCCATTCTGTTCTAAAGCTAAACGAACATTGAGCGTATTAAACAAAGGAACATCATTCAGAGTTCCATTGCGCCCATTCTGTGCTAGTTCTGTACTTATCATGAAAGTGTCCATGTCAAAGACATTTTCAGCTTTCTATAATGAAAAATATATTCCAGAATTTACTTATGGATAAAATTAAAAAGATGATATTCCAAACGAGAGGTGAATAACTATTCTCTTGCTTTTGCTCTTTCACTTTCTCTGTCTCTCCTCTCTCTACCCAATCTAACCTCTTTCTCTCTTTCTGCTTCTCTTTCTCTTCCTTTTCTCCTCTCTCTGTCTTTCCCCTAATTCCTTTTTATTTTGCCATAGAAATAAATATTCAGAAGAAAGCTTTAAATGCTTTATAAACAAAATACCCCAACATAAGCTTAGTTTGAGACCTTTATATATTCATTGGATCAGGAACAGCTATATAGTAACTGCTGAGAGTATTTTGGGGGGGAAAAAAACTCACTGTTTCCGTGTCATTAGAACTTACTAAATTTTGATCTAAGAAAACAGTTTTTAACCACTTCAGTGTCAAAATAGAATAGAATAGAATATATTGAAAAACATATTACAAATCAAATCCTCCCCCTCAGAAACACAATAGGTACAAACGTTAAGATCCTAATATGGTATGTTCCGTCTGTCAAACAGTTTTTCTATCCTTCAATGCCTGCCTTATAAAGCAATTTTATCACATTGAATTAATTTAAAGAAACTCTTACATCACTTATTTTAAGATACACAAAGGCTTTCCTCCATCTCTGCCTACAGTGTAGAATGGCCAGATATTTCTATGTAGCAGTTTCTTTCTGTAGAATTTTTCTTTAGTGACATCAGCTCTTCTTGGGCTCTTCATTTAACACCTTGTTTCAGCACCAAACTGCCATTGTAGATTACAAAAACCTTACACCCTCTTTTGAGGCAAGAATCTGACCTCTAGAACTTAGAGCAATAATTACATTTAGTCCATACAGGATTTTTTTGTTTTTTGTAATTCAGCATAAAATGTATTGGTCTATGGACTCATTGTGGAAATCATATATGAATGTTTAAGTGGATGGCTAGAAAAAAACATCAGTATTTCTAATCTGCATTTAGTTTTTATGGTATAATTATTATACCACATTAACCTTTTCCATTTTATTCTTTGAAACCCTTTCACAGACCATATTGTATTCTGTACACGCCATCATCGTGTTCCTCAAGCAACAGCTCTGAGCTTTCATTGTTATTTGTGTGCTTCATCTAATTGCTTCCCACCTGTTATCCCAATCAGTCTTAATATGGATTAATACATTTTCTGTGGAGCTGATTATCACTGAACAGATTGCATAAGTAAATGCAAACAACTCACAAGCAATACAGTGAATTTTATTTCACAAAAATACATATGTACTGTATACATCTTTCTAAATTCCAAATTCTCTTTTCTGTTTTGGTTTGAATCTTCATGTAAAACAGTGGTAAACGTTTTTAACATAAGGACATTAGCTGGCTGCTTCTTTCTATGTACCTGTATTGTCTGCCTGCTCCTTTTGTGGAGACGTGTTTTTGTATTGAATGTTTGGGCCAATGGGAGGCTTCAAGCTACATATTTTCCCAATTTAAATATATTTAACATATGACAAACCCCAGACAAGGCTTTTAAAATGTATAAAGAACTGCAGTGTTAGGTGGTTTATTTGCAAACCATTTTCAATGTTGTCCATTTTTATGGCACCTTTAACAATATTCTTGTTTCCAAAGTACAAAAAAAAAAAATAGGTTAAAAGTACTCTAGCCATAACTGAATGTCAAGCAATAAAAACAAATGACTTTTTGTGCATAGATTTTAAAAAAATACAAATTTTAGACATCTGCATGTAAATGCAATCTTGTTTACTGCTTTCTTCAACTTGAGCAACTGATTCCTTATTTTCCTGCTAACTTAAGGACTTGTAATGGCCTGTAAACATTTTCTCTTACTCTTCTTTCAAATTTATCTTTGTCTCTGCTTTTGAGTCATAATATTTAATGTTGTTCTGCTCACCTCTATACAGTTAACTTTTTGGCTTTCATTCTGTATAGATAAGAAAATGTTATATTATAAACAGCCTACTCAGTGCAAATATTTATCTGTTTATCAAATACCACATTATTCTGTATAATACCTGTTTTACTATATAATCTATTTTAGACATAGCTGTTTAGAACTAGAGTGTGCTATTTTTGTGTTTTTCTGATGTGTGGTGCTAGATAAGTTACTTTTGTGAACAAAAATCCCTTTTATTCCTAGACAATACCACCTTTGGGTCTTGTTAATTTCACTGAGTATAACTATATATATTTGTATATATATATATATATATACATATATATATATAATATATATATATATCTACCTGTACCCAACTGGTACCTGTATCAGAGTGCTAGATTTGGGACATGCTTTTCTCTTTAAATACATAGTATCATTATATAAATTATTCTACAGTGTATTTAATTGGGATAAAATTACTTCCTTAGTATTGATATTTGGCATCAATAGAGTGGATTTTCATATAAATATGGATTATGAAAACTTAGCATTTTTTTGTTTTATAACTTGGCTTCATAACATTATATTTAATAAGATGAAAACTTTTTCCTGTGACTTCAAGAACCTAAAGGCTCCTTCTAGTTTGAAAAACAATACATTTTGAGGTTGTTTTTTTAATTAGTAAATTATATTTAGCACCTGGTGCACTTAGCACCTGTTACAAATATGAGACATTTGTAGAAAACATTGTTGGTGGCTTGATGGCAGAACAGACCTTCCAAAAAGAAGTAACTGGTAGATGGATATGTTTGTCATCTAGTAAATGTCGGTCTCATTGTTGGATATGAAATTTGCGTTGTCAGTCAGTTATGTAATGTTCATTTTGAATTGGTCATTTGACACGGAACTAATAACTCAATTCTTCTTCCAAATCCCATTGGCAGGTTCATTCTTGAAAGAAATATATCAGATATCTAACTAAGGATGTAGTTAAACCTTATTAAATATTTATTAGAATTGTTCTGTAATATTACTGAATTTATAAGATCTTTAGCAAAGATTTTTGAGCAATTTATAAACCTATATCAAATGTTTCTGTTTACTGCACTTTTTGTAACCGAAGGTGATAAATTCTAATGTCATGGTTCTGGCTTCCATGCGTTGCATTTGTACCCGCAATGCTAGACATTTTCCATTTTTACGGAAGATTTATTGTTATCATAAACATAAATGCAATTGTACATGGTAGGCAGGTTTCATGATCACTAGACTGCTAATAATAGTTACCTTTCAAAACTCAATTGGCTAGAGGCTAGTGAAAAAAAAACACATTTGAATACAAATCATGAGGCCGTTCCTTCTTGCTTTAGCTTAAAAGGAGACACAGGCCTTTTTTACTCCATTTAACATCGTAGGCTGCTTAAGAGCAGGAAATCTTATCTTTTCTATGTTCTCTAAAATGCCCAGCACATTGTCGGCATTTAATAAAGGTTAAGTAGTAATAATAATGGACTTGATTGCAACATTGTTTTTCTGAATTGTTTAGGTGTATTTATAAAGTATACCAAGCCTTATGGTTAATATTTCCTCCTACAACCAAGTGTTTAAAGTAACATTTAAAAATACCACATTAAATGCTGATTATGAAAGTGTGTCGGTCTAAGGATGAAGCACACAAATTTCACAAACCTCGCTGAGTCCCAGACTCAGCCTTCTGTAAATATTCATGCAAGTACAAAAAATAAAATACTGTACCTATAAATATCTTCTGTCTCTTTGTGTACAGTATGTACAAACTCCTTTTTTTCTGCCACAATGAAAATGCAAGCCATTTACGAGAATCCTAAAAAATAGAGTATTGTACTAAAACTTTGCTAATGATCTTTATTAGAGGATTGTTTAAATTTTCACTTACATTGGGTCTTCTTTTGAGTTCACTCTTAAAGTAGTCTGCTTATATCCAGCTGTTTGTTATTTTACTGAGTCCTGAAAAAAAAGTATTTTGATTCATTTTGTAAATACAGCTGTAAAAAAGAGATTTAATGTTGTCTTTTAAATACTCCAATTTTCATTCTAATATGAATGTTGTTATATTGTACTTAGAAAACTGTACCTTTAATATTACATTACCTTTATTAAAAGTGCATTGAACACATCGATTTTAGATGTGTTGTTATGTACGGTTATCCTCTAATAAAACTTCAGCTTCTAATGGAAATCCTTGTCTCACTTTTCTATTTGCATATAATGGAATAACTGGTTATGAAATTGTACGTTGCATTTCCTGCTCTGCACAATTAACACTGAATCCGGTAAAACATCTGCCATTTTAGAAAAAATCTTTGGTTTTGGTTTAAATAAAAAAAATAAATTAATAGAGGAGTAAGCTTTGTTTAAGAAATTAAAAGTTTGGTGTCTAGATTGATATCAACTATATTAAAATATGTGAACAATCACATTAATTGTATTAAGCCAATGGTCCTCATTTGTGGTATGAATAGCTGTGTCAGAGAATCCTTTCAGGGGATCCACAAGACCCTTTAAGTGGGTCCACAAAGTTAAAATTTCCATAAGACTACTAAGGTGTTTTAATTCTGGATGTAATAGTTATTGATAGCTATAACTAATAGAAACACAAACTATTGGGAAGGTAGGTTCCTCAATCATTTTTAAGAGGATATAATAGTTCTGAGAACAAAAACTTTGAAAATCACTCCATTACGCTATCAAAAAGTACATTTTAATATCTCTTGAACTCATAAGCAAATTGTGAAAGTTAATAGCTAAATATTCTAGTTTCCCTGTGAACCAACAAGTAAATTCTTTACCCAAATTTTTATTTTACAGGACATTTAAGCCATCAAAATTGTAGAGGTGCCAAAGAACTGGATGGAGCTTCTGGTTTTGCCCACATATATTTTATATGTAGAGTAAATTAAATAATAAGAGTGTCCTATAATATTAATGAAATTTAATATTTTTGAGCTCTTTATAATGACAAATATTCTAATAAAAGTGTCCTTGGCAATAAGCTGGTGCAGTGAATAGAGCACTGCAGCTGGAGTTAGGAAGACCCGAGTCCAAATCCAGCCTTAGCCACATGCTAGTTGTGTGGCTCTGGGCAAATCACCTGAACTCTGTGTGCCTCAGTTTACTCATAGAATAATAATAATAGCACCTACCTCCCAGAGTTCTTGCGAAGATAAAATGGGATAATAGTTGTAGGGTGCTTTGCAAACTTTAGAGCACTATATAAACGCTAGCTTTTTATTATTATCATCATTATTTACATGCCTCATCTTGACATGAAGATGACCCTTAGGTCTCACTGGCTAAGTGAAGAGTATATGCTCTATTTGTTCCTATTGTTGTGGTTATTCAGTTGTTTCAGTCTTGTCCAACTCTTTGTGATCCCATTTAAGGTGTTCTTGGCAAAGATACTGGAGTGGTTTGCCATTTCCTTCTCCAGCTCATTTTACAGATGGGGAAATTGAGGCAAACAGGGTTAAGTGACTTGGCCAGGGTCACCCAGCTAGTAAGTGTCTGAGGTCCGATTTGAACTCAGGAAGATATCTTTGTGATTCTATGTCCCACTTTATCTGCTGTGCCACCTCTGTTTGGTCCCATCACATTGGAAACGTTTCGAAACTAGCAATGTACTGTGTACTATCTAAGGACAAGACTACCTAAATTCCAAGAGGCCTATGTCAAGTTGGCTGCAGACTGAGGGACAGCCACAGCAATTCAAGGAAACTAGTACAGCTCAAACAGGTTTCAGTCCATTGATGGAGGAGAGTACACATCCTCATGAAATCAGATCCTTGATGTATATGTTGCCCCGCATATAGGAAATATTTCCTAAATATGTTTTATTTGGTTTCACACCTGCAATATATATAATCATTAACTACCTTTTGCCCCTAGTCCCATTAACTCTTTTCCCCGTTTTTTTCTTGTTTCTGGTTAAACTCCTGTGATCCTTAATTCATTTCAGCAAACTTTAAGTGCCTACTAAATATAAGGCATTCCTACAGTTTCATATGAACATGAACATATCCCTGGATATGCAAGATTCAGTGAAAATATGCTAAACATGATATCTTTGTTGTAAGCTTTGCATTCTGAGATAGTTTGAAATGTGATGGGTAAGGGAGACAGGCACTATGTAGGACTCAGATAAACATTTGCAGTATGTATTTCTCTCCCTTGATTGTTAAGATAAGTGGGGACAGATATTATTAGTTTGAGATCACAGAACCGTTGAGATATCATCATTGTGAGAAAACCTTCCACCAGGCCAGATGGCAACACTCCAACATTCTGTACCATTTTCATTAGTGTCTTTCCATAAACCTCCAATGAGCACCGTCCAGTTCACTGGAGGCCTTTCTTTGGGTCTTTTAATATCTCCAGGGTACCAAAATAGCACTCGTATAGTCCACTTACCATTTTCTGTTCTTATAACATGACCCATCTAGCCCCTTTTCTAGTCCTGAAATGTTCTTGGTAATATGTTTTTTTCCAGTTATCCTGTAGAAGTAATCATCAGTAATGCTACAGCCTGCTTAGGATCACCATGCACTTTTCTTTCACCCTTTGGGTCACCTAACAGGATGGTCATAGTCCCATTTTTATATGTGAAGAAATAGACCCAGAGAGGTTATTGGCCCAAGGACACTGGGATAGAAAAATGGTTTTTTTGATTCCTAGTCCAGTGCTCTTTCCATTAAAATAGGTTGTCTTAAATTGCCCTTCCCCCTATACCTGCCACAGACCACCCTAGATTCTATGTGGGAGGATGGAGGGTGCCAGTCTGAATTGGTGCCAACTGTGATGCCCACCTTCACCCTGTGATTGCTTCCTTGTGACTATAACCTTCATGTAATTGACTCTATCCCATATGGAAGAGAAACCAAAATGCAATTTCTACTCTTAATGTTAAGCCTATTCATCCCTTCCCAATTGTGGTGGGCCACTCCTAGGGGTACATCCTAATACATCCTTAGGATTCCTAGGCCTTACCATCCTGAACTCAGCTGCATGTTGCTCCCCCAATCAAAATATGATCTTGAGAGCAGAAGTTTCTTTCTTTCTCTACATGTTCCTCCCAAGTGGTTGGAACATAATAAGTGCTTAATAGATTGTTTTTCATTCACTTATTAAATAACAAAGAATAACTTTCTAGCTTTTAGTGGGTTTTTTTTTTTTAGATTGCTCTCCCCATGACTGAATTGGACCTGTTGATAGATGGCAAATCTCTAATGATTTCAGCACTCATCCATTAGAGTGGTCAAAGAAGTTCCACAGTAGAGTTACCGCTTCTGTACTACTGTGTGTCCTGATAGGCCAATTCAGAAACAGCTTGAGAGATAAAGTATGTTACATGAAGGTCATGAGCTAAAGCAGACTTTACACTTTAGACTACATAGCTCCTTGACATACTCAAAGTGCCCAGCCTTGTTTTCTGTTTTAAGAGTAAATCTATTCTTATCTTCTACCCAAAGACAGTACCCTATTCTCTTCACAGAATGTCTGGCTCAGCCTGACTATTGTACCTAGTCTAGTGGCCCACCCTTGAGATAACTCAAACAAGTAACCTGTCTCCCTTAGATTTGTTGGTCTGTCACTTTTCAGGCGTGTCTGACTCTTCATGACCCCATTTGGGTGTTTTCTTGGCTAAGATACTGGAGTGCTTTGCCATTTCCTTCTCCAGCTCACTTCACAGCTGAGGAAACTGAGGCAAACAGGGCAAAGTGACTGCCCAGGATCACATAGCTAAATGAGTGTCTGAGGGCAAATTGGAACTTAGGAAGGTGAGTCTTCCTGACTCCAGGACCAGTGCACTATCCATGACACCATCTAGCTGCCACGTCTCCCGGATAAGAACTCAAAAGTTAAATAGGGCTTTCCTCACATCCTGTGAAGAGGGTGTCTTAGATCCACAATTACAGGGGAGAGAGGGTGAATTCCAAATCTAGATGATGATCTCACAGCAGGAGATAGCCAGATCTTGCATGTGGACTCCATAGTTCAGTCTTTTAACTCACTTTACAAGTGAGGAAATAGTCTCAGAAAAGTTAATCAACCTACCCAAAGTTACACAACTAGAATAAAAAATGGGATTTGAACCCAGGTCTTTTGATGGCATGCTCAGTGCTATTGCTGCTGAAACATACTGCCTCTAAAATATTAGACTTTGATCTTTGGCTAGAAAGACAAAGATATTTTTGTTGGCTGAGTAGGTGTGAGGTTTTAGGAAATAGAGAGTAAAATATTCCAGACTTCTAGACTTTCTTTGCTAGAGAACTAATCGTTGGTCTAAATAGGCTATCCTCAACTGCAAACCATAACTCTAAAAGTGCATTATAATTGGACGAAAAGAAAAAAATTTAAACTACCATGTTAAAATATATTTTATTATAAAATTGGGAGTTTGTATTTTTCAATTCAGATGAAGATATTTTATTCATTTTTTTTTAAAAAAATCATCATTATGGTCTTCAAGAGACTGAAAGGAATAGTGGATAGAGAAATGTCTGGTAAGCCCAGAGAGCCCAAATTTGAGTTCCAGCTTACATACATCCCAACTGTTTGATCGTGGACAAGTCATTAACCTCTCAGTGATCTAGGCCAGAAGTGTCAAAGTCCTGAGAAAAAGGGCCACCAAACCATACATAAAGGTCCCTGCTGACTTCGTTTTAAAATGCAAGGTTATCTGCATTTTATTGTATTTCTGTTTCTTTTGTTAAATATTTCCCAATTACATTTTAATCTTGTTCCAGCTGCACTCCAGGGTGTTATAAGTCACATGCATCCCTTGGGCCTAGTCTGACTCCTCTGCTCTAGGCAGTTCTCTCAGACTAAGTTGGAGCAATATGCTGACATACCTTAACAGAGGGAGGGTTTCTCATCTGGGAATTCCCTATGTCAGTGATATCTCAGGTCTAGCTTTTATGACATTACTTTGGTCACTTTTGTCATTCTCTTTCCAAACTTCCTAAAATTTTTACTCAGAGTGCAATCACAGGCTATGCTCAATTATTATTTTTCATTATTGTCTTTTATTTTTTATTTATTTTTAAAATTAATTTATTTTTTATTTTATTTTTAATTTGTGGAATAAAATAAGCATTTCCATGACATAACACAATAAAAAAAGTTGATTGTATATGAAACAGCAAATCTACTACGCACAACTTGCTATTCCTTTCAAATATACAACAAAATTATGTAATTGTTATTGCTTAAAATTAACTAAATTATTAGTTAATTATTATTTTAAAATATTTCAGAGAAAATTCTGCCTGTGGAGGACTAATGTGGTATCAGATCAGTATCTGGGGGCTGAATGAGGTAACATCAAAAGGTCCTACTAAGTCTAGACTTTAATGACTGATGGATTTTGTCATTAAGCACTTCCCCTCCCTGCCATTCTTTCTTGGTGGAGGATCATGGGTGAGGGTGATGGATCACAAAAAGAATTTAGGACTAAGGTCAAAAGACCTGAACTCTGCCACTAACTAGCTGTGTAATTTGCACAAATGAATTCGCTAGTTCCTTCCTACGTGGGGATAGGGGATAGACCTGTGATTTCACATGAGAAAATTACCTTTCCCAATATGGGTTGTCCCCTTCTCTACAACATACAGTTTTAGCAGGTTCTTTAGATCAATGAAAGGTTAAGTGATTCAGCCAAAGTGACAAAGACAGAATGTGTCAGGTAGGACTTAAGCCCAGGTTTTCCGGGTTTTGAGGCTGGCTCCTTTACCCTATATGCAGCTAGTCCTTCTTGTGTCACTGCTCTCTTTATTTCTTAACAAAAACAACTTTCCAGATACACAAAGCAGGAAAAAAAAAATTCCAAAAGAACACATAATGCTAAAACAGATACTACTATTGAAAGGCAACTAGTTGGCACAGTGGATAGAACACTTTCTTAATGGAGTCAGGAAGACCTGAGTTCAAATCTGGATTTGGACAATTACTAGTGGTGTGTCCCTGAGCAAGTCACTTAAAAAAAAAGTTTGCCTCAGTTTCTGCATCTATAAAGTGGGAATAATAATAGCACCTACTTCCCATGATTGTTGTCACGATCGAATGAGATAATGTAGCGTGCTTAGTACAGTGCCTGGCACACGGTAAGTACTATGTAAATGTTAGCTAAGCTTTTTAAAATTTTTATTAAACAGATATTGCTGTTGGATAGATATCAGTGGATAGAGCATTAGGCCTGGAGTTGGGAAGACCTGAGTTCAAATTCGGCCTCAGACATTTACTAGATATGAAACCCTGGGAAAATCACTTAACCAATATTTGTCTCAGTTTTCTCAGCTGTTGGTTGGTCGTTGTCCTTTGTTCTTGAAGAGGACCAAAATGACATCACTATGCCAAAGTCAAGTTTCAGTGTGTCCCACTGTGGCTGATCAGACCAATACGCGCCAGAACGCCTTACTGCAGGTCGAGCACAAATAGTCCCTGTGAATATTTGGGGTGGATTCTCCAAATTTGCGCAGCCTGCGTTACCTTTGAACTGTTTTAATTCTGCTTTGCTCATAGAACATGGCATCTTCTCTGATGTGGACATGCCATGCTGAGAGGTCCTGTGCTAGTGTTTCCCATGTCACACAATCAATTCCAAAGTTCTTGAGAGAGACCTGCGGGGCGGCTAGGTGTTGCAGTGAATAGAGCACTGGCCCTGGAGTCAGGAGGACCTGAGTTCAAACCCGGCCTCAGACACTTAATACTTACTAGCTATGTGACCTTGGGCAAGTCATTTAACCCCAACTGCCCTGCCTTCTGCCTCCCCAAAGAAGGAGAAAAAGAAAAAGAGAGAGACCTCGAAAGTGTCCTTGTATTGCTTCTTTTGACCACCATGCAAACACTTGCCTTGTGTGAGTTCTCTACAAAACAGTCTTTTTGGCAAGCGTATGTTTTGTGTTTGAACAATGTGGTCAGCCCATTGGAGTTGTGCTCTCTGAAGCAGAGCTCGAATGCTTGGCAGTTTAGTTCAAGGAAGGACTTCAGTGTCTGGTAATGTATCCTGCTAGGTCATCTTCAGAATCTTCCTAAGACAATTCAAATTACTCATCTATAAAGTGGGGATAGTAGAACCTTAACCTACCTCTTGGACTGTTAGGAGAATCAAAGGAGATAATATTTGTAAAGCATTTATCATAGTCCCTAGCAAACAGTAGGGGATTAATAAAGGTTTGCTTAACCAGAGCCCTGAGGTGAGAATACCTGAGCCTAACTGCATTAGAGACCTCAAAGTTTCAGGTTTCAAACTGCAGTTGACATGTTGCATCACAGCATGTACATCATATGTTGTCCCAAAATGACTTCAAACAGAAACTTTAGCAAACTGCACTTTAGTTACAGAAACACATGTTAGAGGGCATGAGCCTAAACCCAGTTGCCCTTCTGCATTGCAAACACTCTTCCCTAACTCTTAGAAGACTTCATGTGTAGCCTACCATTCATTTATTGACCTTCAATCTGTATGATCACTTCCTGGCCTTTGGTGAGGACCCTGACCTTACTGATAAATAACAATTTAATGAATAACTAGGAGCTTTCACTATTGTTCTGTTTAAATCCCTAGGGATTTAAGAACTCAGAAAATAAATCACTCAGACAATTACAGATATCCTTAACTATCCAAAACAGTAAGGAAATATTTAAAGCACTTTAAAAGCCTTTCTGTGTTTGGGATGTATGTTGAGAGCACTACCATTATCAAACAGTACATATATGCATCTCAATCAGAATTTCATACATTTTCTTTATCTACCAACCATCTTGAGGAATCAAACAATTTGAATCATAGAATGAAAATTGTAGTAGGCCTTAGAGATCACCTTGTTCAAACAGACCATTTTACAGATGAGGAAATGAAGCCCAGGGCAATTCAATGACTCATCCCAATGTCTTATCCTTAATAAATGACAGAATTGGAGACCGGAACCCAGATCTGACTCTAATTCCAAGAGTCTTTCCACTGTACCACGGTATAACCATGGATACAAGTCTCTCATATACTATCAATTAGCTATTTTATGTATTTTATTTTTTGCTTTTCACATAGTACACATTTAATAAATATTTATTAGATGGAGCAAAATTTCTGTTCTGTTCCTCCCTTATGTTTGTTGTAAGTATATTCAGAAAACATTATTTTGAGCAGAATTTTATCTCACTTAATAGCTTTTCCTAAGTTCCCTTTCTTTGATTTTATTTTTATTGTAGCTTTGTTCAATTTATAATTAATATAATTGTTTTCATTTTCAGAATCAATTTAACAAGTCCTGATTGCCTTCTAAAAATAAAGATAGTGTTTTTATTTATAGTATAACAAGGTTTAATGATGAGGTGAAAAAACAGACTGAAGAGGATTTAGAAAAGAATAGGAGGAGAATAAATGGAAGCTCCCATTGTAGACAATATTCTCAAGGAGTTTAGCCATAAAAGGGAAAAGAGATATAAGACAAGAGCTAACAGGGAGGGCAGAACAAATGAGACTTTTTTGAAGATAAGAGAGACATGGGAGTCTTTCGGGGGCAACAAGGAAACAGCCAATAGACAGGAAGAGACTGAGGATTAATGAGAGACAGGGGATGGAATGGGATCAAGGGTGTATGTAGAGGAGTTTGCCTTCAAAATAAGAGGGGCCACATCTTATCGTGAGACAGGAATGACAGCTGGTACAGTGAATAGGTGAATTTTGAAAATACCTGAAAGAAGGAAAAATGCCAAACAAATTTTTAAAATATCTAGGTGGTGTTATTACCAAAAAGGCAATCAAGAAGATATCAGTAACTCCTAACCCAAATGCTTCTTTTCTTGTCTCTATTCCATTCTTACAAAAATAATCACACATATCAAAGAAATCCTTAATGAGAATATTGAGAAGGAAACTGGTAAGCATTTGCAAATGAGGTTCTATCTCATGTCACTTCACATTTACGCATTTGACTGAAAGGTGAAGAGAATATAGATTTCCAATGAATTTGTTATGTGTTTATTATGAAAAAAACATTTGACTTATACTTCCTTCACTGATACAATCAAAGAGTTAGCTTTGTTCATTAATCTTCCAATTATCTTAAACCTAAGCAGGCTTGAACCCTGGACTACATGTCAAAGCAAATGAGGCAGTAAATAAGAAGGTAAAAAGTTCACATAAAGTGTTTGTTCCAGTTGTGGAGGATGTCCTAGAAAGAGTCCAAATTGTAGAGGCATTCCCTATCCTCATGGTAAGGTCCTCCAAGTTCTCCTATAGGTGGGATGACATGGTACTGATTGCATCAAACTCCAAAATACTACAGGACTTCTTCAGTGAAGTCCACAACTACTCAAGAGATAACTTAATAGTTCATATATGGGTGGCCTAAAAATGAAGACTGAGACAAATTTTTGACATGCCAATGCAGAATCTTTATTATGCGTATTCAAAGGGCTTCTTTTTGTTGTACAAAGGAGGAGTAGGAGGAAGAAAAAATAAGTGCTTGCTAATTGGAAAATCTTTAAAAAAAAAAAAACATCTCACACAGGAAAAACCAAATAGATAAATATTATCTGGGAGAAAGAGAATGGATTGACTTGCATTTGGGAAATTGAATGCACAAAGCATTTTTGATGATCATGAAAAATCATCTTCTGACAAATCAAAAGTGTGTTTTGTTCAAAAGGAGAGATGCAGCATGTACAAGTAAGATGCAGCATATCAACAATGATGACTTGTGCTCAGGAAGCACTATAATTGAGATTATCCAGGAATTTAATAATTGAAAAGGAGATCAGTCATGTGTTGACAAGGAGGGATAACAAATAAATAGCCCCAATATCATAACGATACCCAGGAAATATTAAAAGACTTGAAAGAAGATAGATACTCTTTCGAAGATTTAATTACACATAATAAGAAAACATGGACATGGGCTGTAATCTCTACTACTGAAAGAAGTGTTAATTTGATGAGATCATAGATCCATTGAGATAATGACAACAACATCAACAATGACAAGAAGCAGAAGCCAGAGTTTATTGATCAGTTCAGAGATGATGCAAGGAAATTATATGGAATGGTGGAAATGGTAAGGAATGATGGTACAACACATCACCATTACATGTTACAAAAAGTTAGCATCTACCAAACATCTAACAGAATAATATCTGGGATCTAGAATTATACATCAGAAATTCTCCATCTTTCAGAAACTAGCAGACAGCACATCCCCATGGTATAAACACAAGCTTCAAAATATCTGTGAGAACTGAACAAATAAATTGTACTTCTGGAGTCAGAGCATTATCATAGACAAAACTGTTGCCCGTATGCCCACAATTACCTGGAAATAACAGTGATCCATAAAAATTAAGGACAATTTCAAAAAATAATTCTGACTCAGAAAATATTCAGATGCATATACAATATTAACAAAACAAGTACAGGATCTAGCATTCCAAGACAGCTAGGTGGAGCAGTGGATAAAATGCAGGGCCTGGAGTCAGGAAGATCTGAGTTCAGATTTGGCCTCAGACACTTATTAGCTGTGAGATTCTTACCAAGTCTGTTTGCCTCATTTTCTTCATCTGTAAAATGGAAATAAAAAAATAGCATCTACTGCCCACGATTGTTGTGAAGATCAAATGAGATAATAACTGTAAAGTGCTTAGCATTGTGCCTAACATATGATAAGCATTTTATAAATGTTAGCTACTATGAGCTGTTACTATTAGCTATAGAAAGATGAAAACTTCCTTTTCAAAGAAGGGGAAAGGAGTAGTGGAAATTCTCAGATCTGGATCAGAGAATTCAACAAACAAGCTTAAATGGAACTAGAGCATCATCACAGACATCTGTTGTCATGGTTACCTGGACATAACACTGACCTATAAAAATTTTAAAACAATGTTTTTCATAGATGTAACCATAGCAAATGCTCATTACCTTCAAACCATGTGTAATGAAAAGTTCTGAAAATATAGAGACCCAGCAGAAGAAATTATAATCATACGGGAATAAGATGAAATACACATCGTCTCCACGCTACTGAAATTGTTCTGAGTAACAGTGAACCTAAAGAAGATGAATAAAAAATTAATCAGATTAACTACCTGTGCCATAGTTATCCCAACATTAAAAATCAGAGTAATCATAGAATAGTAGTAACTAGTACCAAAATTGTTTCTGCCTGAACCCTTTTGACTATAAGATGAAAAGAATGAGAATAGTAATAAGAGTTCACATTCACAGGACATTTTACAATTTGAAAAGCACTTCCCATAAACTGTCTCGTTTGACCCTCACAACAACCTGGAGTTGGTTGAGGCACATGTTACTACTATCCCCATTTTGTAACTAACGAAATTGAGCGTCAGAGAAGCCAAGATTACACAGGTATCTGGGTCAGAAATCAAACCCAGGACTTCCTGATTTAAAGTCCAGCTCTGTGACTTTTTTGCCACACTGCTTCTTGGAGGAGGAAACTGAAGGGAATCACAGAAAGGGCAATCTGTTGGAGGAGATGGGATGGAATGGGATCACTTGAACAAAGAGAGAGAGAGGTTCAAAACACAGAGGATTTAAAAACAAAACTTGATTTTTTTTAAAGGAAAAAAAAGGGGGAATGTAACCTTTCCAAATATTGGTTCATATAATTAAAAAGGTAGAAAATAAACACTGTTGTGAAACATTTTACAGGGTGAGGTGTTACCTCCAATTTAGTTTCAACTTTAAAATAATTGTGAGAGTTAGCAATCGCATCTTCCCAAACAGATTTTAAATAAATTTTAAATTTTAAATAAATGTCATTTGGTAACATGTTTGAGTCTTTTTACAAACAATAGTTTTGTTTAAAAGTGGAAGGTTCTACCCCTGTCATAAGTTTCAGTAGCCCTGGTTTTTGAATCCTGATGTAAAGTATGATGATAGAGTAGTTTATTTTATTTTTTTTTATTTTTACTTTTTTTTTAGCAGATAAACTCATTTAACCAAGCTGATTTGAGACAGAAATCGGAGAAGTCATACAGATGAGAATGAGCTCTCCTGTTGGGAACAAGACATCTCAGCTCAACTGAGAGTCCCAGATCTCACCCAGGGGAAATTCCTCAAAGTTTCCAGAGTATTGAGTTGAAGATAGGGACATGATTAAGGTACTAGCTCCTTTACATGTCAGCTTCTTTCTAGAGTCTTACTCTCCCTTCAGGGACCTGAAGAGAGTAAGCAACTGCATGTCTTCTTTCTCAAAACCAGAAGACAGAAGGGACTGAGGGATTGGGAGGATGGCATTGCCCTCCACAGTAATAGAGAAGGTAGGAATTGGGGAGGATTTAAGAGGAGAGATAATGAGTTATATTTTGGACATAGTGAGTTCAAGATATTTAACATATTCTCTCTTATCTTTCAAGCTCTTGCTAATTCTACCCTTCATGAAGGTATTTCACCAATACGATGTCCATAGCAATGATGAAAATGCAGACTTTTTTTCAGGGTTGAGTGGTAAAATATAACAAAGTCTCTCATTCAAAGATGTAATCAAGATATTTATTCAGATACCAGAAAGTCAGTTCTACCATGGTAACAAAGAAGTTTATACACATTGCCAATCCAGAGAGCGCTGACATCCCCAAGTCTTCCCTCCATTAGGCCTCCTTACAAACAGGCTCCCCCAGCAAAATTCCTCCCTCTCTCGCTTAGGCTAGCTGCTCTGCCTCAGCTCTCTCCAAGCTCTGCCCCAGCCCTCTCCCAGCTCTTCCTCACTCTTTCTTCCAGCTCAGCCCTTCCTGCTCCACCCATTAGGCAAGCTCCTCTCACCATGGGCTCTAAGTGACTCAAGCTGCCGGCTGGGCCTGAGCTCAAAGCAGGTCACATTGGCCTATTAAGGGGTAAAGATCTTCAGATTCCCTTACCATTACAGAAGGCATGGACCATTGGGTAATCAGTCTCCACTAGTGAGAAAAAAAATCTGTAAAGGGGCTTTGAATCTCAGGTTGCATTTTTCTTCAAGGCTGAAACTCTTTGCAGTCCCTTGTAACGATCAGCTGTTTCCTTAAAGGGTAGTTTCTAGCAGAAGAATTTACACATAAGGAGGTGATAAGCTGAGATCAAGAAATAACAGAACTTTACTTTCTGATTTCTCAACACCTTTGTGAAGCAGGTAAAATAAGACTTTGGTTTATTCAAGGACATAGTACTTCCATAGGGTTGTGTGGAATCATAGTTCTAGACCTGGGAAGGTCCTCTGAGGCTTTTTAGTCCAACCCTCTAAATTTATATATCAGGAAAATGAAGCCCAGAAGAGTAGAGTTGCCCAATATCACACATGTAGTAGCAGAATTGAGGTCTGTATCCAGGGATTCTAACTCCAGAGTCAGTGCTTTTTCCCACTGTAGCATGTTTGTCCTCAGCCTCCCATTTCTAAACTCTTCCCCTTTTGGGGGGAGCATCAACCCTGTCAGGGTCCCAATTCCCTTTATTGTTCTCTCCTCTCTCTCAAAATTTGATCTTGAAAAAAAAGTCTGATAGTTATCACGTATTTCTTGGTCTAAAATTATGGTCTAAGCAGGGAGGAATAAACCTTAGTAAGCTTTCTTTTCATAGGTGCCTTTCTCCTAGCCACTTACAATAATGCTTTGTAAACTCCTTGAATATAGGAGCTGTTTCATTTTTGTACCTGTATCCTGATCACTTAGCACAGTGCATATATAGTTGACGAATAATAAATGGCTGATGAATAAATTTAAATCAGTATTACTTCACCCTGGATTATTTACCACTTACTTTAACTTTCTAGTACAAAAGGATTTTAGGCATCAAGGAGAGACTAGAGGAGGAAATTCTTAAAGAAGAGGAAAAGATCTTTCCTGGACTCCTTAAAATCCTACCATGAAAGTAGCTAACTACTCTGCCTTCCCCATAACTGTCTTTACCATTCAACGTTGGGTAAAACTTTTGCTGGTTGCTGAACTCACTACTTTCCAGGTACTGTGTGCCTACAGTACTCACCTACAGGGTTGTGAATGCTCTGAAATAAACAGATACTTGCAATTCTTATTTAAATGCTTTGCAAACTTTTAAGTCAAAACCATGTGTTATGTATTTAATCTAGTTCTGGATTCATT
Organism: Pseudochirops corinnae; assembly: GCA_028646515.1. Lineage (NCBI taxonomy): Eukaryota > Metazoa > Chordata > Mammalia > Diprotodontia > Pseudocheiridae > Pseudochirops > Pseudochirops corinnae. The sequence continues at coordinate 96,439,674 of CM053589.1, forward strand.
TTCCACACAGAGGAGAGGTACTGTCATCAGTGAACTACTACCTACTTTCAGCCATCTATTTGTAAACTATCCAGTTGGTGGATAGTGCCCATAAAATCTTTAAACCCCAAATGGTTTGCTCCTTCTGGGGGGAAGTAGCCCCCTCCCTTAGCAGTCAATGTATGTATGTGTCATAGAAAATGAAAATATTAGCAGACCAATCTAAGTCTAATTAGCAAGGATATCTAGTTTCAGACCCATCTCTCCTCCTACCTGCTTAAACTGTATCCCCCTTTAAATCTGAGCACATTCCAAAATAAAAAAAAAGATTTATAAATGATTCCCCTTTTAGTTGTCTGCCACTGCTATCCTCCATCAGTCTAAATAATTGTTGAACATTTTGCATGACATGGATATTCACATGTATATGTCTGGGTCCTTCCAACTAAATTAGTCCTAAGTTCTCAATTCCTTGCTTCCCATTGCCCAGTAACATTCCATTATATTCATGTCACAGTTTATTCAGTCATTCCCCAATCAATGGGCACCTGCCTTATATTTATAATATTGGACTACAACAAGAAATGCTGATGTGGATTTTTTTGGTTACATACAGGACCTTTCTTTCTGTCCTTTACCTCCTTGGGTATGAGCACAGTTATAAAGCATTTCCCATGGAGTGTATGACAGCGTTAGTTCATGGTAGTACAGTCCCCAATAGTGACATAATACAGTGACATAATTAAAAAAAATAATTGTAGAAGAAAAATGCCAAGAAGACCAAGCAATAGAATAACTGGAATGCCTATGATCAGAAATGTCCAAACTGAATTCAAATCAATTTGGGAAGTTTAAGCATTGCCCCTAGAATCAAAAAATTTCAGAGATGAAAAAAAAACATAGAAATTAATAACTAATGTTTGTTAATTTGACTTGAATCTCAGAATTCCCTATTATGCTGGGAGGTCAAGTAACTTGCCCCAAGTTCAAAAAGTAGTGTCGGAAGTGGGGTTCGGATCCAGGTCTTTCTGGCTCTGAGGTCAGCTCTCTGGTCTTTCTCTTTATCCCCAGAACTTAAATCAAAGCCTGGCACAAAGTAGGCGCCTGATAAAAGTTTTTTTAATTGAATTGTCCACTACCTTAAGCTGCTTCTCAATACAAAGGAAAAGAACATTTAACCCCAAGTCTCCGCAATTGTAACCCCCAAAGAGATGAGAAATGACGCTCTCTCCCTTTTTCCTTTGGATAGGTGAAAATTAGGTAAAGGGTGGGAGGCCCTGGCTACGGGACTGTTGCTTAGGCAGTCTGAAGGGATTGCTGCTCATCTGTGTGCTACCAGGGAAATCTCACTGGGTGGGCTCCCAAGGAACTTAACTCCCACTGGGTGGGTGGATGGGCGAGGTATTTCTGCAAGGGCATCAATGGAAAGGAGGGAGAATTTGCAAACACTTCTGCTTTTGCAACTGTATTCTCCACCCAAAAATAGAGAGGAAGAAGAAGGGAGCGGTCGGTTCTGCCCTAAAGTACACAACTAATAATTGAGTTTAGATGTCAGAGCAGAATCTGCGGAGAACAGAAGACGGAGCTGTCTATGCATTCTTAGCCTCACTGCTCTGCCCGAGCAGCAGGACTCAAAGCCGAGCTCTCAGCCTCCATTCGACAGCTTCCCGCCTTCCCTTTCAGAAGTCCGTAACGTCATCACGCACAGCTCCGCGGAGCACGCACGCGCCTTTTAAAGGGGGAACTCAGCGGATGCCGCCGGGCGCAGTCTAAGCGAGGGTGGGTAACGCAGCTGCAGGTCGCGCTGTCGTGGCGCTGTCGTGGCGTCGCGGCGGAGCCGGGAGCCCGAGGTAGGGGGGCGAGGAAGATCCGGGGAGGCGTGTGAGCTTGCCCCGGCGCGCTGGGTTTCCTGCGGTTGGGTCCACAGCTCGGCTGTATTCGTTGTGGGGACAGGACTGGGAACATGGCGACCCCAGCTTGTATCGGGCCAGGGGTCTGCACAGCCCCCCTCGCTCGCCTTCGACTCCTGCTCTGCTCCCAGCCTCTTCTCCCAGACCATAACCGGCTCCCTTTTCGCTCTTTGCTTGTGCCTGTTTCCTCTTCACTCCCTTCTCGCCGTATTCCTCCTCTTCCCGGCTTCCCGTCTCCCCGCCCCCTTTTCGTTAAGCACCTACTAAGCGCCCAGCCCCGAAAGGGCCGCAGAAATGCTCGGTGCAGCCTTTGCCCTCCACGTGAGGGGAGCTGTTGAATCTAGTAGGAAGTTTATATGCAGCGCCTGCCGAATCCAGAAGCGTAGTGTTGGGGGCCGGAGGGGAGAGAGAAGAGCCCCTTCAGATCGAGATAGAGTAGAAAGAAGGTTCTGTTCCTGTACCTGAGCCTGTTTCCTCATCTGTAAACCGGATCTAATAATAATGACAAAGAGTGTTTGAAGAAAGTAAACGTTGAAACACCGTGCTAAAATAAACGTCGAGGGTTATCCTTCCTTTATAAAATGAGCCAGTGGGACCAAATCAGCCCCAAGGTTGCCCCCGACCCCCTTACAGGCCGTAAATTCCTGTTAAGAAAGGTATTTATTGATGAAGGATGACAGCTCGATACAGTGGATGTTACTGGCTCTGTAGTCACTGGGACCACGGTTCAAACCAGTATTTGATTCTTGGGTTATCTTGCTGGAGTCATTTAATTAACCTTGCACTTAGTTTCCTTTTCATGAAAAAGAGGGTATTAGACTAGTTTCTAGAGTTCCAGTTCCAGATTGATGATTCTGTGATTTATGAAAATGGTCTTCTAAACTTAATGATTTAACCAGTAATAACAGCTGACAATTATAAAACAGGTTTTCTTTCAAAGCATATTTTCTCGTTTGAGTCTAACAACAGCCTTGTTAATTGATAAGTTTTTATGAAGCCTTCACTATGTGGCAAGCACTAGGGATTCAAAGACAAAAGTGTTAACAGTCCTTAAGCTCAAGGGGCTCTCGTTCTTTTGGGAGAGACATACATGTATTTATGTGCAAAACATATACAAAGTAGGTGTAAGACAATTTTGAGAGAGAGGAGTACATTAGCGCTTGGAGGGGATCATGAAAGGCTTTGGCATTAACAGTTATTTTTCAGATGAGGAAACTGAGGCTCAGAGCACAAGTGGTCTGCATAGGGGTCTGCACACCTCCCCCTCACTCCCCTTTGACTCCTGGGTCTGACTCATTAACACCATGGTCACTTAGATTTTAGAGTAAGGATTCTAACCCACATCTTGGAGCTCCTTATGATGATGGACAGCTAGACAGGATGTTGGTCTGGGAACAAGGGAATCTTTGAAACAGTTTGGTGATTTTAGGTAAAGGTATTTAACTTTCTGGTCTCAACTTTCTCATCTGTAAAATGAGATTGGATTAAATGATTTCTAGGTCCATTCTAACTATGAAAGTCTTTGCTGCTTGATCTTCAGTGAAGCCCACCTTTCCATTTAGTTAATCCATGAAACATTTGGTGGGCATATACTATGCTCAAGCAATTGTACTGGGGTTACAAACACAAAACAAAGACAGTCCCTGCTCTCAGAGAATCCTTTTGGGGGAAAGAGGTTGGTGAAGAATAACATGTAGCACAAACAAGGTAGTTTGAAGAGAGAGCACTGACTGCTGGGAAATCCCAAAAAAGGTTTCACATAGCTCATCTATCTCCCATCTCTATGCTTTTGCACAGAGGCTGTATTTTTTATGCTTGGAATGCACTCCTTCCTTACCTCAGCCTCTTAAAATCTCTTACCAAGTGTGAACTGAAATGCCAGCTGCTGCTTGAGGCCTATCCTGATCTCTCTCCCCATTGCTAGTACTCTTTCATCCCCCAAATTATTTTAAGCATATTTTGTGTTTACCATTTTACACATGTGCATCATGGTTCAGTGGAAAGAGTACTGGATTTGGAATCATAAGACCTGGGTTAAAATCCTTCAAATCAACTTCTCTGGGTACTTTTTTTTTTTCATCTGTAAAATAAGGGAGTTGGATTAAATTGCTTTGAAGAGCCCTTTCACCTCTAATTCTCAATAAGAATGTAAGTTCACTGAGGGCAGGGACTTTGATTTTTGTACATGTATCCCCAGCAGCTAGCAGAGTGCCATGCTCATAATAAGTAAAATCTTAATAAGCACTTTTTAAATAAAGGAAGAAAAGAATGTTAACTCGAGTTGGACCTTTTAAAGGAAATTAAAGATTCTGAGAGGTGATACTAAGGAGCAAGTACATTCTAGAAATGGAAAAACAACCTAATCAAAGACTAAAGATAGGATGTTGAATTCAGGAACCACATTATCTGGACTAGTCAATTGGTATCTTTTATTTTTTTTCTTTTTAATTAATTAATTTATTTTCTTGTTTACATCACTCATTTCCACGAGATTTTGAGTTACAAATTTTCTCCCCATCTTTCCTCTACCCACTACCCCAAAACAGCAATCCCGCTTATATAGTCCCTCCCCCAATCTGCTTTCTCCTATGTCCTCCCCCATTACCCCTCTGACTTTCCAGTAGGGCAGGGTGGGTCTCCTTACCGCAGTGCCTATATATCTTAATTCCCAGTTGAATATAGTTAATAATAATAATAATTATATATATACATATATATTTTTAACATTTGATTATAGAACTTTAAATTCTAGATTCTTTACCTTCCTCCCTTGTCACCCACCCCTACTAGAAGGACAAGCAGTTCGATACAGGCTGTGCATATGGAATTACGCAGAACATCTCCACAGTGGACATATTGTGAGAGACTGATTAAATGTCCCTCCTTCCTATCCTGCCCCCCCTTATTCTGTTCTCTACCCTGTCCTTTTAGAGAAGTGTATACTTCCAGCAACCCTTCCCCCAACCCTGCCCTCTCCTCCATCATCCCACCTCTCAACCCCATCCCCCCTACTCTCCTGTGTGGCAAGATACCCGGTTTAGAGTTTATGTCATTCCTTCCCTAAGCCAAATTCAATGAGTGTAAAGTTGACCCTTTCCCTTTTGCCTTACTGTTCTTCCCCTCCATTGTAACAGTTATCCCTAGCTTCTTGTATATGAGATGATTAACCCCATTCTGTCTCTCCCTGTCTCCTCTCATTCTAATCCACCTCAGAATTTCACCTTTTAAAGTATCGTCCCTTCCTATTCAATTGGTCCTGTGCCCTCTATGTACACATATTCAGATATGTGTTCATACGCATATATAAACTCTCCTGCATAGACATATGTGTATGTATAGTATATATACATTTGTATTCCCTTCACCTGTCCTCATACTGAGGAAAGTTTCATAAGTTACAATTATCGTTTTTTCATGTTGGCATGTAAATAATTCAACTTTGGTAAGTTCCTTAAGTTTTCTTTTCCATATTTACCTTCTCATGCTTGTATTTGCGTGTCAAATTTTCTTTTCAGTTCTGGTTTTTTCAGCAAGAATGTTTGAAAGTCCTCCACCTCACTGAATGACCATATTTTCCCCTGGAACATTATACTCAATTTCGCTGTGTAGATGATTCTTGGTTTTAATCCTAGCACCCTTGATCTCCAGAATATCATATTCTAGGCCCTTCGATCCCTTAATGTAGAAGCTGCTAGATCCTGGGTTATCCTAATTGTGTTTCCACAGTATTCAAATTGCTTCCTCTTGGCAGCCTGTAATATTTTCCCCTTGATCTGGGGACTCTGGAACCTGACTATAACATTCCTAGGAGTTTTCTTTTGGGGATCTTTTTCAAGAGGTGATCGGTGAATTCTTTAAAGTTCTGTTTTGCCCTCTGGTTCTAAAA
>CM053589.1:96445948-96467413 GCA_028646515.1 Pseudochirops corinnae
GGGGAATAAATAATATAATTCTTAAGACTTTATGTATCAAAGAATAAATCACAGGGATATTAGGTAATTTCATAAACAATTGCAATGAGACAACATTCTAAAATTAGTATTCAGCCAAAAGCAGCATTTATGGAAATAATTACAACACTGAGTAATTTAATCAACAAAAGAAAGAACAAGTCAGTGAATTGGGTATGCTTTTTTATTTAAACTAAAAAAAAATAAGCACAAAAATAGATACTATGAAAATCAAAGAAGAAATTGACAAAATTGGAATCCAAAAAAACAAAATGAAGAAATAGTAAATAAGACTAGTAGTTTTTTTAAAGCTGATAAAATAGTATATACTGTTAATTTGTTTTTTAGCAACAAAAAGGAACAAAGAAAATGAAATTGCCCATATAAAAAAACGAAAGAAAATTTACTGGGGAAAATGAACTGTTTTGCCCAGTTAAACCTTGCATGACTAATAACTTAAACAAAATCAATCGATGTTTACCAAAAAACCACAAAACATCAAATTAACAGAACAAGAAATAGAAGATTAAAATAACCCATATTAGAAATAAACCATGCATGAAAACTACTTATTGTTCAATATATGACAATTAAGGCAGCATTGGACCTTCTGCCTTAGATGCTTAATAGCTGTGTGACCCTGGGCAAATAATTTAACTTCTTCCTGCCTCAGTTTTCTCCTCTTTAAAATGAGGATAATAAAAGTACTTATCTCCCAGAGTTAATACAAGGATCAAATTAGATAATGCTTGTAAAGTTCTTTTTAGATCTTAAAGTGTTAAATAATGCTATTGGTTAAAAAAACAAATACAGCAGATTTTTCTCATAAAAGGTCTGATAACTAAGATAGATGAGGCATTTATTCAGATATGTAAGAATAAGAGCCATTCCCTAATAGTTTAAAAGATATGAATAAGCAGTTCTCAGAAAATATAAGCTATAAATAATCATTTGGGGTAAGAAATGCTCTGAATCACTAAAGTAAGAGAGATACAATTTAAAACTGAAGTTCTACCTCATACTATCAGATTGGCAAGATAAAAATAATAATTGTTGCAGAGACTCAGCAGACAGGCATACTAACGTTCTCTTGTTGGAGATAGGACTTGCTATTTTGGAAAGTAATTTGGAATTGTATCCAAAAAATCACTGAACTTTTGACCTGTTAATATTATTACTAGATATATGCCTCAAAAAACAACAACAACAACAAACCAGAGAAAGAGGAGTATGACCCATGTGTACAGAAATATTTATATTAATGCTTTTTTCTATAACCCATCAATTGGCAAATGATTGAACAAATTTTGGTATATGAATGTAACGGAATATTGTTGTACCATAAGAAATAATGAAAAGGGATAAGTTTAGAAAAACATGAGAAGATTTGTATGAACTGATGAAGAGTGAAATGAGCAGAACCAAGAGAACAATTTATATAATGGGAAGGAAAAAAACTTTGAAAATTTAAGAGTTCTGGTCAGTTCAGTGACCAGCCTTGGCTTGCAGGAATCAGTAAGGAAGTATGTGCTTTTCCCCTCTTGCCAGAGAAGTGATAGAGTAGAAGTATGGAATGAGATGTAGATTTTCACATATGATCACTATGGAAGTTTATTTGACTTGACTATACTTATTTGGTACATGAAAGATAACAGTTTAGTGATATTAACCCCAGTAATTAAAAGGAATAAATAAAGAAAAGAACATAAATGGAATGTTTACAGAATGCACGAAAGAGAATAGAATGGAGTTCTGAGGGAGACATAGACAAGCAGGTCATTTTTGGAACTAATGTTCAGAATTTCTTATATTGTTTAAAAGTGATATATAATAGAAATTCAGTTTCATATACAGTTCCCTTTTTCTGTTCTTTTTATATAGATATGTTTGTGTTAATGTTTGTCAAGTTAATTTTTTAAATAAGCTAAAAAAAACTGAAATTAGACCTCTTGAGAAAAAAATTGGAAGGAGAATAAAGAGCTTAAAATAGGAGGTAGAAAACTTTAATGAAGTAAGTGGACTCCTTGAGGAATAGACTAGTGTAAATTGACTTTGAGACAAATTGAAAACAAATCGAAACACTGAATAAGTAGAAGAAAATGTAAGCCGTCTGCTATAAAAAATAATCGACTGGTCAAAGAGAGAGAATTTTAAGAATCATTAGACTCCCTAAAAACCATAACCAAACAAAAAATCTGGTTGCCATTCAGTCTCCCTGTACTGTGTTAAGCTGTGGGGATACAAAAAGAGGCAAAAGACAGTCTTACCCTCCAGAAGCTCACAATTTAATTGGGGAGACAATAAGCAAGCAAATATGTACAAATAGGCTGTACAAAGGATAAATAGGAAATGATTATTTCCAAAGAAAAAATAAGAATATTTATTTGCTTATGAAAGTATTAGATTTGGAGGTGGCATTTTATTAGCACTAAATTAAGTTTCATCAGTGAAGTTGCATAATTATTTTCAATTTGATTATTAGATGAATCAAAATTAAGAAAATGGTGTTGAATTTGACATAATTATCAGAAATGTTGTACTGTAATAAATACGCTTGTATTTAGTTTGCAGGAGGGCTCCTACTTGCTGAGTCATGCAGCCGAAGATTCTTCACTTTTGATCTACAAAAACTCCGATGAAAAATTTTCTAGAACAGCCTATAATTTGCATAAAGCTCATTGTAGCTTACCCACGGTACCATCCAGTCTTTCTGTTCCCTGGGTTCCGTTAGATCCCACTGTCTTGTTACCTTATCATATTCATCATGGAAGAATACCTTGTACTTTCCCACCTAAAACTCAAGGCCCTACAAAGCTACAAAAGGTAAGATATATTTTGAAATCAAGTGGTGCATTTGCTGTTTTAGATTGGATCACCTGAGATTCATATTTGGAACATTAATCCTGAAAGGTTTTTGAAAATACAGGGCCCATAACAAGATTATGGAATACCATGTGTTAATCACATCCCATACAGACATGTGAATTAACTATCATTCTTTTTCTACAAAGTTTTCAGATCAGCTTGTAAAAATTCTGTTGACAGAGAGTCCTGTTGAGTAGTATTAGAAATAGTGTAAATAGTGTTAATTCACTTCAGTTGATGTAACAAGCTTAATTATTGGGACTGAAGTGTCATGTTGAAAATATAACTACAAATAAACTTTTAAGAGGTTAATTTTGTTTTGCAAATTTCACAAGTCACAAAGTTCATTTAATTATAACATTTATGTGCTTAAAGAAGTGACATCATTATATAGTGCAGAGTGCTAGATTTGGAATTAAGGGACCTGATTTTGAATTTCAGTTCTATAATACTAGCTTGGGAGAGTTACTTCTCTGGGAGTCATTTTTCTCATTTGTAAAATCAGATAATTAAACTGGATGATTTCTTCCGTCCAGCTGTAAATCTTGGATTAAATGTTACTTGATATATTTTATGTAAGGACCAACCTGATAAATTCCTAATGGAATTCAATTAAAGGAGAAGAATATTTTCCCACCAAAAAGACGAAATGATCTTTGCATTTCCATCTAGCTCTGGATCAGTGAGCTGATAAGCTTATATATCTTCCATTATCAGAAGGGCAAAACTATGTGACATACTATGAGTTCCCATTTTTCCTTAATGCTAAAATCAGAACCAAATTTATTGCCTGGGTATTGTAATCTGCTCATTTTAGGTGGTTCCAAAAAACATATGTTCCTTCTTTTTAAAAACAGAAACTTTTCAGGGACTTTGCATTTTTTTAAAAAAGATAGACTTTGTTCTCTTTAAAAAATTATTAAATATATTATTTTTTACATTCTAATCAGTAAATTACATTGAGTTTATTCAAAAGATGGTATGTAATCTTTAGGAATATATATACATATACATACATAGGTGTGTGTGTTTGTGTATATAAAATGAACTTAATTCACAATGGTTATTAGGAAATTGTTTTAGCATCTTCAAAACATTTTTGTTAGTTTAGAGCCCTGCTTTGAGGCATGAATAATATATTTTATGTTCTTGTAAGATTACTTGACTAAGAAATAACTAATTTATGATTAACTAGGTGGAACCAGTGGAAAAAATGGAAATTGTAGTACCTTACACTTATGACTACTCTATTTGTAGTTCTGTTTTTTTTCTCCTCATTTGTGCCTCAGATAAATGCCTATTCCTATGCTATTGTACAGCAAAGTTTTTCTTAGCAATCTTAACAATAATAATGATTGAAGAGCTATTTTTGAGAGATTTATGGTTTTTGTAGGTGGATGTGATTTCTTTTTAATTTAGAAACTATGATTATAGTCTGTCAGACAAACATATAATTGTCTGTGTGGGGTGGCTTATTTCTTTTTAGAGAAAATGAACAGTTTAATACTAGGATTCCCAGGTACTTCATCAACTGAAAGGGAAAAGCATTGTATTTGGTTCCAAATGTTTTCTTAAAATGAAGCTAGTCTTGGGGGGGAGGGGAGAGGTAGGGAGGAGGGGAGAAGGATTGCCTTATAATGATGATAGCAATAGAATGGTAGCATGAAGTAACTCATTTTTACAATATTTAGAGTTTCTCGCTTGGATCACTAGAGTTTTCTTCTTGAACCCTGAAATTGCCCTCTGATCATTCTCCTGGTCTTCTACCTTTCCCATTGCCTCATTTATATTTCTGCTTATCTTCCTCGCTTTGACCACTAATCCTTTACTGTTTCCCTAGTAACCTCTTTTCTGGACTCTCTTTTCTTTAATAGTCTTGACTCTAAAGTTTTACAGATTTCAAAAGGCCCTCTCCTCCATCCTTGCATTGAATTCTTTGACCTTCATTTCTCATTCCCTTCCAGTCTTTGATCCTAAATTGCTCCCCGCATTTTCATTCTCCATAGTTGCTCCCCTGTTGTTGGATATTGGTAAAAGACGTAAAGGAATCTCGTTAACTTGGGTGCAGTTCCTGTTATCTACTCTCAGCTAGGAACTCCCAAAGTCTCTAGAGTTGGACAAAAGCTCAGACCCATTTAATCCAAACTATAGCTGAAAAAATATCCTCCCTCATACATGGTCACCCCACTTTCAAGTGAAAGCCTGTAGCAAACAGAAGCATACTTCCCCCAAAGGTAGCTTATTTCCTCATTTATATGTTTATAATTGGGAAATTTTTCCTTATATCAAACTGAAATCAGCTTCTCTTCAGTGTCTGCCCTTTGTTCTTAGCCTCACTTGCCCTTTTATAGTTGTTATTCTGTCATTTTTCAGTTACATCTGATTCTTCATGACCCCATTTGGAGTTTTCTTGGCAGAGATACTGACTGAAATTTCCTTCTCCAGCTTATTTTGCAGATGAGGAAACTGAAGCAAATAGGGTTAAGTGATTTGCCCAGGATTATTACACAGCTAGTGTCTGAGGCCAAATTTTAACTCAGAAAGATGAGTCTTCCTGACTCCAGGACATTTGTGATTAAGCAAAAAGTCTAATCCCTCTTCCTCTTAAGAGACTGGAATACTTGAGGAGGAGGAATAATGATGATGGTGGTAGAGTAGTGGAAATGACTGCCATTACTCTTATTATTATTGCTGGTCATTGCCACCACAAATTACAGGATTATCTTTAAGGAACTAGGATTTACGTATCAATGGAGATTATATAAAGGAGCATTTGTTTCAGTCATTTCTTATGTAATTTCCCTTTTTTTCCCCTTGCTGCACTACCTTGGAACATCTCTGACTTACTTCACCATGCCCTGAAGAACTCATTATTTATTTATTTAGTTAGTTGATTTTGGGAGGGGGAAGGCAGGGCAGTTGGGTTAAGTGACTTGCCCAAGGTCACATAGCTAGTAAGTGTTAAGTGTCTGAGGTTGGATTTGAACTCAGGTCCTCCTGATTCCAGGGCTTGTGCTCTATTCACTGAGCCACCTAGCCACCCCAAAGAGCTTATTATTGGAAAAATCTCTTCACCATCCTTTGCCTCTCTGATTGGTAAGTAGAGCCATGAATTCCAAACCTCCATTTAAAGAGATAACTCAGCTCAAACATCTGGCTTCTCACCTACCTATGGTATTCTAGGACTTCTCTAATTGATTTCTCCATCATGCCCCTATTTTGAGTATCTCCTTCTGCTGTAACATCTCTCCACAGTTTACAGCTTCCTTTTGTGTTTCTCTTCCTCATTAAATTATAAGTTTCTTGAGATCAAGAACTATCTTATTTTTTGTATTTGTATCTGCAGTGCTTAAGCACAGTACCTGAAACACAGGAGGCACTTAATAAATGTTTGTTGACTATTTTATAAGCTGCAAAAATTTAATGTTTACAAAATACTGATCAAGACATGACAAAGTGACTTTGATGATTTATTAGAAGCTTGCTATCTTTCATAAACTGACAAATGATACATTTTTGTGCTAAAATTACAGACCTCATGGTATCTTGGAGAACTCTACCTGAAACCTGCAGTAAAACCTTTTGACAGACAAAACTCTTGCCCACAATTGCTGAGACATAAAAATCTTAAGAATATTTTTAATATAGGTCTTCATTTAAAAAAATCATAATCTCCAAGTATATAGAATGAAAAGCTTTCAGAAAGAAAAGAAGAAAACCATGGAGGAGCAGGGATGAAGTGTATATCATCCCTATTGTCTTTTCTGCTCTTAGAGTTTGACTAGAAATGCTTACAGTATTCCTATGAAGATGACTTTACATCCTTAGGCTTTTTTTTTTATCAGCTACAGGGAAGCAGTTATTTCGTCAACCTGTGCAATAATTCATAAAGCATAAAATATAAAAGAATAACAATAGAATGATGACTTGTCTTAAAACCATTTCTATCTGAACTTCATTGAAAAAGATGAGAATTAGATTAAAATAATAATAGTAATAATGTATGTATAAAATAGAACCAAGTGTAGTGAAAACATTAGAGATTTTGATGTGGAAAGCTTTCTCTGTTTACAGTATGCCATCATCATAATAATGCCAACAACAATGGAAGTAAAATGTGACATCTTTCAGGGAAATAGTTTATGCTTATTATATTTCTGCATAGCTTTAAAATTATTATCCCCTGTCCTAAGTAGAACTCTGTATGGCTTTGAGGTTGAAAAGGTAGTCATGCCAAAAGTTGTATGGAATATTAAACAACATCTTCCTCTTGTGGAATCCTCCTCTAGTGATATTCTAATGTCATTTGTATTCAGTAAGTACAAAATTCTTAATATTTGTCAAGGAAAAATAGAGACTTGGGGTTTGAGCTTAAATATAGAGTCCAGATTGAACCAGTGGGTGAATGAAATACTTAAAAATTCCTTACTCCTCTCCAGGCCCACATCACAAGCTCTCTGGAAGGCTCTCTAGAAGAATATTGTGTATGTCAAGAAACTTAGTGAAATACAAAGAACACATTTAAAAGCAGTTAACATCTCTGCAATGCCAGACAACATACACTTTTGGAGCTGTAAAATGGACAAAGAAGTAAAGAACTTTTGTAACAGTTTGAGAAAGTATGCTCACAAAAACCCATACAACATTAACAAACTTCAGGACCCATCCCTTTAAAGAAGGTTGCTGTCAGTAGATTCCTCATAAGAAAGAAGGAGGAAGATTGATAGGCATTCTAAGAGCAAATAAGAAGTCAAAAACCTACAGAAATGCTTTTGGAGCAAGTAATAGAAAGGGTTTCTAACAAGTACACATGACTGGACTTGTCTAATATAACTGAAAGTAGTTTGACTCTAAACAAAGCCAGTAAAAATAAGCTAAGATCCAAAATAAAATTAAAAATGCTCTCTATGAGATGCCATTCATATAAACTCAGCAACAATATGTTGAGAAGTATCTAAGAGATGGTTGAGTCATACAGATTTGTTTATAGGAATGAAAGGATTGTCATATCAATTCAGGATCAAGTCATTGCCACCAGAAATTAGAAAAGGCATATTTAAGGAACCTTGATGTACTGTTCAATGCACATTATGAAAGGAAATGATAGAAACTATAATAAAGTCACTGCAAGGTTCGAAAAATCTAGACTCACTAAATATAATGGTTTTTTTTTCAGAGTTGTTTATTATATTGTCTTTGTAGTGATTGTTCTTTTGATCTTGTTTACTCTGCATTGGTTCTATGAGTCTTCCTAGGTTTCTCTGAAATCACCCTCTTCATCATTTTTTACAGCATAGTAGCATTCCATTACATTTGTAAACTATAATTCATTCAGCCTTTGCCTAACTTATGGGCATACTCTCAGATTCTCAAAATTTGTTACCTCAAAAAGAGCAATAAATATTTTGTATATGCTTAGGACTAATCTCTGTTAACTTTCCCTCACTCTAATTTCCCTTTCTCCCTTTTCCTTCTATTTTCCCTACTGAGCAAAATTTGTTTTTGTACCCAACTATGTAATACCACATTTGTTAACTTGGATGACTAGAAGGATGTTAGTGTCCTAAATAGAAATAAGGAAGTTCAGAAGAGGAGTAGATTTTCTGGAGAGACTTAAGTGAACTGATGAACAAAACCAGGAAAGCATCGTATGCAGTAAAAGCAATATTGTGTGATGATCCACTGTGAATGACTTTGCTCTTCTCCACAAAACGATGATCCAAGGCAGTTCAATTTAGGATGAAAAATGCCATCCACCCCCAGAGAAAGAACTGATAGTGTCTGAATGCAAATCAGAACATATTTTTTCTTTATTTTTCTTGGAAGTTTTGTCTGTTTTATTTCACAGCATGATTAACATGGAAATATGTTTTGTATGAATGAATATGTATAACCTATATAAAATTGTTTACCTTCTCAATGGGGGGGAAGGAGAGAATTTGCAATTCAAAAATTTTTTAAATGAATGTTAAAAATTGTTTTTACATGTAATTGGGGGGAAATAAAATACTAAATTAAAAAGGGGTAGGTTTTGAGGGAAAGAGAATGAGTTCTATTTTGGACACGTTGAATTTGTTGTGACTAAAAAATATCCTGTTTGAAAAGTCTAATGAGTTGGTGATGTGGAACTAGAGCACAAGTAAAGTACTAGGATTGGCTATATATAGATCTGGGAGTCAGTCACCTTTATAGAGGTATTAATTGAACCCATAAAAATGAGGAGCTCACTAATGAGAGAGTGTGGAAAGAAAAGGGAAGAGGATCCAGGACAGAGCCTTGGGGTATGTAGATGATTATCAAGCAGAGGTGACTGGCCAAAGAGGGTGTGTCATACAGGCAGGAGGAGAACAAGAGAGAATAGCGTCATTAAAACCTGTGGAAATTACTTAGAATGAAAAAGGGTAGTAAATAGTATCATGTGCCACTGAGAGGTAGAGAAGAATTTGAATTGAGGAAAAAAAATAGGTTTTATAGTTAAATCTTTACTACTCAAAAAATTGGGTAGAGGAGTTTAAGGTTGAGTGATAAGGTCAAAAGCCAGGTTGCAGAGGCTTTAGAAGAGATTAAGAAGAAAGGAGTTGAAGCCAGTAAGTACTCATTATTATTGTTATTATCATCTAGTGGAAAAGATGAGATAGGTTTGAATAGAGAATGTATGTGATACTGGCATTGGTAAGGAAAAAAGCCACCTCCTCATCTGAGGCTGGTATAAAGGAGGAGATAATGAAAGATGGTTGTGTTATGTGGGATGGATGGGGGAAAAGAGGAAGCTCTTGGCAAAAGATCTTAATTATCTCAGTAAAGTATGAGACAAGATTCTCAGCTTAGAAGGGGGATGGGAGGAAATCTCTTCAGCATCAAAGAGAGTTGAACAGATGCTCTGGTGAATGGAATAGAGATTCACTTTGGGAGAAGCAAAAGGATTGCCTTGCTGCTATGAGGCCTCAAGTGAGGTTAGAAGAAATAAATTTATAGTGGATCTAATTAGGATAGTTCTGTAACTTTCTCTAGGTTTGTTCTGCAACTCATGAGTAAAAGTGGTAGAACAGATGTAATTCAAAATGAGAGTTTGGTAAGACTTTGTTGATAGGACAGGAGATTCTCTAGAGTTCAACAGGTTAACCAAGGGAAGTGAAATTGGAAAGGGAGAACAATTTATCCACAGCAATGGTGATGGTCTAGGAAAATATAGAAGAGTTGTGGGATTGGAGATCATAGTTAGTAGAATTAGGAGGAACAAGACATGGGGAAAGATAGAATAATAAGTAGTTAGGATCAGATAAAGGGGTTTCAGAGTTCTTTATCAAGAAAGTAGACTAGTTACCGTAAGTGATAACAGATTGAAGAGTGATTATCTCTGTGTATATTTGAGGTGGAGTGAAGGAGTACATTGTTTATAGGATTTGAGTAGTTTGAGGGGAGATGGATGATTTGAGGGAATATCATGAAAGAATGAAGGAGGAAAAACACTTTAAGTGCTTGCAGTGTGCCTAGTACTATGCCAGATGTTGGTGATACATATTTAAAAAGTGAGGTTTCTGCCCTCAAAGATGAGCTGATGTTCCAGCAGGAAGGACAGTGCATATAGGGAAGTGATGCTGGATGGTCAGTTTCGAATGAGTTGATTCTTAGGGCAGTCAGTTGGCACACCCTTTCTAGAATCAGTGGTATTATTGATTTGGTTACTATGCCCAGAATAGGAGATGAGAGAGGGGTAGGTGGAAAAGGCCAGTTTGCTTGGGACCTGAGACATAAGTTCTGAAGGTGCTGTATAGAGGGTATTGATCTGGGTGAAAAGAAGCAAGGCAGTGGCATTATCTCATATAGCACTATGGCCTAGATAGATAACCAGATAGGATGTGACATAGTGCATAGAGTACTGGACTTGGAGTCAAAAAGATCTGTTAGTCAACAAGCATTTATTAAGCACATTGTGCTGAGTGCTAGGGTTACAAATAAAGACAAAAAAACATGATGCTTGCCTAAAGGAGCTCACATTCCTATATGTAAACCATTTTATCTATACAGAATAGATGGAAAATAATCTCAGAAGAAAGGACAAGCAGTGTGATTGGAGTGGTGAATGGGAAAGACCTCTTGCAGACAGTGGAACTTGAACTGAATCTTGAAGAAAGCCAGGAAACCCCACAGGCAGCATCTCAGGCAAGGGGGACAGCCATGGAAAAGGCACAGAGCTGGGAATTGGAGTATGGTAGATGCTGGATTGTAAAGTGTATAGAAGGGATCAAAATGTAGAAAGACTGGAAAGATGGTGGGAATGGCTGTAAATGTAAAACAGCATTTTGTATCTGGATTCACTTAGTAGAAGTGTGAGTACAGGCAAGTCACAAAGCCTGTAAGCTTCAGTTTCTTCTGTAAAATGAGGGTGTTGCATAAGATAGACCCTAAAATCCCTTTCAACTCTCTACTTCTGTGATATTTTTATTTGACCATCACAATCATCAGTCTTTTCTAGACTCTACTCCTGAGGGTATTAAGACCATCCTGTAACAAAATATGAAGACACTATGTTTTGTTTGGAAAAGGTGGGGTGGTATTTTAAGAAGTACCCAGGTTGCTGTGCTTGCTCACCGCTAAAGATTTGTGTCTACTAACTTCTTGATCTTTATTTGTACTTCTAAAGAGAACTTGTGATCCATTCTTCCTTTTAGCTTCCACTTTGTTTTTATCTTTTATTTGTGAGGCTCTCAAAATTTATGTTTAATTGCCATGATAGCTGTTCAAATACTAGAGTTATTAAAAAAAGAAAAAGGAAAGAAAATATTCACCTGTTGACATCTAAGCGCTAGGCCAACCATCTCAGAGAGTATCAAAATAGAAGTCAGCCTTTCAATCGAACTCATAATGTATGCTTGTTTTCCCCTTATTCCCTTTCCAAAATTAAAAATCTGTCAAAGTAGCTTGATAATGATAATCAACAGTAGTATTTAGTGATTGGTCTACAAATGGACTCATCTGTTAAACTTTATAGCATTTGTAAACTCATATAAGGAGAACCATGAGTTGACCAAATACAGTTTTCTGAAGAATTACTGGCATGGTAGAACAAGAGAAAATTTTAGGTATAGCGTACATACATCTTATTAAATCATTTGAAAAAGTCTCTCACATTGTGGACAAGAAATGGAGATATGACTCTTGAATAAAGTACAGTTAGGTGTACTTGGAACTGATTGGATGACTTGATCACAATATTTACCCGTTCAGTGTCAACTTGAAAGAAGCTTCAAGTTGTAGATCACTTTCAATCTGTATTTGGACTTAGGCTCTTGATAATTTTGATCCATGATTTAACAGAATGTGTAGATGATAAACTTGTCATGTTTTCAGATGACACAAAATTGGAAAGGTTAGCTAACATACTAGATGACACAATAAATACCAAAAGTGATTTTAACAAGCTAGAATACTAGGCTGAAGATAATATGATAGAATTTAATGCGAATTTGGTTTTAAAAAATCAGTTTTAAAAGTAAAAGATGAGGGGGGCTTGACTTGGAAGCAGTTCATCTGGGCATTTTATTGGACTGTAATTTCTGTGCCAGTCAATCATTTATTAAGTGCTTCCTGTGTGCTGTGTTATTCCAGTTTCTCCAGGACAGTTCAGACTAGTGACCTGCAATTTCTCAGTGCACTCAAAGCAGTCTGATCCAAGGCAAAGTGTTATCGCTGCCCTTCTGATTTGAAATCTGCAAGTTCTGGACCTTGGGTCTGTCCAACATAACTGTGAACTTATCTCTGGTTTGGAGCTCCAGCAGACTGCTGCTAGATTCAACTACTGTCTGTCAGCTGGAAAGTTTTATATCTTCAGAGTAACATACTTTTAGGTTCCTGTTTGGTCTGGGCTCTTCTGTCTCTGGTTATTCTGTTGCAGGCTTCAGACTGAGCTGGGAAAGATCTGAGACCTTGGTCCTGTGCCTTTCATAGGGTCAGAGTTCCCTGCTTCCATAATTGCTCATTGCTCAGTACACCATCTAGGGCCTGTATAACCATTGCTAAATACGGGTCCCCTCCTTAACTCACGTTACATCTCAGGCCCACCAGTGAGGTAGTGAGTGGAAGAGCTACTAGTTGACCCCCGTTCCTGGGTCTACTACACAAGGTCAGGTCCTTCTGTGCTGGATATGGAACTTTTTCTGACCTGAGGTACAGTAGCAGGCAGGTACTCATTTAATCTTTGAATTTAATTTAATTTAATCTCTGGAGGCTCCATATGACCATTCCTGGATAGACCCCCAACACCAGTGACCATTATTCACTCTTGCCTGTCTTCCTTTGCTGACCTGAGTTGAAAAAATGACTGATTTTTTTTCTTGGATTTCCTAATCAGGACTTGTTCTGCATTTCTGTCTGTATGGAATAGTTGCTGGGAGAGAGCACAGTTTTAGTGCTTGCATTTATTCCACCATCTTGCATAGTCTTTTTTTGAGTTGACTCTTAACTCTAGCTCACTATCACAACCCATATTTCCATTGAGTTTCCAAGTCCTGTTGATTTTTATCTCTGTGATGTTGATCCCATCTATCTACTCTTTTCTACTTCTGTAACCTATCCTAGTTCAGTCCTTCATCTATCTTTTTCTTCACTCCTCTCCAATCCATCTTTCTCATTTCTGCAATAGTGATTTTCCCAGGATATGTCTGATCATGTTATTCCTTTTCTTCAATAGTTCCCCAGTGCCTACAAGGGAAAATAGTGTCTTTTATGATGCCTTCTGTTTTTAATAGCTAGACCTTACAGAGTTCTTTAAGGTGGACAGAAGTGCTTTATGTATGTTATCTCAGTTGGTTCTCACAATAACCTGGGAAGTAAGTGCCATTATTCCCCCCTTTTGCAGATGGAGAAACTTGAGACCGAGAGGTGAAGTGACATGCCCAGGATCCTTGAGCTAGTGAGTGTCTGAGATAAGATTCAAATTCAGGTCTTCCTGACTCTAAATCCATCACAATCTACAGTGCTGCCATTTCTGGAAATAGGCTTTCTCCCACGTCTAAATTGAACCTTCCCTATAACAAACAGACAGTCTAAAGCAAATGAAGGAAAGGCCACATCTGATGAATTCTGTCTTTGTTTTCCAAAGTAATCTTATTTCACACCATTCCCCTTCACACTATGTTCCTTTCAAACTGTACTTATTTCTCTGATTTTACCCTATTCCTGCTTACCTTTGTTTCATTTGTACATTCTAGCAGTCCTATCTGAAACATTCTTTCCATAACTCCAGTGAGAAATCCTTTTCTCCCTTCAAGACTTAGCTTGGGTCTTCCCATGTCTACTATGAAACCTCTGATTCTCCAAGTATAAAAGTGATTCCTCTTCCTTAATCTCTCATCTGGTTTCATTTGACCACTCTCTAACTTGAATTATTGTTATTTGTATACATGTCTTGTCCTCTTATGAAATTATAAATTTCAGTTTACAGAGACTGTCATTTTTTACCTTTTTGTTTAATCAAGTAAATATACTTATGTATTATTTTTATATAGTTTATATCCATCTGCTACATTTTAAACTCTCGTGGTTAGAGATATAATTTTGCATACTGTAAGAGCTCAATAATTTTATAAATTGACTTGTGGCTTTACTAGATTACAAGTTCTGAGATAGAGGAGCTGTGTCCTTGTTTATCTTTATAACTCTAGTGCCTCGCACAGCGTACCTCTACATAATACATGGTTAATAAATGTTTGTTTAATTGAAATATGTGTCCCCAGAAGCAGAAGGGGGAAGGCTGGGGTGATAATTCAGGTGGTGTAGATCTATGAGTCCATGATTGTTCTTATGCCAGAGTGATTCAGAGACTGCCTATGTTAAACTCCAAGTGACTTTACCATATATACTTTCATGGCATGTCACTGGTCATGTTACACCCTGCACCAAAAAATGTTCAGCTGTTACTGCCTAATCCACTAAAGTTTGCATTTCTTGATCTGGCATACAAGGTTTCCACAATTTGCCACCTCCTGCTTTTCCACTTAATCTCATATTAACTCCCTTTCATGTCTTCTGTACTCCAGCCAAACTGGACTACTATCTGTACCTTGACCACTTCCTAATCCTTCCTACATCTTTGTCTTTTCTAGAATATACATCCTCCCCTTCTCTGACCTCTTGAATTTCTAGAATCATCCTTAAATATCCCTTGAAACTATCCCATGAAATAAATGCTCCTGCTTCCATGAAGTCTTTCTAAATGTCCATAGACCTTGTATGACACTTTGTTTTGCAACTCTCTAATAAGTTTATTATACATTATTATGTATTAAATCTATGTGTTTGTGTCTTATTCTTCTCTATAGTTATAAATTCTGTAATGGCAAGAATAGCTTCTGAGCTACATTTTATATCTCCCTGAGGACTTAACACAGTGCTTTGTACAGTATAACTTAATAAATTTGTTGAGTGAATGAATGACAGCAGTCCATTAAGTGTTTTTTCTGAATGCTCGAGCTACCAGTATGATCTCCTATAAGGGCCACAGTACCTTTCAACTCAATTCACATTTTTGGATGCTGCCTCATCCATGACCCTGAAAGGTACCTATACATTAGCTCTTACAAAATCTCCTTTTTGTATTGGCTTTCTCATTTTCCTTTCTTCCCTTGACTTCTGCCACCTCTATTCTCTTATATCTTGTTATGACTCCTTTCTTATCAGTGACCTGGTCAGTGAAATATATTGAGTAGAACTGTGGAGTCAGAAAACTTGGATTGGATTCTTGCTCTAGAAGCTGACTAGTTTAGTGATCATTGGCAAGTCCCTGAACTTCTCAGTCTCCATTTTCTCATCAGGAAAATAGGGATAACAACATAAATCTGAGTGAGGAAAAAACACTTTACAAATTTGAGTTGTTAATAATTATATCCTTCCACCCACCATTCTCCTGGTTCAAACACTGATCTTATCCTAAATTCTTCAGCTAACCACTGGATTTGAGGCTATATTTGAGGATAAGATTACAATTAGAAACAGTTGTGTGCTTGCTAATTAGCTTCTGGTAGAACTCCCTATGTCTTTTTTCCTGAACTTATTCAAGTAAGCACATAACAGAGCCTTTAAAAAGATGTCATATTCCTTAAAAGTTGTCATTAATCTGGTTAAATTGCTTTCTATAAATAGAGTGGACAAATATTGATACTGATTTGCAGTGGGTATTGTAGAGCTGGGGGAACAGTGGTAAGGGCAATTGAAAACTTCTGTTTGGCTTTTGACTATAATTGATTGTTTTCCTCCTTTTTTTTTATTCTATCTCTTATCTTCATTTCTCCATGATTTTTCCTTTTACTCCTTCAATTCTCTTTCCCCTTTTCTCCTCCTTCCATTCCTGTTGTCTTATTTTATTTTCTCAGCCTTATCCTCTCACCTTATTTCTCTTCCTTTAGTTAGTTGCCAGTCTATTAATTTCCTTCTTTTCCTTTTCACCTTTTCATTCTGAGTTTGATGCAGTAGAAACAGCACAGGATTTGGAACCCAGAAGACCTGGTTTTTAAGTCCTGGTTCTGTCATTTATTATTTGGTTAGACTCTGTCAATCAACAAGCATTTATTTAATGCTTTCTATGGGACAAAACACTGTATTTCTTAATTTGTCAAATGAGGAGATTGGGCATAATTATCTCTTAGATCCCTTCTAGTTCTCTAAATCTATTGTTTTTCTTCCCTGTCTCCTTCCCCTTCTCTCCAGCTTCTATTCTGCAATCAGGCAAACATTTTAAAACCCTCCTGTTTCTCAAAACAAACTCTGACAAATTGGTTTGGAGATAGGAGAGAGGAGTAGTTTCAACCTCCCTTTCTTATCCCTCTCAATTAAAAAAAATTCAAGGAATGTTGAGCTGTCTAAAATTCTCTTGCCAATTTACAGTAAGAAGAGATGGCCAGAAGCAGACTGAAGTGACAGAGGGAAACCAGCCTCAGATTTCCACATTCAACAGATATAGCCTACAGAGTGAATAACCCTCGTAGAAATTATCAAGTCACAGAATATGGATTTATTGTAAATGTTTTGAACTGCAGCATGTTATACTTGTTCGTCTCTTTCAGGTTGGTGGAACAAGAATGCCTGTTCCTAGCCACAGGAATCCAGTGACTGCGGAAACAAAGAACAGTAACCTGCCGGCTCAGCAAGTCGAAAACGAGGGCGTGGCTCCAAAGAAAAGGAAGCAAAATAGCCATAAAAAGTCAATATAGTGGAAAATGACGGTTCAGAGAGGACAGTAGGAGCAAAATAAAGACATTTCAGGGGAAAACATATCTAAGAGATATTTATTCTGGCAGTTGGAAGGACTACCAGAGATTTTCTGAAATACGTAATCATCTCTGTACAGTTACTAAATGTACCTCAGTACTCAGCAGGAAATCATGCCAGAAGGCAGCCGACTTTTTAAGTCACTAAATTTATTAAATTTATTTTGTTCCCTTAGTTGTTGTCTCTCATAAAATGATGGGGTTGTATTTATCTCTTAAGGTCCTTTTAAGCTCTAAATCCTATAAATTTAGGAACATCAAAATTTTGTTGTATACTTCTAAATTTTTAAAATTAACCTTGGTAGGATAATCTTCCCTTTCTAAAAAATGTCTTTTACTGTACTTGTATCAGACCTAGGATACTGAACTAGATGGACCATGTTAGGTCATTTTGTTGGGTATTTATTTTTTTTAGACTAGTTTTTTTAAAGATAACTTTTTTTATAAATCAGAATTTGATCACCAGTCTTTACACTTAGTAAAGTTTCACTATTAAAAGCAAGAAACACAGAACACTTTTCTTTAGAAGTTACATTTTCTGACTGAATAACCCTTAGTTTGTAAAAGGAATGAAACATTTTCTTGTTAGACAGGTTTTGTGGCTTTAAAAATTCGGTCTTGTTTTGGTCTTAATCACTTGTGAGATGTTCTGTTCACTTGTTATTTTTAAAGTTCAAAACTATCGAAGGGGTTTATGTTGACTGCAATCATCTGTCGTGTCATTGATTATTGATGACCACTTTTTAGCGGTGTGAATTTGAAAAAAGGGCAATAAAATAAGACCAAATTGGACTCCATGGAGAGCACATTTACATTCTTTATTTCTATTACCTAAGGTGTATTAAACACGTCTTTCTGGAGCACTTTTATATCATTTGTAAGATAAAGGTTTTGTATTCTAATATATTCACATTGTATGTTTTCTTATACATTAAAAAATTCATCTGATCTTAGCTTTTCTGTAAACTGATTTATTTCAATTTACAAAGCATTTCTAATTAACTTAAATAATCATTGATAAATTTGTTTTTCTAATGTATCATTTTCTCATCCTGTTAAAGATGGAGCTATTGTTGAAATTTTTTTTAAGCCTTTTTAATTCATTCTGTGGTCACACTCCAAAAATACTTCATTTGTGAGTCATATCAGTTAGCTAAGGGTGGGGCAGGGAATCCTTAGGAATTTGCTCTTTGAGACTAGCTGTACAATGTTTCCTCAGTTATCTGAATAGCTAAAAGATTGGGCTTTTCAGTTTTTAAGGATTTATTTATATGGTAGAGTGACTATCCTCTAACATCATATTAACATATTATGTTTAATAAAATTCTTGGCAGGCATGTATATTCTGAGAATAAATATTTTTAAAATGAACTATCCTAACTTTTTATATAACTAAATACAGTCCTGAGTAGCCATCTAATAAATATACAAAAAAAATTGGTGTTATCTCTTGTTGAGCATTAATATTTCTTTTTGGTCATATCTTATACACTGTCATCTTACACACTCTCATTTTTTTTCCCCCATTAGGTTCCATAGGCTGTGTGGTTTGGGTTTGTTTTTTGTTTTTTGTTTTTTTATAGTCAAATGCTTACATAGGCAACTCCTATAAGATTATAAACCCCTTGACATCAGGGACTAATCAGTTTTTGCGATTTTTATTTTTGTTTTAAATTTGTGTATCTTTGTTACTGAATATTATACATAGTAGTGGCTTAACATGTTGAAATTGAATGTAAAGGAATGGGAAATTTTTTCCTGTAATTTCTTAGGCAGATTATAGAATTAGCATTTCAAAATGTTGTTGTACCTTCAAATATGTTTGCATAATTTTTTTTATTTTTTCAGAAATTGGGTCATGAGCAGTGATTTCAAAGTCAATATTTAAAGTATATCTAAAGATTTTGAACCTAATTTGAAAATTACAAGTCTGTGGTTTCTCTTCTTAGAAGCAGAGACTATATCCATTGACTATGGTAAAGTATTTAATATTTCTGTTATAAGATTACTTATATTTGTGCCTTAAAGCAGGTTGTGAAATTCACATACAGACAAAATTCCATCACTTCAATTCAGATTAACAAATGTGGCTAAGCATTTTCTACACGCGAGGCATCAGAATTCAGAGATGAAAAATGACTGTGCTTATTCTTAAGAACTTCTAGTCTAACAGGAAATTACAACACATAGACAAATATTTTGGGGGTGTCCCAAGAGTCTTAATGCAGTTTTTATGCGTTAAGCTTTACAACTGCTCTAAGACATTTAGGACACTGTCATACAACGCAGTAGAAGGAGCACTGGATTTGGAGTTAAGAATCATGTTCAAATCCTGCTTCTGCTTTGGATTGCCGTTGTAACCTCAAGCAAATTTCTCAGGCCTGTTTGGTCATCTGTCAGAGGATGTCAGGTCTCTAGACCAAGGGAGCCAGGCAAAGCAGAGTCAGGAGTGTCATCATGGAGTCACATTTGAGTTAAGTCTTGCAGGAAGAAATGGACAACTAGAAATCCCTTAAAATAAAGGATGGCATGAGAAATAAGAAATAAGAATAGTGCAGTTTGGCTGGAATGTAGAATACATAAAGGGAAGTGGTCAGGCGATTAAGACTGTCTGGAAAGTTAAGTTGACACCAGATTTTTTGATTGCCCTGAAACTTTATTTTGGTGTTCATTGGGGGAGGACACTGGGTTTTTGAATGGAAATGAGACATGATGACAAGGAAGAACACATTGAGTGCTTATTTATTGTGTGCCAAGTACTGGAGGTACAAATAGAAAAGCAAGATAGGCCATGCTTTCAAGGAGCATACATTGTAATGGTGGGACAACATGTAGAAGCTTTTAGCTGCAACTCAGGTGGTAGGGTCTCATCCTTAGGATACAGCAGCGTAGCAGGTGGCAATAAGTCCTTTGTGTCCTTTCCACTGATGACATCAGTTTCTTGTGTTGGATCATTTGACAGTGCCAAGGACTTTGGTTGCAAAAACTTTTATTTCTGTGTCTTTGATACATGTGACTAAGCACATACAGGCACAGTTGAAAGGCTGTATCTCTGAAAGGTTTGCTTTCCTGGATGATGGCTATGGGCTGGAAGCATTGTTACTTCCAAGGTTCTTGAGTTTATTGGGGTCTGAGGGTAGATGGCTTTTAAAGTGATAATGGTGGTTTGACTTACCTGGCTTTCCTAGATGATGGCTGTGAAGGCTGTGCAGGCTGTGCTACAAGCAGGGCCAGTAATCTGGGGGATACTGCTACATCAAGAGGTCTTGGATCCCTATGCCTGTTTGTAGGAGGTGGCCAGTAGAAGTTGCTGATAGTAATGAGGAAGATTGGCCGACAGGAAGATTGGCTCCTCTCCTCAATGACAGCAGTGTATTAGGTAGCTCTGGGGGATATGATTTGAAGAGGGGATAGAAAAACTAGAGGTAAGAAGATTTATCAAGAATCTGTTAAAATAGGTGAGAAGAAACATGGACATTTGAGCTACTGCATTTGCATTGGGACTGGAAATAATAGGCCAGATGTTAAGAAAAGGTAGAAATAGCAGAACTTGGCACCTGATCATGTGTGTAGGACAAAAAAAGAGAATTCCAAAGTTGTTTTGTGTGTATTTGTGTATGTGTGTATATCTGGTTCAGACCTGAAATGTAATTTGATGGGGAATTTCTCAGTTGGAAACCACCAGTGTAGATTGTTAACTTGTCTATTACTTAGAGTTGCCCAAGGGACTGAAGGTTGTGCCTTACTTGCCTAAGTCCACACAGTATCTAGGTCTCCCAGCTTCAAGGTCAGCCCCCTGCCATACTTTCTGTCTCTGATGCTAAGGTTATTAGCGTTGAGAATTGTAAGAATGGTGATTCAGAAATTAGGTAAGGAGTGGCTTCGTGGGAGGAAGCTGATTGCAGTTTTAAACAAGGTGAGTTGGTGCGATAAAAGTAGGATAGATATCCATAGAAGACTGGAGCTTTAGGAAAAAATGTAATAAAAGATTTGGTAACTGGAGAGGCAGGCATCTGTATTAAAGTGATCACTGGAGCCATGGAAGAGAAAGCCTAGAACTTCTTGACAGAACCTTGGGGAACACTCATTTTAGGGGGAGGAAAAAACTGCATTATAATTCATAGAGCGTTAAATATAAAGTAACAGAATACGGACTTGTCTCAGGACCATTTCTGTCTGAATCCCATTGAAAAAAAATTGAGATGCTTGGGGAAGGAATGACATAAACTCTAAACTGGGCATCTTGCCACACAGAAGAGTAGGGGGAAGGGGGATGAGAGGTGGGGTGATGGAGGGGAGGGCAGAGTTGGGGGGAGGG
>CM053589.1:96467913-96488295 GCA_028646515.1 Pseudochirops corinnae
CTACCAAAAAGTGACATAGGAGAGAATAGACTGGGGGAAGGGGGACACACTGGGATGGCTGTTTTGGGGCGGTGGGTGGGGGAAAGACGGGGAGAAAATATGTAAATCAAAATCTTGTGGAAATGAATGATGCAAACTGTAACAAAATTTTAAAAAAATTTTAAAAATGTAATTGAGAAATATTCAGCAAAATGAATAAAAATGCAATAAAACACAAAAAAAGAAAAAAATTGAGATGAAAATAATAGTAATCCTATACTGTACTATATGTATAAAATAGAACAAAGTATAGTGAGAACATTAGAGATTGTGATGTACTCATGGAAGCTTTCACGAGTTATATTATGCCCATCACCTAAAATCCAAAAATTTCTTTTTTGTGTAAATTGATTATTTACCTATGAAATTAAAAAAAAACTTTAACGTGGTATTCAAGACACTCCACAATTTGGCATCATCCTATTTTTCTTGCCTGCTTTTAGAAGACTCCACATCTGCCCACGAACACTGCATTCTATCTCCTGTGTTTATGCCTTGGCACAGGCTTTCTCCTATTCCTGGAATGCCCCTCTCTGCCCCTTAGCATCCCTAGTTTCCTTTAAATGCCAGCTCAAACACCCCCATGAAGCCTTTTCCAATTACTTAGCTACTGGTATCCCGTGAGCCCACCATGCCATGACCATGGGCCCAAGGCAATCCTCTTAGGCTTCTAATTGCTGGGAAGGTCTAGATATGTATCTGCAGAGGAAGGGCATCCACAGAAGGAATATCCTCATTTCAGAATGAAATCCTGTCCAGTGTATCACCAATGCCTAGCTCAGGGCCTGGCATAGAGAAGATGCTTTAAAATGTTTGCTCATTGATATATGCTATAGTCCTACAAAATGTGACGACTCACTGATTGCTCCCAGACCATGTCCTGCTTTTTCCTTCTTCATGCTTTTTATATATAGTGTTCTCCATGCCTGGGAGATCTCTTATCTCTGCCTGTTGACATCTTAATACTCTGTGGACTAGTTCAGCTGCTATCTCTTTTATGAATCATACCTTTATTTCCTTACTCAGAAGTGATCCCTGCCGCCCTGAATCTGTCTGCTCTGACCTGAGACTGACTCACTGATCATTTTCTAACTTTGAGTTATGCTTGTATGTCTAATTCTCCACCAGCCACCCATACTACTAAGTTATAAGCTCCCTAAGATCAGGCAGGCTCTCTATTGTATCTCTTCATCTTTCCAAAGTCTAGCATTTATTATGTGCTTAATAAATATGAGTACTGTGATGTAGAGCAAAGCACCAGCCTTGAAAACAGGAAGGCCACATTTCAAGTCCCATCTCTGGCACATACCACTATGTGATCCTGGGCAAATGACTGAAGCTCCCAGTGTTCTAAGTGACTCCCTAAGACTGTTAGGCTGCAGAAGTCCAGACCTGCATTTGAAGAGGGATTTCCATCACATGAGACATTTCTGATACCAGTGATATCTCTTTGTTCTTTTAGGAGGGGGGAAGGCAGGGCAATTAGAGTTAAGTGACTTGCCCAAGGTCACACAGCCAGTAAGTGTTAAGTGTCTGAGGCCACATTTGAACTCGTCCTCCTGAGTCCAGGGCTGGTGCTCTATTCACTGTGCCACCTAGCTGCCCCAATATTTCTTATATAATATGTGTTGAATTGAACTGTAATTCTCTCTATCCCGATTCTGTCTTGTCTTTTCAGCTTCATCTTAGGGATTCTTTTCAGACTCTTCCAGCCATCGTTGATTTTTGCTTCCTCTCGAGTCATAACACAGATTGTATCATTTGGTGCTTAAATTATTTCGTGCTTTTTTGTTCAGCCTGTGCATGTGTCCAGTCCCCCTTGTGAGATTAAAGTAAACATATTAAGTTAAAAATGTTATAGACTCAAAGTATTTACCCCTCATAACATCTGGAGCAATCAATAAACATTTAAGTTCCTACTATGTGCCCAGCACTGTGGTAAGTATTGGACAAGTCATACATTTAATGAATTGAACTGAGAACTTTTGAACATGTAATTAACATGGTTTCTGCTCTTCCCTAAGCCTTCTATTTTCATAAACTTACTCTCCCCTTCCTAAGAACTGGATGATGTTCTAGTCTTTTACAGCTTTGCCCAATGCATTTTTGTGGAATTTCACTTGACTTTAACACAGTTTTGCATTAAATTTAGTAGCTCAGAAATGGCCATATTTTAGTATTTCCTAAGTACAATATAACAAGAAGCCAAAATCCTGTATGGATAGGAATATATGGTCTATTATTCTTTGTTAGTCAACAGAAATATGCCTATCTCCTACCCAAGGAAAGGGCATATAGGTAAGATTGCATTCTAGCATTAGCACTTTGGAAAGCAGTTATCTTCTCTGGGGGCAACTTAATACCCTTCAGTCATTGGATTTTTTCCCTTGTAGCCAAATACAGAATAAATAAGAATGAAGTAATTTGGATTTCAAACTAGTGCTTCAACCAGCCTGTGCCTAACACAGGCTTCTGGAAAAATTGAAATTCACTTGAGTGCAGTCTTTTTCACTCGTCAACTGGAATTTGGGGGACAATGAATGAGCAAAATGTGTAATGAAAGCTCCCCCCCCCCAAGAAGCATATAATCCTATAATGGTATACAAAAATCCTCCCATTTTGATTGGAAGAGGGGAGATAGTGGGATAGACACTACAAATAAACAGATGAATTGGAGAAATGGTCATTTTAATTGACCTGGAAGATTAAAATTAAAAATGCAACTAAGAGACTCACTTTATGAACACCTATTTTGTATTTTATATGTTTTGACTATGCAGGTCTCAAGGATGAGCAAACAGCAGTTTTGCTAATATGAAAAATAAATAATTGAACACATTTTGCAAGTATAATGTCTGCCCTCTGCCCCACCACAAGTGATGCAAATTGCAGTTTGTCAAGGGCCAAAAAGTCGTTCTGTGCTGACAGAAATAGTTTCTGCCCAATTCCAATCTGCAGTCTCATAGAATTGTGCAATGAGGATCTTGTGATTTTAAAAAGAAAAAAAAAGTTGCAGGGCTTGAGTTTCTTTGTGTACATTGTGAAGCTAATAAAGTGGTAAGTCAGTCAGTCTCTAATTCATTTTGGCTTCTTTTGTGCCGCAGTCTTGCCATAGAAAACTTTCACTCTTAAGGAGTAACTTAGTAACCGCCTAAGGCTAAAATGTCATTGCACATACAGCAGAGTGCTGAGTCTGCTGTCAGGAGGCTCCCTGTGTCCCTGGAGGGGACTAGCACTAGGCATAATTCAAATCCAGAACTAAGGAAATACATGCCTTGAGAATTTTAAGCTGACAGCCACAATGTGGGGAGAGGGCATGGGAAAGGCACTAGTTAACAGGTTAGCTGGCAAAGAATAAGAAGGTTCCTACTGGGATCACTGAGGAACTGTCAGGTTGGCTAAAGATTTTGCCATCAGAATTCTCTGTGTGGCCTCCCAATTTTAGTGGCTGCTGGTCTCAGTTATTAAGCCATGCCCCAGCAATGACATGAAGCTTCATTATTAGGTCAATCTAACTAAACACAAGAGACCAAGCAGCAGTCTTTAAGACTGTTTCTGTGTGTGCCAGTTCAGTGCTGCCCAACTCAAATAAAAACGGGGGCTATTAAACTATACAAAAGGAACGCTTAGAGCTGCATATCAACTTAGAAAACTATACATGTTTATATATTTATTTTGTTAGATATTTCCCAATCACATTTTACTGTGGGTCAGGTCACACTCAGGAGTATTGTGGACCTCATGCTGTCCACAGGCCATGTCTTTGACACCTCTGCACCATATCAAACTGGCTTACAATAATACAGCCAAGCTGGAGAGATAGTATAGATTGGACAAAAGCAGTCTTTGGGGGCTACAGAAGGGGACGTGTCACTTGTTATGGTGCAGGTTGAAGTTGTTCTTGGGAACTGTAAAGATTTATACTCACAAAACCAGTTAGAAGGTTAAAAATCAGTTCCTAAGAATAAGGTGTCCCTCAGGGGAAAAGGTCCTTTGGGTTTTTTGTTTGATTTGCCTATTTTAAGTCCATAAAATGTTGTTTAAGATGTCTCTAATCTTCAAGGTCCCTTTAAAACAAGAAGTAAGAATTGCCTGAAACACTCTTTGGCAACATGGGAGTTAGAGGGAGAGAAGGCCAGGAGGGCATTGGTTATCTTTGCCACAGTATTTAAATCTGGTTAAAGAGAAAACCTTAAAGGGGAAGACAGAGACAAAAGGATGGTAGGACACAGTGAGTACAACCTGAGAGGTGAATGCTGCAGGATGAAATGGAATGAGGGCTTTTAACTTAGGGGACGGGGCTAGAATTCAGTGGGTCTCAAATTTTTTGGTCTCAGGACTTTTTTACATTTTTAAAAGCTACTGAGAACTCCCCTTCTCTCCACCAAAGAGCTTTTGTTTACATGAATTATTATCTACCACCTTAGGTATGAGATATGTTTACCATATTAGAAGTTAAAACATCAGCCTTACTCTGAAAATAGTTTTGACCTCAAGCATCCCCTGAAAAGGTCTTGGGGACTTCCATGGTCCCTAGAACATATTTTGAGGGCTGCTAGATTAGATGATCTCAGAGTTCCCTTCCAGCTCTAAATTCTGTGGTCATAGTGCCATTCCTGTCACCACCACTGGCATGATTGAAACACAACCTCTATACTAACCTTCTATACACTTGTACATGCACATTCATGCATACACACCACTACTGTTTCCCTTTAGCTCTAACCATCTGGTTCTCCGCAGAAGTCTGCATAAGGGCTTGGTGTATTGTCCCAATTTTATCCTACCTTAGAGATGATGCTGACATTGAGCAAGTCACCTAACTTCCCAGGACCTCACTTTCCTCATCTTTAACATGAGGCACCCCCTTAGATCCCTTCTATCTCATTCTGTGGTTAGGGGAACTTCTGAATTACAGAATTTCCTAGATCCAAAATTAGGGAGCATGGAAATGACCTTAGTGAGGCCGGCTTTGGCACCCAGAGATCTGAAGGTTTTCATCTGGGGTTCCATTTACAATGTGCCTCTCGTTTCCTCAGCCCCTTTGGCCAAAGAGTTCTATGTTATTCCATATGTGGAGTAAAATGATCAATTTATTCAGTTATTAGGGTATATCTGGCAAAATGGCAAGCGTGTTCCTTTGGGATGTGATCTTCCTCTTCCTGGTAAGTCATTTTTTTATGTACAGATCTTTAAATCATAGTAATTAGTTTAGAGCATAACTTGAAAAGAAGTATAAAATAATCACAGATATTTGCCATGGGGAGAAAACAATAATTTCAAGCCTGACAAACCAGGCTTAAACATGTACATTATAGATAGCATAACGGTGTGTGTATATGCATATATACACACACACACATACATATAGTCAACAAATATTTAATAAGCACCTACTATGTTCCAAGCTCTGTGCTAAGTACTGGGTATACAAAGAAAGGCAAAAGACAGCCCCTAACCTCAAAGAGCTCACGATCTAATGAACAAGACTACATATAAACGATTGCATTTTTTAAAGCTATATACAAACAAACAGGATGGAAGGCACTAGAATTAAAAGTGATTGGGAAAGGTTTACTGAGTGTAGCATTTTTAGCTCAGACTTCAGGGAAGCCAGGAGGCAGATATGAGGAAGGAGAGCATCCAAGTGTGAAGTATAACCTGTGAAAATGCTTGGAGTTGGGAGCTGGAGTATCTTTTTCAAGGAGGCCAGTGTAACTGCATTGAGGAGTGTGTTGGGGGGCGGGGAGGGTGCAAGTGTAATGTGTAAGAAGACTGGGAAAAGTGGGGGGGAGAGGGAACAGGTTATGAAGGGCTTTGAATGCCAAATAGATGATTTTGTATTTGATAGGGAGCCACTGGAATTTCTAGAATGTGTGTGTGTTGGTTGTGTGCTTTAGAAAAATTCCTTTGGTTAGCTGAGTGAGTAGGGAGTAGGGAGGAACTTATAGCCCACAGACCAACCAGCTGACTAGTGCAATAGTTCAGGTGTGAGGTGATGAGGGCCTAACACCAAGGTGGCAGCAATATCAGAGGAGAGAGATGTTCCAAGGGTAAAATTGACAGGCTTTGGCAACAGACTGGATATGGGGAGTAAGTGACAGTGAGAAGTCAAGGGTGACTTCTAGGTTGTGAGCCTGAGAGGGAATGGAAGGATAATGTTATCTTTTATAGTAATAGGGAAGCTTGGAAGAGGGGAGGGTTAGGGGTGGAAAGACAATGAATTGGTTTTGGACGTGTTAAGTTTAAGATGTCTACTAGATTTCCAGTTCGAGATGTCTGAAAGGCAGTTGGAGATGTAAGATTGGAGGGCAGCAGAAAATTTGGAGCAGGATATTTAGATTTGAGAGTCATCAGCATAGACATGTTTATTAAATTCTTGGGAGCTGATGAGATCACCAAGTGAAATCATATAGAGGGAAAACCCTATGGAACATACACTTTTAGCAGACAAGACCTAAATATATATCAAGCAAAGGAGACTGAGGAGTGGTCAGAAAGGTCGAAGAAGAATCAGGAGACAGTGGTATCCTGAAAACCTAGAGAGAGGAGAGTATCAAAGAGAAGAGGGTAATTATCGATGTCAAAGGCTACAGAGAGGTCAAGGACAAGAACACTTATCTTTATAGCTTTATACCATATATGTTTATGTATATGAGATTATGCAGTAATGAAACTAATTTTCACATGTGATTTCTGGAATAGCTCTTGTTAATTTATACACACAACTTGATTCAGTTCAACAAACATTTATTAAGTATTTATTATATGCAAGCTAGTGGGAGAAGCAAAGATAAAAAAAGATAATTCCTGCCTTAAAGAAACTTGCAATCTGGTTAAAGCAATGAGGCAAATAACTGCAGTACTAGTTATGATGAGTTGCAAAAGAAAAGTCCAAATAAGGAGGAGAAAAAGGGATTTGAGAAGAGAGAGATCACTTCTAGGAAGAGTTAAGCCTATGAGATCTGAGCTGGCTCTAAATAGAAGCAAAGGATTTCAACAAGAAGAGATGTGGAGAGAAAACTTTTCAGGTATGGGGACCACAGATTTGTCTTGGAAGGGACCTTAGTGACAGTCTTATCCATTTTGCAAATAAGACTAAAGACTAAAGTTCAAGGAGGTTGACTGGCCTGAGGTCACATAGGTAGTGAGTAGGCAGAGCCAAATTTAAATCCAGGCATTTTTCCACCATACCACATTGCCTGAGCAGGAGAGACTGGGAATAAGTAGCTGCTGGAACATAGTATGTGAAGGAGAGTAGTATGAATTAAGGCCAGTTGAAGATTATAACAGGCTTTGAATGACAGGATAAAAATTCTTTTATTCATCAAGCTTTGTTGTGAGGATCAAATTAAGGAATATTTGTAAAAAGTGCTTAGCATGGAGCCTGGCACATAGTGGGCACTATTATCAATGCTCATTTTTCCAGTCTATTCTACTTGGGCTTCTTGTCTACCCAGGTCAGATGGCACACAAAAGGGCTGCCTGGGCAACTATCAAACCTTCTTAACCCATTCTCAACTGAATATCGCAATACTTACTGCTAGTGGAATTAGGGTGATTAAATTTTCCTCACCTCTTCCCTGCCCCAGGGCTCAAGTAGTGGGCATATCCCATTGATAAAACTTTGGGGGGGGCTTTGGGATGTGGGTGATATATCTTCTTTAAAAGTATTTTCTTTCTAATTTCCTTCATTATCAAATCTCCTTCTGTTAAAGGCCATGCAAAATACCCTCAGGCTCAGAGGACCCTTAAGAAAGTCCTTCATACAGTTAAGAAGTAATGATAATTTGTTCTACATGCCAGGCTTTATCCTAAGTGAGGACACAAAGGAAAAAGCAAAACAAAACAACTATTTCCTGCCCTCAAGGAGCTCACAGTCTGATGTGGGAGACAACCTGCAAATACAGCTCCAGACAAGATTAATTCTGGATAAATTAGAAGGAGTCTCTGGAGAAGAGGCCACCAGGGTTTGAGGGGATTAAGAAAGGCTTCTTGTAGACAGTGGTGAAGGAAGCCAGAGGCCAGGAGGCAGAAAGGAAGAGGGTGAGGACTGCAGAGGAGAGAGCCAGTGAAAAAGCCTGGAGTCAGGAGATGGAGTACCTTGTGTGAGGAACAGCCAAGAGGACAGAAGCACTGGGTCATAATGTATGGGGAGGTGAGTGAGGTATGAGACTGGAAACGTTGGGGTGAGGAGAAGTCACCAAGGGCTTTGAATGCTAAAGACAGGATTTTCTATTTCATCCTGCAGATAGTAGGGAACCCCTAGAGCAGTGGTTCTCAACCTTCCTGATGCCATGACTCTTTAATACTCATATGTGGGCATATCTGCATGTGGGCAGATATGCCTGGAGACGGATAGAGGAGCGGTGTCTCGGATCCTAAAGACCACGGGAAATATGTGTGAACAACCCTGTGAAAGGGTTGTTCCACCCCCAAAGAGGTCCTGACCCACAGGTTGAGAACTGCTGCAGAGTGTACCATCTGGAAGGATAGTAAATATTGATGCTGTCAGGAAGAATGAGAGGTAGGGGTGGTAATATGGTCAGGCCTGCATTTCAAGATCAACTTGACAGCTGAGTGAAGGACAGACCAAAATAGGAAGAGACTTGAGGTGGGGAGACCAACCAGTAAGCTATTGGCTTGAGATGATGAGGGCCCATAGCAAGGTAGTGGCTATGTCAGAAGAGAAGGGGGTATATACAAGAGATATCACGAATGCAGAATCAACTGAACCTGGTAACAGAGTGGCTATGAGAGATGAGAAAGAGTAAGGAGTCCAGCAATAACACCTAGGTTTCAAGCTTGGCTTATTGGGAGGGTGGTAGTGCCTTTGACAGTCATAGGAAACTTAAGAGGGGAGGAAAGGTAATGAGGTCACTTCTGGACATGATGGGTTGAAAGTGTCTAGAGGGAGGAGGCAAGACTGGAAGCTGCCATAGGCAACCTTGCTACAATGGTAAAGACTCAAGTCCTGCTACTCATGCATTGATTAAAAAGTATGAAAAATACCCTTTATTTGACTCCCCTGGCACATTATTCTCTAGTTGTCTGCCTATTCTCCCCTCCCCTAGTTCTGCACTGTAATAATATATCTTAGCACTAGGTAGACATCATTCAGTAGTTCAAGTTGAATGAAGTGACTGTGTTATATATGTTCAGAGTTTAGTTTCATATTTTAGTTAGTACTGCACAATGAGCTGTAAAACAACATTGTTTTCATCTCCAATTTTTACATTCATAGACTCATGGGATTATAGATTTAGAGCTAAAAGGAACTGCAGAGGGCATCTAGCCCATCCCCTTTATTTTATAGATAAAAAACTAAGGTCCAGAAAAATTAAGTGATTTACTCAAGATCACAAGGCAATAAAGCAAGAATAATTGATAATAAATTATTTCAAAATATATCTACTACTTCTTTTCCATTTTTTATTAGCATACTGCCAAGAATAGTTTTTAGAAAAAAAACATTGTGCCTATGTATGTACAGATAATGTACAGAGTTTCTCTTTCATGGTTAAGCAATAACATAAAATAATCATGAAGGCAGCAAGCTAGATTGAAGGTCTAAATCCCTTTCTCAGAGAACACGTATGTATTTGTTTTGAGCTTTACCTGATTTATGGGAACTGATAGGTGCTGACATTTCTTGGAGGGAAATTGATTATCTGGACCCATAGAGATTTCCATCTGTAACTGGAATCAGCATTTTACCCATCCCATAAAAAATGATTATAAAGCACTTTACAAACAGAAAAATGGTATTCAATGGTTCAACAGTACAGAAAGTTCCAGAGTAGAGAAATAGAAATTTCTAAGACAATATCTGTGTTCAGAAGATCCCCCAAAGGACTCTCGGATCTCTTCTGTTCTCTTACAATTCCAGCAGTTCCATCTATTCTCATTCCATTTGAGCTACAATATATTTGTAGTGGAGACATCTGTTGCTCCACCCTAGTTGCTATAGGTGATGATTCATAGAAACTGGAGAAGGAAAAGACCTATGAAGTCATCAAGTACATCCCCAAATTAGGATGTGAGGGCAGCATGGGGACTTAGTGAACATTATCTAGTCCCAACTTCATGTTTCCAAAAAAAAAAAAAAGAAGAAGAAAAGAGAGAAAACATTTGGCCCGAGATGATTAGAACAACCATCTGTCTTCCCTTTTGCCCATAACATAATCCCAAGACCCACCCACTTAAAAATATATCCAGCATTGGTATGTAAGACTGGGTCAGGAAATCCAGGTGTCTAGGTGTCAGGAAGTTGAGCTAAAATTCTTCTGGCATAATAACCATGTTGGATATATAACTCTTCTACCCACTGTTTTAAATGTTGAGATCATTACTTGGAGTCCTAGAAGGCGAGGGCCCAGAGGGGGTGTTCTCTCTATTAAGCTGCTTTTCCTAGAAGTCCCATGAAATCTTAGGTCATTGATCACAGAGTAGGAATGGTCATTTGTTTTACATTATTAATCAACTGTAAATGGTTTTTTCCTTGATCATACAAATGTACTTTGAGTAAATCAATGCTGAAGTAAGCCTAGGTTTAACTATAACAATTCCAAATCAGAAGAATCTCAATTTAATGAGATTGACAAGGTAATATGACAGTATATACTTGTAAGAACTGATGTAGAGTAAATTAAATAGAACTAGGACAACAAAATAAACAGATTACAATAATGTCAATGAAAACAGCACCTCAAAAATAACTGATTATTTGTAGTGACCAACCTCAGGACCAGAGAATGGATGATGAAACATACTGGTCACCTCTCGGTGCAGAGTAGGACACGTGCTTTCAGACATGATCTCTGTATTAAGTTGGCTTAGCTTCACTTCACAAGATAAACCTCAATGAGGGAGAATATATCAGGATATGACTGTGGTTTAAAAGCAAAGGACATCAAGAAACATTTTTTTAAACGTTGATAGCTCCTATTTTTAGAGAACTTTGCAATTTACCAAGTTCCTTCCTCACAAAGACCCTGTGAAATGCATAATGCAAGTATTATTTTCCCCCATTTTCCATCGGAAGAGACTCAGGCTCCAGAATGTTCCAGATGACATGTCCAAAGTTGTTTGGATCCAGAGCTAGTAGGACTTTTTCACTCCAAACCCAGTAAGTATCCACTTTACTACAGAGACTCTCAGGCAAAGTTTCCTCTCTACAAGCTACTCCTTCTCTGACTTTTATCCTTAACTCCAGAACTTACATTCAGAAGCAACTAGGTAGATTAGAAAGACTGCTGGGCCTGGAGTCAGGAAGACCTGAATTCAAAAGCAGCCTCAGACACTTACTAGCTGTGTGATCCTGTACAAGTCACTTAATTTTGTTTGTCTCAGTTTTCTCACCTGTAAAATGGGGATAATGATAAGTCCTTACTTTGAATGGAAATGATCAAATTAGATAATATTTATAAAATATCTGGCACATAGTAGGTGCTATTTTAAAAAAAAAGAATTCCCTGCCTGTCATGTTGTTGCACTTGTTTGAAGATACATGAGAGCACATTTAGTAGATTTTAAGGTTTCTATAAGCAAGGAGCAGACTTTCCCAACATCAAAGGGTCAATAGGGAAGTAATTGCTATTTTCATTTGTTACATACCTTTGTTCCACGTGTTAAATTTCAGGGAGAGCAGTATAAAATATTATGTTTGTAAGGGGAAATACATTCTAATTTATACTTACAATGGGTTTGCAACCTTAGAGACTCCTTGACTCTTCCTCTGCTCTCATAGCTAAGCCTTTGTTAAGTCTCATCAGTTCTACCTGGACATGTCTTTCCTCTCATAGAAATTCTTGCCTAAATGATTGCGTTAGCCTCCTAATTGGCCTCCTAGACTCTCTCCTTTCTAACCCAACCTCTACAGAGCTGCCAATTTGATATTGTTAAGCACAGATCCAGGTGTATCCCTCACCTACCCAAAAATCTTAATTGACTCCCTATTGCCTCTAGGATAAAATACAAAATCCTTGAAGGGCATTTAAAATTCTCCACAATATGGCTATCACCTATTCTTCTAGTTTTATTTCAGATTACTCCCTTTCATGCATTCTCTATACCTGCCTACATTTTGACTTAGAAAATCACAAATTAACATTATCCAGGTTGTATTGTATTTTCATTTATTTTTTAAACATTTCTCAATTATATTTAAATCTGGTTCAGACCACTCAGGAGTTTGACACCTCTTCTCAACCTTGCACATAGTAGTCTCTTATAACTATTTATTGAAGTTCGAAACTACTAGTCACAACTCAGGAAAGAGATCTGGAAGTTACTGGAGTAAAGAATGCTTTCTGAGTTCTCTGTCCAATGTGCTGTTGTGGCTAAAATGGTCAACAGAATGTTAGCCGTCATTACAAGGGGTTTTAGACACCAAAGAGAAGGGCATTATCCTAATCATTTATTAAACCATAGTTTATCCCTGCCTGGAATACTGTTGTTTGTCCTTCATTTTTGAAGAGAACCAATGACATAAGGGTGAATTGACTTTCACATGAACTAGATCTAAGTGAGGCAGAGTTGCACAAAGTCACTAACCTTACTCTCTGTTTCAAAGTCATCAAAGTCCATTGACAAGACAAAAGTCAAGACAACTGATGATGGTCCAGGATACAGTGGATGACCTTGGCTTCTTCAATATCTGACCAAACTCTAAGCGCTCTACAGTGCCTGCTTCAGCAGCTTTCATGACCCTTGGAAAAAATTGTCCTCATCCTCCCATTCCATTGAGGGATGTCTTCACGTACACAGGGCAGACACCTCCCTAACTCACTGAAAGGTTTGAGGCCTACTGTTTATCTTCCACTTGTTTTAGCACATCTGCTGAGATAGTTTTACTAGGATGTGGCCACTGCTCATGCCACAGCTTCTAGGATCCACAGGTGAGAGTTAGGTGACAGATAGACACCAAAGGTGGATGAGCAGCCCTGAAAAGGGGTGGGCAGGTCCTCACACCAGAAGTTCTAGTCTTCCCTGAAGGCCCTCTGGGCCCCCAAAATACTATAGAAAAGTTTGGTACCAAACTTAAAGCAATTTAATAAATAGAGTATCCCAAGTCCTGTATAACATATGACCTTCAAGCAAACTGTTGGCCAAATGTTGTGCAGACCTTGTCTGTGTCCAGTACAAAAGAGCCTGGCTTAACTATTTTCAAAGGATATAAGTATATAAAGTATATAAAGATAGAAGTATATATCTTTATATACAAGTATATAAAGATTTTTATGAGAAGCAGTTGGATGGACAATTCATTGAACTGGTTTCCTTGTACCTCTTATCTTTGACAGACCAATGGGAGGGAGACCAGAATTTAATGATAGGATGAAAGCAGGCAAGATTGTTCTTAGGCCATAAAACTTAAAGAAAAGATAGGTTCACGATAGCATACTTCCTTCAATGTCATAAAAGTTGAGCAAACTTATTTAAACAGTCACCATTTCATATATCCCTTAAGGAAACAAACCTCATCAAATAAACTCTTTAGGGAAACTAAGTCAG
The DNA here is from genome assembly GCA_028646515.1 of Pseudochirops corinnae. NCBI lineage: Eukaryota > Metazoa > Chordata > Mammalia > Diprotodontia > Pseudocheiridae > Pseudochirops > Pseudochirops corinnae. Next base: position 96,481,468 of record CM053589.1, read on the forward strand.
CTTTCAGATTGAACTACATTTGGAGGGTTCACAAACCAATTGATTGAGGAGGAAGATTTACATGTCACCAAGGAGTCAGAGGCAGTGGAGATTTTTTCCTCTGACTTCTTATATAAGGAATGTTTAAGGCTCTAAGTAAATTTTCACATCCCATGAGAGGGGTTTTGGTCAGTTCAACAACTTCTTATCCAGGACAAATGGTCTTGATTTTGGTCAAGTAAGGTTAACAGAAGACAGACTTTAACCAGTTAACCAAAATTTCTAGGAGGAATGACCCAGAATTCTGAGTAATAAAAGGAAAAAATTTAAATCCCATAACAATACCTTGGGGTAGCTAACTTTGAAGAAGGAACAGGTTCTAGGTAAAGGAAGCAGAATGAACAAAGGGGTGAAGCTGATGATAACCTTGGCCTGTGGAGGCAAAAATGAGGAGAAAAGCCTAACTGCAATTGAGAATCTATACATGTTGGAGAGTAGGGGGAGATGTTAGATATGCAAACTAGGGCCAAGAATATGGAGAATGTTAAAGGCCAGATGGAAGAGTTTTATCTTGATCTTCTAGCTAACAGAGAGAGGCTATATTCTTTATGAGACATAATAAAAGCAATATTGTAAGATGTATTGGAGTGGGGAGAAATGGGAAGAGTGGAAAACAGGAAACTTTCAATAGCTGACATTAAGGGATAAAAGAATAGAGAATGGATGAATTATTCAGAGCTATTACAAAGGTAGAATAAAAGATTTGGTAACAGGGTAGATCTAGAAGGTGAAATTGCAAGTGGCTCCTGAATTTTGAGCCTGAATGACTGAAAGAATGGTGGTGCCATGAAGAAATTGAAAAGGGAAGCTGATTTAATCACTTAGTACAATGTATGACACAAAGCAGGTGCTTAATCAACTCTTATTGGTTATTGAAGAGATAAGGCTAGTTTGGAGCATGTTGAGTTTGTGATGATGGTAATAATTAAAGTGAGAATGTCCTGAGAGCAGCTGAATATGTAGGAATGAAGTTCCAACAAGAGTCTAATGCTGGTGATATATTCAGAAATAATTGGTGGCAAGGTAACAGTTAAAACTACTAAAAAGGATAAACTCACTGAAGGAGAAATTACATAGAAAAGCAGAAAACTATGGCCTGAATATTGTGAGAGAACTAAAGTTAGAGAGTAGGAGGAGAAATCAGAGACAGAAAGGTGGTATAAAAGATAGTGAACCAGGATAATACAGTTTCACCGAATGTAAGAGAAGAGAAAGTTTCAAGAAAGAGGTGGGCTTAGGCTTCAGGGAAGTCAAAGAGAATAAAAGCAGAGACCACTGGAATTTTTGAGGCAGTTGCCTTTAAGAAGGCAGTTTCAACGGTGAGTAGGGAAGGAATCAAATTTCATGGGATTTAAGAGGGACTGAGGGGTGGTAAAATGGAGGCAGCTGAACCAGATCTCTTGTATAAAATATTTCACAGTGAAAGAAAGGAATGTGAGACAGTAACTGGAAAGGTCAACAGGGTCCAGGAATGGTATTTTGTTTTTTAAGATAGGAGAGATCTGGATATGTTTGAAATCACATGAGAAGGATCCAGTGTTTGGCAGGTGGGCTGAGTACAGCATGGAAGGGACAGATATTGAAGATACTAGCGAGGGAAGGATAATAAATTTAGGACTAGAAGAGAGAAAACTGGAGTACAGAGAATTAAGAGGCTTGCCCAGTTTGCACAGCTAGTAAGCATCTGAGGAGATATTTAAACCCAGGTCTATCTGATTTCAAGTCTAGTGCCCTAGCCAGTGCCCGATGTTGCTTCTCAAACATAATTATAATCACAAAATCCACTACGTCTAGTATCCTTCTTCTCCCCTTTCCATTTCTTATTAGGGATTAGGCCTATGATTTCATCTGAATAGGAAATTCTCTCTAGCAATGCAGGTTGGCACCTTTTATGCTGTTTAAAGTCTTAGTTACCTAGAGCACTGAGAATATGCAAAGTGATTTGTTTGGGGTCATATATCATATGTGTCAGAGGCAGGACTTGAACCTAGCTCTCTGCTATACTTAAGCAAAATGTTTCACATATGTTTATTCATCTGATCCTCACAACAATCCTATTATTATCCCTCTTAGGGATAGAAGAAATTGAGGCTGAGAGAGGTTAAGTGACTTGTCCACCTAGTCTACTAGTATCTTATCTCCTACTATCTAGTACAGTGGTTCTCAACCTTCCTAATGCCACGACTCTTTAATAGTCGTATGTGGGCGTGTCTGCATGTGGGCGGACCTGCCTGGAGACGATAGAGGAGGTTCCCAAGACCATCGGAAATATGTGTTTTCTGATGGTCTTAGGTGACCCCTGTGACCCTTGTGAAAGGGTCATTCAACCCCAAAGCTTGAGAACTGCTGATCTAGTAAGTACCTAAAACAACATTTGAACTCAGGTCTACCTGATTTCAAGTCCAATACTTTTTCAGTGTACCACTTAGCATATTTATAGTCTTGAACTAGAGGATCTCTCAGGTCTTTTCCAATCCTAAAATTCTCTGATGAATTCCATGAGAGACAGCATACCAAGGAATATAATATGAGGTCTGGTCTAATAAAACAGCTGTCTACCTCTGGAAAGAAGCATAAAACAAAGGGGAATCAGACAGAAGAAGGATTAGATTTGTTCAGTTTGGTCCCAAAAGGCATAACTAGGAGCAATAGTCGGATGCTACAGATATATTAAGGCTTAATGTAAGGAAGAATTTCCTAAGAATTAGAACAATCCATTAGACTGTTTCAGGAGGTAGTGAGTGCCTCCTCATTAAGAGTTCTTCATGCAGACACTGGATAACCACTTGTTAGGTATATAATGCAGGGCATTTCTTTTGGGGTATGGGTTGGAGTAGATCAGTGGTTCCCAAAGTTTTTTGTTCTTGGACCCCTCTCAACAACAGAAAAAACTGTTGTAAACCCACAGGGTAATTTAATATACTTCTCATGATAATTCTTTTAGGGTTACTCCTTAAGTACTCACAATGATACCGATAACTTTGACCCCCAAAAACTCCCAAATTAAAATCTATATTATATAATTATAAAATATAGAATTTCACTCTACCTTTATAAAAACTCTAAATATAAAATTTCAAAATTAATCATAAAATAATTATGAATATTTTCTGTGGCACATTCTGTAAGAATTAAAAGAGGTAATCCAACTAGACCTCATATGCTTACTATAATATGCAAGACTTCACATTAAATTTCTTTATTTTACAGATTTTGTTGAATATAAATTACATTCGATTAAACTAAGTGAGAACTTGGAAGATGTTTGTAAAAATCAACTTAATTTCAAAACTGGACTTTTTTTATTTAAACAAATATTTGCAACATTTGACTTAACAGCAGATAAACACAGTCTTATATCTGGTTCTTCCTTGAGTTTATTTCTGTATTTCAGTTTAAAATAAGAATAAAGTAAAAACACTTGCTTATGCAAATGCGTTAGAAAAATGGTAAGAGACTTTTACAAGCCTTCCTGCTAAGAGATGGAAAATAATTTTAAAAAATTTTAGCTACCTAGCCAATTGATAAAAATGAATATGATATAAAATACTTTTCTACTGATTAATAACAAGTGCTATATTAAATGATCAACTTACTTAAAGTTCAATTGAATATATTGCTTCATTTTCACAATATAAATAACATATTTAACTATAAATAATATAAACTAACCTTTGTAAGGAAAGAATCTCTTTAGACATGACTTTCTGCTTTTCTACTGCTGGTATGCCAACTATACCCTTATAGAAACTCTACTGAATGATTGATTAATGTTACCAACCAAATAATTTGAGAATATACTAGAGAGAAGAATAGTAACATAAATAGAGGATAAATTTAAACTGGAAAACAGCCTTAATATTGCAATGAGAGGCAATCTAGAGTTATTTATACAGAATAAATTTGATGGCCCACGATGATTTCAAGATGGCTTGTAATGTGCTTGCCTAATGCACAATTTGATTTTCAAACAATTTAACATTTAGCTGTAAGAACACAAACATTCATAACACCTAGATCATATGATGATGCAATTTATGACATATGATTATAGGGTAACAGCAAAACAAGGGAGCAATTCTGGAGAAGTTTACAGAATACAAATGGGAGAATGCACTTGAATCTGACCATGTTTTGGGAATTGGTTTGTGCTTGAATGTTGAATCCTTATGGTGGTTTGGAAACAATTTGATGAAAGGTTGAGAAACAGCTAAAACACATAGCTCTCAGAAGCAGGCCAAATCCAATATAATTACTGCATGAACACCAAAATTTTTGCATGATCATGACAGTTTCAAATAACTGCAGAAATAAATCTATAATGCTTCAAACATACACATTCTTATTGTCACAGAGAAAAATATTTTTGTGACATAACTGGGCAATAATCTACTACAGAAGGTAAGGGACCATTAAAGAATTTTTAGCATGAACTCCTTAGATAATCGTAGATCACTAAATGGGAACCACTGGACTAGATGACTGATAAAGTCACTTCCCTTTCTAAAATTCCATGATTCTATGTTTTAAAAAGTCCAAGAGTTAACTTATATTGATAGAAACTTCCCAAATTAGCTATGCCAAACCATATATTCCTATCCTTCCAAGTTCAGGTCATTGTTGACAAATCAGGGTTTGTTTAATTTGTTATATTGGGCTTTATATTTCAGATGACCAACTAAGTATGGATTAGACAATATAATTTAAGAAAGATATTCTTTTAAATCTTTGAGGTTTGTCTTTTGAATGAAATACTTTCTTGATAGTACCTATCACCAATGCAATTGGAAGCATAATTCTCTACCAGTCCCAGGAACTAAAAAGGCCTTGTGTTAAAAAAAAGAGACTCTAAATATCATATACCTGTTATTTTACGAAAGTGATACTGGCAGAGAGCTGACAATCCTTATCTCAACACTACTTTTTGAGTAGGTGCATAAACACAGTCTCTGCCCTAAGGCCTTTCAGTCTAAGTTTCATAGTAAAAAATGCAATCTGGGAATTATATTAAAGCTATTTAAGTATCAGAGATGTGACCTTTATGTTTTCTTTTTTTATATATCTTTCAGTTAAGGTATATCACAAACAATACCTCATAGAATATTCTGGAGGGATTTGAAAAAGAAGGAACCTTTGATATCTGGGTAGAAGAATACATGAGGCATTAGAAGCCAAATGTAGAGAAAGACCTAGAAGTAAAAATGGTAAATGAAGACAAGAGGCAGGAGGTATGAATTCTAATTCTGTCTTATATTAACTACCTGCATTGGCCTTGTCCAGGTTATTTTGAGTCTCTCTGCATCTGGAAAATGAAAGTGTTGGATTATATCTTCCCCAAGATCTTTTTCAACTCTAACATTCTGTGATTCTAAAATGGGGTTCCAAACTCATCTGTAAAGAAGAGAGGATAGATCTAGGCAAAATGTAAGCAAGTAGGAAGGGGTGATGAGAATGGAAGACCAAAGAAACCTTGAAGAAAAGGAAGAATAACTTGAATATAAAAAAACAGGGTGGAAAAAGGGAAGTATTCAAATGGGGAAGGTAATAATTTTACCAGAAACTTTTTAGATAAATTGAGAAGAAAAATGGCTGGTTGCTAAATCAAACAAAAATGTTGTTTACACATTGGTTGCCAAGTAAGAACACTGTCCAAACAAAGTACTAATGGTGAGAGATAGAGTTTAGGGAAATGGGGGCAAAGTCAAGGGAGTAAGGATAAATGACTGGGAAATAACAACTGTGTTAAGACAAGGAAGAAAAGAAATCCAGTTTTGGGACTGGACGGACACTTGGCACTAATTCAATGGTCAAAATCTGTAGACAACTTTGCAGGATCAACAGATCCTCCAAGACAGTGTATAAACTTCCAGAATACATAGTACACATATGAATAAAAACTGCTTGCAAAGCCCACTTGCATATACACAGAACTCAGAAACTTCTCAGGGAGAAGTGGAAATTGTGATGAGTAGAACTTACTCTGGAGTAAAAGAGTTTCCTCTAGTTTGGAAACTTGGCTTTGAGGTTTCTATTTCCAATGAGCCAGGAACAGTTCTATTACCCACCCTATTCAAACTCTGGCTGAGTGCTGCAGCAGTGTATTGCCGGAGCTTGCTCTGACTCTGACGTTTCCAAGTCTGCAATGACTCCTTTCCATGCACTTCTTTATATTAAAGGGCAGACAGATATGCCAAGAACCAAGGTCTGCAGCAAGCTCATGGGATCATTCTGATAATGCACTGTGGCTTTCTTCTGGGAACTGCCTTGTCTAAGGTTAAGCTAATAGATTCGCAGACAGTAATAGAAGAAGGGTGCCTGGAGTCTTAGCTCAGGGTAATAAAGATTTATGTTTCCTGGAACAACCAAATCCCATTTTCTGCTTTTAACACCGACAACATCAAAACGTGAAACTATTTAACCAAGCTTGAGGGACAGCTAATTCATTAACAGCAAGGACACCGACCTCCACCCAAGCCTCACACCCTAACCCTCTTCCAATAGCCCCCTTCACCCCCCCTCCCCCGCCCTTTTCAGGGCTCTAAACTTGATGTAATGTTGAACTAGGAAGGGGATAAAGAAGCAAGGAAGAACTCGGGGCAAGAAATCCAGAGGGTAGACCTTCGAAAAGCAGAAGCGGGAGAAAGACGGTTCGGGCCCGACGTCCAATAACTAGGAAGGTTTTGTTGCAGGGTCAGAACTAGATACTCAGCCTGTTAACACTGGGGCTACGACTGAACCCCCGGGGAACCCCGCCCTGCTAGCACAATGTTTCCTGCCACGGGGGGGGGG
>CM053589.1:96488795-96519550 GCA_028646515.1 Pseudochirops corinnae
TCATTGCAAAGGGTCTCTGAGTTGCTTTGGGGCGGAGGGGGCTGACAACAAGGGAAATGGACGGCAGAAGAGGGTCTGATCTGCACTAGCGGCTCCTTGGGTGCAGGATTCGCATCAGTGGCAGGACATCTAGGGAGAACAGTAGTGTGGTTGACGTCCCGTCTGAGCCTCCCGGTCTGCGCGCAGGCCGCGTAGGCTCGGGGCTCGGGCCCCCAGCTTCAGGTTGCTTTGTGAGGGCGAGGCTGAAGGGAGTGAACAGTAGCGGGGAAGGGTCCATGCATTCCAGGGGAAAGGAATCTGCACAGGAGAGGTAAGGGCGTGGCCGTGAAACCTGGCCAAGGCAGCTTCAAGAAGTTTCTACCAAGTGGGGTTTTCAGAATTTATCCCTTTAAAAAGTGCACAGACGTTTCTGAAGTCAAGTAACTGACCTGAAATAAGGGTTCTATTAACTCTCTTCGTGCAGCTCCCTCCTTTTAAAGACTGGAAGTAACTGGGGAGAGCTAGTCTGGTTGCATTGCTGCATAATGAGGGAAATCCAGCAGCTGGTATAGATTGCTGTAGTGACTTAAAACCTTCTGTTTTGGGGAGTCGTCCTTTTCTTTTTTCTTGTTTTTTCCTTCTTTCCTTTCCTTTCTTTCCCTATATTTTCTCTTTCCTATCTTTTATCACCTTTTCCTTTCCTCTCCTTTTTCTTCCCCCCACTTTTTTCTTCTGTGTGGTCTGAGGGGGTGTGCGCAGCTTTTACCAATGGATCCCAGTATTCCAGGGAGCTTCCCCTTCATCCCCAGCATTGGTGCAGGAGGCAGGGTTTTGGCCGATTTTCAATGGAACGAGGTGGTGGTGGGGGCAGTTTTGCCTTAGGCCTAACAGGATGTTTCAGATGCTGGTAATATGGGAACGAGGTGTTACTGGTTCTAATTCACAGAGCATATGAATTCAGAGAGTATAAGAGAGACGTGGCCTTCCAAATAGATTCAGGCTTGAGTGGCTACTTACTTGATGGTTCAAGTGCATTTATGAGGTACCTGTGCTGGCTGTATCTAATGGAAAGAGCAATAGATTTAGATTCCAGTAGCAAACACAAAACCTCAAAACATTGGTTTCCTCTTGGGGATGAATTCTGTCTCTGACTCTTACCTCTATCACCCTAGGACAAGTCATTTCACCTTCCAGCCCCCAGTTGCCATATCTGTCAAGTGAGACAGTGGTATTTGATTATTTCTAAGGGTACTCTCATCTCTACTTCCTGTGACTTTAGGGTATTAGTTACCTGTTTTCTTTACAAAAAAGCATCCTGAAACTCATAATGGATTGTGAACTCCTTGAGGACTGGAACTGGAATTTCCACTTTTAAAAGAGTCTATACTTTTTCTACCCTGTTGGGCCAAGAATTTATTTGTAAATTATCTTAGAAATAGGAGGGGTAGGGGAATCATGGAATGTTAGATTTAGGAAGAACCTTAGGAAGGTTATCAGAAGAGCTAGGATTCAAACCTAAAGTCTTTCGACAAAATAAACGGTTTTTCTACGGCAGCATGATGACTCACTTGCCACAGTATGAGTGGGTGTGGCAGGGATACTGGCAGCTTGGGTTGTTCTTTCGGGCTGAGGCCTGTCTGTATGTAATAGCCACCATTTTCTCTTAAGAGGCCTACCCACGATAAAGGCTCCATAAAAGTTGCTTACTGGTCAGGAATATAAATATGGATTGGAAATACAATGTTAATGCATTGTATCTTTGTGATACTAAAACCATGATTGATTTTATTCCTGTACTTATGACCCTTAGCTTCCTGATTGATATTTCTATTAAATAGTCTTTGGAAAAAAAACGGTCTAAGGAGAGACACATTTCTTCCCTAATTGCTATTGATTTAAGGGGCTATGTGTTTTTCCTCTGGTGATGGATTTAATGGCACCAATCCATTGGGTACCAGGTTTTCATTCAGGAGGCACAAATCCTCATAAATCGTACAGACCTGCTTTCGATGCTTACAAAGATCACTGGATATGAGAATCATAGATTTAGAGCTGGGAAAGGAACCTAGAGGCCATCTTATTCCACATGGGATCTAAAGAAGTCTTCAGACTCCAAATCTAGTGACTCTGTATTAGACTGTTACTTGACACATCCCTAAATTAATTTTCTATTACCACCATAGTTGATATGGCAATAAAAATAGGGGTAAATGGCTCATTTAAAACAGTAACACTTGTAATGTTGGAGCTGGTGGTCATACTGAGAGCATTCATTTTAAACCAGTCAGTCTTCACATGAATAGCTCAGGTAGCCTGTTGTGTACTTGTGTTGTTTAAAGTTACCAGCACTTGGACCTATATTAAGATGTAATTTTCTGAATTAATTAGATGGATACTTGTTGTTCCTCCTTTTTATGCATGGGGATCACCCTTTCCCCTGGTGCTTGAATGCTGCCACACCCTGTTCCAGTGGCCTGCCACATCAGAAGGAATCATACTCACTAAAAATTCCCCTCCTTTTAGTGAAGTTTATCTTTTTTTCTTCTGAAGTAGAAATCCTTTATCTCCTGGCAGAGACCAGCTGAGAAGTCAGGAGTTGACCAGTCTTAGGACTTGTGACCACCACCAGAGTGGTCCTGTATCTCTTCTGGAGAGTACCCTAGGCAGCCACCCCTCATGCTCTCAGATTGGTCAAATTATTTAACCTCCTTTCTGTTTCCCTATCTGTACAATGGTCCCCTGGAACCTTAAATCCTATAATCTATAGTCCTTGCCTCCAAAATACTCTGTTTGCTGGGACTCAGAATACTAACACTGGCTAATTTGTGGCCTGCCTTTCCTGCTGAGAAGGGAGTGGTTGTGACTTTCCTTGGAATCCAAATCTTTTCCCCTCCCTTGCCACTCCCAAGCAGTACACTCATCAGCATTGATCAGAGGAAGTCCCAAGGCCACTTTAAATCATTTCCCACATTGCTGTTACAGTATTGCCTCTAGTGTTTCCAAGACCAGTAGGACCACAGCCTTGTAATCTCTGCAGTGCTTGAGGGTTTATAATCAAAGGAATAGTGCAGTGGTTCCCAACTTTTTTTGTTCCTCAAATTCCTTTCAACTACCACACACAGGCTTCAAGTGTACATATGCTTGTTGTTACAGAAGAAAAATATATTTGTAACATAATTGGGCAATTATTTACTGCATAAAGTGCCATTAAAGAATATTTAGCACAAACCACTTGAAACATCAATGTGAACACCTTGAACCATTAAATGGAAACCACTGGAGTAGTGTCTGGGGAGGCCTGCAGTATCAGAGAATACTAGAGGTCTTCTTGTCTTTGTAAATTTTGCTTGGGGTGAAAAAGAGAGCCCATATTGGTACTAAACTTCTTCATGGTGGACCTGCAGAGATACATATTTCATCCCATTCACTCTTTCTCATTCTATGGGATCCCCCCCCCCCCCCCCAGTTCTACATAGACCATAGAGGATCTCTCTATTTGGGGAGAGGGGGTTTGCTCTCTGGGTCTTTTAACATTCCATGAAGTACATGGTATGTAGTATGTGAACTGTCTCTCTGTCCCTGAATCCATTCCTGGCTCATCTCCTTTTCCATCCAGTTTCTTGAATGAATTTTTTCCCCCTTAATTAGAAAAAAATTTAAGTAATTTTCTGATATACTCCCCCACATTGAACCTTCACTTTTAACAAAAGAAAAACCAATAAGCAAAGTCAACCAGCAAAAGCTACCAAATCTGAAAGAATATGCCACTTTCCCAACTCAGTCTCCCACCTTTACACCGAAAGCTATATTATATTCTCTGTTTTTGGGAAAACATATCACCAAGTTCTTAAGGAAATAGTTTAGTGTAAAGCAGTCTTCCATATATGATATGATCGTGAAATATGCTATATGGCCATAAATTACTAAAATTCAGTTGTCCCATGTACCTTTGATGAATGGGCATGATTTCTTCAGGACTGAAAACATGGTTTACTTCTCCAAGTTAGTGAAGTAGTTACTTCCTGTTGGGTTTCTCCTGGACACCCACTCTATCTAACCCAGTGTCTTTACTGGAGAAATGCAGAGAAACTGAATAAGAAGGGCCCTGGACTTGTCTGTAGGCTTTAAAAGAACAAGTCAGAGCAAGACAGGTTATTTTATTTTTAAATGTTCACCCAGCCCTACTTGATCAGGGCTGTTTTGGACTTCTGGGAAGGACATGCACGTAGAAACTCACATATAGGCATATGATATTCATCTGGTGACTCATATGGAGGTCTTTAGCTCATACTTTCAATTAAGAAACTGTGAAACCAAGTATTCTAAAGCTGTACTTTGGAAAAAGGTTTGAGTAAGGCTTGATCTTCCCCCTCCCAGGCTTTATTGGTTAAAACTCATAGACTTCATCATCCTGTTCTGGCTGATTGGCATGGTGGTTGCTATGGTGCTGTTTTGTGGTAACCCCATCAACATTCCACGTGTGACTGTGCAGTGTGGGGGTTTGGGTAAAACTGTTGGCAGGAATTCAAGTTTTGCTCTTTGGACTGGCTTCTTTCAATGTGTTTTTTATTTGCTCTAGAAATAAGCCTTTTCTGTTAGTGCTTGATGCCTTCTAAGACTGTGTCTAACTCAAACAGCATTATTCATAGTTTGCTGCTGTTGCTTTTTGTCCCCCAGAAGATTAACCTTTGGGTTTAATACAAAACCAAAACAAAACAGCAACTTTTGCCCACCTGGTCATTGTAGTGACTTTTCTTCTTTTTTGGGTAATTAGTTAAAGCTGCCTCTCCAAGAAAGTTTGTGATGGGTTTGTTATTATTGTTAGTTATTGTGGGGCAAGACAAACTCCTCCTCAGAATCAAGATTAGGAAAGAAAACAAAACAACATAACATCTAATGATTAAATTATCTTTGAGAGAATATACAGTCTCTTTAGATAACTTTCTTCCTCTAAGAACTAAATAGAGCAATGGTTCTCAACCTTCCTAATGCTGTGACCCTTTAATACAGTTCCTCATGTTGTGGTGACCCCCAACCATAAAATTATTTTCGTTGCTACTTCATAACTGTCATTTTGCTACTGTTATGAATCATAATGTAAATATCTGATATGCAGGATGTATTTAAATTGAACATAACCCACAGGTTGAGAACCACTGAAATAGTCATGAAGTCTTTACTCCATAAGCAATTTGAATGAATGTTTTATTTTCAGACCCCTAGCAAATCAAATATATGAGAGGTACTTAATAAATGCTTGTTAATCGATTCATTACTAGAAGACTCTGAGGCTTGGTGGAAAGGTTTGGGTATGTCTTAGCCTGCAGAGCTGAAGGTAGCAATTTTGGCATATGGGGCAAGTAGCCCAAAGGATACTTTCAAAGCACTTTTTTCTCTCTAAATCTGTTGGAAGGGGCAAGGCAAGATTGAGAGAAAGACCTTAAATCTCAGTACAGAAGTCTTTGTTGGGGAGACTGTTGCCAGGAAAAGGAACAGGAATATCCCACCTGAGATATAGCCAGCTTGAACATCTACTACCTTCCTAACTATCAGGAGTTAAAACTGTTACTACTTGATGAATGAATGCAGGTGTTATTAGCACTTATTAAATATTGGCACCCTGTGGGAAAGCTCTGGCAACTCCACCTTAGGTTTAGCTCTACAGCTTTGTAACTTAATAGCAGTGTGACTTTGGGCAAGGCACCAAACATTTCTGAATTTTAGCTTTCTCTCCTTTAAATTGGACTAGATTTAATTTGACAAACCTTTTAGTACCTACCTATCCGGTGTAAAGTATTGCATGAAGGAATTTTTTAAAATGACTATATAATCTCCAAACCCCCTTCAGTTACTACATTCTAGGAGTCTATCCTGGAAGAACTTTTTCTTGTAAGAGAAGCAGCCGTTTCTTATTGATATTTTGAAGTTCAGAGAAAATACTCTTCACTGCCTTGCTTGCATTAATGGTTGGCCTCAAAGTCTGTTTTCCTACCCCAATAATGAGTTGTTAATGCCAGTTTTATATAGGTGTAGCTGCTTAGGGGCTACACTAATCCAAAGTGAGTTTTTTTAGACAGTTAAATCTACATGTGCTTGACTGACCCAACCTGTTTCTGGGAATTAAAATTTGGAATGTGTTAGAGTGCTTATCAACGGGAGGAATTTGCTGAAGTGACTTTTCTAAGCAAGTTGGGGCAAGTCAAGAATTTAGGTGAGGTTGAGGCTTTGGAAAAACTGAAAGTCTCTTTCCAGATTCCGTGTAATCAGTTTGTAAGACAAGGAGGGCAAGGTCTAGAATGCCATTTCTGCTCTTAACATTAATGATAACTGTGACTTTTGGTTAAATTATTGAATCTCCCTGGAGCTCAGGTATAAAATGATGCCTTTGGGACTAGAGGAATTTTGAGGTCCCTTTTGAGCCCCAGAGCTATGGTTCTATAATTGTGTGAATGTAGGGTACTCTGCATATAGGGACTCATTCATCCTGTCTAGCCTTCTGACTTGGTTTAAGTTTCTCAAAGCAGTAATAACACAACATGTAGATATATATGATTTACCAAGCATTTAACATGGATGATTTCATTTAAATTTCATAACAAACTTGAAACGTGGGTAGTACAGGTATCATTCTCTATTTTATAGATGAGGAAACCGAGAGTCAGAGATTGATTTTGGCTGAGGTCAAGGAATGGGTCAGAATCCAGAACTCATCCATTATACTCTGTGGCCTTCCTTCATATTAAATTTTTAAAACAAAATAAATAAAAAGTAAGAAAATATAAGATGGAATTTTTGGAGGGGAAATGAATTTCAGTGAGCAAATATTCACATCAAATCCAGACTCCTCTATCTGCCTCTTTCAAGTCCTCTGGATCCAACCCCACTCTGTTTGCCTCTTTAATTTTTCTGTCGCCATATACTTCAGTTTCCTTGCTTCATAGACTGAACCCCTTCCACTCCTCCTCCCTATCTTCCTCCTTTTCATTAATCTAGATCCTACCTTTTCTTCAAGTCCCTGCACGAGACTGTCCCATTTCTCCTTCCCAGTTCTCCTTTCTCCATGAAACCTTCTCTAACTGCTGTCATTCCAGTTGCTCTTAACCCTGCTGCTCATTTGTAGTTAGCCCTTACTTGTTTACTTGTTTTGAACATCAGTTTTGCCTCCCAAATGGAGTCCAAGGGCCTTGAGGTCAGGGATCTGGTGCTTTTTCACAGATCCTGACAGTGTCCTGAAGATGTAGAAGAGTCTCATTTAATCCTTGTTAACTTGTTGATAGAATACGTTCTTAGCTTTCTCTACTCTTGCAGGCGAATTCCAATTTGTTTTCCTCTTTTGTTGGAAGGATACTGACATATGGACATACTCACATCAATCAAATGTACAACATTAAACTAATGTTTTTACAAGTAGCATAAGCAGGAAAGCTGACTCTTTCCTCTGGCTACTAATTAGCCCTATACACAATGGCTTTGTAACACCGGCAGATTTGATGGGACTAAGAGGGAATATCCTGTTTTATTTCTAAGGTGAAAATGAGTTAACCCTTACCCTTAATGGTTTGTGTGTATGCAGATGAAACATTAATTTTGGAGGAGGTTTTCCCCTTTTCCCCCTTAAATGTGATATTTACCCCCAAATTCTCCTCTAATTATAATTATCTTAAAGACTGCACTGCCTTTTGTTCCATAGGATCATATATTTATATCTGGGTGAGACCTGAAGGGGCCATCTAATCCAACCCTCTGTTTTACAGATGAGGAAACTGAGGCTTAGGGAGATTAAATGAATTCCCCAGGGTCCCAGAGTGATAGAAGTTGGGTTTGTATGGTATTCTTCTGACTCCAACTCCAGGATGTGTTCTTTTTTGTTGTGGATGTTGTTTTTTCTAAATAATATTTTATTTTTTCCCCCAATTACATGTCAAAACAATTTTAACATTCTTTTCTTTTTTTTTTAAGTTTCGAGTTCCGAATTCTATCCCTTCTTCCCACCCCTTCCCTTTCCTTGAGATGACAGGCCATCTGATATTGGTTATACATGTGCAATCATGTAGAACCTATTTCCATATTAGTCATTTTGTGGAAGAAAACTCAAACAAAAAAAAAAGAAAGTGAAAAATAGTATGTTTTGATCTACATTCAGACTCCATCAGTTTTTTTTTTTGGAGGTAGATAGCATTTCTTCATCATGAGTTTTTGGGGATTGTTTTAGATCATTGTATGGCTGAGAATAGCTAAGCTGTTCACAGGTTATTCATCATACAGTATTGCTGTTACTGTGTACAGTGTTCTTCTGGTTCTGCTCATTTCAGTCTGCATCCGTTCATTTAAGTCTTTCAAGCTTTTTTTTAGCATAGTGATATTTCATTCCATCTATCTGCCACAGCTTATTCAGCTGTTCTCCAACTGATGGGCTCAGGATGTGTTCTTCTCTACCATCTTGTTTGTAGTTTCATTAATGTTTTCAGTGTCATCATTTATAATATTAACAATAACAACAGCATTTATATAGGATTTTGAGGTTTGCAAAACACTTTACAAATATTATCTCAGTTTATGCTCCCAACAACCCCTGGGAATTAGGTGCCCAAAATTGCCCCCATCAGATAAGAAAACTAAGGCAGACAATGGTTAAGTGACTTGCCCAGGGTCACATAGCTATTAATTAATATTTATTAATTAGTATTAATGTTAATTATCATTGATTAATTGCCAGACTTGAAGTGAGGTCTTAACTGATTCCAAGCGTGTATCAGTATACCAAGGGCGGAAGGGGGGGAAGGAGGGGAAAGCATATTTTCATCTTTAGAAGTATTTATTGGGGGAGGCTGGGTGGCGCAGTGAATAGAGCACTAGCCCTGGAGTTAGTAGGACCTGAGTTCAAATCCAATCTCAGACACTTAACACAAAAAACTAGTCATATGACCTTGAGCAAGTCACTTAACCCCCTCCAAAAAGCCAAAAAAAAAGAGAAGTATTTATTCATGAAAGTACAAATATATTAATAGGTTATTCAGGAATATGAATGTGTCTACCAGTGTTGGCACATAGTAGCCAGTTACAGGGCATACAGAACTTCATTGAGACAATTTTCCTCATTCTCAAGAGCTTGCAGTTGAGTAGGAGAGATAAGACAAGCACAGGAATGACTACTGATCAAAGTATCATAAGCTAATTTATCTTTGAGTAGCATGAACAAAGTTCTGTAAGAGTTGGGAGACAGACCATTCAGAAGGCCAAGGTGTCCAGAGAGGTCTTCCTGGAAGGTGGGGCATGTAATGTAAGAGGACCCTTGAAAGTAGATGAACATCTGACTGACAGGTGGGGGTGGGGTAGAGAAGAAGAAAGTGAGCAGGGAAGGGCATCCTTGGGAGAAGGAATGGCCTGAGCAGTAACTCAAGGAGTGTTTGAAGAATAGTTGGTAGACCAGCTTGAAGGAAAGGTAGGTTTCAGTTGGGGAGTAATAGGAGATATGGCTGGAAAGATAGTTTTGAGGCAGTTTGTAGGGGGATTTGAATGCAAAGTTAAAAAGTTTGCTATTTTTTTAAGAAGGTGGTGATAAAGAGGTTTTTTTTTTTTTTTTTTAAGGCAATGGTGAGCCAGTCAAGTTACTTTGCACAGAGGAGTGAAAGGATCAATGGAGTGCTTTAGAAAGGTTAATCTGTTGTAGACGGGGTATGGTGGATAAATAGAAAAGAGGAGGAACAGCAGCATATATTAAGGCTCAGAATGCAAGCAAACAGCATGGTATAGTGGAAAGAAAGAACATTGAATCCAGGGTTCTATCCTGACTACTTTATGTTGCACATATGACTTTGGACAAATCCCTTAAGATCCTCTTTGGATTTCTGTGTAGTCTACCCTTCTTTCATATGTTGTAACCTTGGAGAAAAAATTGTTATGGGAGAGTACACTCAATGCATTTGATAACTTCTTTAGTACTGGAATGCATATATGTTACATGTTTAGACAGCTGTCTACAAAACCTTTGTCAGGGCTTGAAGAGCCTCCATCTGTCCTTTCTAGCTTGAAAGAAAAGCTCTCCTTTTTAGCAGATACATTAGAAACATCAGAATTGATTCTGTAGTATTTGATTTCACAGACAGGTAAACTTTAACTCATACTTATTTGTAAGGAGAGACACATCATTTTGCAGGTCAGCTCTCTATCTCTTAGTATTTGCCCTCCCTCTCTGTTTGCAGCAGGGAGCAAACATATCGTGGACTGGAAGGTGAGAGGGCAGATTTGTCCCATTGTTATTCTCTGTCTGTGGAAAATAATCTAAATTTCTTTGTGAAAATGCAGCAAGCTCATAGAAGCATGGGGGAGTTGTTATGGTCTAGATGTATTGGGAAGTCCATCCACCAAAAGCTGAGTTATATTCACTCTGACAATTACAGAAGAGGCTGAATCAGTTGTAGGATGGTATCACTGTTCCTAGCTATTCTAGACTAGTCCTTTGACATCTGATTTAGATTCTGCCGACGCAGTCCCAAACCTATGCTTTGGTTTCATAATTTAGCTGTACCTTCCCTCCTCCCCCCGATTTCTGTGCATCAGACTCACGGTTGAGCTGGAACTAGGGGTTAAAAAACTTGGGAGAGTATTGCTTTGGGTTCTTTGCAAACTCATCTGTGTTTGCAACAATTCCATCAGCTTTAGTTGACTGAGAGGTGTAAGCCGGAAAACAACCCAGGGTTAAGTATTTTCCAGAAATAAGTCTTCCTGTTATCTTATCTCTCTCCATTCCTCCCTCCTCCCTTAGAGATTGTACCCTGAATTTGCTCAGTATTTTGTTGTAACATAGCAGAGATGCCTTTCCCAAATACTTCTCCAATTCTGCAATTTCTGGTACCATTTTACTAGCAGACTAAAGCACACTGCTGAGTAGAACAGTCTTTCACTTTGTGGGGGCAGCATTTCTCTGAACAAAGGGGGTTTAGAGAAAGCAAGGAGTGTCTCTGTGGGACCACAGATGGGCTCTGCAGCAACTAAAATGCCATGCCACATTTAAGCTCTCCATCAGAGAGCATGACTGTGTTCCATTTGGCCTTTTTGGGAGTTTGGACTGAATGAACCCTTATTGCTAGGGATCAGATAAAATTTACTGCTAATTGTATGTCCCTTAGTGGCAGGGGCTGGTAGCATATGTTGTTCCCTAGAACAGTATGATTATAAGATTGGGTTAGCCAAACTTCATCCTTTAATGTTGCATGCAGCCCAAGTAAGAGCATTAACTAATTATGAGCAGCTGGCTTGAATTCCAGCCATTTTATGTCTCAACATAAGGAATTTGGTTATTGATAGTACCAGCTTTCAGTGTTTCATGGGGGTTGGTTGAGTTCTGGATTTCTAGCAACCACAAAGGAATTTTTTAAATACTAGAAAAATATATGGACTATTGTACTCATGACTAGTTTGATCACATCTTTGAGGACAGTCGTTATTAATAATAAATATGAATTGTTGTTTAAGAAAATCACTATAAGTTAAGTGGTCTTGATTTGGAGTCACATCCATGCCTTACAAAACCATTTGCAAAATGGTAATTACATTTTGGAAGCATAAAACAAATCATTTATTGGAAAACTTCACTACTTTTAATGAGGAGCCAGAGATTTAGTTTGGGCAGATGACTGGGACTTACACCTGCGTATTTTTTGCAGATGGAATTTTAAAGTGTCTCCCTTTTTAAAAAAAGTATGCATGTCATCAATAATGAATGCAGAAAAGTTATGTGACTTCTCAGATCCTAACCTTTTTTTTTCCCCTTAAAGAACTTCAAATAGCATTGACCTGTTGTCAAGGTCTGCTGAACGTCACTAGGCCTCAATGTCCTCATCTACATAATGGGGATAATAGAACTTAAATTACTCATCCCACTGGCTTGTTTTGAGTTTCAAACTGGATTGTTAGATATTGTTCTAAGTGTCAGATGTTGTCAGAAATTTAAAATTAAATTTCTCATTAATTATTGGGATCTCCTGTGTAAATCGGAAAGGTGGAAGTTGACAATAGGATAGTCCTCTTCCAAACAAAAATTATAGCTTAGATTTCTGAAATACAGAACTGGTGGTTTTTTTTTTTTAGATTCATAATTCTTGTCAGCTTTGTGGTTGCTTTTGTTGGGCTAGGGCTAGACTTGGAAGTTTTTTTGGCTTCTCTGTTCACTAATGATATGTGGTGAGGTTTGTGTTTAAAGGATATGCAAAAGCAGTTTGTAAGCCCTTAAAGCACTTTACAAATGAGTTGGACTTTTTTGAGGGGGTTAAAGAGAGGGGGGGAGAAAGCCAAAGGAGATCAGTGAGCTTAGGTGCTTTTTCAGGCTAAGAGCAGTTGAAAATGAGAATACAGAGTTGCAAAAATGACAACTTCTGGAAATGAAAATATCTTCATGTACTTGTGGTGTTGATAAGGGCATCTTTATAAACTTATGTACTTCTTTTTTTGTTCCCTCAGCTTCTTTCAAGATGTCTACAGTTCACGAAATTTTGTGCAAGCTCAATTTGGAGGGTGATGTGAGTATTTCCCATCAATCTTGTATTGTGTTTTCAAAGTGATTCTTTTGACTCCTCCTACTTCTTGCTTTTTCTATTTAATCTTCTAGATGGCACAGTGGGTATAGTGTTGGAACTGGTGTCAGAAAGACCTGAGTTCAAATCTAGCCTTAGTTCATAGTTGTGTGACCCTAGGCAAGTCACTTAACCTCTGTTTGCCTCAATTTCCTCAAGTGTAAAGTGGAAATAATAATACTGGCTGCCTCCCAGGGTTGTTGAGTGAATTAAAGGGGGTAATATTTGTAGAGGGTTTAGCACAGTGCCTATCACATAGTAGGCACTTAATAAATGCTTTTTCCTTCCTTCCTCCATCTCCCAATTAATGAATCTTTACTAGGTATTCTCAATTCAGTGAGTACGCTTATTTTTAAAAAAATATTTTGATAACTTTTCATATAATTGGCTTCCTTTGTAAACCTGTGTATTTTACTTTATGCTCGTAAAAACATTATTCTGAGATGGGATCCATCAGCTCTACCAGACTGCCAGAGAATTCCATAATATGACAAAGATTAAAAACTCCATTTCTAGAGGAGCTCAGAGGTTAAAATTCAGGTAGATTCTTTGGCTTCCCTTTCCCACCATAAATTTTGCCATTGTCAATAGTGCAAAACCAAAAACATTTTAAGTAATGAACTTTTCCAGGTCTTGCATCAAAATTGGAAAGACTAACAAAATAATACTCTTGTGACCCTTCTTGAAGGACTGTGTGTCTTTTGGCTAAGAACCAGACTAATTAAGATCAAAGAAGCCCATCACTGCAGGGTAAAGAATTTTATGACTGTAGCAACTTTTAAAGACCAAGTGCTAGGTCATAGGGGAGTTGTAATATATGTCAGGGGCAAAATTTCAGATCTTCTTAGTGTATCTTTAAAGCAAGTAGTGTTAACCATTAGTAGGAATAATCACAATCATCATGTGGTTTTGTTGTTGTTGAGTCATTTCAGTCATGTCCGGCTCTTTATGACCCCATTTGGGATTTTCTTGGCAGAGCTACTATAGTAGTTTGTCATTTCCCTCTCCAACTTATTTTACAGATGAGTCAACTGAGGCAAACAGGGTTAAGAGACTTTCCCAGGGTCACTCAGCTAGTAAGTGTCTGAGGCCAGATTTGAGCTCAGGAAGTTGAGTCTTCCTGACTCCAGGCTCAGCCACCATGTCATCTGGCTGCCCCTAATATGTGATAAACACTAAAAATAGGCTGATTCCCATTCACGTGCACAGAATGAGGACCAGATATTGGTTTTTGCTTTAATAGGAAGGTAGAAGACAATTGAGATTGTACCTGAACATTAGGATCTAATGAGATGTGCCCAGCCTGTTCCTGGACATTATGGTCTAAGGAGAACTTTAATAACAACTCAGCACTATTAATGGTAATGTGGTTTGTAACTATATCCTATCTTGCACTTAAAAATACCCTTTCACTGCAGTGATAATGGATGGAAAAACCACACAGATGCAATTGGCAGTAATTTTGATAAATATTGCACAGAGCTAGTGGATACATAATGAATATTAAAAGTTACAGTATAAAAATATTAGAGGAGAGAGGAAGTAGGTACATTTCATAACTATGGTTGGGGGGGGATTTTTAACCAAACAAGTGATAGTGGTGATCATAAATAACAGTTTTAGCCACAAAAAAACCTATAAAAAGCTTTGGCACAAAGAAAAATCAATGCATACAGGATAAGAAGAGAAAATACTAAGTGGCAAAAAGTTTTTGCATCAAATATTGCTGATGAAGTCTGATATACAAGATACATAATAAATCAATTTCCATATATATGACCAAGAGTCATTTTCCAATAAATAAGTGGTCATAGCATATAAACAGTTTTCAAAAGAAGAATTACATACTACCACTCACCGTATGAAAACATACTCCAAATGACTAGTAGTAGAAGTGGAATTTAAAACAACGTTGAGATTTTACTTTTTGCCTATAAGTTGGCGAAAATGACCAAAAACTGAAACAGTGATTGAAGACTCAGTGGAAAGTCAGACACGTTAATACATACTGTTCTTGGGGAACTGTAAATTGATCCAGACTTTGGAGGAAATAATTTGGAATTATCCAGAGAAAGTGACTGAACTGTTTGACCTTTGATTCAGCAATCTTATGACTAGTTATATAGCCTAAGGAGATAACAAACAGAAAGGCCCCACATACAATAAAATATTCAAAGTTGCATTTTTTTGTGGATGTGAAGAACTAAAGAAACAAAATAGATCCCTATTGCTTGGGGAATGGCCGAACAATTTAGAATATACGATTATAAGAGAATATTATTGTGCAGTAACAAATGAAGAATTCAGAGGATCATGGGGAAAATTTGTATGAACTGGTATGTTGTTAGATAAGCAGTTTAATAACAATATACACAAGGATCACAACAACGTTAAATTTTTTTTTTTTTGCCTTTTGTAGGGGGAAAGGCAGGGCAGTTGGGGTTAAGTGACTTGCCCAAGGTCACATGGCTAGTAAGTGTTAAGTGTCTGAGGCCAGATTTCATCTCAGGTCCTCCTGATTCGGGGGCTGGTGCTCTATTTGCAATGACATCTAGCCACCCCAACAACATTAATTAAAAGACCACTAAAAGGATGCTGAATTCTGAGTAAAGGAAAAACCAATTATGGTCCCAGAGGATACTAGTTGTAGAGAAGTGGAGAACTAGTGGGACAGAACGTCTCATATATTACAAGAGATGGGTCACCGTTTTTGGTGGTTTTCCTTACATGTCTGTTTTTCTTTATTGTAAGAGTCTTCAATGGAGGAGGGATGGCATTCAGAAGTAATTGTGATATAAAGACAAAAGATATTAAAACATATTTTTAAGAAATTGAGCAGGGCACTTTAGACTTTCATTTGGTTACTTTAAAAAAAAGTAACGTATTTGGCATTGGTTAGGATTAGTGTTTGTTACAGGTAATCTGGTGTATTCAGACGTTTTATTTATTTGTTTGTTTTGACAAAGTAGACATATCCTTCCCCACCCTCCCCTACCACATACCTTCCTGAAAGCAGTTAAGCAAAATTATCTAAAAAAAAAAAAGGGTACTCATTTTCTACTTTAGTTTTCCACAATTTAACAGAAGGGAAAGATACATACTTGAACTTAATAATTTGTTAGCAACATTGTTTTGTTGCACTTGACCTTTCGGTGTTACTCATTTACGTTGCTGCTCTCATAAATATATTGTTCTTTGGTTCTGCTTCCTTCCTTCCCATCTCTCACAACAGACCCTGAGGTAATGGACTCAGGATGCAGAATGACATATGTATTCTCAGATGTGGCCAGTGTGCAGATCTGGCTTTCTGGAATATGTGTATTTGTTAAAAAGGATGGGCTCTTTCTTCTAAGAACAACCACCAAAAAAAAAAAGAGCATCAATGAAACCTTTAAAAAATACACAGAAAAAAAATGAAAAGGTTACATAAGGGGATGTAGAAATATGTAGCAGTTTTGTGACTACCTTGTTAAATCTAACATTAGATTTTCTTTTAAGAAAACAAACTGTAACTGACAAATGTTCATGATATCATCTGCAAGCCTCCTATATCTTGTTTATGTTGTAGATTGAAAAGTTTGAGTAGGTTAATGATTAAGTTCCTGATGAAAGCCAAATAATCCTTGCCAGGTTTCACTGAATTCTTCCTATTTGTCATTTTATATGTCACAGTAATATTTTGCTCAGCTATTCCCCAGTCATTGCCTATGTAGTTTGTTTCTAGCTGTTTGTCATCACAAATCGTGCTTTTAGGAATGTATTTGTCTATCTGGGTCTTTTTTGGCTGTCATTATCATTAATCTTCTTGGGATACAAACCCAATAGTGGGATCTCTGAGTCAAAGGACGTGAACATTTTAGTACATTTTCTTATGATTGATTTCAGGTTGTTTTTTAGATGAATTGGATTTTTGTTTTGTTTTAAAGAAATAGTCCTTAGTCTCTTTGTTACAATTTGTGGGTACTTGCCCCACCCTGCCCTGCCCTGGATTTCTGGAGTCTGCTTTTACTGATACAATCACCTTTACCATTATCTTGCCCAACTAGATGAGAGTTGGCACCTGATTTCAAAAGCTAATAATTCATACACACAGATGTACATGTATATTCACATATACATATGCACACACATACACACAACCCATGTTTACATACATGTATATGCACATATATCCATGCACCTATATGTATATACATATGCCTTGCCCATATGCCTTCTCTCTTCTCCCTTCTCTAATTGTTTCATCTCTGTCTAGGGCAGAATCCCCTAAATTAGAGTCATGGATTTAGAAATGAAAAAGAACTTAGAAATCATTTAATCTGGAACTCTCCTTTTACAGAGGAAGCAGCTGAGGCCCAGAGAGATTAGAATGACTTGTCCAAAGTTATCCAGGAAAGTAAATGGCAGAGATTTTAATCCAGACCTTCTGACTACAAAATCAGTGAAACTTCTAGGGAAGAGAAGTCTTGTGTCCTTATTTCACTCACAGTCTATTTTATCAGAAGTCACTCTTCTGTTGACGACACAAGCTCTAGGTTGTGTGAAAGATCACAACTCCGGATATATGTCCAGAGGTTAAATAATGTACATTTCTGTCCAACTGTTTAATATAGGATTGATTTAAAGGCAGTGTAGTGTGTAGCAGAAAGAACTTGGACTTGCAACTAGGAGACCTAGGTTTGAATCCTGTTGCTAGCAGTCAGTAGTCATATGACCTATTGTATCACCTTTAAAGCCTCAATTTTCTCTTATGTGAAATGACAGTAATCCTGGCATTCTGCTGACCTCTTAAGATTGTTATTATGAAGAAATGGCTTTGCACACCTTAAAATGCTAAACAAATGTGAACTCTTTCTTGCCAGGATTGTTAAAAATATGCATTTCTTAGAGTTTTTCAATTCATTCATTATGATTTGTGATACATTCCTTGATGAGGAAATCCACACATTTATGATGAGGTATTTTGATGTGTGTGTTAATGTACTCAGAGGCTCATAGATGAGAGCTAAGTGGGACTTCAGAGGTCATCTATGTCAATCCCCTTATTTTATTGATGAAAGTAGAGGAGTTGAGTGATTTACCCCCACTACAGAGGTAGGAAGTAGCTGGGCGAGGATGTGAACCTGAGTCCTTATCTCCAGACACAGTACACTTTGCACTGCCCCGTGCTTCCTCCTGGTAGGTATATCTCTTGTATGGGGAGGACAAAATGGAAAATAAAGCAGTCAGTTGGAAGCTGTAAGCAAACACAAAGATGCTTTCCCTTCCCCCCCCCCCAAAAAAAAAAAACTCCACTGATTTAGACAAATGTAAGTCCCTTCCTCCCTCTGCCTCTGAGTTTTATAAGACAGTCACTTTTGTCCTTTTCTTTTTGTTTGAGTATAGAGACTGTATTTTGACAAAACCTTTTCCATTTACTGTTATTTTTGGAAAAGTACATGCAGAATCCGGAAAAATAAGCCCTGTGAGATGAACCCAACTCTAGATTCTGATCATCTTTGCAAATATAAATGATGGTTTTGGTAACATGTAGGAAAAAATTTTCCATGAACATTCTTGTCCTCTTCTGTGTAGCGAACAGAGTGAAGGAAGGACTTTAATACTTCAGGGATCCAGGATTTTGTGGGAGTTGGTACTCCTTCCACTGACGGGGACTGAAACACTTCCATGACTTACTGGGTATTCTTAGAGAGCTAATGAGGCTGAAAAATTTACCATCTTAATAATCAGCCTCTTTGAACTTACCTCAGCTAAATGAACAGACATTGAGTGCCTCACTAGGCCTGTGCTTGCAGCCTTCCAGTTTGGTAAGTCCACTACAGCTTGTACTCAGCTGGCATTAAATGCAAGACCCAGGGTGACCTCCCACACCATAATGAGGCATAACAGTAGGATTTTAGTAGAGGTGCTAAGGAAATACAGGCTTCAAAATAGCCCCTAGTCTTTGACTTGGCATAAATACTTTAATTTCTGCCAAATGAGGAATATATCAAATGGCCCTTACTGGAACATCAGAGTTCTAAAAATCCAGTCCTTAGTACCTTGGCAATTCATTTGTGATTTTCAAGAGTTATAATTATGTCCTAATAATTGTTATCTGGCCCCCAAATATACAGATGTTATATATAATACATATATATGTATGTATATATATATGCATGTATGTACATATGCACATATTCTTGCTGAGATCAAAATATCCTTTTCTTTTCTGGGAATTGAGAAGCAGCAGGTGTAATAGATAGCTGGCTTTGAAGCCAGGAAGTTCTGAGTTCAAGAAGATCTGCTTCTGACACATATAGCTGGATGACCCAGAGTAAGTCATTTAACATCTTGATGCTCCGGGCAATTTTCCAAGATGATAAGTTGCAAAGAAGGTTTCCTCCCTGAGAGTTCTTCATTCTCATGAGACTGTAAGTCTAGTCACTATCTTTGCCCATCTTGGTGAGCATGAAAAATGGTATCTCATCTCAATATCGTATGGGGATAATTTCATGCTGATAACCAAGTGGTGTAGGTGGGTTGGTAATGTTAGCTATGTCAACGGAGAATTAAATCAGAGCTCTTAAATCTCCTGATTCTGCACACAAATGGGACAAAAGCAGCATTACCACATTATGAGTAATCACTGGAATTTGCTCACTGGGGGAAGTAAGGGTGGGGATAGTTGAAGTGTAAAGTAGGAAAGAATTGACCATTCCTATCTCCCCAAAGTGTACTGTGTTGGTTTTTTACTTGTTCAAAAGTGGGGCGGTGGTAAAGGTTAATTCAGGATCTCAAAAGAGAACAGGCCATCTTCATTCCTCTGACCTCAAATTAGGGTGGGGATGGGATGAAAGGGAAAGAAAGAGGATATGGATGTACTTCAGGGGAAAAAAAAGACTACTAGACATTTTAAAACATTGGAATAGGAAAAGTATAAAAGAAAAAGGAAAAGCTGAGTGCTGTCCAGAGAAGGCATAGAGGAGTCTAGAGTAAGTAGGAAGAGGAAAAAAATTGGCAAGGACCGTGGGAAGGCATAAAGAGGATGTGGATGGTATTGCTGCATACCTTGATGCCACACTGGGGGCCCAAGCCATTCTTTGTTGTTGAGCAATAAATATGCTTGTACTCGGTTGTCTAGATGACCAGAGATAAACTACTTAGGATTGTTGCATTTTCCTTTACACTTGTGATCTCAGTGATACAGATGCAGCCTCAATTCATGGTGTCTGCCATAGGTTATTTATCTCAGGAAGAACTTTTGATCTGTTCAGTGAAGTTCGGGTTACCTTATTTTCTCTTCACTGTTTTTCACAGTTCTTATTACAGTTTGAATGTTTGAGTTTGCATTTCTCCATCCCCTCTACTTACAAAGTTTCCCTAGAACAATAAAAAAGCTAATTTTCAAAATTATATATGTCTCATACTCAGTAAATCTTTTGAAAAATAGAGTTCTAGTGTCATTGAATAACAGGCGAAACCTAGTTATTTTTGTTTTAGTTGGCTGTTGACTTTTTAGCCTATGTTTGGTGGCTGTTTTGAGAGTGTGTTTGGCGTAGTAGATATCGGATTAGTCTTGGAGTCATGGGAACCTGAGTTCAAGGCCTGCCTCTGATACACACTGCTTTTGTGACCTTGGGCAAGTCATTGAAAACTTTTCAAGCCCCAGACAATTCTTTGAGGCCTTAAGTTACAGAAGAGCATCTGATCTGTTTAAGGAAGCAAGTTCCTCACATAAGTTAAAATCACAGGTCTGGATAAAAAGACTTTTTAATTGTTCATGATGCCAGATTTCTAATTTTTAACTTTCTTAAATCCCAGCATTCTACACCTGCAAGTGCATATGGCTCCGTCAAAGCTTATAACAACTTTGATGCTGAGAGGGATGCTATAAACATTGAGGCAGCCATCAAGACCAAAGGTAAGATATATTTCCAGTCCCTTGTCAGATCCCACATCTAATCATGGCTGCTTTTGAATTGCAGTCACTTCCTGACTTTTGGGTTTGCCGTTGGTTAGTAGAAACAGTTCATTCCCCTTCTCCTCCCTTTCTTTTTAGAAAGAATGGTGATAAGGGACTGAAAAGTGGCATCCTGGTAGAGTAGAGGGTATGGGCTTGGTGAGGGATTGGGATGCCAGTGTAGATGATTTGAAGAGAGCTATCCCCAGAACTTGGGCTGTGACATAAATGAGGAATTTTTAAAAATGTATCGGCTGTGAAAACATTTGAGAGAGGGGAAGGGAAGAGAACGGGAGATGGTCTACATCAGCAGAGAAGTTACTTGCACAGAGGAAGGTTAAAACCCTTGCCTCTTGTGAATCTGATCTCATTTCTATGAGAGGAAGCAGAGCACAATGGATAAGACATTTGAATCAGGAGAAGCTGGGTTCAAATCCTACCTTAGAAGTTTGCTAGTTTTGTGACCTTGAGCAAGTCACTTAACTTCTCTCTGCCTCAGTTTTATGGAGGAATTGGACATAATTACCTGTAAGGTCATTTCTGGCTCCAAATCACAAATCTCCTTTGAACAAGCATTTATTTTTAAATTGCTGATTTGTAAAACATTTAAGATTGCGTATGAAAATTTGTAGCAAAATCAAGTAAGAAATGCCTGGAAAATCTTTCCTTTTGTGTATGTTCTTTGGTGATTTAATGATGGAAAAATCCAGGCAGATTTTAGCTTGAATGAAGCAAAGCAGGAATGTCATTCATTTGCCTTTGGGCCCTAAACCAGGAAGAGCTGTCAGGAGATTTCCTAGAGATCCAGGATTAAGAGATGACCAGGAGGCCTGTAAACCTTCTTTTTGAAATAAAACTAAATATTAACAGATGATTTACAAGTGTTTCTACTGGTGCTGCCACAGTACTTGGTAATTAGGAAAGGAGATGTTTCAACATCATATGAAACTTTTGTGAAATGAAGCATGGGTCTTTGGCATTCTCCCAAGTCTTCTGATTCCTAAAAAATCCTTCCCCTGTTGTGAAACATGGTTCCATATTAATAACCCTTCCTGCTGCTTATCCCCTTTGAGGATTCATTGTGCTTTAGCTGTCACCCAGACAAGGAAAGTAGTCGTTATTCAGGACCATTGCTGCAGAGAAGCATTATAATTGTGTCTTCTAATTAGTTTTAGAAATAACACGTGTACTTGTAGAGTTCACATAGATATTACCAAGAGTAAATACATATAATACCTGGAGATTTAGGCTAATGAAAGCTTCAGTTCCTTCAAAGATTTTGTATGACCATAAGCTTACATCTTCTCCTTCCAAGCAGTTCCATTCAATAAGCTTTATTGAGGTGCCTCCTTAGTGCAGCGCAGAGAAAGCTGAACTTGGAGTCAGGAAGACCTAGTTCAAATCCCCTCTCTGACACATACTTCGGGTGGGCATGACCCTGGACAAGTCACTTAACCAACCTCTTAGTATTTAGGCAACCCTTTAAGAATTGTGGAGAAGGTTCCAGCTTGTATCATCTGGAAGTGAGCCCCCTCTATCAATGAAATCCCAGATATAGTCCTTATTCATTTATTAAGCAGTACTGTGAGCCAAGCACTAGACTGACCACTGGGGATATAAAGGGAAAAATGAAATAGACTCTAGCCTGAAGGAGCTTGTTGCTCTACTGGGGGGAAAACCTTGATAATTGTCCTAGAAACTTACCAGTTGGCATCATTTTTATTGGTTTCTGAGACTCTGATAGTGGTTTCCTTGGGTCAGTGCCCATCTGAGCACATATCCCCAAGAGACAGAGCTCTCTAACTTGATCAGGAGTCTTGATTTTCCCAGTCACAGAAGACTCAAGGATGTATTCATTCCCCACTCCAGCTGTAGCTTCCGCATACATTAATTAGGAAGTGTGTCTTCCTTTCAAGCTCTGTGAAGAGTGAGAAAGTACAGTTATCCATCCCCACAAATGGTCAGGTCTTCAGTCTCAGAATGTTGGAAAGAGTGATGATGATCTTCATAAATGCTTTTCCTTGACTTCATTTGATGGAGTCTTAACCTTCTGGCAAGGCCTTCCCACCATATAGTCAGTTGATAAACATTTGTTGAGTACCTCCTGTGTCCTAGGCATTGGGCCAAGTACTGGGAATACACATAAAAAAACCCAACTCTGCCCTCAAGAAGCTTACAGGCAAATGGGGGGGGGGGAAGGGAACAACCCACAGAGGGAGGCCGAAAAGAGGGGTGGGAGGTACAAGAAGTCCATGGGATTGTAGTAGTGGGAAATGAAGAGAGGCTGGTCTCGGCCCTCTCCTTCAGGGGAGCTTCTTCCCGCCTTGAGGGTACTGTGGGTACAGAGACAGCCTGAGTCATGCAGAGAATCTCTAGCTTCTCACATTCTGTATTAGCCTTATAGTAGTGGTTCTCAACCTGTGGGTTGCAACCCCTTTGGGGGTCAAACGACCCTTTCACAGGGGTTGCCTAAGACCATCGGAAAACACATATTTCTGTTGGTCTTAGGAACTGAGACACCGCTCCTCTATCTGTCTCCAGGCAGGTCTGTCCACATGCAGATACGCCCACATACGAGCATTAAAGGGTTGTACATTAGGAAGGTTGAGACCCGCTGCCATGTAGGCACTGACCCTCTTCTCAAAACGATGTTCTGTTGTTCTGTTGATTTGGGGTGGGAATTGGGGCTTTCTCTGCTTCAGAAAATAATAAATTCAAAGGACCATTAATCAGCTCAAGCCTCCTCAAGTTACAGATGAGGAAACATTTTACAAACTGAGAATCAAAGAGGGGAAGTGATTTACTCAGTATCGTAATGCTTGGTAAGTTTTTGAGGCAGGATTCTTCTAACACAGGTCGTTTTGACTCCAAATCTAGCACTTTCTCCCCTTTGTTCCTTAGCTGTCTAAATGAGCTGCCAAAATGTTTCAATGAGACTTTAAGTTTCAAATTTTTGATGCTTTAAAACATAGCCCTCTCCCTCACCCCCTACCCCCAATCTTGCTCATGTAAATTTGGGCAGGGCATATGCCCTTAGACACTGATGAGGAAATTGAACCAGATTCCAGAAGGCTTGTCTCATAACTCGCCTAACGGCTAGTTCTCATTCTGTGAGAAACAAAGAAAGGGTGTGGCCTGCTTTCCTGAAACTGTACACCCAGCCCCCTCCCCACTCCTACTCCAGGACCTGGGTGTGCCTGGAGCCCTGTGGTTTGCCAACATGCCATTGTAGAAACATGCTCAGTGTCTAACAGTTAACTCATCCAAAAGACACACAGCTTTCAGTAAGCCTGGAACAAAGCCTCCTTTTATCCCTGCATGAGAAACCTTTTAGTTCATTGGAATGTGAAGATTCCATAAAACCACCCTAGTCAGCACAGAAATTCTCATGGTACCTTTTCTTACCCAGTTTGAATAAATGGGAAATAATCAAAGGTTCTTCCTTATGGAAAGTCTGGATAGCTAGACTCTGGACTAAGAACTTTAGGCTTATTCCAAAGTAGCTGCCGTTCCCTACCTGCTTTTTGTAATTGGAAAGAACCTTCAGCAGTCTAAGCCTAAGCTATCTTTTGGTGATGACTGTGTGGACAGCTGAAACTTCTCAAATTCAGCTGTAGGCACTACATTCTCTTGAAGATTCAGCCACCAGGGCTTTTGAAGGCTTCTAGTTAGGGGCTCCAGTACTTTGTAGAAAGGAATTGTTTTTAAAACAGCCTGCAAAATCAGCTTTCCTATAAAAGTTCTGTTCATTCAAGAACATTAAACATGTACTATAATGCCGTTTGAGAGGCAGTCTGGTGTAGTGGATAGAGTTGACCTTGGACTTATCTCTGATACTCTTTTGATTGAGTGATTCATAATTTCTCACAACTCTGTAAAACTGTTAGTTTCAGTTAGTTTCAGAGCAGTTGCTAATCTGCCTTGGTAGAGGGAATTTACAGAATTAAAAATTGGAGAACTGGAAGAAACCTCAGTGGCCATCCATTCTAGTCCATCCATGAAAGTAATCTCAACTATAATATATACTTACCAACTGGTCATCACAGGGAACTCCGTATGTGGGTGAAATCTCAAGTCAGGTCCAGAAAGAAAAAAAATATACAGCCTTACTCTACAAGGATGAGAGGAAGATACATAACATAGTCCCTGCCCTAAAGGATCTTTAATTTGGTAGAAGGGAGAGCATATAGGCACAGAGAGATTATCCTCCAGGTTAAATGGATTAAGTGCCTCAGCAGAGCACTAGGTAAGCAGAACACTCCTCTCTTGTAAGATTTGCTTCATCCAGGAACCTGAAATGAAGTCAGTGACACTCTTATGAAAACTCCCTCATGGAAAGTCCCAGGTGCTGTAGAAACAAACAAACTGCCTAGGAGAGACTTTTATTAAGTGTAACATGCTTATAAAGTTAGTGAGACCTATTTGGAGTCTCATAATAACTTGTTTGTCTTTTTTTTCCCCCTGTGGGAAATACAGCCGAAGTCTAAAGCTAGAGTGAATATTTTTTGCAAAGTTTCAGATTTTCACATGATTAAGACTAGAAAATTTTGTTTACTAAGTCTATGCAATACTCTTTCAAAAATTAGATTTTGTTGATCTTTTATTTTTACTTTTACCCTAGATTTTACCCTTGTATCTCTCCCAGACATCCTATAATACTTTATCTGTTTGTATATCTTCATTTTTTAATAATATTGTTTTACATTATATGCAAAGACAATTTTTAGCATTTGTTTTTAAAAAGTTTTAAGTTCTAAATTTTATTTTCTTTCCTCACTTCTTAAAATGGTAAGCAATTTGGTATAGGTAATATATATGCAATCATGTGAAATATTTCCACATTAGTCATAATATTCTTTTAAAATAATATTTTATTTTTTCTCCCAATCACATGTAAAAACTATCTGTAATATTCTTAGTAGAGGCAAGCTGGCATAGTTGATAACCAGGAAACTATAGGGTCCAGTCCTGCCTCTGACACATGTGATCCTGGGTAAAGCACTAATCCTTTCAGTGCTCCAATCAATCCTCTAAGACTCTAAGTAACAATAACTACTAACTGACCTACTTCTGGTGGT
Organism: Pseudochirops corinnae; assembly: GCA_028646515.1. Classification (NCBI taxonomy): domain Eukaryota; kingdom Metazoa; phylum Chordata; class Mammalia; order Diprotodontia; family Pseudocheiridae; genus Pseudochirops; species Pseudochirops corinnae. The sequence goes on from CM053589.1 coordinate 96,514,367, forward strand.
TGGAGCTTCAACCCTGGAAATTCCCTGCATTGATGAAATCGTAGTTCTGAACAAGAAAGCCCCCAGACTCTTGAAATGCAACACAGCCCAAAAATGTCTTTTGGTGTTTGTTAAACAGTATTTTAAAATGCAAGCCCCAATTGTCTTAAGTATTTACTGTGAAGTTTCTTCCCTGTCCTCTTTAAGGTCATTAGCTCATCATCTTTAAAAGCTTTTCAGTTTCTCTTTCCACACTAGTCTCTATTCTTTTTCCTCATATGTGCCCTCCTCTATAACCGATTTGAAAAATGGTTAGATACAAGTCTTACCTTCTCCTGAAAACTTTTTTCCTGTGAGTCTGTCTGGGAACAGATTCTGCACTTTTACTGGCTTATTCCTCCCCAACACTGCCCTCCTCCCAATTTTAGGAATCTAGTCGCTTTGGCACGGGGGCTCTATGGTCTTCTGGTAGCATCCAGCATAATAACAATAGTAATTACAGGCTGGCACAGCTCTTTACAAATATGATCTCATTTCATGTGCACAATAATGGAGGTTGATGCTATTATTATTATTGTTCCCATATTATAGATGAGGAAACTGAGGTACACAGATTAAGGGATTTACCTGCCCAAGGTATCACAGCTAGTGTCTGGACTTGAATTTGAACTCAGGTCTTCTTGACTCTAAATCCAGAACTAACCATTCACCTAGCTCCCTCAGGGGGAATCACAACTGGTGGAAGAAGAGGTAGGATGAGGAGGAGAGAATGCATGACTAATTATAGCTGGTTAAGATTGTCAGAGTTGGCACTCCTTTGGCTGACTCTTGAAGGAATATAAGAATTCCTGAGGGACCAGTGAGGAAGGAGTGTGTTCTAGGCCTCAAGGATGCAAGGTTGAGAAATTCCCATTTCAAAGTAGAAGCACTAGTGACCCAAGTGATATCTTCTCAATTCTTTAATAAAATCTTAGAGATTATCCTTTTCCATTCGAACTGAAAGCTCCTTTCTAAATTCCAGGATTGGGTGGTTTTTCTTCACCCTCAGAAATGAAGCTGCTGTGCCAAAGTCGGCTTATTTTGAATTGAAAAGCAGCTGCATAACACCGTACTACCTATTTCTCCTACCTTTTATCTCGCCCTGGACTCCTTGACCTCCTTTACCTACTTGGAAGTCTGAGATTTGAATAATTGCTACTTAATTAGGAAATGACTGTGGTTGATCTTTTTACCTTTTTAATTGTGGATTGCCTGGAGGCAAACCAAACCTGGAGAATGAATGACTTGGACTTGGACTTGCAGGCTAGACCTAGGTGAGTGAATGCACCTGTGTTGGTGTTATAGCCGCTTGGGCAGCCGTAGAAGGCCGAACCTGAACCTCAGTGGCCCCCTCAGAGAGTTGAAACCCTTTTTTGTAGAAAGGAATTCAGTCTTTGCTATTAGGTTTCCAGTTCCGGGGACCTAATTTTTTTTTTCTCGATGTTTATGGTACTTAAAACAGCTTTATTGGAAAAGCTAGATAGTAATGCATATGTTCTCTCCTTTAGATAAACTGTACTGCTCCTAGCCTTAATTTATCTACTTAGAAATAGAGTAAAGCCTTGCAAAAGTATTATTATTGTCTAATTAACAAGAGGCTCCTTAGGCTTAAAGCTGTAGGAGTTTCACGGTCTAAATTGGCCTGGGGTTAAATATATACTATGCAGGATACAACACAGCTGTGGATGGTTTACCATATGGGTCGAAAAAACTAGAAAGGAAAGTCAGCTAAATGAGTAAAGGATGAATCTAGACTACACAAAATAGATTGTAATTAGTGGCAACACAACCCCGGAGTTACTTTAAGTGCCAATAAATGAGTACAGCTTTAGTTTCTTTCTGGAATGCTAGGATAATGAGTGGTCCTATTATTGCCAGTTTTGATTTTAGCAGGATTTGTGCTCTCCGGAAAGGATGCAAAAATCAGCTGATGTTCTTTGTGAGCATGAGTATAGAATAACTGCAGTGAGTTTCTGTGCTTATCTTGTGTTTTTTTCTTTTTCTTTTTGTGAGTACTTTAAAAATGGAACCAATCAAAGCAATACTCTAAATGACCAAAACTCACTTTTAACCTAAAAGAAGTTATTATACATATTGTTAGCATAGTATCTGGACATAGAGATATTTCAGATGGAACAGAGTGGCTTGGAATACCTTTTTAAAAAATTAATAATAATAATAATAATAACTAAGCCAGAAGAAAGCTATAACTTGATGTAGGATTATTTCCCATTGATGGTATACTCTGGGAAGAGCAGAGACCAACCTGTCTGAAAAAGTTAACCAAGGTTTGGTCAGTATGTCAGCAAGAAAAATCTCTTTCTGCCCACTGGCTTAAAACCTAGACCTTTAACAAGGACAGTCTCCCTCTCAGTTGCTCTGCTAATGGAAGGGAGTGGATGGGAGCCCAGTTGCTGAGAACATGCCTCATTGTATTATGGTTACTTTAGAATTCTCATCTTACATCAACAACCAGGAGCAAGAGGAGTGAACCGTGAATCATGGCCACCACTAGGAGTACAGATTTCACGTGTGATTTTATTCATTGTCTATGTGACAATTCTGAATGCCAAAACACTGGGCCAAATATGCTAACATGGATGGGTAAGGGAATCCAAAGTGTCTTTTTGGTTGTAGGTTTCAGTTTTAACATCCTTCTTTCCCAAACCCTCATTCTTTCCTAGACTGCTTGGTAAACTTTTTATCTTTTTTCACATCTGAAATTCTAGTGGTAGCACTTCCTGGGTAAGATGGCCATTATTTGTTGTCCTAGTTGATAGGACTACAAGAAACAGCCTCTCTGCCAACAGTTGAGACAGATTTGAATGGGGAGGGTGTATGTTGATTCCTCTTTCACCATTTAAAATTTTGATTTCCTCTTAAATCTGGGTCGTAGATTTGTCAGGATGATAAAGTGGTGAATGTACCCTGTTTCTGGTCAGAATCACCTTTGCCATTTTACTTATTTTGATTTATGAGTGAATGTCAAGTTACCATTGCTGCTTTATGGTCTCCAGGAGCTGTGTTTCAACAGTATATTTAGAAACAGCATGGAACGGTGGTAAAGCCTTGGACTGGATGTCAAGAAAGACCCATCTTCAAATCCTGCTTAAGGCATTTCATAGCTTCAGGATCATGGATGGGCGAGTCATTTAGCCTTAGCTTCCTTATCTGTAAAACAGAAATAAAGATATCTATAGCATCTACCTTATGGAACTGTTTAGGGGGTTAAATTAAGTTATATCAGGCCAAACCACCCCGTGAAGCTCCCTATCCCAGATACTCATCTAATAGATTTTTGCCTTCTTTAGCCTGCTTTTTGGGGACCTCCCTGCTTTGTTACTTGTTTGATGTATATTTTCCAAAGTGTCATCTGGCCTGACTGATCTGATAATTATGGTATATTCTTCTGGGAAAAGACTGCCTTTTTTCTCCCTCTCCCAGGTAATAGAAATGTTTTAACAGTTGGCTTTAGGAGATAGTTACCCAATTTTATCTAATCTTCTGAAGTAATTCTGAATGGGAATTTCAGGCCAAATGGTTTGAGAAGATGATGTCATAGTAGACCAATAAAGATAGTATTGAGGCTTGAGGCAAATATGGCCTTGCAATCCTCCCTAAATTCACACAGTATGGATAATAAAGTGCCTAATTCTCAAAAGAATACAACTTGTCCTAGTCATAGCAGTCTTCTTTAGAGAAGAAGAGACCTTTTCTCACTCTGTTACAAATGAAATTATGAATGATTCTCATCTCTGCTACTCAGCTGACCTCTTAATTTCTGGGTGATTGTCATTAGATAGCCTCATGCTTTCATTTTCATTAAACATTCTTTCAGTTGTTTTCCTAGAGGAAAAGCATAATTTGTCTCATTGCCTCAAATCCCTTCCTGCTGCCAGAGTGAGTTTTCTAAAGTATGGAATCTGATCATCTCACTCCCCTACTCCAATGCAGGCCTGTACAAGCTGTGGCAAGCAACCTTATGGCTCTGGGGTGCTTGGTACACGCCAAAGGATTTCCTCTACATACAAAGGTTGTTTTCCTCTACTTTTTTCGTGGGCCACCTGAAATCCTTTGGCATGTGGCATGGGGTAAATGGCCATAAACTGCTCCCCCCCCCCCCCACCCCGGTAGAACGTTGAGTAAGCCTGCTCCCACAATTCCTTGTTAATGCAGGGCGTAAGTAATCCTGTCTCTCGACTGGATCTGTGATTTCACTAATATAAGAAACTTCTGGAGGAGAAAAACCTCCTCTACCAATGTTGGTCAGCACCATTGTAGAAGCTTAGAGTCTTAGAGTTGCCTAGAGCACTAAGAGATTAAGGGATCTTCCCAGATCAAATATAAACTCCTCTGCTGAGCAGTTAGAGCTCTATACACCCTGGCCCCTCCTTTCTGTTCTGTCTTTTTGATGGAATCTTAATAAAGCTGCCCCCAGCCCCATTATCCTAACTTGATCATAGGCTCCACTTAGCAGTAGGCCCACTGTACCTACCTTTCCACCCCCAGCCCCAGCCAGTGTCCTACCTTCTTCGTGTACACCTTGATGCTCACAGAACAGCAGGTGTGTCCATGATCCCATGATAGGATCCCAGCCACTGCCTCTACCTAACTCACTGCCTTCAGACCCATTCCAACAGAAACAGGTGTATTCTTGTATTCAATCACAATCACATCATCCATCTAACCCAAGACAGGACCACTATGCCTAATTATCTTGACTAGACAGGGCCACAATAGCTAGTCAATTAGAGGGCAGAATGACCAGAATGTTTAACCACCATACCATAGGTGGGACCTCTCTTCCATTACCTAATCCCTTAACAAACCCCTCTTATCTTTTAATATTCATGCTTTCTGTTAGGTAATTGCATCTTTACCCTATAAAAATCCATCTTGCTTTCTCTGAAGTTGCCGGTTCCTCTTAGAACTTCGCCTACTGCATGAGAGGTGTCAGTTTCAGCAAATGGCTATACTTGGATTAGAGGGGGTCTGACTTTGAATTCTTTGAGACGGTTCCACCACAACACATCATGAAACCCCAACAGGTTTTGGGTGGGCAAAGCCCGTACTACAACAGTTTCTGGTGTCGCTGGGTTTACACCTCAGTGCTCTTCTCTATCACTCCATTTCACAGTTTACTGTGATGACTGGCTGTTCTTCACG
>CM053589.1:96520050-96545293 GCA_028646515.1 Pseudochirops corinnae
GCTCTGGAGACCTTTAGGCCAGACTGCTTATCTCCCCCTTTCACAATCCCCACTCGCAGCTGTAGCTAATTCACTCACCAGAGAGCTTTCTCTGCTTCTCCTGTCCAGCCGCTCCTGGGGCGCAGCCGCCAGGCTGGTTTCGGTTCGCAGTGCTGATATGGTTCCTCTGTAGCCGAGCTGACTTTAGTGGGAAGTATTCTTGTGTGCGTTTTGGAGTTCTAGGATTGGTTTAGAGTCTTATTTTATGGGTATTTTGGGGTGGCTATGTGAGAGCTGCAATATGTTGCTGCTGCTACGCCGCCATCTTAGCTCCGCCCCCCTCAGTACCTTCATTTTCCTTACAGTACCTTGTACTGGCTATCCTGGGTACTCCACATACTCTCCATGAACCTCTGCCTCTTAGAATCCCAGGGTCTTAACTCAGACATCACTGCCTTCCTTTCCAGATGTATTTTCTATTGCTCTGTGTGTCTTGTAGTTACCCATTTATGTACATGTCATTTTTCCCTATAGGATATAAGCACCTTGAGGGAAGGGGCTGTCATAGTATTTTCTTTGTGTATTGTACACACCTGATAAATGCTTGCTGATTGATTGATTGAAAGTTGATTTACCCATTTAGTGAGTTAACACATTTTAATTGTAAGAGATATCCTAGTAGAGAAGCAGGAAGTACCCCCGCCCCGAAATCTATACATACACCACCTACATTTTTTGACCACTGTTTACTCATCTTGGTGTAAAGATTATACTTTGCAAATTGCTGATGCAGATCTAATCAGAAACACTCACTGTGCTGTAATCTAGATAAGGAGAGATTCTGAGTATAGGACATTGGCCAGGCCTTTGCATCATAGCAAGTGCTGCTCCCTCACCTCCAAGTGTTTCCTGGATCCTGTAGAGAACAGACATGAGATCTATTTCATTGTATTGTCAGTATATCTCAGGAGATGTGAGTCAGTATCCTTTTCAGAATGGCCTGCTGGTTCTTTGCCACAGAAAATAGACACACATTTTCCATAAAATGCCAGACTAGGATCCGGTTTGGGATTTCCATCCACAAAGCTGAGCAGAAAACACCAGCAGGCTAATTTTGTGGGATTGGTATTATGTTGTGGAAAAAACCAACAATCCAAGAATTTAAGCTCGAGATCTTCTTTACTGCTGAAAAATTCTGAGGCTGGTTAAGGGTGGAGTGGGGTTGGAGAGGCATGGTGATGGCCATGTGTAGGAGGTGACTGTTGAGGGGAGGACATGAAGGGGAGCGTTTAGACATTGCAGAAGTGAGAGATAGAATGTTGTAGAAGGGCATCGGATTCTAGGCTTTTGAAACCCTGAAAGACAGTGTTGAGTTAAAAATTGAATGTTTCAGCTCAAAGAGGAAAAAAAAAACCTTTAAGAACTCCCTCTATATTTTGCTTTAAGATGGGAAGTTAAGCCTGTAAGATGACAAACAAAACAAGATAAACTAACCTATACATGTATGAAAAAAGCAAGAACACAAGCTTTGCACAAGAGATTTCAAAAATTCTACTTGGCTTACAAAGTTTGCATCGGTCTTAATGCCATATCTTTTTGAATGTGCCTTTACTAAGTCTCTTTCTAATAAAAGGAGAAAATTCAAGCAGTCGCTTGAAATGTCTGTAATAGGAATTTATGCCCAAGAGAATCAAATGAAAAGTGGATTCTAAATGAATGTGCGTGTATATTCATAAATTAATTTTAGTGGTATCTTTTGTTTTTTATCACCTTAATTTCCAAATAGATCCCTCTACCTCTCTTCCTGAGTGACCCGTCCATTGTAACAAAGAATAAAAAAGATAGAGGGAAAAAAAAGTTCAGCAAAATGAACCAACATGTCAGTGGCGTCTGACAGTGATGTAGTATCCTACACCCTGTAATCCCTACCTCTGCAAAGCAGGGAGAGAGGGAGAGACATTTTTTCCAACTCTTCTAGGGGATAAGCCTCAGTCTTTACAATTATGTAGTATTCATGGGTTTATCTGTTTGTTAGCTTGTTTTCCATTTATATTTCTCATTGTGTAGATTGTTTTTTTACTTCCCTTTACTTCACTCTGTCTCAATTCATGTATCTTTCTTTCCATGCTTCTCAGATTCTCCAAATTCATTTTTTCTTATGGTTTCCTATTTTATTATATTCATGCACTGTATTTTTCCAGTCATTCCCTCATCAGTGGGTAGCTACCTTGTTTTCAGTTCTTTGTTGCTACAAAAAGCATTGCTCTGAATTTCCAAATGAATGTATATTCAGTCAGCCAGCCGTCTTTCCTTTAGACCTCTTTCTTCCCCCAGTTCTAATAAACTCCAGAAATAACCATGACATATTGGTATGGCAAGATACTATTCTGACCCTGACTGAAAATTGAAGTGATTCCTTTGGATTGGAACTCGGATTGTTAGGGAAGGAAAGTCAAAGTGATTCATAAGGTCAAGTCCCTTCTGTTATTAGAACCTCAGCTTTCTTTTCTCTTAAATGGGGACAATAATACACACACACACACACACACACACACACACACACACACTACCTGTTGACACAGTTGTTGGGAAAATTAAAATGCTGTACCAGTTCATGATTTTCTCAATGTGGTAACATTCTCCAATGTAGATAGATGCAACCTATCTATGACCTAGTTAGATAAGTCCCAGGGAATTGCTTAAAGTATGTATTGGTTTATAAGTGACTTGCCTGAACAGGTAAGTCCAGGCTAAGAAGTTTCAGAGATTGGATTTGTACTCTAAGCCCAGCACGCGGTCCACTCTGACAAACTGTCCCTGCACTAGAATTAGCATGTTAACAATAGAAAGAATATTGCCTGGAGTTGAAATTAGAGACCTTAAGTTGAAATCTGAGGTCTGTTATATAGATTATCGCATAACAGATCTACATCCCCAAGGCCATCTAGGAAGGAAGGAAGGAAACGAGCATTTATTAAGTGCCTACTGTATTCTAGGCACCATGCTAAGCACTTTGCAAACATCTCATTTGAACTAGTCTAACTGGCTCATTTGCTGAAGATGAACCAGAAACATAGACAAATAAAATGACTTTGGCCATGTCCCTTACACTTTTTGGACCTTAACACTCTCTACTGTTAAATGAGAGTGTTGGACCAGTTGGCTTTTGACATCTCTAAATCTATGTCCTGTATAAAGTCGTATTTTTGTTATTCCAGCTCTACAGTTTGGTAATTCTGTATCTACATTTTCTAGTTCCATACACATTAGGAATTAGGTGGTCAGGGACCATGTCAAGGTACAAGCTTCTCCCAGTAACCACCATTAACTTAGCTCTCACTCAGCACTGTTGACAATGAACATGATCTGCAGGAAAAAAAAAATATATTCAGTCTTGCATTCTTCAACTCTGTCCTGGAATGATGAGCCCAGAAGACCCTTGCAACTTCAACCTGTTCTGAACAATTTTCCACAGGAATAAACTGCCTCACAAATTATGGATGGCAAGTGGAAAAGCAGCAGCAGGTCACTGAAGATAAGATGACTATGTTGCACAGGCCACCATGTGCATATTCGGCTCTTCTTATTAAAGAATGAGTCTCTAAATGAATCAGACTTAGCAGTCTGGTACTCCATTTTTTTTTCATTCCAGTTCAATTTAAAACATGCAGACAATGAACATGCTTGAGAAAAAGCTGATGCAAGGCCAAGTGCCTTGGGAGCTTCTACTTGCAGAAATAGACTCTATTTAATTGTCTTTGTAATCAGTGACATTAGCATTTAGGTAATGGATCATATTGTTCCTTTGTAAACTGTCCCAGAGTGTCAGACGCTGCTTCTCAGCAGGCAGTTTGCTTGGTAAATAATTTAAGGGAAATGCATTTAGATTGTTTCAGGCTATAGTTGTTGCTTATGAAACTTCGGACGGTGTTTCAGTAGGTTGACCCACTGAGATATTGAATTCTGACCATTGATCAGTAGTAAGAAGCTAGAGGGGAAAAAGTAAGGTCTGGATCAGTCCCCATTTCTGAAAGTGGGAAGTGCGTGTTACTTACTATGGACTGCAACTGGGAGAATTAGTTCAGCTGTGAATCCTTCCTTTTAGGCCTCATTGCTCAGCTGGAGAGATTCCGGCAAAGGCTGCCCTTCTTCCCTGACAGACTGTTGTAGAAAGTGCAGTCTACAGAAACAGCCTTGAGTAATGGCGCTTGGTGACTTTCTCATGTTCCAACTTCCAAAGACCTACCCCTGGCTAGCCATGTGTGTGAACTACCTTCTTCTACTTCCTGGGGTGCTAAGGGGATGGGGAAGAACTGTATAAGTGAATGTTCTTGACACATGTGTAGTCCTCTGGCTGAGTTGGAACAATGGGTTCAGGCTTCCCCCTCTCCCCTCCTTTTTTTTTTTTCTCTTTCTTTTTTTTTTTTTTTTTTTACCTTGAAGAGTTTTAGTTGAACTAAAGAGCATGAATCCAACCTGGAATTCTTAGTCCAGTGAACTTTCTTTTATAATTTAGGTACTTAGTTGTCAGTACTCACCAGGAAGTAGTCTCTAACAGCATCCTTGCAGATGATAAGATTTTTTTGTTATTTTACAAATCCCCAACAACTTTTATTGATGCTTTTTGGTTTTACAACCTCATAGGCATTTCACTTCTAACCCCAGCCCCCTCCCTTTGAACAAAGCAAAAAGAGCTAAGCAAAATGAACCCAGTGACAGTGTGTGACAACACATACGACATTTCGTACCCAAAGTCTCCCCACTCCTCCAAGACCAGAGAAGTACAAAGATGCAGTTTTAAAAAAGTCTCTTTGTTCTGGCTACTTAAAAAATAAGAGCTAATTGGAGACACTACAATAAAAACAATGCATTGATATATTGTTCTGATGAATCTTTTTATGAAATTTAGTCTGAAATGTTACTGTGCCATTTTTACACTCTCTCTCACTCTATTTTTGTTTCTTGTGAACTTTATAATTTATTTTAAAGATCACATTGTACCTCCTCTTTACTCTGTGACTCTTGAAATAAATGTCCTTGGGCCAAAACCAATAAAATTCCAACTAATGGATTTCTTTTATCATTTTTGAGGAAGTATCATTGGTTTTCCTTTGGAGAAAACTGTTTTGAGTCAGACCTTGTTTTAGGTGGGTGTGTGCCACTTGACATTCTTTCAATTCACCTGTGGTTTGCACACCTACCTGACAGTCAGGGCAAGTCATGGAAAAGAGTCTCTGTCTCTCTTCTCCCCCACTTTTTATGAAGCAAGTCCATATTTAGCCAGGAGAGGTCTTTTACTTTCTGAATTCTTGAGTGCATGTGTTCTTAAAGTTAATGGTATCTTGGTGGCATTCTCATTATATAAAGTTGGAAGCTCTTGGATGCTAGGAGGCATTGCTTATCTTTGTAAATACACATGTTCCAATTAAAATAGGTACTAAAATATTTTGGTGGCACTTCAAAACTCCCAATTTAGATTTAATTTAGATTAAAGCACTTCTTCTTTTTAATAAAGTTATAAAATTGATTATTAAAATTGCCTGTTGAAGATTAAAAGCAGTAGAACATTGATTTCCCTCACAAAACAATTTAGTCTTCACTAAGCGTGATTTCAGTAATCAATTATGCTATTAAAATACAACTGCCATATCGAATCCAAGACTCATTTGTCATAACAGTTGCTATAATTATAGAAATTATACCTAGCTGCTTGTATAGCTGTAAACCTGTAATAAATATAAATAATTGTCTCCATTAATTCAGCCTGCAGCTACTGTTCTATTAATCTCACTGTTAAGTGGTAATTTGGGAATCTTCCTTTAAAATGCCACTGCATCTTTCTTGTTCTGTCTGACTGCTAGAGCCTCACACATGCACCTCCTACTGTTGATTCCAAAAAGCAATTTATGCATAAAATGTTTCTCCACATGATTAATTAAAATGTGTCTTTAGATGTGAGGTTTGAGGCTATCAAAAAAGATGGGAATAAGAAGGGTGTGGATTGGACAAGCAAGTACATGGAAGATAAGGAACAAATATTGATGTCGTGGTGTTTCAGGCAACCAGACAATAACATTTTCATTAGAAAAGCTCAATTTGAAATTTTCTGGATGAGACAACTAGTGCCATGATCTTTTCCAACTTGTGTTTCTACAGGGGTGGATGAAGTTACCATTGTCAACATTTTGACAAATCGCAGCAATGATCAGAGGCAGGACATTGCCTTCGCTTATCAGAGAAGGACCAAAAAGGTATGAAAGATTTTGTGTGTAGAGGTTGGTCTTATTCTAGGAGTGTGGGTGGCATGGGATTACTTTTCTTGAGAAGAGTTTTGGGTCTCCCCCAAAGTTTCAAACCAAGGGGTCGTACAAGATTGTTGTCAAACTGTAGTTTGTCCAAGGCAGTGGCATTTGGAGGTATGTGGTATTCCTTCTTTTCATGCTATTGGAACTAGGTGGATCATAAAGGACTTGAGGGTATACCAGTGGAAACTTGCTTTCCCTCCTAATTAGAGTACATGAAAAAAGAATTTCTAGTGCTTGGGGAGGAAGGGCTTATAAATTTTTGGTTGGAAGACTAGAATTTAGTATTATCTTGCCTATATACGGAATTATATGATAGGTTTTAGGGCAGAAAGGGACCTTAGATTCCTTCAAGTCTGTTTTATTTTATAGATAAGGAAACCAAGACCCAAAGAGGTTAAATGACATATTCAAGGGCATATAGGCAATGAATGACAGAATTAAGATTTGACCCCAGGACCTCAGATTCCGAAGCCAGTGTTCTTCCCAGTGCACCATGCTATCTACTGAGCATCACATACCTCAAAATGGCGTTTTGTCCCCCAAAAGACCTACTTGGGTTATTTGTCAGTTTTCCATTAAGCTGCCTACAGAGCTAGCCAATTGATTGACCAGGGTGCTTTTTAACAGGGAAGAGATCCCTGTTAGGCCACTGGTTAATGTGTTTTGTATATTTTTGTCTGTGGTTTTGGAACAACCCAGTGTTTATTCAACTTTTACTTCATTGTAGTGTTGGCAGTTTTTATTTTGAACTTCTTGTTATTTAAAGTACCTGATTTATTCTTGGGCAGGGTAGTAAGTGCAGTTTCCTGCCGCTCACCCTTGACTTCTCCCAGGCAGGCTTTCACTTCTAACAGTGGTCTAAATGAAGCAAAGGAACCTGTGTTTGAATGCAAGGGAAATTGGGTGTCTGGGGCCCTGTGAGGTTGAGGAAAGACTTTGGCTGACGTGACCATAAGATACTTTTGGGAAGTAGCCCAGTCATAATAACACTCCTTCCTCCTGGAGTAGTTGAAATGATATATAGATCAGGGAGCTGGCTTCCTTCATCCTCTATACATTACAATTCCTTCTGGAGCTAGGCTTTTATTATTCTGCCCTGGTAGAGTCTGGGTGCATGTCTTCTTTCTCTCACTCCCTGAAAGGATCTGTGAGCCAGTAGAGCTATGTCTCAGTTAAAGGAGAGAACCTCTCTCTTCAGAAAATGCCCTTGTAGTTGCTTTCTTAGACTGTCACCTTTGGAATGTTATTCTGGAACATGCCATCTTAATCTGTATTCCTTTCTTGGTTGCATGCACACCAAAAACATACAAAACTGTAGATCTAAATTTCCAATCAGACAACTGGCTGAATGAAGAGAGCAGCTTTGCTCAGCCCTGCATGGAGGAAGGCACCATGGGGTCATAGATCTAGAGCTGAGAGACCCTCTAGTGGAGTCCCTCATCCCAGTATAGACAATTGAATGTGCTCATTGACCTCAGAGATGTTACTGTGTAGAGGGACAGCTAGCTATTAGCAACACGCACAGTTATATTGATTCTTAGTTTCTCTTAGTACTAGGGTGGGCAGACCTCCTTGATCATGGCAGGATTATTTACCAGTCTTTTAGATACCTCTGAGTAGTTGTTTACTGCTACAGAGGCAGCTCCCTCCCCCTGCCAACCCCTTTTCTCAGGAAAGTTTTCATCTCTGATGAAAAGGATAACAAACACTTTGAAACAATTTCTGGAGGGAACAAAACCACAGTATATCAAATTGGTATCAAACCAAGAGGAAAAAAAAGGACCCTACAATGTAGAGAGACTTCTGTGAGAGAAGCAATGCATCTCTGTCCTTTTCATGTAAAGGTGACAGGATTAATAAATATATCTGTAGTACTACAAGTGTAGACAGTGGTGTTCCAAAATGGGGGAGGACAGTATGAGAACACACTAGGGGGAAAATATTGCCTAAATCTCAGTTATCTTATTCCCCAGAGGAGACTATGCCAATTAAGAGTTTAGTGTTAGAAAGAAAAAAATAATCTTTAAAACAACAACAATTTGCTCCTCATTTTTGACTGATTTGCATGTAGTACCATTGAAAGAACACTAATTTGGAGTCAGGACCCAGGTTCAAATCCTAGTCTCTGCCTCTATCTGTGTGACCTTGGACACATCACTAAGAAAAGCTTTCCTCAGAATTCTCCTAATTGTCTAATTGGAAATCTGGCCACAACAGTTCTGGACATGTACAGGAGCCTCTGTAAAATGAAGGGATTTGACCAGACTACGTGGGACGAAGTAATTTCTAAGTGTGCCATCAGATGTTATTGGTAGGACTAAGACACAGGCAGAAGAGAAGAAAGGAAGGAAGAGGAAGGGAGAGACATATTTAAAGAAGGGAACTTCGTTATAAAGTTTTTTGTTGGATGGTGCCATCATCGTCTTCACTTACTACTCTAAACTGTGTACCAGAAATAGCTTTCCTCTGCAATTAAGTTTATCCTTGAGACCCAGTCTAAAAAAGGACATTTTTAGCCATTGTCCTTGCATGCTTATAGCAGGGTGAGGTATTGCTCCCAACTGCTGGGAACTCCCATTTGTAATTCCCCAGTTAATGCACAGGCAAAAGTTTCCTGACTTTGATTCTCTTGTTATTAGGCGATGGTTGGCAGTGGATACCCACAGTCGGATGTGCTTTCAAGGCAAAACTGCATTTGCAGACTTTTGGACCTAGAAGTTGTAGATCCTGGTGTGACATCTGAGGCCCTCTAGCATAGCTGTGGGGTCCTGGGCTGGCTTAACTGAATAGTGGTGTGAGGCACCAGGGCTGATGCCACTATCGTCTCTGTATATACAGCTAAGACTCTCCATATGAGGCATCAAAGAATGTGAAATGGACTTAATTGTGTTTTCTTTAATCTTCAGGAGGAACAGAGTCTCGGAGAAAAGATCCACTGACAAATTTTTCTAGTCTCCTGGCCAAAAAGCATCATAGGATCATAGACCTGCAGTAGGAGCTTGGGTTATATAGCAATTCTCTGATCTAATAATTAAGCCTCCTGATTAGCAAAGGTGTTTGAACCTCAGAAAGTCATGAGACTTTATTGATGATACTATGGCTTTCAAGAATGAAATAAAATTTCCCCATCCTTTTATTGACAAGGAGGGAAACAGTTACTCTACTTCTCTTTACATCGTCCTTCTTGAATTTTGAGGAGACTTTTTGAAAGAAGGGTCTGTCTGATCTTTGGGTTTTTAGCATCTACCTGTGTTGAAGGGAAGGGAAGAGAAGTGGAAAATAAATACTTCCAGCCATGACACCTCAGAACAGAAATGATAATATAACAAAAGTTTGTGTGTTTCATCTAGAAATAATAACCTGCCTTAAAAATGGATTCATCTTACCATTCTTTTAATCATAAGTCTGAAAAGCCATACTAGTTATTAACTTGAAGTTCACCATCATTTCCTCTTCTCTTCCACCCCAAAAGGAACTTTCATCAGCCCTGAAATCTGCCTTATCTGGCCACCTGGAGACAGTGATTTTGGGCCTCTTGAAGACACCTGCTCAATATGATGCTTCAGAGCTGAAAGCCTCCATGAAGGTAAACAAGCAGATTTAATCTAAATCAAAAGTCTACCATTAATATTGGGAATTACTATTTTTTTTCTTCTTTAGTATAATTAGGTGATTTTCAGTTTTGTTGAATATTCCCATTTAGAACCTTTTTTTTTCTTGAATGAACTGAAGATATAGGGCCTGGGATTTGTACCAAAAATATTTCAATTCCTTTTTTTAAACTCTAAAGACAAATTTCATGATGCTGAGAAGTCAGTTACCAGCTGCTACTGCTTGGCACCTGGGCAATTGCTGTACCATTTGGAAAACTACTTCCTTGATTACACTTCCTCCTTTGAAAAATGTTTTGTGATTTTAAAGTAAAAGTTAAACACATAGGAGGTCCTCTCTGAGGCTAAAAAATTCTGCCTTAGTATTTCATAGATTCACCACCCCCAGTTCCCTGCTAGTGAAACAAATATTAGAATGTAGATTGTTAGAACTAGAAGAGACTTTAGAAAGAACCCGTGTGGAACCCCTCATTTTCAAGAGGAAACTGAGGCCTAGACAAGACAATTAACTTGACCAGGATTACCTTCTATTCGATAAAATAGCCTAGGAACAGAATGGGAATAAGGATTGTTCTAAATTCATTCATTCATTCATTGAACATTTATTAAGCGGCAGGAATTGTGTTATGTGCTTGAGATACAAAAAGCAAGGAGAAATAGTCCCTTGCCTCTAGGAATTCATATTCTGCTAGTGGGAAAGAACATAGATAGGAAAATACAAATGAAAACAGAGTAAGTACAAAATATCTACTAGGGAGAGGGCATTAGGACATGGGCATGTGGTAAGACTGAGGAAGCATGCATATAAGAGGTACCACTTGAACAGAGTTTTGAAGGAAGCTCTAGTTTCTTAAGAGGTGAAGGTCAGGAGAGAGCAGAGCCAGGCGTGGGGCACAGCTTGGGCGAAGTCATGGAGATAGGAGATGAAATGTTACGTATGAATAACAGCAAATAGGCCAGTTTGGCTTAAACTTGGGGCATGTGGAAAGTAATAGGCAATAAGCCTGGAGGAGAAGAGTTTTAAATGCCAAAGAAAATAATTTTTACTTTAACACAGGGGCAGTAGGGAGCACCACCACTTCTGTGGCTGGGGATTTCAGGTCATGGGTGCACCATGGTTTGAATTATGTTTGATTTTTTTTTTCTTGAGAGGACAAACAAAACTTTGTAAATTTCTGACATACTCTTACATCAGATTTCTTATTGGTATCTTATCAAATGAGACAGTAATTGTAAAGTACTTATTAGCTCAGTGCCTGGCGCATAGTAAGCTTTATATAAATGTTAATTGTTTATTGTATCATCATCATGATGCAACTCATACCCACTACTTTTTGGTATCTATTGGTAAATAATTATTAGAAGTTTGGCTAGGAATTGTACCAAAAGTCATTATAGCTTACATGAAATTGAGATAAATATATAGTATATATTTATATATGCTTACGTGTGTGCGTATATATAGTGCTACAGTAGGGTCTGGCCAACCACGCAGTTTTTGGATAATCAAATGGTGCCCTCTGCTGCTCTGTGTAGATATAACTTGTACAATTCAAGAAAAAAGCACATTTCTCATTTTATTCTGTGCTCTGCTGCTTTTGTCCGGCTTTTAATATTCCTGGATTGCCAAGATTGCCTGCCGGCCTGTCACCAGAGCTATGACCAGTGTCACAGTTCAGTCCTTTTCTCAGGAGAGTAAACTGGAGTGTGAGTCAGCATGCTGAGGGAAGGTGCATTTCTTGGGGATTAAAACCTAAAAAAATCAAGTCCACTATAAATATCTAATTGTTAAATTCATTCTCCCTTATCGTGCTGAAACTCAGTTCATGTATCTTCCCTCCTACTTTCCCTCCTCTTTTTCCTGTTATTCTCCCTTTCATTCTTTCCCTCTCTCTCCTTTCTCTTGCTTTCTCTCCTCTTCCCTTGTTCTCTCTCCTCTGTCCCTCCCTTCTTGTTTTTCTTCCTTTATCTCTTTCACCCATTTCCCTCCTTCTCTTTCTCCTCTCTCTTTTCCCCTTTAGACACTCCCTTCTCTCCACATTTTCTAATTAATTTAAGATTCATCAAAATGACTTAAAGGAATGAAATTTCATCAAGATTTAGTGATCCCTTCTTGATAAATATCATCCCTGAAATTTGAGCCAGGAAAAACAGAGAAGAACATAAGATTTAGCCTTATGGAGGGTTTTTCTTACTATCAGCACATTCGGCAGATTCATGCTACATCTTTTCATCACGAATTCATTTTGCTGTTACTCATATTTATCTGGGGTTGGGAACTAGACACTAGTGACTGAAACAGGACTGGGGACTTATTAGAGTTGTCTTCAGTCATTTTTATAATCTCTCAAGACACTGAAGGCTGATGAAAAGAAGTACTGAGTGAAAAGTCTTTGACCCCATTCCAGCTCTTTCATTCGTTGTTGTGGCTGGGCACTGCACTGGAAACTCTGAAATTTGAAATGATGATGTTGTCTGAATTAACTTTAAGAACACTTTGCCTTCTGGAAGCAACAGTATCCCCAGTGTGTCCCTGTCAGCATTGCCCCCGCAGTAGCAATCGTGGGCAGCCTCATGAAAAACCCAAGCTGTTATTTAGTGTTTGAAGTATTCCAAGTTAACCCAAGACATATAAACTCTATTGATGTTCCAGAAACCATTCAACCTTGAGAGTTCAGAGACTGCACAGGTTAAGTTCAAATAATAGAGACAAACAAGTACCTTTTAAGTCCTTACTTTTCTCTCAGCTGTAAGATTGAGCAAACTGACAGTAGTAAAGGATTTCATTGTTTTGGTCCACATTTCTGTCAACCTTGAAAATGAAAAGATACCATCCAATTCTATGTCATGAGCCACTTGGTCCTCGTTTTCCACTACTCATTTGTGTAGAAGTAGGGATGTTTTGTGAAAGATAAATGGTTGTTTACATGGTGCCCTTTCAGTTGGCACAGAATTTTAGGGAGGAAGTTTTTGCTTTACTGAATGTCAGAGCCTTAATAAGACATCCTGAAATCCTGTAGGTAGAGGTGTTAGCTGGTGAAACAGATTAAGTTCAAAATTTAAAATTAACCATTGACCAATTGCCCAAGGCTTAGCACATGGTACTTGAGCATATCCGGGGGGCAGCTGAACTCTAATAGAGTTTAATTAATAGCTGACACTCTTTTCATGTGGATAAGTAATTTTCTTATTGTATTAACACCTTATAATTGATTTACATTTTCAACAGTACTCATTCTGTGTAGTTCAAAGCAATATTTCTATATTCAGTTTTACTTTAGCTTCACAGAATGGCAAGTATTCAAGGACCTGATTATTAAATCTTGACTTTGATCACAAAGCAGGCTTTGAAATACATGTTTCATCATGTCCTTTCAACCAGCCTGGCTAAATCAAAAGTGTATGTATTAAATTTGAATACATCTTCTCTCCAATTCTTACTCCTTAATAAAATGTTGGTGTCTGGCTTTATTTGACACTTCATTATTTTTTTTTTTGCTCCTCTAAAATGCCTGAAGAGTGCATAATAATTAAGGGGAAGAGGCAGTGCAAGTATAACATTTTTAACATTCATCCAGTTTTTCATTTTAAAGCTTTTTTTGTCACATATCTTTTCCTAGCATAAAGGTTTATTCGAATCTTAACAGGCTGGCTGTAGGTGATACCATAACATCGCCTGTATTTCTTTTGCTTAAAATGACTGAAAAACACTTTTTAAGGGATGGAGGAGAACATGAGTATCTGAGGAAAACTGTCTAGAATAGATTCTCTCTCAGAAAGACAGAAAAAAGAGTGGAGAGGGGAGATAATGGAGTTGATGCAGATTTCTCTTACCTAAGCCCTGTGATTCACATGTATGGATACCAAAGGAGACAGAAGTGACTATATGATTATGGGCACTTAGACCTGTATGGTTTCTCAATACCACTCCTTTCTAATTTTGATCTGCTATTACAGGGCCTGGGTACTGATGAAGATTCCCTCATTGAGATCATCTGCTCACGGACAAACCAGGAGCTCTATGAAATTAACAGAGTCTACAGAGAAAGTAAGTGAGCTCTCTGTTTCTGTAATTATGTTAAATCCTTTTAGCCCAATTTTCCTGAATATTTAATGGAAAAGTAGGACAGTGAGATGGCCGGAATGAAGTTTTGCTGAGTGGTCCATGCCTTTGGTTATTCTGGGGAGAAATTTTTCAAAATGTTATTAGTTTTGCTTTTAAAATTATCTAAGCATTTTGCTTCTGCCTCATTTCTTGACTTTTGGGCATTTCTCTGAATGTCTTGAGGGTAGATAGAAGGGAAAGTAGATAAAACAAAAATTAATTAATTTTGCGTCATTATTAGTAGCTATATCAGAGGCAGCAGGGCATAGTGGATATTAGCCTCACAACCAGAAAGACCAAGGTTCAAGTCTTGCTTTTGATACACAGTAGTTCCATGAACGAGTTACTTAACTTCTTAGCAGTGCTCTAAGCAGCATTCTAAGAATGTAAGTTGTAGAGGGGAAGCTAGGTGGTACAGTGCATGGAATGCTTGCCCTGAAGTCAGAAGGACTGGAGTTCAAATAGAGCCTCAGACACTCCTGGCGTCATGGAGAATCATACGTGACTGAAAACAACTAAATGAGAGTAACAACAAAAGTTGTAGAGAAGGGACCAACCTGCATTGGTAGAGAGCTCTGTAGGAAGGACCTGAGTTCAAATCCAGTCTCAGACACTACTGTCTGACCCTGGACCAGTCACTTAACCCCAGTTGCTAAGGGAAAAAGATTTGGTGGGGAAGATGAAGTAATTTTTTTGTGGTATATGAAAATTCCACTTGCTGAAACTCTCTAATTCAAGTTTGACTGGTTAGAAGTAAGCTTGTTGATCTCAAACAACTCTGCCAGTCCTTTGTTACTAAAAGTGACAAACCAGTTCTGACTCCAAGAGGATAAAAGCCTTCTTTCTTAATAATTAGGTTTTGATTTAGGGGTAGGGGATGCTGATGTACGTGTTATGTTCATTATTCAGGTTAAGTCAGGCATGTCAAAGCCTTGGCATGAGCCAGAACAACAGGGATTGGTAGAAGGTTAGGTAAGGAGGCAGGAAATGTAAAAACCTATTCACTTTCTTTTCAAGTGTACAAGACAGAGTTGGAGAAGGACATTATTTCGGACACATCTGGTGACTTCCGCAAATTGATGGTTGCCCTGGCAAAGGTTAGTTTCTTTCAGCATATTTCTTTGCCCTTGTTTCTCTAACTTCTTTGGCCAGTCCCATGCCTCATTTCATGACTGGGAGTGAATTAACTAAATCCTCCAGGGCCTGCTGCTTTCCTGACAGTAGGTTTATACTGTCACTGCAGAGTTGTCATTTTCATATAATAGGATTTCTTATCCTGAGAAACAGCCTGGGCTGGTAGACTTGGGGAACAGAAGGGGAATAAGTAAGTCCTGAGGCCCAACCGGGCTTCACCAGCCCTTGCTGGGGTGACTTTAGGAAGGTCACTTTGCCTCTATCCGGGTGGGCTCCCAAAGCCCCCCTTCACAGGGTTGTGCTTTCTCATCCAGTTCACCTGGACCCACTCCTTAGGAGAGAAAGGAACAGCTACACACATCTGGAAGGATTTACACATGTGGTCCTGTGCTTAGTGTTGTTGGTGGTTGTAAATCAGTTTGAAAATGCAAGTACAAGGCATTGTTGAAATGCAAAGTATTATCACCTATAAGCCTGAATTGTGTTGAGGATGCAATTTAAAAGCCTAAGAACCAGTGGAGGGAATTGAAGTTAGTTCCCCTGGGACTTTCAGAATGAAATGATTAGTGTGGTGCATTTTGGACCCTACTACACAGGCCTATCGTCTCCTAACAGCCTCCTGGCTGTGCTTTCTGACTCCAGTTTCCCATCTCCACTTCATCCCGTGTATCAGACTAATCTTTCCCAAATGTTACTTTTGTCATATCAGACCTGTGCTCAAGAAATGCCATCATCAAACCTGCATGCTAACCTACAAAAACTATATATGTGATATGCAAACCTACTAAATTGACATCAAAATCAAACTCCTTTTTTTTCTCTTTCCTCTTCTCTCAAGACCCTCCACAATCTGATCCCACCAATTTTATCCATCCCCGTTTTCCAAGATTTATTACTCCAGACAGTATATTGAGAAGCAATGTAGAGTGGGCAGAGTTAGCCTCAAAGTTGGGAAGATTTAGTTTCATGTCTCTGACACATAGTAAGTGTGTGTCCCTGGGCAAGTTACTTTAACTTTCCAGTGTCTCAGGAAACATCTCTAAGACTGTAGGTTGCAGACTACTTTCCCATTGGCATGAGTAGAGGGAGTGTCCTTAGTGCGAGTACCTTATATCACTAAAAATTACAAGATCTAGTTCAAACTACTACTTATGGGAGCCTGGTCTCGTCACTGTGATAACATGCTCAGACCTACTTTACCTTGCTCTTCCTTCTGGTTCCCACCATCCTTTAGGGTTTAACACCCCATCCCAATTCCCATATATTTATTTATCTGCTACTATGTGTTAGGTCCTGAGGACACTTCAATATGTTATAGATCAGAGATTGCTTTAGGTATCCTCTTCACTGTTGCAAATCACAATGCCTTTATGAATTAGGAAGCTAGCTTTGACAGCTTTGTCATTGATAGGAGAGCTCATGATAGACTGATAGACAAAATGATACACTGAAAAGGAGAAATGGGAGTTGGGGAAACTAGTAGGAATCTATGACAGTAGTCAACCTGCAGAAAGGCTTTCTTGTTTGTGTCATCTCATTATAGTTTCTCTGTTCTTCAGAATTTCTCAATACTCAAATGATTTTTACACTTAATTATTCTCCTTTTGTTTTCTTGATTAGAGTATAGGCTCCTTAAATGTATATCTTAGGATGCAGTATGGTGTAGTAGAAGGAGCATTAGTTTTAGAATCCAAGGAACTAGGTTCAAATACAAATTCTTCTGCTTAAGACTAGCATGACCTTGGACAGGTCACTTTCACTTCTCTGGGCTTTAACTTCCTTATCCAAAAAATGAAGGGGGTGGACTTAGCATTCCTTCTTGCCTTCACTTATGTACTCCACTTTGTCTAGCATAGTGAATGTTTGTTGATTAACTTTGGGGACATAGGGAAAGGTAGCTTTCAAAGTTTGGTCTGTTAACATACTGTCCCCCTCCACTTTCACTATTTTTTAAATACTGCTTGTAGTGAGTGTCTTTTGCTTCAATTTGAAAACCATTGATCACATTTGTTCAAAGTGAACATTTAATTAACACACATGAGCTTACAGGAACTGAGGGGAAATTGTAATTTGTCTTAAGTTTGTGATAAAAAATTATGTTTATGAATTTCATGTGTGATTTCTTTATAGGGCAAACGGGCAGAGGATGGTTCTGTGATTGATTATGAGCTAATTGACCAAGATGCTCGGGTAAGTGAAAGTATAACCAGTAAAGACTTCTTTTTGCTAGGAGTGCCTTATTAAAGTGTATTCGTTCCAGAGGCTCATGTAATAATAATAAATATCATTATTATTGTCCATAATAAAACACATAATAAGTAATAATAACCAGCATTTATATGGTGCTTTAGGTTTGCAAAATGCTTTATGTATGTTAGGCATTTAATATGGAGAGAAGTAGAAGATGAAGCTACTCTGAGGGTAAGGAGTTGACAAAGAGGTTGACACTAGGGCCGATTTTTCCTGGTGAATATTACCTTTACTTCAAAGCGGATCTAAAAATTCTTTAAAACACAAAAGGAGTTCATTTTTACTTAAAAATTAAATATATGATATAAATCACTCTTAGGAGAAGCTGAGAGAGTGAAGATGGGTCAGATGTTTAAAAAATAGTAATAGAGTGTTGTATTTTCTTGTATGTATTCAGGTAGGATAGCATTATTATGTTTTTTAGTTTGTAAATCATCTAGACGTCTTCCTCTTTTCCCTTCTTTCACCCCTGCTTCCCTCGCTTCCTCTTCCTTCTTTTCTTCCCTCTCCCCCACTGGCCCTCACTCCCTTTATTCCTTTTCCTCCTCTTTTTCTTTTCACTTTTTCCCCTACTTTCTTCTACCCCAGCCTCTGCCTTCTCTATACTTACGCGCCTTATTTATTCCCACCTATTGCCCCGGGATATTTTGAAAGTCTGGACCTGGGCTAATATTAACTTATAATATAACCGTCCTTAACCTTTTTTGTATCTGGTGACAGTCTGGTGAAGCCTTTGGATCCCTTCTTAAAGTAGTATTTTTAAATGCATAAAATATAATACATAGGATTACAGAGGAAGCCTATTACGTTGAATAAAAAAAGTTCATATATTACCCAAGCTAAGTATCTGTTCTGAAAGTTGAATATCAAAATCCGAAATATTGACATTTGAAAATTACAGCTAATAGAATATTGAAATTGCTTTTGCCTGTGCTGTGGTTTCAGTGGCCGACAGATTCCAACATTAAAGATCTCCCAGGAGTAGGAGTATGGTGCAGGGAGACGATTGATCAATGTTGACAGGTGCTTATACTGACAAAAAGACTGACAAAAGTCCCATAAGAAAGGACTGATCAATGTATTACTATTAGAATTTGTTTTCCACTATACATGTGGACAGGGGCAGTTAGGTGGTAGTGGATAGAATGCCAGGCCTTGAGTCAGGAAGATTCATCTTCCTGAATTCAAATCTGGCCTCAGACACTTACTGGCTTTGTGACCTTGGGCAAGTCACTTAACCCTGTTTACCTCAGTTTCCTCATCTATAAAATGGCCTAGAGAAGGAATGGCAAACCAATCCAGTGTCTCTGCCATGAAAACCCCAAATAGGGTCACAGAACTGGACGTGACTGGACAACGAAAATACACGTGGACAGAAGTTCTCTAAGGAAAACTTTCTTTAAGGCCTATTTCTCCTTGTGAATAATCAGTCACTTAGTGAGCGTTTATTAAGTGCTTATTATAGTCAGACACTGTGGATATCAGGAAAGGTGAAAGTAGCCTCTGCATTCAAGGAGATTTCATTTTAATGGGAGAGAGAAAATGGTAAATAATTAACTTACAAACAAGATACATATAGAGAAAATAGAAGGAAACTTTAGCGGGAATGCTCCAGCATCTTGGGGTATGGGCAGGGCGGTGGCACTGAAAAATACCTACTAGAGCAGGTGACATTTGAGTTATATCTTGAAGGAAGCCAGGATCTACCCCCATTATGCCTGAGGCAAACCACAAGGAAATGAATGAATCACTAATACAAGTCATAAATTTTTATTTGGGTCTGTATCATAAGGTTTTCTTCTGGTTTGGATTTTTTTTAATGTAAAGTCTGTATTAGGTTAATATGATGCTTTGCCTAGTGAGGCTTGAGTTCTATCTGCTTTGATTTTGCCTACAGGAACTTTATGATGCAGGAGTGAAGAGGAAGGGAACTGATGTCCCTAAATGGATCAGTATTATGACTGAGAGGAGTGTGTGCCACCTCCAGAAAGGTACTGTGCCCACATTTTCTAATATATGACCCAAATTAGATTTTTGTCCTCAAGGCCTATCTCACATATGATCATAATGCCAGGGTTTGGAGGAGGGCCATGGTAAGGCAGGATTTTGGTGGCATGATTCTGTCTTTTACTTATCTTCTCATCTGTCTGCTCACTCTCACTCCTTCCCATCAATCAGTCATCAAGTACTTATTAGGCACCTAGCATCCATTCCCTCCAGCCCCACCATTTTTGTCGTTTTCCACCCAAAAATTTGTCAGGTGTCAGAGTTACTTTGCCTATTTTTTATTCTTCTTTTCACTTTTCCATTTTTAGCACATCAAATAAAACATTCAGTACATAAATCATAAATTTTTGCACTACAAAGAAATACATGAAAATACATTGGCCAGAGATTATCAGAGAGAAGTAGCATGTCCACATGGATAAAGGGCTGAACTTGAAGTCTGGAACATCTGGGTTTAAATCCAGTACCTGACATTTACTAGCTGTGGAAGTCTGGGCAAGTCACTTAACCTTGGTGGAGCCCTGTTTCCTCATTTGTAAAATGGGACATCTGGGACATCTTTCAGCCTGTGATCCTATAACTGCTCTCTCTTACCTACCTGCATATATTGAATTAGCTGTTTTCACTGTGCGCTGAACTCAGTTGGGTTTTTTTTTTTTGTGGAAGGAAGATGGGTGAGCGAGCTTTTAAAATCATAAATTAGATCTTTCTGATAGTGATACTTTTTTATGGATCTGTACCTGTGATTTCATCAGTATAGGGAACTCCTTCCCCTATATGGGAAGTCTCTCCATGGATGCAGGTCTACAATTTCCCTGTAACTTTGAGTTTCCTGGGACTCCTAAGAACTAAAGTGGTCACTCACCTAGTCAGTATCAGGGACAAGTCTTGAACCCCAAATACTCCCTGTTGCCTGTCTGCCCCCAGGATGAGACTGATTGATTGATAACTTTGGTTTGATGTGCTGAAGGCTTCTGGTCTTCTAATTCCTTTTGTCCTTCTTACAGTATTTGAAAGGTACAAGAGTTACAGCCCTTATGACATGCTGGAAAGTATCAAGAAAGAGGTCAAAGGAGACCTTGAAAATGCCTTCCTCAACCTGGGTAAGTAAATATGTGTCCCGTGACTCCATTTCAATTTTCTCTGAACAGTCCTGAAGTCTTAATACTTCATCAGCCGTACCAACGTGGATGGGTAATTGGAAGTTCTTATTCTGAATGTGAATGATTTTTGCACGGAGGAAAGAAAAAAGAGCTATGATTTAGGAGCTTTCTCTACTGTGGCTTTGTATAATCAACATCATCATCATACCACCTTCTGTTAAATGTAGTACATTCCATTCCTTAAAGCACTTTTATTCCCATTATCTCAATTTGTGGATATTATGTGAGGACATTAAACTGACAGACTTGTTACAGGAGAACCAGAAAGCTTGGGGTAGGGTGGGGTTGGGGGGGAGGGTGAGGTGCAGGAAGAGAGGGGAGAATGATGGTCAAAGAAAAGAGGACCCTATTATTGAAAGAGATTTTCACTGTCTGTACATCATCTGTATCCTCTGGTTTTAGGCATCTTTGGTGATTAGTGTCAGTACTGGGATAAACATGTATAATTTTCTGATCCCCATCAGACATTCCTACTTTAAAATACATTTTAGTAAAGCAAATCCATTTTGTGATATAATCCTTTCTAGTTTACTCAGCAAGGATAAGGCTATTTCACTCTTAGGGTTTGTAGGTAGATAAGCAATTGCACCAAAAATCTGACAGTTTCTTCTTTCTGTAGTCCAGTGCATTCAGAACAAGCCCCTGTATTTTGCTGACCGACTTTATGATTCCATGAAGGTAAGAGCAACTGGTTACTCAGTTCAGAGTTCTGCTGCTTGGCCTTTGTTCTTTCCTTGACCCCAGCTTTTTTTGTAATTTCTCAAAAAGTATGTTGCCTCTGATAAAGGAAGGGAGTCATTGCACAGAACCAGGAATCAGGTGTGTTTGTGATATGTTGTACAAACTACAACTGAGTGGTATAGTGTTTATAGAAAAAAAAATACTTAAAAAGCATACATGAAAGAGGGGGAAGTGTTCTGTTGATCATTAGTCCCTTCTGCTTCCCTGTTGCTTACAGAGTAAAGTATAAATTTCTTATCTTGGTGTTCAAGGTCCTCTACTATGAGGCTCCATAACTTTTTCAGCTTATCTGTCACCTGTGCCTTATAGGGCATGAACCTTCTGTTTCATTCAGTCTGCTCTATATGCTGTTCACTCGATTGTCTTATGCTTTCTCACACTTTTGCTGTTCTGAAAACCTATATCCACTCACAGCCCTTCCTTAAAGCTTTCCCTTATCATCTTAGAATGTCTCTCAGATAGAAATGAAGTCTTCCTTTTCTGGACTCCTCCAACATTTACTGCTGACTCTACTCATACACCCTGTCATATAACTTGTATTTGGGTATATCTTATCTCCCCTATTTTAAACTCCTCAGGGCAGAGATAGTGTCTTATATTGCTTTTTGTCTTCCATATTACATAGTGTCACACCTCCGTAATAGGTGCTTAGTAACGA
The DNA here is from genome assembly GCA_028646515.1 of Pseudochirops corinnae. NCBI lineage: Eukaryota > Metazoa > Chordata > Mammalia > Diprotodontia > Pseudocheiridae > Pseudochirops > Pseudochirops corinnae. The sequence goes on from CM053589.1 coordinate 96,542,004, forward strand.
TTGAATGGGGGTATCAATCAGTGAATGAATGGGGGTAGCTAGGTGGCTCGGTGCTTGAAGTACCATCCCTGAAGTCAGGAATTAAAATCTGGCCTCAGACACTTAATGGTTGTGGGACGTTGAGCAAATCACTTAACCCCAATTTGCCTCAGGAACAACAAGAACAAGAACAATGAATAAATGCAGTGGGTTTTTGAATCCATATAATCCTGGCATTTTAAAATTTCCAGCAAGCTCATTTTTTTTTTGTAAAATAATTTTGCCCTTATATTTGTCGAGGGCTGAGTCTTTTGTGAGGGACCTAGCACCCTTCCATGTTCAAGCAAACCCTTTTCAACTGCTTTTATAGATGATAGTACTTTCAGTGAATTGTAACTTCTGATGTAAACTTGACTATAGGGCAAGGGGACCCGTGACAAGGTCCTGATCAGGATCATGGTCTCCCGCAGTGAAGTGGACATGCTGAAAATTAGAAACGAATTCAAGAGGAAGTATGGAAAATCTCTGTATTACTTTATCCAGGTAAGTCTGGAAGCGTGTGCCTCTGACCTACTTCGTATGGTTACTGAGAGCCCCTTTCTGTTGGATTGTCGAAGGGGCTACCTAGGAAGGTGGCAGAGAAATTGCACTTTTTACATTGGAGGAAATTGTTTTAATTAGCTCCATCCTCCTCTTAAACATGAACATCAATGTTCTTTCCTCATAAAAAATACAATAAACTCTGCTTTATTGAAAATGCAAATAACTTAAAGGTAGAAAAAAAAATTATAGTCCACATTCTAATTCTTTGAGAACCAGACAGATGACAGTTAATTTTCTATTGTGGACTTATGTAACAACAACAACAAAAGAACCAAACCACCTTGAAGGGGAGGCCATTAGGCTAGCATAAATTTGGCTATATCTGTAGTCTTTGACAGAGATAATTGATTTTGCTGGTGATGGGCCTGGGGGCAGTTCAGGCTCCTCAGATGCCTTCTGGATCATCAAAGATAGATTCATTATGTTTTGTTTTCAGTGTATTTTATTATTTTCCAGTGATTTGGGAATTTGTAATATCATGACAATATTACGATAACTCTTATTTAACCAGAATATTCAGTCGGTTCAGCTACAATATCCTATTCCCAAGGCAAATCAAAAGTACCTCATTATTTTTAGTGAATGGGAAGTTTTTATATAAAGGAATAATATCCCTGTGCCATTGTGATACTGAGACCCACTTTGTAAGTGCTCTTCCTGGAAAATTCAGTAATTTTTTTTAGCAAAATAACAGAAGTATTTGGAGATGGATAATATACCCAGGTCTTCCATGAGAGGTTCTGTAAAATTTTAGGAAGAGATTAGAGAGTTTAGTGATCATCAGTTTATCCCGGAAATGATTTTAGGAATCTACCTTCAGGGGCAGTTGAGAGAGAGCAAAAAGGTCTCTATTTGTGGCCCCTGAGTTCAGACATGTTCATCATCAGCTACCCTAAGAACAAGGCATTTTTTTTTTTCCTGCTGCATGAGCTCATTTAGCCATATTTATTCTCAATCTGGAGCATTCACTTTTACCACTGTGCTATGGTAAGGCCATAGGGGCAGGGGGTATTGACCTTCACAGAGCACAGTTATGACAAGACATGGGGACCTGACTCTCGGTCATGGTGTCCAGGTCAGCCAGCCCAGCAGTGTTCAAGACATAAAACTCCGTACTTCTGTTTCATCCCCTGCCAACGTTTGATTCATCTATGTCGGGCATAATCTCCATGACCTAGTTAAATGCTGCTAGATTGTGCAACACAGATTTAAAAAAAGTTCCTCTGGTCTTGGATCATATTTATTTTTTCCATTCTTTATTCCTTAAGGTCTTTACATACGTAATTGTCCCTTTCGGTCACTTACTTTTTCAGCAAGGACTGGAATTGAATAATGCTGTAGAATTGGATTGGCCTCATGCCTACTTCCCTGAATCTAAGTTCCTTAGTTGCCATACTCTTATTTGTCTGAAATACTCTTAGGATTTCTGAGCTTGCTTTAGCTACGTGGTGGGGAGGGCCTATATCTAGGGCCTTTTTATGGCATTTCACGGGCCCTTTCATGTGTCCTGACGTTTCCTTTTCTTTTTCTTTCATGACATTGTAGCAAGACACAAAAGGAGACTATCAGAAGGCACTCCTGTATCTGTGTGGCGGAGATGACTGAAAAAGCCATGTGGAAAGAAAAGACCAAAGCAGTTGTAATAGCCAGAAACAATGCTTTCTGCTCTTCCCCCTTGTAACTTTGGAAAATCAGCTTGTGGTAACTTGCAACTAACAGTAACTTGTATTAGTCCTTATTAGGGTGACGTTATTTCCTTTCTTGTCCTTTTTTACTCATGTATGCATTGCTTGTCTTTCCTCAAGTTTTCCCCTTAGCCAAAGGAATGAACACTCCAAAGGAATGGAAGTGAAATCTCTGATGTGAAACACTTGGCTTCTTGTGTCCTGTGTTGTCAAAAGACAAATAAACTGAATTTTTACTTTAAAAGCTAGTGTTGTCACCTTTTCTTTCAAATGCAGAATGAAAAACTAATAGATCACCTTTTGAAAGGGATTATCCAACATTGTTGCTTTCTCTGTTCAGTAATCCTGTGGGCAAATTTAGCAGGAAGAAAGGCCTCACCATGAAGGGTGATGACCAAGGAAGGCCAAGTCATTGTCAGCCACAACAATGCCCCTGGCCTGCAAAATTTTTATATCAGGTGAAACTTGGTATAAATGAACATCAAGGACAGTCTTAAAAGAACAAAGATGTCACCAAAAATATATACCTGGGAAATGGATGTGGAATTGGGGAGGGGCCAACTTACCTTCTTACCTTGGTGATGTTGGGTTGTTGCACTTATGGGCCAATTGCATGTATAGCAATCTTGGATTCTTTTCCTTTTTGTAGTTCTCTGTTCGGTCTACCTGCCTGTCTGTCTCATACTCTTTCCCTTCCTTTGAAATCCCTCTCACTCTTTCCCTTCCTTTTCTTTCCTCTCCCTCCCTCTATCCCTCCCTCCCTTCCTTCCTTCTTTCCTCCCTCCCTCCCTCCCTTCCTTCCTTCTTTCCTCCCTCCCTCCCTCCTTTCCTTCCTTCCTTCCTTCCTTCCTTCCTTCCTTCCTTCCTTCCTTCCTTCCTTCCTTTTTTTCTTTTTGGAGGGGGAAAGGCAGGGCAGTTGGGATTAAGTGAATTACCCAAAATCACATGGCTAATAAGTGTTAAGTTTCTGAGGCTGGATTTGAACCGAGGTCCTTCTGACTCCAGGGCCAGTGGTCTAGTCAC
>CM053589.1:96551016-96626796 GCA_028646515.1 Pseudochirops corinnae
TGGCGCCACAGGCTCCACGTGACCACATTCAGCCTATTAGGGAACAGAGTATACTTTCAAATATCCAAGGGTCCTCAGAGTCACGTAGCCACTTTAGCAAAGGGCCTAGGGGCAGGGAAGATCTTCAGATTCCCATAACAACCTGGCCTATGATCTCTACAAATCTATTTTTTTTTAACGTTAAGTCAGAGATTTTAATTTCATTTCAACATACATCAGAAAGATTCTACTTAACCTTCAATTAACCAGAATATTTAAAAATTAGCCAGAATGGCCCTGCTCTAAGCACTCCACTCAAATTTTCCTATATTTTGGCAATATCCTGCAAATATTCTTATTTTATTCAAGTATTTAGAAAGAATATTCTATAACCATATGTCTAGTAAATTTTAACATACAGTATAGAGTTACATATAACATTGGGGTATATAAATGGAAATAACCACACCCTTTATTCCCCCAATTTGAATTCCTTTTAACTACAGGGAATTTGGCTAACCCCTCAAGAGGGAGTGCTAGAAGAAACTCACTTCTTTCATTCAAGAATGCCAACAGCTGAGACCTGTGTTCCACCGAGGAAACTTATCCCCCTTATAGATGGATACACTTGACATCATAACATTTCCAGGGATTTCAGGCAGTGATGAGTGACATTATGCACCCAGCCAGCAGCTGCTAATTTAGGTAAACCAGGCATCATTATCTCATTAGCCAGCCATGGTGCTGAGGCAAGAAAAAAAAGGGGGGAGGGGGAGAAACTCATTCCTTCTATGACCAACATCTAAATATTTAGAAATGAGAGTATTTCTTTATGCAAGTTGACTCTATTTAGTTTAGGAAAGAGCAAAATGGTAGAATGTAACCTCCCTGAGGACAAGGCTAGAACATTGGTAACTTTGTAAGTAGTGGATGCTTGTTTATTTGGATCGTATTGTTAAATCATCCTTATTTCTTTACAATGCTTTGCACAGTTCTTAATGAATTATTTTTCTTTCATCCATTCACTCATTCACTCTTTAAAGGGGAAACCTAATTATCTTCTCTAAGGGAAGCTATTCTAAGGGAAACCTTGAGGTGTTTCAGAGAAGACAGTATTCCAAATCCCATAGTACTGGAAGTGTGGACCAGTATGTATTGACAAGATTGGATCACAAGAGGGCACTCTAACAAAGCGCCTAGCACCCAGCTGCAAAATCTGGTACTTTGGTACTTTGCTCTCCATAAACATAAACATCCTGAGAATTCTAGCTGATCCCTGAAAAGCGCAATTTTAAGACAAAATGCCTGCCTCCCCAAATGGCTTTTCATTCATAAAAAAGGCTTTTTGGGGGTGGTGGAAGCAGCGAGGTGGAACTTGAAAACAAGTAAATCTAATTTTTGCTTTTTTATTCCAGATGATAAAAATTCCTTTATTAGAGTGGATCAATTACAGAAACAAAGCAATTGCTAATATGAATACCTTTAAATTTGCTATGTAATATTTAAGCCACAACTAGTGTCAAGGCATTCTACTAAGTCACAGAGGGTTACAATATACCTTTTGGTTGAGAGCTAAGGATCATAGATTAATAATAACTAGCATTTAGTGCTTTAAGGTTTGCAAAGGACTATACAATATCTGCTGTGACCCTCACAAAACAGTGGGGAGTAGGTGCTATTATCACCCCCATTTTACAGATGAGAAATAGCTGAGGCACACAGGGGGTAAGTGACTTGCCCAAGATCACATAGCTAGTAAGTTTCCCAGGCTAGGCTTGAACTGGGGTCTTCTAGACTTTAGAATTTTGTCCATTTCACCACTTGGCTGATCCTGCCTAACATTTCCTATTCCAAACTGGGGCTTTTATTCATACACTTTAAGAAGGACATTTTCAAGCTACATGTGTCTACCTTGCATTCTCCCACTTAATCAATCCTAGGTGCAACTGACAAAAAAAAAAAAAAGAGTTGGTCTTAAACAAAGGGATGCCTCCCTATATGTGTACTTTATAAAGAGGGAGGGAATATTCCCCATTTTTGTCTCAGAGGTAAATTAAAGATCCTAGCTTACGTTTTTTCCTGGTATTCAGATTAACACTTGAGGGCTTAATTGCCAACAGTTGAACACCCTCTGCATGGAAACAATCTTTACTGAATATAAAATAATTAGAATAATTTATGTGCATATGTGCTATTATGAAAGAGGCTTTGCTAAAGAAGATATCGCTAGTTATTCAGGGATATTAAGGGCTCTCTCTCTCTCTCTCTCTCCCCTCCCCCTTCTCCAGTGACATGTTTATACTCAGTTACGCTTTTAAATTTTTAATAAAGAGGAAGAGAATTCATTTAATTAGGTAGAGTGACTTGTTTATGTGCAGGTTATACATTTATGAGTTTTAATGAAGAAGGGAAAATACCCATTGAGCTGCTTTTGAAGTTTAGCTTGTTTAGGATAATTGTATCACTAGGGCTTAATGGGAAATCAGGTCACAATTCAGTCTGGTGGCAGAGACGGTAGATTATGGGGAGGAAGCCCAGGTAAGTTCATTATACAAATTGGGCTTGGATCACTGGGATGCTTGATAGATTTTGCCCCCAAAGCGAAGTCCTCTGGCTTCCTCTCAATTTCAGTGTTTAAATTAAACTGTGGACAAACTGCTAAGGATATAGGAAGTCAATTTTCCCCCCTCAAACCCACCATTTAATAATGACATTTTTGAGGGGCTGATTTTTTTTCATTTTCCTTGCATGGATTGGGTGCAACATATTTTGCCTATGAAATAGTTGCAGATATTAATTTTTCATGTCAATAAGTGCTTCTTTCTCAACAACTAATCTTAATGTGAGGAAAGGGGGTGTTAATTTTTTTTCTTGAATTCCTTATATGGAAATTCCCAATTTTTATGTGCCCGAGCATAACATAAAAGGTCCACCTCTCATTGATGAAGTTTTCCCTGAATTAATGTATTGTAACGAACCACAAAGCCCAGTAGGACTTTGAAATCTCAGCTGTTTTTAAGCGATCTTGTTTTGTAAGACCTCATGTTTGCAAAGAATAATCACTCCAAATTTATTTAGTGAAAGAATAAAAGACAAACAGTCTATCTTTAGCTGTCAAATACCTACCTCTATAGGTACACATGATGCAACAGATGAAATTAAACTTTGAGAAAGGTTAAAAAAGATTCATGTTGAAGGTTTCTTTCCTATCGCCTTTTATAGGTTTCATTTTAAATTGCAGTTATCATCTGGAACAATTCCAGTTCCCTAAGCTTGAATAATAATGTAATCCCCAGTGGGACTCCTCTTATGGGAGTCGGGTAAATGGGATGTTACATACAAGTTCCTGACAACAGATCCATCTTGATATCATCCCAACTGATGGATTGTTACAAGACTGTTGCCAGGCCTTGATTTTTGCCACCCTTAGTTTATATTACAATTACAGTCAAAAAGAGAAAAGTAGTAAATATAGTTGGAATCTTTTCCTAATTGCAACCCCCTCCAAACCCAAAATAACTCAATAACCCCCACGTAATCTTCCTTTCCTAAACACTGATATGCTTTCCATCATCACTGAATGACTTCAGAAAGAAAAGGGACCTTAAGAGCCATATAAATCAACTTTCCCTTTTTACAGAAGGGGAAACTGAGAATCTGAGAGGCTGTGATAATATACTCAAAGTCAGATGGCAGCAATTAGCAGAGCTAGGATTCTAAGCCTTGAATAAGTTAGATGCTCAAGAAATATTGGCCATTATTATTGACTCGTGTTGGGCTAGAGTGGCTAGAGAGAACAGAAATAGAGGTATAAAAGAAAATAAATTGCTTTGATGTGATTGTTGGGCAATATTTAGGGTTCTCAAATAAGCATTTTAAAAACACTCATCGTTTTCTCTTCTTTCTCCTGTGTATTTAGTATCTTTATTTTAATAGGATAACAGTATCCCCCTCATTCTGAATTGGCATTATAAAGCTGAGATCTTGTACGGTGTGGGTTTAGCAGCAAACAAGATCTAATCAGACGGGATTTAGTTTTTTTATTGATCTTGCTATTGCTTGGTTACAGCAGAGTAGATAAGAAGTGATGGAGAGGAATTAGAGAGACAGGTACTTCAGAGTGAGTCTGCTCCCTCACTAATGAGGGATGATGGCACCGGCTATGAATTTAAGTGTAAGGGAGAGTAAATGGAAAGATCCAACAGGCTCAAAACAGTGAGCTGAGCTCAGGTATTGACCAAAATGTCAGTGAATTCAAGGGCAGATGCATCAAACTAAATCAAACACTATAAATGAGGATGTTGGATTAACTGATTTCTGAGATCTCTTCCCACTCTAATTCCCCACAAAAAGATTTAGGTTGCACTTCACAGAGGAGATGACTAGTGTCTTTAATTAGTGTTGGTCAAAGCTATTTCATTTTCTTGATTTAAGGAATGAAGGAAGTGGAATTGAGCTTCCTAACCTTTTGGTAGGGGAATATGAGTAATCTGCATGTAACAGCAAAAGAATCTGGGACTTTGGAAAAAAATGTTGATGTAAAAGTAAAAAAAAAAAAGTAGTGATTTAATGGGAGGGGGAAAAAGAGACAAAAAAGAGAATTGGGAATATTTGAATGCAAACTGAACTAGCTACCAGGAAATCCAGAGAATGGAGGGTAATAAACCGGATGAAGGGGGGAAAAAGTTGTTGTTTTGTAATAGCAAATGAATTACTCTCGTTCAGTTCTGCAAATAGAACTGAACTAAACAAACAGCCATGGTGTTATGAGATAACTTAATGGTGCCAGGCAACATAAAAAGATCCGTCTTCCCATTAGGGTAAACAACATAGGCTTAGGATTCTTCCATAAGTAGACTTATAATGCTGCCTAAGCAGAATTTTTTAAAAATTTTGTTATTTTATAAAATTACCATAGCAGGCTTGGGGATCAAAGAGTGATGTATTCTTCCTGCCTGTCCTCTTTCAGTATTTCAGAAAAGCTGGGTGAAATGAGGGGGAAAAATGGTGCAGAAGGGAGTAACCATTACAAGTGAAATATTGCTGATGACATTCTCACTCCCAACACAGCAGACTTTGGGAATCTCTTTAACAAAGTATTTACAGGTACAATATTTCTATCCCTTTCCATCACCCCTCATTCTACTCTGCCCCTGTGATGTGCGAATTATCTTTACATTGTTGTTAAATCTATTTTTCCCAGAGGGAAAGAAAATTATGTATATTGTACATTATAGCCAAGATGAGGGAACTGCCAGATTAAATTTCTCCCTTTTTAAATGGAATAGTGTTTTTTTTTCCCAACCTATCAAACACTACACTTTTAGTTTGCTTAACTCTCATCTCCTTCATGCGTACCTGACTATACCTGCACGGAGGAACTCAGGATAGCTTGGTTGAGAGATGAGTGGTATATAGAAACATTAATGGGATCCCTTATCTGGGAAAGGGAGAAAATTTGTATATAAAATCTTGATAAAAGCATGAACCTGGGGACCTTGAATTTGTTTTTCAAAAGTATTTTGAAAACTATATTTTGATATGTTACCATTCCTTTGTACATCTATGTATTTTATTTAATGCATTGAAAAACATTTTAAGAAGGAATCCATAGGCTTTACCAGACTACCAAAAGGACTCATGATTTAGAAAAGGTTAAAACCCCTACTTTAGAGGGATTCTTTGAGGTGAAAAAAGTTGACCAGAATGCCTCTAGAGGGAAATGGTATTATGGAGACAGTTCGATAATTCCAAATATAAACCGAGATATAATTACTGTTACAACTATTGGTCTAGAGGCATCTTCATCAATTTAGAAAGATTTTTTAAAAAATAGAGTACTGGAAATCATATCCTGAAGTCAAACTTCCCCAACTACAAAGACCAAAGGGCCTTGGACAAATGTGTTCAAGCTTTTAGGGCCCAACTGTTAGCATTTCAAGTTCTTAGTATTTAAGAACTGAATGCTATCGTCCATAGGTAAGGGCTCAATTTAACTCCCCATTTCTGACCAGATAATGGCTGAGGCCAGACTTTTCCTCTTGACCTGGTGGTTCAGCACGGATTTACACCCCAGTGATAAATTAATCTGAAAGGGGAAACCACCCACTGGCTGTGTCAGGAGGTCAGGGCCTTAGAGAAACTTCGAAGGGGATGGAAGGATTGGAGCTCCCAGCAGCTGGGCACCTGCTGCTCTGATTGATCTGACTCCTCCCTCGTTAGTCCCAGACCAGGTAATGCAAGGCAGAAGGGAAAGGAAGCAGAAATCCAAGGATCAAAGAAGAAAGTGTCAAGTTCCCTAGAATAAGAGAAGAACACAGAGAATGGAAAATGGAAAGCTTCCCTCCCCCCTCCCCCCTTGGTAGGTAAGATTTCTTAGTCCTGGTATTTATTACTTTAGAATTTATTTTTGGCATATGATGAAGTTGGGTGCTTTCTTTTTTTTTTAAAAAAAATACATTTTTGTTGATCTTTTGTATTTATACCACCTAAGTTTCCTATTGTCTCCTTCCTCCACTTTCTCCCAGAGAACTATCCCTTATAATAAAAAATAATGTAAAAAAAAAGGGTGGGGGGGGAGTTCAGTAACAGTGACCAATATATCAAAAAAGTCTGATGTCATATACTATAGACTACACCCATGGTCCTGTACTTTCAGCAAAGAAGAGAGGGAAATTTCTTTCCATATATCCTTATCTTTTTGGAACCAAGCTTGGTCACTATAAATCCCTCTGTCTTCAGTTTCAGTTGTTTTGTGGTTATTGTGGTCATGGTGCATAATGTTTTGTTGGTTCTACTTGTTTTATTTTGCATCTGTTCATGTAAGTCTTTCCATAGTGTTGGGTACTTTCTAATAAGAATGAAGATTTTTTAAAAGACATGAAAATAATGAATTTCTTTATATCAAGTTTCCCATCAGAAAATTTTATGTGGTGGTCTTTATTTTTATCTTCTCAGAAGATTTAAGAAATTTCACTTAATTTCACAGTGGTTTAAATGAAATCACTCACGGACACATTTTACAGAGTTGTCTCATATGTGCATCTCTGACTTCTGTCATTTTTCCTCAAGTGAAAGGAGGCCCAGTTTCAAAGGGAGTTTTGATGTCTCACAGCCACACAGGCCCCAACATCCCCACCTTCCTCCTAGCTCGTATTGAAGTTGACAGAAAAATTTACTTGATTCCATTTGAAAGTTTTTATAATGAACTAAGGGAATAGAAAATCAGTTTTCCTAAGATAGCTAAAGTTATCCAGCAATGTTTAAAAAGCAGTCCTTCCGGCTTCATTCACAGGCAATGAGAGGATCTTTAATTCAGTGTTTACTCATAAGCATCAGAAAAAGTTTGGGGAGGACTTGGTGATTTTACACATGGATTTGTTGAGGTGAGACACAAATTGTCAAATAGCGTCATAGCAAATGATACAGATGGCAGGTGGTGGCATAAAATTGTTCTGTAGAATTGGACTCATCTGGTGAAAAATATTACAGCTACCTCATCTACAGAATTGGGAAGCTGTTTTTGACTTGTTCAGCAGTTGGAATGGCTAATGAAATTAGATACACGACGCATGCAAGTACAGTATTTGTTCACAAATGACTATAATAAAAAAATTCACTCAAATCAGCATTAACATGGTATTTATTGGAGAGTCTTTAAAAAAATCAAGGTTAACACTTGTGATTTTTATCCATTTGGTTTTAGGTCCTCAAAATAATTTAAAACGAAATATTCTTCTTTTCAAAATACCTTGTACTCACCTTGGATTTTTCCCCACAAATTGGTTATAATTTTTTTCAATTGTTGCAGACTTATGATTATCTTGGAATATGGAAGTCCTGGTTAGGAAACTCCCTGTACTGATGGAGATCAGAAAACCCTCCCCTATTAATTTTAGAGAACTGCCTGGAACATTGAGGGATTAGGCAAATTTGTATTTGATGATGATGAATTTGTATCAGAGGCAACACTTGAACCCAGGCCTTCCTGACTCTCAGATTGGCTCTTTAAAAAAAAAATCATACCCATAATTTCACTGGTGTCAGAAACTTCTGGTTTGGAAATCCCTTCTACCAATGCAGATCCTTAGTAACTGTTCCTTTAACTTATTTTAACTTTCATAGTTGCTTGGTTTGTTCAGAGTCATAGACCTACTATGTGTTACAGGCAGGCCCTGAACCCAGAACTTCCTGACTCCAAAGTTGCTTCTCTATCCACTGTCCCTGATGCTTTTACCTCCAGCTAAACAGTAACAATAATTATAGTTGGTATAGATAGGATGCTTTCAGGTTTGCAGAGCGCTTTACACATATGTCATGGGATCTTCACAGCCCTCCTCTGAGCTAAGACCTATTATTCTCTTCATTTTAGATGAGAAAATTGAGACTGGGTGGATGCAGGGGCTGATATAATGCTATCTTCTGTAAACAAAAAATAATGTAATTTTTAATTTAATTTTTGAATGAATACCAGATGTATATTGTGCATATGTACCTGTGAACACACACACAAACATATATCATACTTATGTCTGTGTAGGTATTCTTGGGTAGTGTGGAAGACAACCTTACACACTGAAGAAGTTCGGAAGTGTTACAGTCAAAGTGGTTTGGTTAACAGAAGCATTTCTAATAATAAGTGCATTTGTATGAGTAGTGCTTTAAAGTTTTCAAAGCCCTTAAAAGTAGTTTCTCATTTGGGCCACACAAAAACCCTGTGAAGTAGGGATTGCAGGTATTAATCTCAATTTTACAGATCAGGAAACTGAGGTTTAGAAAGGTGGAGTTACTTGCACATGGACAGATAGCTAGTAAGTGCTGGAATCAGATTTTAAACATTCTGACTCCAAATTCGTCATCTTGATTTCACTTAATTTCACACTAAATTTCATGTTTAACAAATATTTAAGTTTTCATTTGTTTTTCTAAATTTTTAAAAAACCTCTTTTCTCTACAAGCAAATTAGAAATCGGGGCTGGATCTGTGATTCAATGATATAGGCAACTCACTGCTGAAGAATTTCCTTTTTTCAATGCAGGTTAGCACCTTCTCTTCAAGTTATAGTATTAAAAATACACAGAACATTTAAAAGTTAATGACTTACCAGGGTCGCGCAACCAGTACAGGTAAGGGTAGGAAGACCTTGAAGACAGGTCTTTCTAGCTTCAAGCTCAGTTCTCTATTCACTATGCCCCTTTGCCTTCTTCTCCACCCCTACCCTACCTACCACAGAGAAAAGGCAAACTCCTATACTGGAGTGGAAGCTTCCCCAAAGAAATGATCCTGTAGAATTGATCTCTGATAGGTTCAGGCCGTTGTTAGTTTCTTGCTCTTATTAGGTATTCAACAAATGTTTCTCAAATTGAATTTGAGTGGTTTAGGGGGATTCTGTTAATGCATTGTTTTTCTTTTTTTTCTTATTTAAAAGAAAAACTGTGTTTGTATTGACAGGGGAAGACTGCTTCCAGTGGTTAACCTTCAAATAGAGTTAAGAAACCTCTCATTTCTCAGTGGTAATGGTTGGGGGGAGTTGTCTTTTTCAGGGAGTGTCAAACTCACATCTCTGTTGCCAGTGCTGAAACCTTCACTTAAAATTTATTGTCATTTAGTGCAAAAATTGATGAGAACATAACCTTTGTAAGGTTTTTATGTTTTATTGGCCATAAAAGATAAAATATGGAGTATAAGGAAGTAAAATAGTATTTTGTTAGGCTAGGAGATGGATTTATGCTTTAACAAAGTAATAGAATAATCAGAGGGTCATAAAGATCAGAGTGTCTGCCTCCTATCTCTTCTTTTTTATGTATGTATTCAGCAAGCTTCTCTTTGTGGTGGTCAGGCCCATGGGAGCTCACCAAAACACCAGGCCCCTTTTGTCCGAGGGTATTAACTCAGCTGTTTAGATCAAGAGAAATATAGTGGAGACTTCTGTTGCAGACATTAAGCAATTGGGATAAGTCTAAATGAAATCAGATACTTGACATGTGCAAATGGGATGTTTGTTCACAAGGGACTCTGGGGCTACATTATGTCTTGAGTGAACAGGCAAAAACAAAGTGTTTAAGTTCAATTGAATTTTGAGAGAAACACAAAGATCCTGATCTTTGGGAGTTGAGGCGGGGAGGGAGTGACCAAGGAGTGCTGGGAAGAGATGGAAAAAAAAAGTGAAATAAATGGATTGTTTAGAAAGGCAGTTTTGCATGGTCGATAGAGAGGTGGCTGAAAAGTCAGGGGGAATGCTCTTTGGGTCTCACTTCTGCCACATAATGACTGTGTGACCCTGGGCAAGTCACTGAACTTCTCGGTACTCTATACAACTCTCTAAGACAGTCTAAATTGCAGAAAAGGTGAAGAGAATTTTCTCATCTGAGAGTTCCCTATAGCAGTGACATGACAGGTTCAGTCCCAATCCTTATCTCTGTCCCTTCAGAAGGAAATGATTTAAAATATGAATACAAGAATACTTGTCTGTAATAATGTAATATATGTAATAATGTAATAATTACATTGGGGTGAGGGGGATAGAAAAGATCTCTTTGAGGGCATCCCCCTCCCCCAAATAATTCAATTGACATAATTCTCTTCTATCTTTGGTACCATCACCATCATCACTTTTTCTTTTTTCTTTTTTTTTTTTTTAGAGGGGGTGGCCAGGGCAATTGGGGTTAAGTGACTTGCCCAAGGTCATATGGCTAGTAAGTGTTAAGTGTCTGAGGTCACATTTGAACTCAGGTCCTCCTGACTCCAGGGCTGGTGCTCTATTTGCTGCGCCACCTACCTGTCCCATCATCCTCACTTTTTCAAGGGACTTGGAAAAAAGTTCAGGAAGAAGTGTTAACTCTTTAGAAGGGTGGTTTAGGGAGTGTCAGAAGATGGTTGGTATTCTTTACCATCAAGACCTGTTGCTTTCTTTGTCAGGACTGGCACTCTGGGACAGGATATGAGGATAACATGCATGTTGAACTCAAAGATTTGAAATTGTTATACAGGACTTTTTCTGATTATGTGAACATTGAGTTAAATGTTGATGATGTGAATACTTTCTTAGTTCATGTGGGAAAAAGATATTTTAGTAATCTTCCCTTTGCTCCACAGCCTCAAGACTATTGACTGAGGCTCAATTAAGAGAGAATCTTCAAGAATCTTGTGGCATACATAGTGCCCTCTTTGGGGGAAGTAGGATGGTAAAGGCAAGGAGAAACTAGGAGACTGTGACACAGGGGATTCACTATCCCTTCTCACATCCCCCTTTTTTCTCCCTGTAAAACTCTGGTATTGATTCAAGTGAACTCCAACTGTTTCCAGGCCCTTCTCTGGCCTTTGAGGTTTTTTTTTTCTTTCTTCCTTCCAATTTTGTTGTTATTGTGAGAACTAGATCATTAATGTTAGTTGAATAAATGGACATTCAAGTCTACCTAGAATATTCTTATTCCTTAAATTTTACTTTCTCAACTTAGAAAGTTCTTCTTTATCCATAATATATAGACAAACAACAGATCTATCTGTCTGTCTGTCCTATCTCTCTCTCTACTCTCTCTAACCAAAAGCCAATCACTGGTCAAAGGATAGGAAGAAACAATTCTCAAAAGAATTGCAAAACATTAAAAACCATACAAAAGAGTACTCCAAATCACCAATAAGAAGAAAAATGCAAATCAAAAATAGTCCTATGGTTTTACCTTTGTACCCAGAAAATTGGCAAGAAAAAAAATTTCTATATATACAAAAATATTGATAACATCAATTTTTTTTGGAATCAAAGAATTGGAAACAAATTAGATGTCTATTAATTATTGGGAAGTGACTAAATAAATGAAATACAATATTACTATGCTGCAATAAATTATAAATATGATGAATACAGGGAAATCTGGAAAGATTTACAGAATTTGATGAACAGAGAAGTAAACAAAGCCAAGAAAACAATATACACAGTGACTCCAACAATGTGAATGGAAAGAACAACCACAAAGCAGTCAAAAGTGTATATTATGAGATTATAGGGAACAAACACAACTCCAAAGAAGAGACCTGGGAAGACATTCTTTTTTCTACTCCTTTTCGAAGGTGGATAGCCATGATACTTTGCATATATTTTCAGACTTTTTCAAGATATTTGTCAGTTGTATTGATTGTTTTTCTCTTCTTGTTATTTTTCTTTTCTTTCAAAATATTATTTGTTTTATAGGATAGATTCCTGGGAGAGAAGAGAGGGAAGGATACTTGGAAAAATTCTGGTAATATTAAAAAAACAAAAGATAGCAACAAAAAATTGTTTTAAAAAATTATTCTCAGGTTAAATCAATCAACCAACAAGCATTTACTAAGTTCCTCCAATGTACCAGGCATTAAGATAGGTGCTGGGATAAACATATAAAAAAGAACTGATCTCTACTCTCAAGGGGCTCATCTTTAATGGGAGAAAACATTTTGCCTCCAGCAGAGATCAGCCAGCAGATAAAAGTGCTAGTTTGGCTCATAAAATTGTAACTCCAGTCCCAAAGCCCCATTGGTCTAAGATTGTCTCCTCATTGGTAGAGATGGATGCCCTGCCTTGCAGGAAGAGTGGGACAGAGTTGGTAAGACCAAGAAAGCTTCACTTCTTTCTGCCTCTTTTGTGTCTTCTTTTAGTTCTCATAATGTGCCCTTGGGGTGCTTCTGACTTATAGTTTTAAGAGGGAAGATAGAGCAGGCCAACCTCTAAAGGTTGCTAAAAGAAAACATCTTGGGAAGACTCGAGAGCAATTTCTGTTGTTGTTCAGTTGTTTCAGTAATGTCTGACTCCCAATGACACCAGCTGTGATTTTCTTGGCAAAGATGCTGGAGTGGTATGCCCTTTTCTTCTCCAGCTCATTTTACAAATGAGGAAACTGAGGCACACAGGATTAAGTGATTTGTGCAGGGTCACACAGCTAGTAAGTGCCTGAGGACAGATTTGAACTCAGGGAGATGAGTCCTCTTGACTCTAGGTCTGGATCTCTATCCACTGTGCCACCTAGCTGCCCTATCAGTCTCTGTCACATTCTTATCTCCAGTTGGTTACACTAGAGACTTTGGAGAATTTCTCCCTAGGGTGAGATCTAGCACTTTCTTGGTTGAGTTGAGTTACTTCACTCTCAATAGGAGAGTTCCTTTACTCTGTATTGTCTGGTATATATTCTCCTGCGTGTACCATACCTTCTATGATTTCTGTTTTGCTACTAATTTGGATAAATTGGTTTTCTTTGCTTAGTCTACATGTGTTCACATTGGAAATGATATTGGGTTGGAAAGGAATCAAGCTTGAATATAAAACATAAAGTCCTACTTCCTCTCCTCCTCCTCCTCCACAATGATATAGTGATCAGGAGTTAGAATGAACCTGATCACATCCCCTAGGCTAATAATAATATTTAAGGAAATATATATATATATATATATATATCACATCCCCTAGGCTAATAATAATATTTAAGGAAATATATATATATAGTCTACGAGAGCAGAGTAGTGACTTCTGACCCCAGCTTCCTATTTCCCCTTCTGGCAGACATTAAATTTTCCCTTGGAGAAGAATTGGGGGAGAAGAGATTATAGATGTCTTTTCTCCCTCCCTTTGAGCCACACAATGACACCCCCATGCCACATGTGGGAGAGATGGCCTTTTCCACAGGTGAGTCATGCCACAAGAACATAGATTTAAGAAACTGAGGCCCAGGAAGGTCATTTGACTTGCCCAAAGTTCCACAGGCAGTATGCATCAAAGATGAGAAGGAACCCAAGTCCTCTGACTCCCAGCAAGTGTTCTTTCCATTATAGCACATTATAATGAAGATTTGAGTTCCAGCTTCTGAAAGCATTGACATAAAAGTCACAAGTCTGGGACAAAAAACCCCGGTGCATTCCAAGCATCCTAGTTTAGGGAGCCGATTTTTCCACCTCAGCACATTTGTTCACTCCCCTTGTCCCATTTGGTATATACTCCTGTAAGATTTGATACAAACTCTTTTTTTTTGACATTTAAAGCTCATTGCAAACTGGTTCCAACCTACCTCTATGGTTTGTATTACTCTCCTTTATTATACTCTCTAGTCCAGCCAGACTGGTCTTGTTGTGGCTCCTCAGATAAGACAATCCACTTCCCATCTTTTGTACCTGAACTCACTGCTTCCTCACTTCCACACCTTAGAATTCCTGGTTTCCATCATGGAAAGGACCTCTTTCTACAAAAATAATATTTTATGTACTATGTTCTTCAATAGCTTGTACTGCCTCCCACTGCCTTGTAAGCATTTTTATATACTTACTTGGATATGTTGTCTCCCTTCATACATTGTATGATTCTTGAGGTCAGAATATATATCTCCAGTGCCTAGCATAGTGCTCTGACATATACTAGGCACTTAATAACTGCTTATTATTGGTGGCTTATTATGGAACTTCACCTATTTGGTTGATAGCTTTATTATGTCTTAGTAGAGTTTTTGGAAAAAATGAAAAAATTTAATTTTAGTTGTCTGTTTTATTCCTTCCTCCACATTTCTCTTTTTCCATGTTGGTATAGAATAGTTCAATAGATTTATTCTTCCAAATGACATTCATATTTAACAGAAGTCTTCAATGTTTCAGTCTAAAGGAGGGCCTCTAATGGCAGAAACTTGCTAGCAAGATAGACTAAAGAGGTATTCAACTGGTAGCAGAGGGGTCTTTGGGTACCCTTCAAAACATCATCTACTCTGGATCTGTATGGATATTCCATTCATATTTTTCGTTTAAAGGAAATTTATACAAATATCAATGGGAATTCTTAGATGTTTTCTCCTCTTTAAGATGCATCAAAACCAAAACCAGCATCATATTTTGACATTTTTTTTCTGAACCCAAAGCTCCAGTTGGATCTTGTTATTCATAAGGATTTTGCAGCAAATATTTATTGAGTGTCTCCATGATAGCTAGTAAGCACCTGGGCCTGAATTGAACTCAGACCCTCTTGACTCCAGGACTGGTGCTCTATCCACCATGACACCTAGCTGACCCACAAATTCTTGGTAGATGTAAAAAGTGAATATTGCAATGGGAGGCAGAAATCCATTGCATTTAATCATTGAATAGACATTAATTAAATGCTATGCTCAGCTCAATACTGCAGCAAATTAAAAAATAATTAAAACATGCTTCCTGTCCCCATGATGCTCATCATGGTAGTATATGGCATAGACCACAAAAAAATAAAAATCACAATCTCAAAACCCAGCTGTGGCCAAATGTTTTCACTTCTTTTGAGATTTTTCTGAAGTGGCAAAACTAGAGAAACGGACTCTTTATCTCCCTTTATTCTCCCCCCTACTGTTCCCATTTTGGTTCTAGACTAGTTAACAATAAGGTGGGCAGGAAGAGAAGCATTTGCTTCATTGCTAATTGGTAGTCATATATCAATAGTTCCTGGAATTAACAAGAAACAAACTTATCTAGCTCTGTCTTTAGCATGCCAATGAGATATGGAGATAGGTTTTTAGGGTGAGAGAGTTCTGGATGCTACAACCTTCAGATTTCATTCTAATTTTGGAATAATTCCTATAAGAACCCCCTGAAAATCAGGGATTTGGCCAGCAAGACTTTCAGAGAAGGGCAGGCATTCTCATCCTTTGAAAATGAATAGTCTTTTCTGAACTGAACTATGGAGTTGTGTGAGTCTAATGGTGGGAGCCGTAGGGTATGGCATGTACTCAAATAACGATTTTCCAGTATTGTTAGAAATAACTGTCACACAGTGGGTAGAGCACTGCTCTTGAAGTTGGGAAAAAGTGAGTTCAAATCCTGTTTCAGATGCTCAATAACTGCGTGATCCTGGACAAATAATTTAATATCTCTCAGCCTTAGCTCTCTTGTCTGGGGGACAAGAATAGCATGTGTTTCACACAGCTCTTGAGAGGATCAGATGAGATTATGTGTGTGTATATGCTCATACATACATATGTCATGTAAAGCCCTTTGCAGACTTTAAAGCACTACAAAAATCTTCCATATTATTATTAAGTGTGATTCAAGGAAGATGTAATGGGACAAAGGAAAGATCCAGACTAACGTTGGATCTGAAGGGTTTGAGGTTGTATTTTTTTTTGAGATTTTGCAGAGACTTCCTGCTGATTTAATCAGTCCCAACCTGGTTTTGCTTGATGACATAGATTAGAGTTTAAAGAGAGTTTAGAGAATCTCATAATGGTAGGATCACAAGATCATAGGACTAGAGATGAAGAGGTCATAGAAGCCATTTAATCCAAATCCTCTCCCCCATTTTGCAGATGAGGGAACTAAGGATTAGAAAGGGTCAGTGACTTGCCCAAGGCCACAGAGGTAGTAAATGGCATATATTCAAGTCCAGACCCTCTGACTTTAAGCCCAGTGCTCTTCCCATGGCCACATCCTGCCTCCCCAAAATGAAGTCTGTCTTATCGCATAGGATGGGTGGAAATAAGTTTTTACCAGGATCTGAACTTTTTGTTGTTGAGTCATTTCAGTGATATCTGACTCTTTGTGACCTCATTTTTTCTCAGCAAATACATAGGAGTTGTTTGCCATTTCATTCTCCAACTCATTTTATAGATGAGGAACTGAGGCAAACAGGGTTAAATGACTTGCCAAGGGTCACACAGCTAGGAAGTGTCTGGTGCCGAATTTGAATTTGTGAGGATGAATGTTCCTGATTGTAGGCCCAGCACCCTACGCACTGTGCTACTCATCTTCCCTAGGATCTGAACCAGGACTGTTGAATTAAAAATCAAGCATGCTAACCATTACACCTCAGAATCCCAATCCAGCTTCCCTCCTATTTTTATTTTCACATAAGGAAACTGAAAGTCAGACAGGGAAATGAGCTTATGAAACTAGTTAGTGGCAGACCTTGGACTCCATTTCTTTTGACTTTTCCCTTTCATGTGATTAAAAAATCCTTTTTGCTTGTCTCTAAATCTGGAAGTGAGACAAAGGCCCTCATCTAATAACATGGGCATGGCACCCAATGTTCTCTGAAAGGGCAGGTTAGGCAATGAAAAAATAGACTTGATTGCAACACGGAAGCCACGATCATCTGTCCAGGTACATCCCTTACTGTGAAAGCAAATGAGAAACTCAGCTTTCCTGCAGGTCAGAATCTGCTGAGCCTGCAGAACCCCAGGCAGAATTAAAGAGATTGAACTGCAATGGATTGACTCCACCAGTAATGCCCTGTACTCATCAGATGTCTTCCCTTGTACCTACAGGCAGGGATCACCCAGAGGAGAAAGTGATGGCAGAGTGCCAGCTGTAAATAATGAATATCGCCCACATTTACATCCGTCTCTAGTGCAGCCAGTTTGGGTTCAGCATCATGGACTCAACGAGCCCAAGGAAATGTGACTTCCAGCCAAACTCTGGCCCCATCATTCCAGTATGCCTAGCTCAGGAAAAGGCAGGGCTGTTCCAAGCAGGCCATCTGGCCTTCTTGAATGTGCTTATTAGTAATAGTGGAGGTCGGTCTATTAGCCTGGGACAAGAACTCAGAAACAGATGCTTTGTTTATGTGTAAAATATGGCTCCCAGCCAAAGCGCTAATCATGATTGCCTCTGAAGTGGGTCTAATCATCTGTGTGAGGCGGCATCGGCTCTTATGTTGTTTGTACAAGCTGGTAGTTTAGAGGTGTTGTGTACAACATATTTGTAGTCATAATTTCTCCAAACAGGTTAAGGCAAACATTATGAGGATCAGCATATTAATGTACTGTGTTTCAAATTAGAATTATAAACACACTTTCCTCATTGGAGGCCTAATCTGCTAGGAAGAAGCCAGATGTTTAATGATGAAACCATTATTTAGAAGGACCTATCAAAGTAAAACAAATTGTTGTTGTTTAACTGGAGGAAAAACCCTGGTTTATACAAGTGAAATTGGGAAAGGAAGCTGGAATCTAGTTTGGGCTTTGATTGAATTTCTACTCGGGTTACAGAAACATGCATAACTCACACATGCACAGTTCTCCCAAGAATCATTCTATAGAGAAAGGCACTAAATTTGCAGATGCGAATCCTGGCCTGTGTTGGAATATTCTGGGGCAGCAACTACCATGGCCCTTGGTCTAAGTGATTTATTGAAACTTGTCTTGATGTTCATCCTCTTTCCTTATAGCTTTTCAGGAAAAAGTCTGTGAACAAAAGAGTTGTTTTTCATTGGCTAGGCTGAGACATTTCTCAAATTCCAGCTGCCACACCCTTGTCTTTTAGAATACGTCAGATAAAAGTTAAGTCCCTACTTCTGGCCCTGTAAGATACAACATCAAATCCTTTAGGGGTGTGTGTGTGTGTGTGTGTGTGTGTGTGTGTGTGTGTGTGTGTGTGTGTGTATGTGTGTGCATTGCTTCCTTTCCATTCTACTTGTCAGATTTGCAGATTCAAAATCCCATCGTGAGAAGACAGTAAGGAGAGTCAAGAAAGTATGCATTGAGCGTAGTTTTAGAAGTTTGGAATTTTCTGCTTGCAGTAATAACTGAGATTCCCTGACATTGACAAATCAATTACACATCTTTCATATAATAATGATTTATATTCATATGGTACTTTACAGTTTACAAAGGGCTAAAGCTCCTAATAATTTTAAACAAAACTAAAGCTTTTGAGATGCCCTTTGAACCTCATAGTCACCCTATGAAATAAACACCACAGGTTCTGTTAACCCAATTTCTTTCTTTCTCTTTTTTTGGAGGGGGAAGGCAAGGCAATTGGGGTTAAATGACTTGTCCAAGGTCACATAGCTAGTAAGTGTCAAATGTCTGAGACTGGATTTGAACTCAGGTCCTTCTGACTTCAGGGCCAGTGCTCTATTCAACCCAGTTTCATAGATATGGAATCTGAGGCTCAAAGATGTTGGAGTACTTGCTCATGGTCATATAGGCAGTAAGTGGCACAGGTAGAATTGGAATCCAGGCTTCTGGACTTGGAGTCCAATGCTCTAACCCAGGCCACATGACTGTCAGTTAAAGGGCTGCACTTGAAGACCTAGAGGGCCACATGTGGCCTTGAGGCCACAGGTTCCCCAACGCTGCTAACCACTATGACATAGCACCTCCTCTAACAGGTGACAGCAAGTACTGGCTCCCAAAGCTCCTATTTCTAATCTTCGAAATCTTTCTCAAACCCCAAGTTCTTCTCATTTTATCCATTTGGCCTTTTCTTCTGAGCCTTTTTTAGAAGATGTTAAATGAAACCATCAAATGAGATAGCGTGCATCAGGCTCTTTGTAACCAAGAAGGGCTATAGAAATGTAAGCTGCTATGATATTTCGGTTTTTTTTCCCCTACCAATGTAACAGAGATTGTTGATACATATGAGCTTATGGTAATTACCGACAGTTGAGAAGAATATCAGGCTCAAGTGGCTATATCTCACTGGAGAGTCATAGGCTGAGCTTCAGATTTTTACTCCCTAAAGCTAATCTAATAAAAGTTTAGGAGCTATCCAAGGACTGAAAATACTTCGAGGTGCCAACATCTTGTGTGACTTCTTTTTATAAAACCAGGAAACTGGAAAGAACCTTGAGTAGGCCTTTTAATCAATGACAATTACTTTAGGCAGGATCAGAATGAAATAATTCCAAACAGATGCGACTCTGTCCTATTTCTAAAGACCTCCAAAGAAAACTTCCCCATTTCTATTAATGATACGACCAACCTCTGGGTCAACTTTGACTCTTTCCTCTCCCTTGACTATCACTCCAACACCTTACCTCTCACCCAGTAAGCTAGAAAATTCTGCCAGTGGTTCCTTCACAGTGTCTCTCATATCTATCTTCTTTGGCTAATGTTCTAATGTAAGCCTTCATTACCTTTGGGCTTCAAAATGGTTTCTTCAAGTCTAGTTTCTCTTTCTTCCCATTTGTACCATATACCATTGCCAATCAACATTCCCAAAGCTCTGATCATATCAAATAAAGCACAAACTCCTTGGCATAGCATTCAAAAAACTGCACAGTCTTATAGATGGAATTTTGTTGAAGGGATATTAAGGGAAAATTCAAATGCAGCTGGATTGGCTTTGACATTGTCTTTGTATGAGTACATGTGGACCAATGCATTACTTTGGTCTTAGCACTGAAGTATTAACATGGTATTCCTGCGCTTTCTACACATAGATCAGCATCTTGGGGATATATGTGGCTTTCCACAGAATAGTACTTTTTAGTGCCTCAATGATCTTGGGTGATAGTCCTCGCTACTTGTGTGGCTTTAAAGGAGAATCGAAGGAGAATGTTCAGTTTTTGAGGATAGGAATTGTTTCTATCTTTTTTTCTCTGTTCCATCACATAGATCCTTGTTAATGATGGATCCTTGGTGCTTATTGAATTGGATTGTATTGAAAGTCATCTTGTCATCTAATCCTTGATTTAGAAAGTAGGTCAGAAGTTATCTAGTCCAATCTGTCTCTGAACATGAACCATTTTTTCAACATGACAGTCACCTAGCCTCTCTGCAAAGACCTCTAGTGATAGAAAACTTGGTATCTCCAGAGGAGATTATTCCATTTTGGAACTACTTTGTGAGAGTTTTTCCTTAACATTGAGCTAAAAATCTATCTCAAGGGATAGCTAGGTGACAAAGTAGATAGGAATCAGGAAGTCTCATCTTCCTGAGTGCAAATCTGGTCTTAGAGACTTCCTAGCTATGTGACTGAGTACATCACTTAACCCTGTTTGCTTCAAAGTCCTTATGTGTAAAATGAATTCGAGAAGGAAATGGTGAACCATTCCAGTATCTTTGCAAAAAAAAAAAAAAATCCAAATGGGGTCATGGAGAGTCAGAAACGGCTGACAAATGACTGAACAACAACAAAAATTTATCTCTTTGCAACTTTCACACACTGGTTCTAGTTCTAGATTAAACAGAACTAATCTAGCCCCTCTTCCAATATTTGAAGATTACTAGTACATGTCCTTCCACCAATGTATTTTCAGCTCTTTGTTAACAATGATGTTCATACATCTTAGTTCTGAGTTTTTCACTGTTCAGGTTATTTTCCTTTGGATTCCCTCAATCTCTTCAATGTCTTTCTTAATTATAGTACCCAAAATTGAAGACAAAACTTCAGATGTACTCTGATCAAGGAGAGATACAGAAAGACCCCCACATTTTTTATTTTTTTGCTGCTATATTCTTATTAATGCAGTTTAAGATCACATGAACTTTTAAAACTGTTACATCATGCTGATAACGCATTTGCCATCCACTAAGTACTTCAGGCTAATCATTTCTTACCTATCTTGTACTTTTGTGCATATCATTTATGTGTATGTATGCATGTCGGTATGTGTATGTGTGTGTGTACTTCATGTCTTTTTAATTCTTATTTCACAAAATGGCAGATAAAATGCTGGATTTGGAGTCAGGAAGAACCAAATTTAAAACCTTTCTCAAGCACTTAATAGTTGTTTAACCCTGGGCAAGTTACTTAGTCTCTTTGAGCCTCACTTTTCTCATCCATAAAATGGGGATGGTGATATCTGTTAATACTAACAATACTGTGGGGTTCAAATAAGATTATTTCTTTAAGCTGCTTTACAAACCACAAAGGGCTAGATAAATCTCAATCAACATCTGCCCTTAGAATTCTCAAGGGAACAGTAACATTGGCTGCAGGTAGATTCTAAAATGCTCTTTTTCCATAACCTAATTTTATTGAAAAACATTGTAATTTTGTACTGACAGGAAAACTGGTAGCAGAGAAATTCAGGTTAAGAAGTAAGGATATGAGTGGACATTTTGTTCAAAGTCAGAGAGGCACTTCAAGAACAGTTAGAAAAGTCTGCTGGGGTAGCTACGTGGTGCAATGAATAGAGCACTGGCCTTGGAATTAGGAGGATCTGAGTTCAAATTCAGCCTCAGACAATTAACACTTACTACCTGTGTGACCTTGGGCAAGTCACTTAACCCCAAATGTCCTGCCTTCCTCCTCTTCAAAAAGAAAAAAAAAAGAAAAGTGTGCCAGATAGATTTCAGGAAAACGTGGAAAGACTTGCATGACCTGAGGCTGAGCAAAGGGAACAGAACCAGGATAACCTTGTACACAGTAACAGCAACATTGTGTGATGATCAACTTTTGATAGACTTAGCTCTTCTCAGATCAATGCTAGGATCTAAGACAACTCCAAAAGACTCATGATGGAAAATGCTGTCCACATCCAGAGAAAGAACTGTGGAGTCTGAATGCAGGTCAAAGCAAACTATTTTCTCTCTTTTTTTGTTTTTTCTTTCTTATGGCTTTTCCTCTTTGCTCTGATTCTTCTTTCACAACATGACTGATGTAGAAATGCACTTAATATGATTGTACATGTGTAGCCTATATCAGATTGCATAGCATTTTGGGGAGGGAGGGGGAAAATTTTAGAACTCAAAATCTTATAAAAGTGAATGTTGAAAATGAAAAATAATTAAATAAATTTTAAAAAAAAGAAAATTATGCCAGAGAAATAGGGAAACACAGTAAGATATGACCATGAATTTGCAGGTACCAGAGGAGTTTGAGAATAATGATGACAGGCTTGTGGACTGATGTGAGATATAGAATTATTAATAGAAAACTCATTGAAGTGGAATTGGCTAGTATAAAATGGAAATCATTCCTATTTATGCTTTTATTTAGAGTCATAGAATTTCAGAGCTGGAAGGAACCTCAGAGGTCATTTAATCCACTCTGTTCCCTTAGTATGAAACTGCTCTACAATATCTCTAATAAATGGATAGATAATAATTGGATTCCTCCAGGGATGGGGCTAGTTTTTGTCTATCTCCAAGGAAGAGTTGGGTTTGAACTATAACCAAACAAAAGGTTAAAGTAAGTCAGTTAGCAAATATTTGTTAGGTGCTTGCTATGTGCAAGACAAAGAAAGGCAAACATACAGTCCCAGTCCTGAAGAACCTTACATTCTTATGGGGCAGACAATATGAAAGCATTTAGGTGTGTAGAAGATATATGCAGAGTAGATGGAAAGTACTCTGGGAGGGAAAGGCACTAGCAGTAGTGGGGAGGGGGGGGGAAGGACTTTCTGAAAAGGTCTCCTGAAGAAGGTAGGATTTGAGCTAAATCTTGAAGAAATCTAGGGAAACCAGTCAATAGAGGTGTGTGTGTGTGTGTGTGGGCGGCATTTCAGACATGGGAGATAAGCAGAAAGTTAGGAGATAGAATGTTATGTGTGAGGGATAGCATAAAGGTATGGATCACTGGATCACAAAAAATCTGTGGAGAGGAGTAAAGTGTAACAAGATTGGAAATGAAGGCAGCAACCATGATATGAAGGGCTCTGTCAAACAAGATTTTATGTTTGATCTTAGAGGTAATATATGACATATATAATATATAAGACAACTAGATGGCACAGTGGATAGAGTTCTCTGCCTAGAGTCAAGAAGACCTGAGTGCAAATTCAGCCTCGGACACTTACTAGTTGTGTGACCCTGGACAAGTGACTTAATCTTGTTTACCTCAGTTTCCTAATTTGTAGAATGAGCTGGAGAAGGAAACGGCAAACCACTCCAGTATCCCTGCCAAGAAAACCCCAAATGGGGTCACAGAGTCAGACACAACTAACTAAACAGCAAGATATATTAGGGAATTACTGGTATTTATTGAGTAGGGAAGTGACATGATTAGACCTGCACTTAAGGAAAGCATCTTAGGTAGTTTAGTGAAAGGTGGATTGGAGTGGGGACAGATGAGTGGTAGAGAGACTAACCATGAGGCTATTGCAATAGTTCAGGAGTGAGGTGATGAAGGCCTGCCACTAGGATGGTGGCAATGTGAGTGAAGCAAAGGGGGCACATGCAACAGATGTTGCAAAGATAGAAATGTTGACTTGGCAACAGATTGAATATATGGACTGAGTGTGAGAGAAGAGGTGAGGCTAACTCTAAAGTTATGAGCCTGGTTTGTTGGGACAATGGTAGTATATTCAACAATAATAGGGATGTTTGGAAGAGGTGAGATTTTTAGGGGAAGATAATAAGTTTAGTTGTAGACATGTTGAGTTTGAGATGTCTATGGAACATTTGGTTCAATATGTCCAAGCAGCTGTTGGTGATGTGAGATTGAAGATCAGGAGAGAGGTTAGGGCAGGAGTTATAGATCTGGGAATCATCTACACAAAAATTAACTTTAAATGGGATAATAAAATATTTAACAAACTCATGCAATCTTAGTGTTGGGTAGGATTTCAGAGTTCGTCTTATATGACTACCCACCCTCTGCAGGAATCTCCAACAGATGGCCAGCTAGGATCCCTTTGAACACCTCTGGTGGCAAGGAGCTTGCTATCTCTTAGGTCAATCAATATCTGCTCCCTGATATTCCTTCCATTGGTCCTAAACCTACCACCTGGAGCAACAAAGAGCAAGTCTTCTTCCCCTTCTATATCTTGGCTCCTCATTAAATATTGGAAGGCAACCATTATGCCTGTCTCTGGGATACCTGCACAGTCTCTCCGTCTTCACAAAACCGCACACAAATGGCATCTCTAGAGCCCTTGGAAAGACAGTCATCAACATGGCAGGAGAGAAGGCTAAACGGAGAGGATAGTGGGGCATGGCTCAAGGTCACAAAAACTGACAGGAAGAGGTGATGTCTTTTGGAAAGCGAACTGAATCTTTGACAATTCATCCAAGCTTCAGGAAGCCTTTATAGGCAAACTATTGCTCAGGGAAGAGGAACTGAATTTTCCCTTAATTAAAAAAGCAGTTAGTTGTGCTCAAAAGAATGCCTTGTTTCAATTTGTTAAAGAAGAAAATCCCAGACTGAAAAACCTGTAAGAAAAACTCCAGAGAAATAAATGACTGTCTGTTGTTGTTCTGACTGTCCTATATCAAATCTCCCAGCGATGAGATCAAAGGTGAAATGAGGAATGGTTGGTTTGTTACTGGTTATACTTTGTGGCATCTTCAAAATGTTACAACATCTAGTTCATAGTTCTTAATAGTATTGTAGGGGCAGCTAGGGGTGCAGTGGGTAGAGCACCAGGCCTGGAGTCAGGAAAATCTGAGTTCAAATCCAGCCTCAGAAACTTACTAGCTGTATGATCCTGGGCAAGTCACAACCCATATTTGTCTCAGTTTCCCTTTTGTAAAATGGGTACACACTGGAGAAGGCAATGGTAAACCACTCCAGTATCTTTGCCAAGAAAACCTCATGGACAAAGTCCATGGGGTCACATAGAATAAGACACAACTGAATGAATGAACAACAGTAATATTCTGCCCAGTTCTCTCCTCCTGGCTTGTCACATCCTACTAGATCTTCTTTAAAATGTAGCAGAGATGAATAAGCATATTTAGTTAGAATGATTCCTTTTTTTTTTGGGGGGTGACAAGAAGGCATTCTTTGTCGGTCTTTTAAAAATAAGGAAGTTTTATTTGAAGTGCTAAGATTGTATCCTGAAAGGAGTGCTACGTTCGGGGTCCCAAAAACCTGAGTATGGATCCTGCCTCTGCCTCTCAGTAGCCTGTGCGACCATAAATAAGTAACCTAACTTCTCTGGGCCTCAGTTTACTCATCCATAATGGGAATAATAACACCAGCGGTACCCATTCAAAACTTCTCCTTGGTTACAAAAACACTCTGCAAACTTCAAAGTATTACCTAAAATGTCAGTTATTATATATTGTTATTAACTAATCTCTGTCCTGGTAACTTGGTTTTCTTTGGTACTTTGGCCCAGCAGCGTTTAGTGCCCAAAAAGAACTTTAATCAAAGAATGACATCATAGAGTAGCTTCACTTAGTGATAGAGACGACAAAATGAGCTGATTCAGCTATCAGCAGGAGGAAGGTTGAGGGCAATTCAATTCAATGTACATTTATTAACTATAAGTGTAAAGTGAGATGCAGCTTGAGACATAAGGATAACCCTAGAGTTGGAAAAATCTGAATTCAAGACCTGCTTCTGACACAGGCAGCTAAATGTAGTGGATACACTGCTGGGCTTGGATTGGGAAGACCTGAGTTCAAATCTAGTCTTAGATACTTATTAGCTGTGTAGCTCTGGGTCAATCACTTAACTTCTGTCTGTCTCCTCAACTATTAAGTGGGGATATAATAGCCAGGGTTGTTGTGAGGATCACATGAGACCACATTTGTAAAGTACTTAATACAATGCTTGGAACAGTCACTTAATAAATGCTCTTTTCCTTCCTCCTCCCTCCCTCCCTCCCTCCTTTCCTCCCTCCCTCCCACCCTCCCTCTCTCCCTCTTTCCCTTCTTTCCTCCCTCCCTCCCTCCCTCCCTCCCTCCCTTCCTTCCTTCCTTCCTTCCTTCCTTCCTTCCTTCCTTCCTTCTTCCTTCCTTCCTTCTTTCCTTCTTTCCTCCCTTCTTCCCTTCCTCCCTTCCATGTACCTGGACAATATGCAGTCATAGAGAAATTACTTAACCTCCCAATGCTCCTGGAGACAGGCCCTGTCCATAAGAATCCTTGATCCTTGAATGGACTGGAATCCCTTATGTGCTATATACCACTCTTGAATCACCCTGTTGCAAGAATGGGGAACCTGTGGCCTCAAGGCTACATGTGGCCCTCTAGGTCCTCAAGGGCCTTTGGGCCCCTAGGGCCCTTTGACTGAATCCAAACTTCACAAAACAAATCCCAAAGGATCCTGCACTTGAGGACCTACAGGGCCACTTTTGGCCTTGAGGCCCTGTTTTGTATATGACAAGTAGCAGCATTGATATTTGTGGGTCCACTGAATGCCCTGCAACCTCCTAAGATGCCATCTTCCCATTCCATGTGGTTGGTGAAACTTCCACTTAATGAGGCCTTTCTGCTTCTTAATGAATTTTGTTAGAGTCCAAAGTTTATCCATCATATACTAAATCCTGCTTAGTAAGCATATTCCTTGAGTGAGAACATCCAGTGTTGAAGGAAGTCAGGGATTTTCAGTTCAGTGTCATTCAAACATTATGCTCTAAATTTGATCATTGGCTTTTTGCTGGCCATTCAAAACTTCTCCTTGGTTACAAAAAGTTGCTCCGTAGGTCATGTTTTTAGTCTATAGCTAAAGTTATTTGCCAAAGAGAAATAACTAGGTTTAATAGGCCTTTCCATTTCTTTATGGCATTTTTTGGATCTAAAAAAAATAAAAGTTCAGCTGTTTTTCATATTGCAGTCAAAATAAACATCATGTATTTGCCTTTCCTATGCTTACCATTCAGCCACTTCTCAGTTTATGAAGGTATAGCTTTTCTCTTTCAGTTACTTTTATTCACATTTATTCTCTTTGAGGAACAGATCTTGATTAGTTAAACTTGTAAAATTGTTTTTAAATTGCTTTGAAAATAGGGATTTGATTCTACAAATGAATCTGGGAGGGAATCTCCTTTCTAAAGTGTACCTGTTACATTCAAATGGCTTGAAGGTGTAAAAACTGTATAAAGTTGAAGAATATTTGGTACATATATACATCATGAAATTTATTTATGACTTATAGGTAGTACTCTATGTCATGAAGTCTGAAGAATTTAATGATATAATGTGCTGCATTCTGCTGGCAAGAGGGGAGTAAATTTGATAGGTCCATTAACTCTTTCTGTCCCTTAGGACCCATTTAGTAAATTATTTCTTCTAGTGTACCTAGTGGTCCCCATGGGGACTGAGAAAGTTAACGTCCCTGTCAAAAGTAAGCAACCTTACTCCCAAGCCTTACACATTGGAAGGATCAGCCCCAATGTCTCTGAATTACTTACTGATGTGAAAAATATCTTTATTTTCTATTTGATGGCTCTTCTGGATAATGTGAGGAATTACAGAATAATACCTTAGCTTGAAAAGGATTTTACTCCAAAATAAAATCAAGTCAGATTCTCAGCTGTTGCCTGTTAAGTGCCAGTTTGACATTTGAAATAACCTTTTAACTTAGAGATTTGGAAAAATATCCACAAATAATAACTACAGCCTTCATCTACTTTGGACCCATTTGGCAATGGCTGATAAAGGCAGCCCTTTTTGTTTGGGAGAATTAGATTTCAGCATTTTTGGATGAAGATTTAAGAGCTGATGCTGGAGTAGCTATTATAAAAACTTCAAGGTCCAAATTTATGTTCACTTCAAAATAAACAATTTTGATTCTCCGACTTTTTTTTCTACAAGGAAATTGAGATTGACTAAGAAGACACTGACATTGAAAAGAAATGAAAGTAGTAAGTCTTTTAAAAAGTTCTTTGGATCAAAGTTAAAAGTGACTTACTATCACTTTTTTGTTACCTTACTTCTTATAGAACCTCTAATTCATTAATATATTTTTCTAAAAATTTGCTAATGACAGTCAAAGATGAGACCATATTTTAAAAAGGAAACGTATTGTGTTGGGTGGTCTCCCACCCGGGAATTAATTTAGGCCTGTGTCCTTAGTTAGACAAAAACAATGAAGTTGTTTGTTCATGCTGAGAGAGACAATAGGGCAGAAACTCCCTCGAGAGCATTTGCAGAAATCGTTCCCTTAAAAAATGTTACCCCTATGTTGAAACAATAAGGATGCCTTATCAAATAGAATGGACCTAAACTTTGGTCGTGTGAATATTGATGTTCTGTTTGATAATAGTTATAATATTTTATCTTGTGGGAACTCTTAGATGTATAAAGATACACATTAGATTTTTTCAGGATAGTGTCCATTCAGAGGATACTTCTATTTTGTGAGGTCTTGGTTACAGCACAATGGGAACAGAGAGAAGAAAAGGGATATTCTAATATAGACTTCCAAATGAGAGAACAATTCTGCTTAAGCCTAGAAGTAAAACAATAAGTCTCAAGGTTTTAACTTAGTGGAAGTTTGCACGTGAAGGATTTCAGTCAATGAAGTATTCACTTCCAAAAGGGACCATTTTAGTGTTAGCGAGTGTAACTAATGCTGGGAGGTGCTATGACAATGAGATCCATAGGCAGAGCAACAGAACAAAAACCGTTTTGGATGGAAGATGGATTTAAATAGGAAAAGCCCTCTATAAGTATTTATATAGAAATCGATAAGTCATATTTCGGTCCATTTTAAGCAATATTAACTTATGTAGGTGTGTGTGTGTGTGTGTGTGTGTGTGTGTAAAAGTGTAGTGGAACTAGAAGAATGAAAGAAGGAACAACCATCAGGAATCAATGACTAAATGATATTGACTGACTAGTTCATGATTATGTGTAATATATTTAAAATAATGGATTAAAATAAATGACAATAGCTTTATCAGCTAATAGTTTTTATCTCCTTCTTCCCTTTATGCTTTGATCTCCTGGGGGGTTTCAATTCATTTCATGTATTAATTACTTTAATTTATTGTTTTGCAAATATGTATTTATTTATAAACCATAAGGAGGTGGTGTAGTGGCAAAAAGAACTAGACCTGGGATCAGGAAGATCTGGATTGAATTTCAGCCTCAGTCACTTATTAACTCTGTAGTCCTGGGTAAGTCACTTACTCATTGTCTGCCTCAGTTTCCTCATCTGTAAAATGAAGATAAAAATAACACCTAAGTACCAGTGTTGTTGTGAAGATAAAATGAGATGTTTGTAAAGTAATTCACAATCCTTAAAGAAGCATATGAATGCTAGTAATTATTATTAATAATAATAATAATGACAGTAATTTAGATCGTCTCTGTAATCTAAGTCACCTAGATCCTGAAATGACAAGTCAGCTCTGTGGTAACTACTTCAGCTCTTAATACGGTCTAGATCAGCAGTTCTCAACCTATGGGTTACATTCAATTTGTAATAATGAAAGTATATCCTGCATATCAGATATTCACATTACAATTCATAACAGTAGCAGAATTACAGTTATGAAGTAGCAGCAAAAATAATTTTATGGTTGGGGGTCACCACAACATGAGGAACTGTATTAAAGGGCCGCGGCATTAGGAAGGTTGAGAACCACTGGTCTAGATCATGGCAGCATTGAAATCTAAAGGTTGAGGTCAAATACTTAAATGGGGCTTATAAATCCTGATTCAACATTCCCTCAGAACATTAACAATTACAAAAGTTGCAAAGGATTCCCTTTGATGTCCATTAGTGACGGTTGTCATCATAAAGGCATGTCATGTATATGAGTGTGAATGTTATGCTAAGACAAATGTTTATTAAGAATATGATGCATACAAAATATTGTGCTAAATGCTGTACAAAATCAGATTAAGACATCATTCCTGATCTTCAGAGATTTATAATTCCAAACTCACACTCATATAAATTCCAAAGACCCATACTAGAGAGAACTTGGGTAGCTAGGTGACTCAATGGATAGAGTGCTGGACCTGGAGTCAGGAAGACTCATCTTCTTGATGTTGAATATGGCCTCAGACACTTCCTTGGTTTGTGAACCAGGGCAAGGGCTTAAAACTATTTGCCTTAGTTTACTCATCTGAAAAACAAGCTGGAGAAGGAAATGACAAACTGCTCTTGTATCTTTGCCAAGAAAACCCCAAACGGGGTCACAGAGGCTCAGACACAACTGAAAACGACTGAAAAAAAACAATACAAGGGACATTGGTGTAAGTGTTTTCATTGTTCTCTACTGACATCATAATTTCCACGTAAAGATAGAAATGAAAACCCCACCAATTTTCATTTCTACACTTGGCTAACTTGTACATTGAACAGTACCTTATATTTGGTCTATTTTTCTGGGTCTTTACTTGTTTTAATAAGCATCTTGTCTGTGCCTCCCAAACATGCAAATGTGAGTAATTTTGATTATGGAAATAATTTGATGATTGCTTTGAAGAAATGAGGTATGAATACTTTTTTTTTGAATAGGAAGAGCACAACCTTTTAAATATGTAGCCTCATAAATGCCCAAGGTATCATGAGTAAGGATTTCCTCATTTGAAAATTGTAGGTAGTTTGAACACAGAATTGCTTGTAATTGGGCTTGAATTATCTTGTCATTTCAAAGGCACATGTGTAGCCAGTGACACTTGTATAATTACTTGTCCTAAGCAAGTGCCGATATATAGTACTATTGTTATTGTTAAGTCATTGTTCAGTCATACTCAAATCTTTGTGACCCCATTTGGGGTTTTCTTGGCAGAGATAACTAGAGTGGTCTACTATATCCTTCTCCTCACTTTACAGATGAGGAAACTGAGGTAAATAAAGTTGAGTGACTTGCCCAGGGCCACACAACTGGTAAGAGTCTGAGGCTACATTTGAACTCAGGAAGGTGAATCTTCCTGACTCCAGGTCCAGGACTCTATCCACTATACCATCTAAGTTGTCCAATATACAGAACAAACCTCACTAATTCAAATTGACTGGCAAAAAGCCAATTTGAGAGAGCAAAAAGTATGGCTGAACAAATTATGGAGACAAAACTAATGAAAGTTCCTGTAGTAAAAAATGAAGACTATGAAGAATTTAGAGAAATGAATAAGAGTTATGTGAACTTATACAGTAATGAATTAGGTGGCAAAAGAGGGGACATATACGATGGCCACAACGATGTCAATGAAAAGATCACCAAAGTGAAACTGTGCCCTGAGAAACTGAAATACCCATAATGGATAGATAATGAAACATTTCTCCCTCAGAGATTGTGAAGGGAGAATGTTATATATGTTTTCTCTATGGTCACTGAGCTGGCAATTTACCCTTAACTGTTTTTCTTTTTACAAGAATTTTACAAGAAATTAATTTACAACAATTTGGGGGTCAGGGTGATTGGAGGGGGATTATGAAAAAATGACCATGATGTTTAAACAAAAGGTATCAGTGACATTTTAAAAAATTAGTTTCGTTACATAGAATACTTCAAACTAGACCAACTAAGTGTTACCTAGTAAAAGCCCTTAGGGGACTTGCTTTATTTAATAGATAAGCATGTAGCATATCGATGGTATATAAGTGGTTACTTCTAAAGGGTTGAGAGGGCTTGAAAGCGGTTTTTCTTAATTATTTAAAAGATCCACCCTACAGTCTTTACAGGATTGCAATATAAAGTGCCAATTATCGGGCAGTCTGATTTCTGGAAACTTTAACCTTCTGAAAACCTCCAGAAGCTGGAGATAGGAAACACCTTAGGTCCAACCCATACAACTAGCATAAATTCCATAGATTTTCCCATAGAAGTAGAGGGGCGCTATACTCTCTCTTCTCCAGTAAACTGAATCAGGAATATGGTTTTGGTAGAAAAAGATGCTGAGAGCGAAAAGTGGCAGTGGAGAACAACAGCAGCCCCAAGGGAGGGACATCTCAAATAAAACAGCAGTGTGCAACCTTTAAGGGCATAGAATCCAAACTCCCTATCTACCTGAATAGCTCACAAGGGAATCAATGAATGGAAAATCACCGGGCCACCAAGGAGAGCAATTTGATGGGAATTTTCTCAAAGGACAAACTAAGTCCTGAGGATCTTGACAGCCCCAGAGGGTGTCTGTGTGTTGTAACACAATAGGATAATAATGAGAGCACGATGCTGTAGGAGCACTGGCTTTGATGAAGTCAAATATCTTGGATTTGAATCCTGACTTTTTTTTTTTGAGGAGAGAAAGCAAGGCAATTGGGATTAAGTGACTTGCCCAAGGTCACACAGCTAGTAAGTGTTCAGTGTCTGAGGCCATATTTGAACTCAGGTCCTCCTGACTCCAGGGCTGGTGCTCTATTCACTTTGCCACCTAGCTGCCCCTTTTCTTTTTTGCTTTTTTGTATTCTTTTTTTTCCCCTCTTTTTAAAAATTTTATTTTAGACTCAAACACCAGAACACACATACAGAATCTTGACTCTTTATCTCAGTACCTGTGTGATTTAGGGCAAAATCATTTAACTTTCCTGGCCTCAGTTTCTTTATCCATAAAAAAAAGTGAATTGGATTAGATCAGGGGTCCTTAACCTTTTTGTAGCATAGACCCAGATCCCTTCTCAGGCCAATAATTTTAAATGCACAAAATTAAATTCACTGGTTAACTAAGGAAACTAGTTATATTGAAATGCTATTATCGAAATATTAAAAATTTCAGGTTCAGGGACCCCCCTGAAATCTACCAATAAGCTCCTTAGGGGTTAACACTCCCTGGATTAGGTGCTCTCTGAGTTCCTTTTATAGATCTAAATATTGTGAATTTGTGAAATGTTCCTAACAATGGCCATGGGTTATCAAGAAAAAGCTAATTTATGCTTTATGTTTCACGTTTACTAAATCAGATGCATGTGTAATATATTTTCCCTTAAAAATGATTAAAATGCATTTTAAAATTACCAGCGCATATAAGGTTCACATATTTGGTAAGTTAACCTACCCATAAAACATTATTCCCCCAAACTGTTGAAATGCAATATTGTTGTAATTTATATTATCCTCAGAGAAAAGGTTTGCTTAAGCAAAGACGATTCTCAGTTTATACCTTGTCCAATATTATAACAAATTCAGAATTTAATTAAAGCCTCAATTAAAAAGGGGTTTGTTGTATTTGGATCTTTAGAACCTGGACTTCACCCTCCCCAAACCTGTACCTTATATCAAAATAGGTTTGTAAGCCTGATAATTGGGATTGCCTGACAGTGAGTCATAGTGCTTGAAGGTACTGTTTCTCCAGGGGCAATGTGTTGTAACCATAAAGAATACTAGACTTGGAATCAGGAAATTCTGGTTGTTTTCCTTCAACTAGCCAATGAACATCAGTATGGGGCATGATATCTCTGGGTCTCCAATTCCTTGCCTATAAAATGGAGATAATGACATTTATGCTGGTAACATGTTGCAGTGGAGTGAGCACCTGATTTGACATCAGAGCACCTGTGTTCAAATCCTCACTGTCATTTACTGTATATATGACCTCGGGCAAGTCATTCTATTTTTCGGACTGTTTCTTTATCTATAAGATGAGGTGGGTGGACTAGATGACCACGAAAGTTCCTTTCTAGTTTCATGCTCTAGAGATATGTTAATATTACTGATGGCACTATCAGAAGTTATCTGATTAACCTCATCATCAATTTTTCCTCATCAAGTTCTATTCTTCCTAGTGGGTAAGACTCTTCCTTTTTGTAGGATTTCTGTCTACCCCATCAGGTTGGAGATGAGATTGCTTGATGTTATATACTCTGTAACTTTTGAGGATATTGTTTAATAATAGTCTCCTAAGATAGTGGTATCAAACTCTAATAGAAGGAAGGTCACTTATCTATACTTAGATTTAAAATGCAATGTTATCCATGTTTTGTTATATTTTTATTTATTTTGCTAAATATTTCCCAATTGCATTTTAATGTGGTTGGGACAAGAGCCAGTGTTTGACATCTCTGCTCTAAGAGGTCAGACTAGTTCCACAGTGTAAGTGAAAGACTACTGATGGGACACAGCTTTCTCTCTCTTTATATTAATGTTCATAAAATGGCAATGCCTATAATCTTAGTCCTGATGTGAATTAAAAGAAAGAGAATAAACATTTATTAAGTGCCTACTATATCTCAGATAAGTGCTTTCCCAATATTATCTCATTTAATTTTTAAGACAACCAAAGGGAGTAGGTGCTATTAATATCCCCATTGTACCGCTGAGGAAACTGAGGCAAACAAGAGGTTAAGTGACTTGTGTAGGATCTAGTAAGTGACTGAGGATGGATTAGAAATCACATCTTCCTGAATCCAGGCCCACCACTTTATCCTTTGTAGCCACTTACGACTACAACTACGACTACGACTATGACTATGACTACGACTACATCTATGACTACGACTACATCTATGACTACTACTACTACTACTACTATTATTACTGTGCTTCCTTTTCCCATTCATTCAGATGTCTTTTTTTCCCCTACTATGTAGCAAGTGGGGAGTAGTTCAGTTTTTTACTGTGCAGTATACTATAATGATTGAAAAAGGTGATGTTTTTTGTTTTGGGCTATTTTTTGCTTGTTCTTGGTTTGTTTGTTTGGTTTTTTTTTTTTGCTATCTGACTAGGGCATCACGTTGAATTTAGAGTTTTAATCCTCTTATGGGCCAGTTAGATTTACTCAGCTGTAAAACTCTAGACTTCACCCTTATCTCCTGTCAACTGTTTCCCAGGTGGGTATAACAGATCACAAGGGAAATGGGGTGAGAATGGATGAGTGATTCAGCTCAGACCCATTGACATCACAATAAGAATGATTTAAGGCACATGTCCTAAACACATGTGGTATACCAAAAACAAACAAAAAAGAAATAAACTGAGCCTGGTGTCAGATGATATGTGTTTAAAACCAGCTCTTCCATTTACTGCCTGTGTGAAGTTGGGCAAGTCACCTTACGTCTCAGTGACCTCATTTGTAAAATGATGGCCTCTAGTTCACTAAGGCTATGATCATATTATCTTACCCAATGGATCATCTTCACATGTGAAACTTAGAATATGAAAGTGCCACTAGAGAGACTAGTCAGGTACCTATAATGGTGGCCCCCAACGGATGGATCCTCAAGTCCAATTTGGTCTATCACCATGGTAGTGGCCATGACTAATTTTGCAAAATAAAAATTTTATTGATATTTTAAAAAAATTTGCTATCCTGTTGCCAATGCCTTCTAGCCTCCCATCCCCAAACACCAAAATCCTTCCATGTAACAAAGAAGCATGATTAAGAAAAATATTGACCTCATCTGACACAATATGCCCCATCCCTCACCTATATAGTCTGCCATCTCCCTGCTAGGAGGCACACCTCACTATCTCACATATTCTTCCTGATCTTAGCAAGAGAAACAGATCTATGTAAGATGCTGAGTGTAGGTATATTCTTTAAACAACAGTCCACAAAAAATCTTTTTATGAATATTTCACATACTTCTAGGGTATAGATAATAAATGAGTTACAAAAGGCATTTTGTCAGCCATTCTAATGTAAGCAATCTGTTTCAGAAAGGTTAAAATGGAATGATAGCTACTTCTCTGGGCTTGTCCATTGAAATGGATCTATATAAGCCTCCTGGAGAAGTTATTCATTCGCATGTATATTTCTGCATACGCCCTTGCCTATTTGCTGTCAACTCAGACAAAACCAGGATTGAAATCAGTCTTGCTCCTTGAGCCACCTTGTTATTCAATAGCTCAACGCTGTTTTACGCAAAGGAATTTCATCCTCTGGAAAGGTAGAAGTATTCTATGGTTTCTAGGAATTGATCGGATCTAGATAAAAGAGCTCATTTTAAAAACACGAATATGATTTGCC
Source organism: Pseudochirops corinnae (assembly GCA_028646515.1). Classification (NCBI taxonomy): domain Eukaryota; kingdom Metazoa; phylum Chordata; class Mammalia; order Diprotodontia; family Pseudocheiridae; genus Pseudochirops; species Pseudochirops corinnae. The sequence continues at coordinate 96,587,167 of CM053589.1, forward strand.
ACATTTCTTAGTCTAAAAGTAAGTGTTAGCAGCAGTTATATATTATGTTCAAATTGAGAGACAAGGGAGACTTCAGTCTGGTGAATGTAGGCCTAGTTAATTCTCTTTCCTCCTCCAATCTTCCTCCTTCAATTAATGTAAATAAGTTAATGGGATGTGATTTCACTAATACACAACATTGATAGTAAGAGGGGTGGGACTACATCTAATGGCTTCTATAACATGCTTAATTTCTGATGTTGCTGTTAAATGTGGAGGAAAATTAGTCACATTTAGAACCATCTGTTTCCAAAAGTGGTTAACATACTGTTAGACTCCTGAGTAGTCATTTTTTTCATCTAAGAGAATAGTTGTGATGAGAGATTATTCTCTTTTTCTCCTTTCTCTTATAAAATCCTTTTGATCTTTCTTATCTGAGTATTTTTAATATGCTTACTTTGGTTTCTCAAGAAACTCAGGTGTTTGGTCAAAGAACATACTCCAGGACATTTAGAAATAGTGACTAGAAGAAAAGGAATAGTTTCTTGGTTTTACCCTTCAAATCACACAATATCACATATGGGAAACTACATGTCTATGAGTCTGATAGCTTTAATATGATTTGCTCAGGCTAAATGCTTGTGGAAAGAATGATAAGATTATGGATTAGAGTTTTTTAAGAACTGTTTAATGAATGATGCTTAGTATCATGGTTGAATTTGCTTGATTGAGTGGGTACATATGCTGAGAAGGTAGAGAAGGAAAAAACTCTCTTCAGTCCACATGTAGAATTTTCTGAAGAAAATAAACATTAGTGTCTAAGATGATAACCAACTTGTCTCTATGTGGCTTCTCTTTCATTTTTTTTTTGTTTTGAAAATATCTGATTGAATAGCATTGAATATATACTTCATTTTATTTTTACATCACCTTTATTTCCAAATTTCTCTCCCTCTCTTCTCCACAATGAATCATCCCTCGATTTCCTTTAACAATGATTAAGAAAGAAAGAAGGGGGAAAAAAGCAGTTTAGCAAAACGAAATAACTCATCAAACTAGTCTGAGAGTTTCTGCAAGATTCCACACTCCCATTCCCCCCTACACCCTTGCAAAGATGGCAGGGAAGTATGTTTTCTCATCTCTTCCCTGTAGTCAAGCTTGGCTATTGTAATCATAGGCATTTAGTTTTTTCTTTTCTTCTCTTTTCTTCTCTTCTCTTTTCTTTTCTTTTCTTTTCTTTTCTTTTCTTTTCTTTTCTTTTCTTTTCTTTTCTTTTGTTTCTCTTCTTACGTTGTTGTTTTTGTGAATAGTACTTTCTTACATCTGCTATCTCACTCTGAATAATTCAGATCCATCTTCCTCTGCTTTTTTGTTTTTCATTTTCATCCTTTTTCATGGCACAATAATATTCTATAGTTGTCCAGTTGTTTTCAGTTGTGTTTGACTCTTCATGACCCCATTTGGAGTTTTCTTGGCAGAGATGCTGGACTGGTCTGTCATTTCTTTCTCCAGTTCACTTTACAGGTGAAGAAACTGAGGCAAACAGAGTTAAGTGACTTGCTACAGTATGTAGTATGAGTCTGAGGCTAGATTTGAATTTAGTAAGATCAGTCTTCCTGACTCTAGTCCCAGCACTTTATCTACTGCACCACCTACCTACCCAATATTTTATTACATTGATTTATCATAACTTGCTGGCTATCTCTCACTCTGAGCATCTACTTTCTTTTCAATTCTTTTCTATCACAAAAAGTACTGCTACACCAATTTTGGCGTGCGTGGGACCAGGCATATAGTTTAAATACAAGAACTGCCAAATTTCCAATCAACACTACAAAAGTATTGGCAAACCTGATGACTGTATTTGTAAAGATATTTAGAAATTTCTTTGTGTACCCCATGGGTGCCTTCTGGAAAAAGGGGCCTTGAATGAAAAGGGTTTTTTTTTTTTTAAGTGGTTACTGCATCTTTGCAGAGTCTTCTAATTTTCCTTCACTCCCCGATGTGTTCTTATGGAAAAATCAGACTCAAAATGCCTTGGGTGGCTATGGATATGCAAATTGAGTCTCAATAGCAAAGGAGTTGATAACTCTGGCCTACAGCTCTCATACAATAGAGACAGATTTGTCTTCTTTACCCCGTCTGCTCAGAAACTCTGTTCCAAGTTGACAACTTAAAAGAAAGGTCCTAAAAGACCTTACTCCACGCAAAGAAGTAGAAAAGGGGGAAAAGACTACTTGAAACTAATTCAATTGGTTATTGAAATGATTTTGAAAAGCTTGTGCTATCATCAAAATGCAGAAATTCATGGTCTAGATTAAAAAAAAGAATTTAAAAATTATTATTTTTTTCATGGCATCATTTCCCACATGTATCAAATGGCAACGTGTTAAAGTATTACAAAACACAATAGCTAAAGCAAAGCGAAAGAAAAATGGTCTATATCCTATATCTTTAGGAATGGAGATGCTTAATAAAAGTCGCCTGGGATCAGCTATTTGAGGATGGATATTACATCGAGCTCCAAATGCTCAATGATTGTGTTAATCGTTTAGAAGAATTAAATTGCATCTCTACCTTCCATATTCCCTTTTATTTATATTCCTTTTATTTTATACCTTAAATTTCCCTAGAATGTGACTTGTTTAAGCTTGAATGTGCTATGGGAGGCATGTACTATGGTAGAGTCACATTGCTGTCTTTTGGTAATTTAGCCAATTAATGAAGAAGTTTTCTTCAGTAGGGGCTAGGTGGACGTGCATTGGTCTCTACTGAATGGTTTTCAAAATGGGTTGCTGACAGCGACTCCCAGAATCTTGTGTAAGGGTAATTTCTAAATGACGTTTTCTCCTATTAGGGCAGAAGAATTGATTGCTTGCAAAATTTTTAAATGGTGGCCTTTTTTATGATACAGTTTACGGTACAAATGTGAACTGAAACACCTTAATTAGGCCACTCTGAAATTGAAATGGCTTGTACTTATATGACACAGAAATCTCTACAAAAGTTCAGCAGAGAGAATTTTTTATTTGATGCAACCAGAGTATAGCAGTGGCACCAAATTAGATGCTGCCCATAGAATCTGTAATAGAAAAGGCGGGAGAAGCTTCAAACAGAATTTACATGATTAGCATCACCTACATTCCATCTGCATTCTCTATGTTACCTCCTAAGCTTCACTCTTTCCACTTTTCTCCTTTTAATAGCCAAATCAGCACATATTTAACAAACAGTGATCCGTTCATTGCTAACATGTAGAAGGGTGTCAGCTCAGAATCTTTAAAAAAGAAAAACAAATCTCTTTTCAATAAAAAAAAAAATGAATCTATGTATAGTGGTAAATGGGTGGGAGAAAGCAAGCAAGAAGGAGAATTGAGATCAAGGATTCCTTTCCCAGGAATATCATTTTTACTTCTATCAAGAAGAAGAGGTAGCATGATAAAGAACTGATCCTGGAGGTCGGAAGAGCTGCTTGGGGTCCAGCGCAGGTCTTAATGTTGTTGTTTGTTCTCCAGTCTCAAAGAAGTCCATGACATCAGGAAGATGATGTCATGACTTGCAAGTGAATTGGATTTAAGTGAGGCAGAACTGTGCAAAGTCACCAGCCTCACTGCCTTCTCTGGAGTTATCTGGATTCAGTGGCAAGATATAGATCAGGATGACTAGAGATGGCCCATAGGCTTTCATATTTATTAACTGTATTGCCCTGTGCAAGTCATTTTATCTCCTAATATCCTAGGCAATTCTTAAGGACTATAAATTACAGAAAAGACGCTGATTTTTAATAAGAGGGAGTTTCCTCACTGGATTTTGCCAATGGGGACCCAGCTGATTGGGTAACTCAGCTTGTCCTCTCCTCCCTCTCCCTCTCCTTCTCCTCTCCAAAGGAAGGTAAATTTTGATGGCCAGAAGCTGCCCACTTAACTTGGTGTTTATTGTTTTCTTTTCTTCCTTCCTTCCTTCCTTCCTTCCTTCCTTCCTTCCTTCCTTCCTTCCTTCCTTCCTCCCTCCCTCCCTCCCTCCCTCCCTCCTTCCTTTCTTCCTTCCTTCCTTTCTATTCTTTCTTTCTCTTCTTTCTCAAAACCTTAAATCCAAGGGGCAGCTAGGTGAGGCAGTGCATAGAGTACCGGCCCTGGAGTCAGAAGGACATGAGTTCAAATCCGGGCTCAGACACAACACAAAAAAACTCGCTGTGTGACCTTGGGCAAGTCACTTAACCCCAATTGCCCTACCTTCCCCTCCAAAAAACAAAAAACAAACCCCTTAAATCCAGTTCACTCTGAAACTCATAGATTGGACCACAATAGGTCCCTGCCCAAGCTCCACTTAGTATTTTGGGCCCTCCTGGCTTAGGGTGAATGTCAATGGTAATTGTTTCTCTTTGGAAAAGCAACCCTGATGGTCTTCCCTTCCCAATACCAAACCAGTCCTAGTTAAAAAAAAAAATTCCCCTTCAAAGTTAAAATTGTGATTTTGTTGCTATGAGTCCACTTCCCCTACCTCTGTTTTTATTTCTTGGCCCTTTCAGTCACCAGGCTGTCAACATATGTCAGGGACAATACTTTATATGGATACTAACCTAAAAACATGTCAGACCTTGAGCTCACAAAAGACTCTCAACCCAAATGGATGTTGTTATGGAAAAGAAACCACATGAGTCTTCTGACTCTCTTGGCGTTTTCAACTTAAATGTTCTGAGACATATAGGAAACAATGCTGTGCTCTGAGTGAAAAAAAAAAAGTTCAAGAACACTGAAAACTAAATCTCTTCTTCAATAACATCCTTTTGACCAATAGGTAATTTTCCCATAACTTTCTGTTTTTTCCAAAACAGCTAAGTGGTATAGTAGATATAGCACCAGGCCTGGAGTCTGGAAGATCTGAGTTCAAATGTGACCTCTGGCACTTACTAGCTGTGTGACCCTGGGCAAGTCACTTAACTTCTGTTTGCTTCAGTTTCCTCAACTACAAAATGGGGGATAATAATAGCACCCATTTCTCAAGATTGTTGAGGATCAATAACAGTAATAGTCGAACACTTCACACAGTTGTTGGTCCATAGTAAGTATTCTATAAGGGTTAGTTATTGTTGTTGTTATTTTTTGTTATTCCAAAGTTATGATTTTTTATTTGAAGAAAAGATAAAAAAGTAACTTGTGTTTTCAAGCACTTTAGTTTCTACTTAGGGTCTTAAAGTCACTTGCTATTTTTCTCTCTTTTTAAGAAACTGTTATTGTTATGTTTTTAAAAATATAGTCACTTTCTAATATTACCCTCATCTCTTGACCACCTTGAACCCTTCTTTGTAAGAAAGAAAAAGAGCTAAGCAGAAGTGTCTCACAGAAAATTCAACATTCTGTGCCTACATTTCTCCACTCAGTAGTTATTTCTCCCAGGAGTATTTGCATCTGAAGCCTTAGTTCTAATTATGGAATGAATGTTTTTATGCTTTGTTAGATAATTTCAGGCATCTACAGACGTGTGTGTGTGTGTGTGTGTGTGTGTGTGTGTACTTTGAGATGTAGGGTACCTTCCTGATGTGTATATATGTGTGTGTGTGTCCACACTTTGAGGTCATATTACATTCCTGATATCTCTAAACCACAACTACCTCTTCCCTCTTATGCTTAAGACTGGTTTCATAAGCAAGAATTGGATATGAGGGTATAAAAAAGTACAATTCTTTTGTATATGCAACCAGTGGACATAGAGATTGTTCACCTTTCCTTTCCTGTTGGAAATGCAGAAAAGTACAAACTAGAATGATGCAGCTTCCTATCATGCTCTCATTATGCACAATTGCCTACTGTAGCATCTTTCCCTGAGCTTTGGAGAGTAGCATAGGCATCAATGCAAACTCAGTTGAATTCAACAAATATTAAATGCCTACTAGGCCCTGGGGGCATAAACACAAAAAAAATGAAACCATTCTTGCCCTCAGAGAACTTCCATCCTACTGGAAAAAGAGAATATAAAATAATAAAAAAATAAATATGATGAAAGGGAAATTGAAGAAAGAGAGCTCACTAATAACTCGAGGAAGATATTGTAGACAAAGTGGCACCTCAGTTGAATCTTGAAGGAAAGTACAGATTCTAAGAAAGAGACAGGGAGGGAATGTGTTCTAGGCATGAAAAATGGCTTACATAGATGAAGGCAGGAGATAAATGTTGGTATTAATGGCTAGTAGTCCAGTATGGAAGTTGTACTTTGTAAAGGACAGTGGTATGAAATAAGATTGGAAACACACGTGGGAATTAGGTTATGGGGGGCCTTAAATGGCAGGCTAAGGAGTTGATATGTAATCTGATAGGCAATGAAGAATCACTGAAGGATTTTTATCAGGTAAGTAACATGGTTAGACCTAGGCATTAGGTTAAAAAAAAATTGAAAATTGAGTACAAGATGGGTTTAAGTGGGGGACAATGAAGAGGGAGACCAATTATGAGGAAATTACCTAATTCCGGTGAGAAGTGATAAGATCCTAGATTAAAATGGCGATTTATGAGTAGTGAGCAGGACTAGAAGTTATTCCTAGAAATGGAAGTCTTCCTTGGAGAATGGTAGGGGAAGAAGATGTTAGAGACATTTATTCTGCTTTGCTTTGCCCCACACAATGGCAGCTTCATGTTCCACACAGGGGCAGCTTTAGTTACATGGTATCTAGGGGAGGGGAAATAATGCCTCATTCTTTCCCGACTCAGCTCTGCCCCCTTGTTTTCTTCAAGTCTCAGTTTAAATCCCCCCTTCTGGAAGAAGCATTTCCTCGGCCCCTCTAATATCAGTGCTTTGTGATCATCAGTGATTCATCACTTTGACATGGAGTTAGGAAGACCTGAGCTTGAATCTGGCCCCAGATACTTATTACCTGTGTGCTTCTTTAGGAAGCCACTTAAACTTTGCCTCAGTTTTCTCATGTGTTAAAATGAGAATAAGAATAGCATTTATCTTACAAGGTAGTTATGAGCATAGAATGTGGTAATATTTGTAGTAAAAGTACTTTGTAAAACTCATGTTCCATAGAACCTCCGATTTTTTCTGTCTGTATCTGTTTATATGCTGTTGCCCCCATAATGTTGTGGGATCCTTGAGGGCAGGGACTGCATTTGCCTCCCTTTGTATTTCTAGCATCACTTGTCTTATATAATGAGTTGTCCCTACTCCTTGCCAAAGCAAACAAACCCCTCTACATGCACAAGTGGTCCTGTTTCGGTCCTGTCATTCCCATTATCTCATTTAGCTTCAATTTCTGTCTACTAGCTGTTTCCCTATTGTGCACAAACATGACCACGTCTCTCCTATCCTCAAAAACCTTCATTTAGTCCTTCCATTCCCATTAGCTAGCGTCCTATATCTCTCCTCCTTTATTCCTTGAGAAGGACGTCTACCATAAATGCCTCCATGTCCTTTCCTCTTCCTTTCTTTTTAAATATCTACAATCTGGCTTCCAACCTTATCATTTAACCCAATAGTGTTCTTTTCAAAGTTATTAATGATCCCTTAATTGCCAAGTCTAATGGCCTTTTCTCCGTCTTCAACCTTTTGACCTCTCTGTAGTCTATGACAATTGATCACCTTCCTCTCCTTGATACTCTCATCTCTCTAGATTTTTATGACGCTACTCTCCTGGTTCTGGCCCTACCAAAGTGACCTCTCCTCAGTCTCTTTTGCTGGGTCTTTACCCAGATTGCTCCTGCTAACCAAAGGTGTCACTGTTGGACTGTTTTTGGGGGGTATTCTTTTCTTCTTTCTCTGTGCCACTTCACCTGGTGATCTCATCGACTCCCATGTACTCAATTATCATCTCTACACTGATGATTTTCATTTACATAACCAGCCTTAACCTCCCCACTGACCTCCAGTATTGCATCTCCAACTGCCTATTAGCCCAAACTTGATGTCCTGTTTAGCTTTAACTTGATGTGTCCAAAACCTAACTCATTCTCTTTCATTCCAAATTCTCCTTTTTCACTAACTTCCCTATTACTGTTTAGGGTATTATCATCTTGCCAGTGACCCAGGCTCGCAACCTAGGAATCATCTTTGACTCTCTCTCGCCATCCCGCCACCTCCATGTCCATTCTTTTGTCAAGGCATGTCAATTATACTTTTGTAAAGTTTCTTGCTTATGACACCCTCTCTTCTCTGACAGTGTCACCACCTTGATGCAGGCCCTCATCACCTTATCCCTGGATTATTGCAATAGCCTATTGATGAGTCCCCCTGCCAGAAGTCTCTTTTTCAGTCCATTCATCCATCAGAATGAAGATTTGATCACGTCACTCCCTTGCTCAATAAACTCTGGTGATTCCTTATCACCTCCAAGATAAAAATATAAAACCCTCTGTTTGATATTCAAAGTCCTTTATAAGTTGGCCATCCCCACCTGTTTAGTTTTCTTATACATTCCATCCATGAACTCTGTGACCCAGTGATAACTGACTTCCTTTGCTGTTCCTCAATCAACACTCCATTTCCTGTCCCCAAACATTTTCATGCTTGGAACGCTCTCCCATTTCTTCTCTATCGCCTGCCCTCCCTATCCTCCTTCAGGTTCCAGTTAAAATCTCATCTTCTATAGGAAGCATTTCACGAGCTCCCTTAATTCTAGTGCCTTTCCTCTGTTGATTATCTCCAATTCATCTTACATAAATCTCATTTGGCTATAGTTATTTACATGTTGTCTCTACCATTAGTCTGTGAGAACCTTGTTAACCCTGGTAACACAGAATCATCTTGGTACAGTATCATGACTGACATTGTGCCCAGAACCACTGAATAAAATGCTTTTGGACATACAGGTGATAAGGTCATTGGACTTTGAACCAAATTGTTTTCAAGCTTCTTTGCAGCTCTTAAAAAATTCAATGATCTCATTAATTCCTAGATTCTCTTAGAATCATGCCAATGGGTCATTAATCCAATTTAAATGTCAGGGCTTGGGAAAGTAAGGGAGAGGCAAGGTCAATGTGAGGTGAACGAATGCCCAAATTTTAGTTCTGAGTAAGACTGGTTTGAAGTTTTGTTTAATAGTGGGGCAAAGAAAACAACACTTCCGTCTTGTGATAGTAATTTGGCAGTGCTTGACTGTATATGAGAAGTGAAATGGAAAAGGGTATCCCCATCCCCACTCTATAACCTAGCCAAGGGACATGTTTAGTAACCCATGAAAGGAATTTAAAGATGAGTTGTTTTCTTATTCTAGGAATGTAATGTGTGGGTTCCTTCTTTTTGGTTGAGAAGTGGTTGACTATGGGAGCAGACTGTCATGTACTTGTTAAGATAACATTTCTATTTTGATTCGTTAAACTTAAATAATTTGAGATGATTTAAATATGTTTAGTGAATAGTCTTCATCCTTTTTTTCTCTTTCTTTTCTCATTACCTTGCAGGAAAATGGGAATATTGAGTTTGCTCTCTGTTTTGGATCTTGAAATTTGAAAACAAGTCCCTTTGCATCTTGTACATGGTAAAGGGAGAACAAACTCTAATGCAAGTATAGAATCCATGAGCTCATATAAATATTTTAATTCTCCAGATATATTTTTATCAAATCAATCTGGAACAATATGTCTTTTAAATAAATCCTTTTAAAATTAAAAAAAAAAGTTGAGTGGATCATTTGTAATTTGCTTGAAACTTTAGAACTGTTCGGCATAATTGAAACATAGAAGGGGAAAATTTCAACAAGCCACAGATTGTTCTGTAAGAAAAGTCAATGAGTTCAACATTTGAAGAAAAATTTGTGATTTTACTAAGGAGAATACTGATGATATAGTAAATACTCCATGATTCCTTCTCTTTGACTCAGCCACTGTTAAGACATGGAGAGGATTTTCTACAGTAGAAATAAACACTACTCCAGACAATACATTCTTAACCAATACTATTCACACTGTAGAACTTCAGGGGAAGTCAGGATCAATCAATATGCCTTTGTTGAGACCTTATTATATGCTCGGCTCTGTGCATAATGACAACTAATTGCTAACAAGCTCCTGCCCTGACTTCCCTGGGACATTGCTTTTTATAGCAAATAAGGACAATTAACATTTCTTTAGCCTTCAACATTTTTAAAGAACTTTTTTCTTTTAAACATCCTGAGAGGTAAGTCATATTTTTAGATGAAGAAGAAACTAAGGCTCTGAGAGATTGCATGTTTTCCATTCAAGTAGTGAGCATTGGAGCCTGGATCTGAGCTCAAATCTCTTGGCTCCAAGTGTAGAAGTATCTTTTCATTATGACTCGGTTCCTGACTACTAGAAGCTTACATATTGGGATTAGACAATTTGTGCATTTGAAATAATTACAAATGTGATAAATAGACCCTATTGTTATATATTATATACACTTTGATATGTGGTGCAGACTATAGAAATGTAATAAAGAGCAGGAGGAGGATATCAAGATTGGACTGATCAAGAAGGGTTCCATGGAGGACATCAGAGTTGGAGAATGGACGGAGTAACAGAAGCCCTTCCTCCTCTTATGGACCATGTCCAAATCTTATTAATGCTTCTAGGTGAACAAATAGAAGCTTGGGATATCTTCTCAGGGCTATTAACTTCTCAAAGTTATGGCCCTGAGTTGTCCTCATGACAATAGGACTGGATCTGACAGAGCTCTTCCCAGTTAGATTTTGATGTTTCTGACCATTGGTTACTCTGGGCTTGCTATGGAAAATTAGGACAAGTCTCCTCATTGGATGCTGGGCCCAATAAGTAGATGACAGAAAAAACAGTGTCACTTTCTTCTTCCTCTCTTATTTTCTACTTGTGACTGCTTCCAGATAAGTCCCAAGAATCAATAGGGAGTAGGAGACGGTCCTGTCTCCCACTCTAGCTGTCTAGAGTGTCCCTGTCTCCCAATTCTAGCTTAGTATTCCCACTCTTTGAGGAGAGCAGGATGGCTAGGCTTCTGGTCCCAACCTCCTACTTCCCCTCCTGGCAGGAAATTTCCCTTGGAGAATAGTGGGGGGAGAAGAGGCTCAAAATGTCTACTTTATCTCCTTTCCAACCACACCCACATAACAACAACCCCATACTGAATACAGAAGACAAACTTGCTACATAAAAATAGTGATTTTCTTTTTTTTTTCTTCAACATTATAATTTATTTACCTATAAGGGAAAATAAATAATAATATTTCAAATATTTTTATAGTGAAAGAAATTAAAGAGTAATAAATATATCACCATCCTGGATATATTCTCCCACAAATGCATTCAACATCTGTTGGGAAGGGGGCAAAGTGGGCACACACTTAGAAAAATCTAAAAGGGAAGTATAAGAGCGAGGAAAACTCATGTATTGTGGTTAATTCAAAACTCAAAACTACAGATTTTGAAGTCATCAGTCCATTCAGGGATACTTGAATCATTTACATGAAATATACGAGATACGTGAAATTTTCTCTGCTAAGTGGTCCTTTTTTTTTGCCCTTGCCAATCTCCAAATGAGAAAATCTGGTTCTACTCTGAAATGATGGCATTTATGTAAGCTCTTTCAAGTTACGCTCTCTTATAAGGGCACTGAAAAAAACAATGTCACGTGTTTAATTTGCCTAACTGTTCGCTTTAAGCTAAAGAGCTATCAACCTTATTAGGCAGGATTTCTCTGGACAATACAGACAAGCCCAGCCATCTATTGACTCACCAGGATTTTGCACTGACAAGCCATTTGTAGCAAAGAGAACTTAATAAATGATCGTAGAGCCCATCTTTCTTCTCTGTTTTTCTCTCTCAAACCAGATAGGGGAAGAGAGAGCAACATGTATTTCTGAAAGACTTCTCCTTCAAACTCCAGATCAGAGGTTTCAAACACATTCAGGCTTTTGAATGTAATTATGAAATATTTAGCAAAATAAATAAAAATATAAGATACAGATAACATGACATTTTAAAAACAAGTTAACATATGGCCTATAGGGACCCTTATATAGGAATTAGTGCTCCTTTTTGCTATTTAACTTTCCCACCACTGCTCTAGATGTTACTGAAGGGCAATAACTAAAAAGGCAGTTCTTAGTCAATAAGTTTGAGCTTCTTTTTAAACAATCAAGTACAGTATAATATAACTGAAGTCTATGAGAGAAATGCTCTGATTTCTACTTTATCACCACAGCTCCAAGAAAGCTGGCCTTTTTATTCCTTTATACTACTTCAATTGTCATCATTCACTTTCTTTGGTCTTCAATTTTCACCACTTCTTCAAAGTAGTCATTTTCTTAGAACTCAGGTCCAACCATTTCACCTGTTCAATAAATTCTATTGGCTTCCTATCATGTCTACGACCAAACACAACAGCTTCCATTTGGCTTTCAAAGCCCTTCATAACTTATTTTCCTCTATCTTTGTAGTCTTCGTACACCAAATATTCTTTGATTCAGTGGCACTGATTTCCTTGCTAATCCATGATCAAGATACATGCCACCCCTCTGCCCCAGGTATTTCTCTTATTTCCCCTGTCTGGAATGCTCTCCCTCCCCCTCATTTTTATGCACTGACTTTCTTTAAGACCCAACTGTAATCTAATCTTAAATAGGAAGCCTTCTTCAACCCCTCTTAATTCTAGTATTTTCCTTTTTTTGTTATTTCTTTTTTATCCTGTATATCTTGTATATCCCGTATATCTCGTTTGTACAGATTTGTTTGCTTTTTGTCTTCATTAATAGATTATGAGTTCCTTGAGGACTGGTCTTGAGGCTTTTTGCCACTTTCTGTATCCTCTTAGCAAAGGGCTTCTTCCATAATAGGGCCTTACTAAATGTTTATTGACTGACTGTATGACAGAGTCCTAGGGAAGCCAGAGTGGAGGTTTATTAAGCAATCCAATGAATGAATAGGGAGCCAGGACAGTTAAGTGGTGCAGTGAATAGAGCACTGGCCCTGGAGTCAGGAGGACCTGAGTTCAAATCCAACCTCAGACACTTGATCACACTTACTAGGTATGTGATGTTGGACAAGTCACTTAACCCCAATTGCCTTGTCTCTCCTCCCAAAACAAAACAAAAAAAGAATAGGAAGCCTAACCCCCTTAATTAGAGATCAAGCTTCTCTGGGACTGAATCCAGTTCAGGAATCAAACATCTGGATACAGAACAAGATGTAGTACAAGACTCCAGACCCCCATGATCTCAACAGCAGTTGCTTGCTCTATGCTGGAATAGAATTGTTGAGGGAAGTAGGAGAGTGCCAGCTACAGATATGGGGATAAAGAAGCTCACTTAAAACTGTGCACTGGAGATGAGTGTCAAATAACCAGCAAAGATTCAACTTTATGTTATCTTAGCCCCTGATATACACTGGTCAAACTAGCCCAAGCTTTTGTGGGTCTGAGTGCAGTGTTTGAAAGTGCACACAAGAGTAGCAAGACCTTAAGAAGTTTGGTTGAAGTTACTTGGTTTTTCCCCTCCTGTCTTCCCTGGCGGTGTGTTGTGTTTGCCCTACTCGCTATACCTTTAGGTGAACGTTGAAGAGCTAGAGTGCCAAGGATTTTTCTCCCGGGAGCTCTTGTGTAGTCTGAAGCTGCTTGAGTATTTAGAGAGGAAATGTTCATTAGACTGTGAGCCCTTGATAGTTGGTACTGTGTTTGTCTTTCTTTGTATATTTAACACTTGGTACAGTGCCTAGCACATAGTAGGTGCTTAATAAATGTTTGTTGACTTGACTATACATCTTAGAAAAGGACCTGAGTGGTGCTTCTGAGTCCAGCCTCAATCACTCAATCAATAAACATTTATTAAGTGCCTATAGCATACCAGGCACTGTTTTGGGTGTTAAAGACAAAACTGATACTTTCTCATCTTAATAAGTTTACAGTCTAGCCTGAAAGAAACAAGACATACACATACAGGTTGCTACTGCTGCTGTTCATCATTTGTTCTTGGAGAGCACCAAATGATTGGAGTCACATAAAGGCAATAATACAAAACCTCTGGGAGGGCATTGGAAAATTAGGGTGAGCAGAACCACGCAAGCCGCAATCTGTAGCAGCCATCCAACAGTAAGCACCCCATTGCCAAGGCAATTTGAGAGATCTTCACAGAGTTAATAACTCGTCAAAGTTATGGCCTTGGGTTGTTCCCAGGGTAGTGAGACTGGATCTGAGAGTGCCTCCTCCTTCTGGCTCTCCTAGCACCACTATAAGTCTTCACTCTGGACCCCCTCTTCAGAACAGAGACAAACAGCAAGCATCCCGTTTACAAGACAGACGAGCAAGATACCTTAGTACTCTTGTCAGGAGATAAAATAGCAGTCTCTCTGAATGGTTCACACTGAAATGTAAATGAACAAGGGTAAAAAAACAAAAAATCTGAAAATAGATTTAAGTTCTTGCCTTCTGAAATTTTTATCATTTCCCAATCCAAGCTGACTGTTTTTGTTTAATCTTGCCATTCCTTTTCTTCTTCGTTGTATGCTCTTTTTCTTAGGGATATGCAAACTTTATTAGTCAGCTCAGGCTTTCAAGCCCTGTGTGCTTTTGTGTTTGAGAATTGGGAATCAGGTACTTTTACAGTTAGCCTCTGGGCAGAGCTGGGCAGGAGGAGGCTTTATGAATAATCAGGGTTGACATCTCCAGCGTTGTTCCTTCATTATAAATATTGTTAAAGGAGCTGTGACCACCATGGGCTCCCGCAGAACAGAGCGTAGAGGGGAAGGAAAAGACAGCCTTTGATTTCAGTTCTTAATAGTTATCATTCCACTGATGACCCTGGTGTTGACAGGTCTCTTAGATTTGGCTGTCTTTTTCTTTTTTTAAGAAAGTTTTTCTTCTATTAGCAGAAGTGTTTGGTTTGGATGAGACTGAGTTCAGCTGCCAACTCCAAAGGCTAAGAACCATAGTTAATGTTAGAGCTTGTACATTTGTCTTGCCATGAATCCCTAATGAATAGAGGGATGCTTTATGACATTAACTATTTTATTCCCATCTGTAGTACCTTGGTAGGGTTTCAAGTTTTTTCTCTTCTGTGAAAAAACAAGGCATAGAACCACCACTGTTTAGAGCACTTTCTTATGTGCTGACCCACCCTAAGCTGTGCAAGCACTGATACCTTTGTATACTATAAGGGATCCTTATTTTCTTCCCCCTCCCCACCCCATTAATTGCACTATGATTTACTGGTGACTCATTTTCTATTTAAATTTTATAATTCTCGACTTGTATTCATACTGTGGGGAAAGTGTTTGAATTTTCATTGTCCCTCCAGTCTACTCTTATTCTTGACATGCATCTGGTAGCAGTAGGGGTAGAGGATGGGAGACTCTTTGGGTGATAACTAAAGCTATGATGGGTGCATGCAAGGGTGTGCTGGAACCAGATCTAATGGCTCATGAGAGTCAGTTGTTAAATTGTTAATGTGAGCATTTATACTCTGGAAATCAGAAAAATCAGAAAATTATTGTTTTGTTGATAGTCAAGATGAGAAAATGATGGAGAAAATGTTATTATCACACATTAAACCCCAAAGTGTATCACATGTACATTTTCTCCTCTGGAGAGCTGGATGTTAAACATTTATCACCACACCACTGAATATGTGTATATTGTAACTTAAAATCCATATTCCCAGAATAGAAAATGTTCATATTGTATAGATGGGTTAGAGGGAACTTTAATGGAAGAGAAGTTAATTGCTGAATGATGGTGATAGAGGGAGGGTCTGAAAGGGAACAAGGAATATGCCCTCTTCTCCCATTGGACTGTTCAAATCCAGCTTTAGTCTCTGTGTGACCCTGGGCAAGTTAGTTAACCTCTGTTTGCCTCAGTTACCTCCACTGTAAAGTGGGGTCATTATAGCACCTACCTCCTAGGGTTGTCATGAGGATCAAATGAGATAATATTTGTCAAATATTCTGTCCAAAGGATGCCCTCTCCCACTGGACCTCATGGTATTTCTTAGGGTACAACTGCTTTTGGTTCTGGCTTCCTGCTAAGTGTAAGCCTCCCATGAGGAGTGGGGCAGTGAGTAAGGTCTCTGTAATTAGGCAATGTGACTATGCCTATCAGGCTTATTGAAGGGTAACCCCCCACTCTATTCTCTCTCCACTCCTGTGCTCTGGTCTGAGGTATCCATCTTATCTCTGATAATAGATTCCAAACCCGGGGGCTTCCTCTTGTTCTAATTTCCTTGTCTCAATTCTTGCCTGGTTTGAATAGGAACTGGCCAAGGTGCTGGAACCCAGGAAACCCAACTCCCCTTCTCTGGTTTTTCATGACACTGATCTCTCCTGCTTATTCTTAGGCTCCTCTTTAGCTTCCTTTGCTGCATTTTTTCCCTGGTCATGCCTACGAACTGATGGTATCTCCCTATGGATCTTTACTGGATGCTCTTCTCTTTTTCTCTTATATAATTCCATTTGGTACTCTCATTAGCATCCATGAATTCAATTAATATTGATCCAGATAATTCCTACCTCTATATATCCAATGGGAGGAAGCTGGATGGCACTGTGGATAAAGCATAGGGCCTGGAGTCAGGAAGACTTGAGTTCAAATCCATCCTCAGAAACCTACTAGTTGTGTGACCTCGGGCAAGTCACTTAACTGCTATCTGCATCAATTTCCTCATCTGTTAAATAGGCATAATAATAATAGCACCTCCTACCCAGGGTTGTTGTGAAGAACAAATAAGAATATTTCTAAAGTGCTTAGCATCATATTTGGCACATAGTAGCACTTAAAAATGCTTGTTTTCTTCTTTCTTCCATCCCTCCTTTCTCCTTCCATCCATCCTTCCTTCCTTCCTTCCTTCCTTCCTTCCTTCCTTCCTTCCTTCCTTCCTTCCTTCCTTCCTTATCTGTCTCCTGAGCAGTTCTCACATCAACAACTGCCTTTTGTTGAACTAGAGATACCATAGGCATCTCAAACCTTATATTTCCAAAATGAAACATTATCTTTTCCCCTAAACACTTCCTCTCTTCCAAACTTTCATATTGCTGTCAAGGATGCCATCATCCTTCCAATCACCTAGACTTGAAATTTCAGTGTCATGAGTGACTCTTCACCCCACAAATCTAATCCATTGTCAAATCTTGTTGTTTATATCTTCACAACATCTCCAGTGTGTCTCCTCTCCATTCACATAGAGGCCACTGTAATTCAGAACCTCATCATTTTCCCCGCTTTATTATAGTAGTCTTCTAATTGGTCTCCTCACCTCAAGTCTCTTCCTGCTACAATCCATCCTACATTTTACTACCAAATGGTCATATGGACCATTGTATTAAGCTTTTGAAAGCTTAAAAATAAACAAACCAAACAGCAGTGTGAAATATTAACCTTGTATTTAGTGATTAGTACTTGTTCGCTTTCTAAAAAAAAACGCAACAAATCACATTTAGTTTTTTCCCAAGTGATTTTCCCAAAGTGTAAATCTGATCATGTCACCCTTCCTACTTAGCAACTTCTAGTGGCTTGCAATTAGCACTAGGATGCAATATCACTAGGATGCAATATGAGGTCTTTTGTTTGTTTTTTTGCACCTAAACCTCTTCATAATCTGTCATCTTCCTCCTTTCCAAGTCTTCTTATGTTCCTATTCTTCTATGAACCGGAATACTGGACTGGTTGGTATTCCTTGAAAATGATGCATCATCTCCTCTCTCCTTCTCCTCTTTGCATTGATTTCTACCATTCTCATTTCTGCCTCTTCATTTCCCTTCCTTCCTTTGAGATACAGTAAAAATTCTACCTTCTGCAAGTGGCCTTTCCTGATCCCTTCAGTTTCTAATACCCTTCCTCTCTGAAATTACCTCTCATGTACTCCATATATGTCATCTATATGTGTGTGTGTGTGTGTGTGTGAGTGAGTGGTGGATATTCACACACATGCACATATATGTGTTATTTAGATGTTATCTTCCACATTAAAATGTAAGCTCCATGAAGGGAGGGACTGGTATTTTTTTAAAACTTTTCTTTGTATCCCTAGTGATTAATACCATGTGTGGAACATAATAGGTGCATAATAAATGCTTTTTTTATTGATTGAAATGCCTGATTTAGACTTCCCCAGACCTTGATGGTGACTTCATTAAGGGAGTCTAGAGTGTTGGTAGTCTACTTCCCCTGGGTCGCCTCTTTTGCATGGCCCCTTAGTTATTCTTCTGCTCTGCACCCTCTAAATTTGCCACTTACTTCCCTCCCCCACTATGGTTAGTCTCTATGTCTCATAATCCCATTCAGTGAAAGGTCTGAGACCAATAGCATTGAGAGAAGAATTAGTGACCTAGACTGAGAGTAGGGAAATCCTTGAAGTATCAGGAATTAAAGTAAAATAATATAAGTAAAAAGACACTAGAATCCAGGCAAGGACTCTGGGTAATAAACTCAAAGGATTATTACTTTGATCCTGAGGCACAGATTCCCTTATGCAAGGTTTTCTTCCTACTCTGCCAGGGCTACCATTACTCTGGAGGTGTGCTTAGCTCCATACCCCAGGCTCAGATAAACAGACACTCCCCGGCACAGTGTGACAGTGAGGGGTAAGGGACAAATAAGCTTTTTTTTTACTACTTTATCGGCTGACTCATTTTTCTTCTTCTACCAGCTGAGTTCATATGATTTCTAAACCCAGCTTTCCTTTATGGAAGGTATTTTATTTCAGTGCTAATTTTGGCATTTATTTTTTTATTCAGTGTTGGTTATGTATAAATTTTGAGAATGTGTGAATATTTAAGTCTGTACATAGTTTTCTAATGTCCAATGATAGATGTTTTCCACGTGTTATCTCATTTTTGATTTATTTCTGTTCATTATTTATGTGAAGGCTCTTGTATGGCATTTGGGTTTGCTCTTTTGTTTCTGGGATAAAAACCTGGGACAAAAATAATCCCAAATAGCTTCTTCTAGTACATAGAATTAACTTTTAAAAATCTTTATCACAAGAATTGAACTTTAGTCGTTTCAATTCAATATTCAAGTGTCATTTGAAGTGTATGCTGAGTGCCTATCATGTACTTATGTTTTCTACTATGGCTTAGCTGTCTCCCAACCAACACCTTAAGTCTTATGGAAACAGGGGATCCTTTTCCTACCAGGTACATGGTAAAAGGAAGGGAATATTGTTGTTACTGAACTGTTTGATTCATATTTGACTCTTCATGACCCCATTTGGATTTTTTTTGGACAAAGATACTGGAGTGATCTGCCACTTCCTTCTGTAGCTCATTTCACAGACAAGGAAACTGAAGCAAATGGTATTAAGTGACCTTGCCCAGGGTCACACAGTTTCTGAAGCTGGATTTTAAGTAAGTCTTCCTGACTCTAGGCCTGATCATCTATCTGCCATCTATCTGTCTGTGCCAGAGGGAGGAAGTTCTGGGCTGTAAAACATTACTCAGAAGAGTAGAATTTGAACTAATTTCTTACCCACGATGTCAAAATAGCCCAGCTTAGGGCTACAAGTATCTCCAAATTTGGTTAGAATTCATTCTCAAAGGATTATTGGTATGTCAAGCAGCTCTGAGCCACAGAAATCCTTCTAATTGGGTGGTTGTTGTATAACTCCATTGTCCTGCTCCCCTGTGAAGAAGAGAAGTTCTAATATATAGAATAGTCATTACAGAACCCAGGTCATTCATTAATATATACACATATACATGTGTATGTACATGTACATACATATACACATGCATGAACATATATGTATGTATTCTCACATGTGTGCATGCACATACACTCTCATACATTATTATAACTGGCACTCAGCAAATGTTTGTTGAACTGAATGGTTAATTTTGTTTTGTTTTGTTTTGTTTTTTACATTTTCCTTTTTGCTTTTTGGAGGGGGGAAGGTAGGGCAATTGAGGTTAAGTGACTTGCCCAAGATCACAGGGCTACTTTTGTGTTAAGTGTCTGAGGCTGGATTTGAACTCAGGGGCTCCTGACTCCATGGCCGGTGGTCTATTCTCTGTGCCACCTAGCTGCACCAATTTTGGTTATTTTAATGATAATTATTGTTTATTTCAATTTGAAGGGACATTTTTGAATCTCTCCCTCAGCTTCAAACCTGATTGTTATTTCATGCTTTATACACTATCACATAAGTCAGACAATAATAATAGCTAACATCTGTCAGCATAGAACTCCAGGGTTGGAAAGCATTTTAGTAACATTATCTCATCTGATCCTCATACCAAGCCTGTGAGGTGGGCACTACTGCTGTCCCCGTTTTATAAAGGAGAAAACTAGGACGGTGACGTTAAGTGATTTCCCCAATACCACATAGCTAGGAAGAATCTGAGATAGCATTTGAACTCATGTCTTCTTGTTTTCAAGTCTAGCTCCTTATCCACTTTACTGCTTCCCTATAGGTGCTAGAGAAATTTACTGAAGTGAAAGTTTCATGGTTAGACTTGAGCTGGAACTTGAAGGATGCGTCTGGACAGGTGGAGAATGCTAATTAGATAGTCAAACTAAATAAGGATTCAAATTAATCACTATAATCTATGCCAAACTTTCTCCCTATTAGCTACATTATTATTATTCATTCTTCCACTGTATGTGTATGCTACTCATATGGACCATTGTATTAAGCTTTTGAAAGCTTAAAAATAAACAAACCAAACAGCAGTGTGAAATATTAACCTTGTATTTAGTGATTAGTACTTGTTTGCTTTCTAAAAAAAATGCAACAAATCACATTTAGTTTTAAAATCTGTCTGTTATACCTAGTCATTGACTTTATATCTATATCTATATTTATATCTATATGTTATATCTGGCATTGGCTTTAAAGTGACAAAACTAGTTTCTAAGTATTTTGTTTGCAAGAAAAATTCTATTTCCAAAACAGAATGTATACTGACCATTTGGGAGGAAGGATCTTTGAAATTCTTCTCCTGCCTCAGAACTATCATAGTGGACAGAAGTCAAAATACTAGAGAATTAAATCACTCTTGGTAATGCCCTGGGATGGATGCACCATAAAGCACAGTCATTATAAGGCATATGCACAGGGGACATATATTTCCAAAGTATCACGTGATTCTAGAACTTCTGAGTCTTGAAGTCTTTTCTCTCTTAGGAAAGTGCTCACAAAGTTTACTGGGGCATGTGGCGTTAGTGATGGGCAGATGGCTTTGCTTCTAGGCTAAGTTGACTCCTCATAGGACATAGCCTTTCTGCTAGACAAGTTGTATCAGGCTGATTGTTGTGCATTTGTTCATGTGGATGAGTTGGTAGAATACCATCGGGCTAGGTTAGTCAGTTATCTGACTCTTTGTGGTCTCTTCAGGATGCTAAAGTGTTTTCAGTTAGAGTGTGATGATGCCTCATTATTCAACTGAAACACCTCTCCACAGTTAACCAAAGTTAATCTTTTAATTTCCAAATATTATGGCCTTTTCTTAATTTTCACCCTTCTTGACCTTTCTGCAGCCTTTGCCACTTGTTGATCAAATGAGGTATTTGTCAAAAGTGCCAAGCACAGTTTCTCACACATAGTAGGTACTATCTAAATGCTCATCCCCTTCTTCTTCTCTCCTGTTCTTTCTTTTAACAATCTCTTCTTTCTAGATTTTCATGATGCTGCTCTCTTGGATTCTCCTACCTGTCTGATTGGCTCTTTCTAAGTCTCCTTCGCTAGATCTTCATCCAGATCATGCTCATTAACTATGGATGACCCCAAGTCTCTGTCTAGACCCTCTTCTCTTTTCCCTGTATGCCATTTTACTTGATCTCATAAGCTCCCATAGATTCATCTATCATCTCTTTGCCAATGAATCTCAGATCTATTCATCCAGCCCTAACCTCTCTCCTGCCAGTCTCACATCTTCATCTGCCTATTGGACATCTCAAACTAGATGTCCTTTTAGATATCTCAAATTCTACATGTTTATGTCCAAAATATTATCTTTTCTTTAATACCTTCCCATGTTCTGAGCTTCTGAATTATTGCCAAGGCATTATCAGATTTCTGTCACCCAGATTTGCTAACTAGATGGCATCTTCAATTCTTGACTTTCTCTTACCTATCTTCATATCATCTCCCATACAAACCAAAGCCCCTTCTCTCCCTTGATACTGACAACTATTACAATAGCCTTCTGGTTCTTCTTGTCTCAAGTCTCTCCCCACTCCAATTCATCCTTCACTTAATTCTCAAATTGATTTTCTTCAAGCACGGTTGTGACCATCATGTCAGTCCCTATTCAATAAACCATTACTTCCTCCTACATCCAGGATCAAATATAAAAATCACATGCTTGACCATTAAAGACCTTTATAATTTGGCCCCTTCCTACCTTTTTATAGTCTTCTTTTACCTTTCACCTCTCCCTGTGTTCTATGATGCAGCTGTTTCTGACACAACACATTCTATCTCTCTACTCTGCATTTGTACTAGTGGTGCCCCATATTTGGAATTCTCTTCCTTCTCCTCTCTGTATCCTGACTATCCTGGCTTCCTTCAAGTTCGAGAAAAATTCCTTCCTTCTGCAAAAAGCCTTTTCCATCCTCCCCTCTTTTAATTATCTCCAATTTATCCTGTACATATCATATGTGTTCATAATTGTTGACATGTTGTTTCCCCTATTTGACTATGAGCTTCTCAAGAGCAGGAGCCATCTTTTGCCTTTCTTTTGATCCCTGGTGCTTAGTATAGTATCTGGCACATAGTAGGCACTTAATGAAGGTTTATCCTTCTTGCTCTTTTAGAAAACACAGAGACTCTTAGACTAGGATCACCAGAAATCTCTCCAGTTCTGTTCTTTCTGGATCTCAGTTCTCTGATTCCTTCAAGTCAGTGTGTGGGAGAGGTTATAGCTACTTTTCAATAATTCTTCCTCCTTCAGGGTAGGGTTCTCTTAATGAGGGATCTAATCCCAACTCCTGGTAACCATTTAGCACATTTCCCAGTTTCCTACTCATTTGTCTAAATGAGTGACTAGGGAAAAGGCATTGAAGTAATCTATTCTCTGAGGGTAAAGGCATTGTTTCTGGTTCTCTTTTCATATTCAATTGAATTATTCAAAGCCTCATTTCCCCAAAGAAAACGTGGAATGTATGTTTACATCTAAAAGGCTCTAACTCTTAACAGATATTATCTCTGTCTTTGCCTCTTATCAGCCTTGTCCTTTGATAAAGTCTAAACTGTTACAGTAATTTTGCGGATGACCTAGAGACCTAGAGAGATTAAGTCACTTACATAATGTTATGTGTAATTAGTACTGGGACTAGAACCCAGGGAGTAGCCACTATACTTCCAACCTGAGAAAGATAGGGAACACCAGTGGGGAAAAAAAAGTTCTTTGAAGACTAGTGTAGTAGCACATTTGGGATGGATTTCAATGGGGTAGGTGGGAAGAGACTAGAACCAAACACTCCAGATTGTATTTGGCAAAGTATGAGAAGTTAAAGCTCTGAATTTTACTGGTGGCAGTAGGAATAGAGAGGAAAGAAAGATGTCTCAGAAATATTTTTTTCAAATTTTTAATATTTTTATTTAAAGTTTTGAGTTCCAGATTCTATCCCTTCCTACCCTCTATCCTCCCCTCTCCTTGAGATGGTTATACATGTGCAATTATGTAAAATATTTCCATATTAATCATTCTGTACAAGAAGATTTGAATAAAAAAATCAAAGCAAAAATTAGCATGCTTCACTTTGTATTCAATCAATATCAATTCTTTGTCTGGACTCAGTATGCTTCATCATTAGTCCTTTGGGGTTGTCTTGGATCATTGTATTGCTGAGAATAGCTAAGTCATTCACAGTTCTTGATCAAACAATATTGTTGTGACTGTGTACAATGTTCTCCTGGTTTTGTTCACTTCACTATGTATCGATTTATGTAAGTCTTTCCAGGTTTATCTGAAATTATTCCATTTGTCATTTCTTATAGCACAATAATATTCCATTACAATCTTATACCACATCTTGTTTAGTCATTCCCAATTGATGGACATCCTTTCAATTTCCAATTTTCAGTCACCACAAAAGAGCTATTATAAATATTTTTATACAAATAGAGCCTTTCCCCCTTTTTTTTTAGATGTCTTTGGGATATAGACCTAGCAGTGATATTGCTGGATCAAAGGGTATGCACAATTTTGTAGTCCTTTGGTAATAGTTCCAAATTGCTCTCCAGAATGGTTGTATCAGTTCACAACTCCACCAGTAGTGCATTAGTGTACCAACCGTACTCCTTCCAACATCCAGCATTTTTCTTTGTTGTCATATTAGCCACTCTGATAGGTGTCAAGTGGTACCTCAGGGTTCTTTTAATTTGCATTTCTTTGATCAATAGTGATTTAGAGCATTTTAATATGACTATATATAGCTTTGATTTCTTTACCTGAAAACTTCCTGTTCATATCCTTTGACCATTTATCAATTGGGGAATGACTTGTATTTTTATAAATTTGACTCAGTTCCCTATACATTTGAGAAATGATACCTTTATTAGAGATACTTATTGCAAAATTTCCCCCAGTTTTCTGCTTTCCTTGTAATTTGGGCTGCATTGGTTTTGTTTGTGCTAACACTTTTAAATTTTATATAATTGAAATTAACTACTTTATTTTTTTAATGCTCTGTATCTCTTGTTTGCTCATAAATTATTTTCTTATTCATAGATCTGAAAAATAAAAATATTCCACGCTCTTAATTTGCTTATGGTATGACGTTTATTTATAAATCATATATCTATTTTGACTTTATCTTGGTACACATTGTGAGATGTTAGTCTATACCTAGTTTTTGCCATACTACTTTCCAGTTTTTCTAGCAGTTTTTGTCAAATAATGAGTTTTTGTTGCGAAAGCTTGGATCTTTGGGTTTGTCATATATTAGATTACTATGGGCATTTACTATAATGTAATTTGTACCTAATCTATTTCGCTGATCCACCACTCTTTCTTAGCTGGTACCAGATTGTTTTGATAATTACCATTTTATAATACAGTTTGAGATCTGCTATGATTAGATCATCTTCTTTTGCATTTTTTCATTGATTCCCTTGATATCTTTGAGCTTTTGTTCTTCCAGATGATCTTTGTCATTTTTTTCTAGCTCTATAAATTTTTTTTGATAGTTTGATTCATATGGTACTGAAGAAATAGATTAATTTAGGTAGAATTGTCATTTTCATTATAATAACTCAGCCTATCCATGAGCAATTAATATTTTTCCAATTGTTTAAATCTGACTTTGTGTGAAAAGTGTTTTATAGTTGTGTTCATATAGTTCTTGAGTTTGTCTTGACAAACAGACTCCCAAGTATTTTATATTGTCTGCAGTTATTTTAAATGGAATTTCTCTTTCTATCTTTTGCTTCTGGACTTTGTTGGTAATATATAGAAATGGTGATGATTATGAGGGTTTATTTTATATCCTGAAACTTTGCTAAAGTTGTTCATCATTTCAAGTAGTTTTTCAGTTAATTCTTAGGATTTTCTAGGTACAACCATATCATCTGCAAAGAGTGATAGTTTTATTTCCTCACTGCCTAGTCTAATTCCTTTAATTTATTTTTCTTCTCTCATTGCTATAGCTAACATTTCTAGTACAATATTAAATAATAGAGGTGATAATGGACATCCTTGCTTCAGCCCCTGATTGTATTGGGAGGCTTCTAGTTTATCCCTATTACAGATAATGCTTGGTGATGGTTTTAGATAAATATTACATATCATTTTAAGGTGAGCTCCATTTATTCCTATGCTCCTTAGTTTTTTTAAAAATAAGAATGGGTGCTGTATTTTGTCAGAGACTTTTCCTGCATCTATTGAGATGATCATGATTTCTGTTGGTTTTGTTATTGATATGATCAATTATGCTCATAGTTTCCCTAATATTGAACCACACCTGCATTCCTATTATAAATTCCACCTGGTCAGAGTGTATGATCTTTGTGATATATTGCTATAATCTCTTTGCTAGTATTTTATTTAAAATTTTTTGTATCAATATTCATTAGAGAAAATGGTCTATAATTTTCTTTCTCTGTTTTTGCTCTTCCTGGTTTGGATATTATCACCATATTTATATCATAAAAGGAATTTGATAGGACTTCTTCTTTGCCCGTTTTCCCAAATAGTTTATATAGCATTGGGATTAATTGTTCTTAAAATGTTTAGTAGGATTCTTTTGTGAATCCATCTGGTCCTGAGATTTTTTTCTTAGGAAGTTCATTTGTCTTGTTCAATTTCTTTTCCCAAGACTGGGTTAAGTGTTTTATTTCTTCTTTCGTTAATCTGGATAATTTATATTTTTTGTAGATATTTGTCCATTTCATTTAGATTGTCAACTTTATCGGCATATAACTGGGCAAAATACCATTTAACAATTGTCTTAATTTCCTCTTCATTGGTGGTGAATTCACCCCTTTCATTTTTGATACTAGTAGTTTGGTTCTCTTCTTTACTTTTTAAAGTGAAATTAACCAATGTTTTATGTATTTTATTATTTTTTTCCGGTAAAAGCAGCTTCTAGCTTTATTTATTCAATAGTTTTCTTACTTTCAATTTTATTAATCTCTCCTTTGATTTTCAGGATTTCCAATTTGGTTGTTTAATTGGAGATTTTTAATTTGTTCTTTTTCTAGTTTTTTTAGTTGCATGCTCAATTTATTGATTTGTTTTTTCCCCTGTATTTTATTGATGTAAGCCATGAGAGATGTAAATTTTCCCCTAAGTACAGCTTTGACTACATCCCATAAATTTTTGTGTGTTGTCTCATTGTTGTTATTTTCTTTAATGAAATTAATTAATTTATTTGTTAAATTAATTTAATGATTGTTATGATTTGTTCTTTTACCCACTTATTTTATAGGGTTAGATTATTTAATTTCCAATTAATTTTTAATCTCTTTTTCCATTGTCTGTTACTGAATGTAATGTGTATTATGATCTGAAAAGGATACATTTATTATTTATGCTTTTCTGCATTTGGTTGTGCATTTTTATGTCCTAATACATGATCACTTTTTGTGTGGGTACCATGTACTGCTGAGAAAAAGGTATATTTCTTTCTATTCCCATTAAATTTTCTCCAGAGATCTAACATATCTAACTTTTCCAGAATTTTTTTCACCTCCTTAACTTCTTTCTTATTTTTGCTAGATTTATCTGGTTCTGAGAGGAGAAAGTTGCAGTCCCCCACTAGTATAGTTTTATTATCCATTCCTTCCAGTAACTCATTAACCTCTCCTGCAAAAATTTAGATACTATACTATTTGGTGCACATATGTTTAGTATTGATATGGCCTCATACCTTGCAGCAAAATGTAGTTCTCTTCTTTTTTTCATAATTAGATCTATTTTTGCTTTTGCTTTGTCTGAGATTGTGGTTGCTATCCTGCTTTCTTTGCTTCAGCTGAAGCATAATAGATTCCTCTCCAGCCCCTTACCTATACCCTGTGTGTATCTCTCTGCTTCAAATGTGTTTCTGTAAATAACATATTGTAGCATTCTAGTTGTTAATTCAGTTTGCTATCTGCTTCCATTTTGTAGGTGAGTGCATCCCATTCGCATTTATAATTATGATAACTATTTGTGTATTTCCTTCCATGTCTGTTTGAAGAAATAGTAGAGTATCCAAGGAAAGGCAATCTTACCAACAATTGGAATTCTACGCCTAGCTCTCATATGAGTGATCATAACTAAAGAAATGTACAGTCATCTACAGTCATGGAAAGAACCATTGTGTGATATCTCTAGTCCAACCTTTTCCTGATGAGTATCAAGCCCAGAAAAGGGAAGAGAATTAGTTCCAGTTCCAGGTGGACCTTCTGAGTTTTAGTTCCACTATATTTTGTGTTCCCTGGCATCTGGCAGAGATCCTGATAGTAGAATAAAATATATTTGGGTGGAAAAATCATGTCTTTTTGCCAGTTTCTTTTCTCAGTCTTTCAAGGTTGTCTACTGCTCTAGTATTGCCTGCTTTAATTTATGCTTGCTTTTTTAGCACTGGTCCCTAGGCTGCCTAAATCTCCTGTGCTTGAATTAAATGGTCCTTTGGTTTTACATGTTTGTAAAACACAATGGATGCTTACTTTAATCTGTGAATGGTAGTAATGATTATTGCAATAAAGCTCCTTCTATGTACCTCTCTTCCTTCATTATAAAGACTGGCACTAAGGTTATAAGAACATATACCTATAATCTTAGACTTGCTGGTTAGAAGTGTTAGTTAAATTTGCCATGCTGTTTTCTTCCATCTAAAAAAAAATTCTTTGTTATAAAGGATGAAGCTCTGGGAAAAGGCAATGGAAGAAGTGTATTTATAAATGAAAGTGATATAAAAACAAAAGCTATTGATAAAGATAAAAACAAATGACATCAATAAAACTTTTGTTTTTAAAACAAAGTGCCTTCTATCTTATGGATTCCTTAGTGTAGTAGAAGTTCTGGATTCCAATTTTAGCTCTGCCTGTGATGTTGCCTAGGTCTCTTGACCTTTTGGGCTTCATTTTTTTTTGTCTATAAAATGAAGGTATTGGGATAGATCACCTCTAAGGCCCCATCTAGCTTTACAATCTATGATCCTTTGAAGCCATTAATGTAATGGAAATACATGTTAATTTTAGTGAATCACTCTCTCTAGCCAATGAGTATAGAACAAATAATATTGGTTTAAGGCTATAGGGAAGTACGTTTAGGACAAATGTTACATTTTTCTAACCATAAGAAATAGAGAAAATGGGAAAGAAGCAGGGCAAAAGGTATATAAATGTAGTTTTGGAATCTGATATCTTTATTATTCAGTTGATATAATAGCAATAGAGGAAGAGTTCTCAGAATAAGTAACTTCTATTCCTACCATTACCTGGAATGATAGTCAAGGGAATACATTTATTCCCTAGAGCTTAAAGCCAATATTTTCTTTTCTGTCCTCACTGACTGTAAAGAGTGATTCATTAAGGTTAATGTATTTATTTACATTGCATTTCTGGGATCAGAAGGCCACAGATATAGCACTGGAAGGCAGAGAGTCACTTAACAAATGCTTTATCCAAGTGCCAGACTCTATGTAACATCTGAGAATACAAATGCAAGACAGTCACTAATAGGAGAAGACAACATATAAAGAGGAGATGGAAAATGGAGGTGGGATGTCTAGAGAGTAAGGTAGAAGCCTGTTCCCAGCCAAGATAAGATAGAAACCCACCTGTTGGAGCCCAGGGTTTTTCAGGGCCAGAGACCAAGTTTCCAGCGGGGAGGAGAGGGGATGTGATTTGGGCAAAGTCATACAGATAGTAAGTGGCAGAGTTGAGATTTAAACCATGGTTCTTTGATTCCAAATATAGTACTTCTTCCACGGTGCCACAAAACCCATAGAACAGAAGTCCCTAATAATTTAAATTGTGGAACTTTGAGGCAGCCCACTCATCTAATTAAAGCAAGATTAGGAATCCTTAAAGTCTTAAAGATTTCCTTGTACTCCAAAGAGTCTGTAATTATTGGTTGGTAAGATCATCTAATTTTGATGACCTCTAAGTTCCTTAAGAGAAAAGCACTCTCATTTTAAAGAATTTTCTTTTGCATTGAGTCTGTGAATATATTATGTCAAAAGTTTCATTTTCTAGATATGTAATTGATCCCAAAGTCCAATTGATTAAACGCACACATACACACACATACACACACACACACACACACACACGACTTCATCAGATCTTTCTCTTTTTTTTCTGGGCTTCCTGTGGATGTCCAAGATTGCTATGGTCAGAGTAGACCTCTCTAGATGTTGGTCTCCTTTGAAATGCTACAATGACTTGAAATTACCTTTGTTGACTAAAAATGCCTTCTCTTAGACCATGCAATCTCAATCTCTTATAACTAATTTTCTTGGGAGGCAATGTGTTCCCAATCACAATGTTTCAGTCATCTGATGGTCAAGATAGGCTACAAATAGAACTTGATTTCCAAGAATGTTCAACCATTTTAAAGGTTTAGGGGGTCTTTAGAAGACTATGGATGGGGGCTGATTAATGATGAGAACTCAGTGATGAAGGGATGGTGAATTCTATGAGATTCTATAGGTTCTATGTGGTCAGAATGGTTGCTTGTATTCTGATGGCCTTGGCCTTCTGAGTTATCATCTTTACCCACCTTGTGTCCTCCATTATGCTATAAGAATTCCACCTCCTTCTGTCCAACTAAGCCCTTTTCCTGTTTGGTACTTGTGGACTTTAGCCAGCCCAGTTTGTTCCAACATGGTGTGCAGAGTGTAGTCCTTGGAGTAAATCAGGATATCACTGAGCTATAAGACTACCTCCATTTTACAAAGTCTAACAAAATCTTGAATCATTGAAAAGGAGATTTTATAAAATGGCGTCAGACAGTATGCCATATTAGATACTGATGCCATAGCTAAACTACAGTTTTCTATTTGCCTCTAGGGCAATTGTAAATCATTTCCATGTCCATGTTCCCATCCTTCCCTCAAGCCAAAAGGTTTATGTGCCAGATTGTTAAGAATAAAGGAAAATACCACTATAACCATCAGGTTTGGGGTCAGTGATAGGGAGAGCTGGTTATGGATAGCAATTAGATTTGGAGTTCATTAAGTCATGGCAAAATCTGAGCTTGCTGCCTACAAAAAGATTACTGGTACTCCCTCTGAGATACAAGTACTGCTGGTTGAATCTCCTCCAAATATTCATGGCTAGGATTTGCTTGAGACCCTTGAGACCCTGGGTCCCTGGACTGGTCAAGTAGTACAGCTATGTTGTTGAGATCATGGCCACCAGTAAGAAGATGATGGCACAGATGCAGAGTAAAGTATCAGCTTTCCTTGTACTAGGAGTAAAATGGTGGCTCACTTGGTAATGAAGCACTCAAATAAATCTGGGATTTCATTGGTGTTGGTAATCCCTTCAATGATGCAGACTGCAATATATATTAATGCTTTTCCATTCTATGCAGCTTCTGTTCATGTTTCTCATAAACATGCCACAAGGAATATTCTCAATGTGCTGACGGTCTTCCTTGACTTTTCTGGACATCATGAATATTCTAATATATCAGTAGAGTATATAGACCATCCTTTGTTTATACCTTGCTTTTGACATGTAACCAGAACATTATTTTAAAAAAAATTATGCATCCTCATCCTGCTTTTCCTTTATCTTTCCTTGTTTGAAATTTGTCACATCCTGCTTTCATCTATAATGCACTTTTCCATTGCCTTCATATAATCCTCAGCTCTAATTCTTTCGAGGTTGTAGTGTTCTGTAACTCTCATCCATACAAGATCAACAAATGATTATTAGTATTAGTATTAGACTAAATTTTTCCTAAAAGTAAGTGGTCAAAGAATATGGACAAATATTTCTCAACGAAGAATTGCAAAATATTCACAAACACATGAAACTCCAAACTGCTAGAGAAATGAAAGTCAAAACAACCTGAGGTTTCACTTCACACCCTGCAAATTGGTAAGAATGACTAAAAATGACAGTACCTAATGTTAGAGAAGTTGTGGAATGATAGGCATACTTATAAATTATTGGTGAAGCCATGAAATGATTGGGTGGCTGGTTGTTGTCATTTGTTCTTGAAGAGGACCAAAATGACATCACTACGTTAGAGTCAAGTCACAATTGTGTCCAACTGGGGTTGATCAGACCAGCATGAGCTCGGAATGCTCTACCACAGTCTGGGCACAAATAATCCATATAAATAATTGGGGTGGATTCTCTAAATTTGCTCATTTCGCATTTCTTTTGAACTTCAATTCTGCTTTGATGGTAAAGCACAGTACCTTCTTTGATGCAGGTATGTCATACTGGGTGGTCTTTTGCCAATGTCTCCCATGTCACTCAATCAATTTCAAAGTTCTTCAGACATGAAACGGTACAAACATTTTGAAAAGCAATTTGGAATTACATAAATAAAATGACTAAAATGTCCAAATCCTTGGAACCAGAGACTCCATCACTGGGCTTATGGTCCAAGGAAGCCATTGATAAGAAGAAAATCCTCATGTACACCAAAATATTTATAGTAGCACTTTTTGTGATAGCAAAGAATTGTCAAGAAAGTAGATGCACATTGATTGGGAAATGGCTAAACACATCGTGGTACATAAATGTCATAGAATATTTCTGTGTTGTAAGAAATTGAAATTGTGTGTGATGAGTACATAGAAGCATGGAAAGATCTGCATAAACTGATGCACAGAGCAAAGTTAGAAAACAATATCCACATTAAATACAACCATGTAAATGGAAAGAACAACCACATTTCAAAAATTCAGAAGTGAATGTATCAAAACTATAAAGATTAAGCATGTCTTGAATGAAGAGATATGAAAAGACATTCACCTCTCCCTCCCCCTTCATGAAGGTAGAAGGTTCACAGGTGTCACATATTGATGGTTTTTTTGAACTTTTTCAATGTATAGATGAATTGTGCAGATTTTTTTTTCTTTTAAAAAATATTATTTGTTATATGGGATGGCTGTCTAGGAGGGGGAAGGATGAAAGGGATAACTATGATAATGTAAAAAACAAAACAGCAATCAAAACTTATTTTAAAAAAAGAATATTATTATTATTAAAAATAAGAGCCTTTGTTTCCAGGTGAATATTGGGGACAATGTGCAATTTCCCTAGCTTGATCTTTTTGGAACAATTTTGAGTTTCATTTTGGAGCTTCTTCAGTGATGCAGAACTTCATTCGGTCAGCACCATGTCATTTGCAAACAGGACCTCAGCATTTATAGGAGTGTCTTCTTCAAGTATGACTCTATACTAGGCCTTTTCCAAGCTTCTATACTGGATATATATCACCTTGCTTTTTTAATGATTCCTTACTTATTAATTATTAGGTAGTAATTCAATAGGGATATCCTTATTGTTATATCTTTCAAGGAATCTTGCTTAATTTTGACATGAATGGGAGATAACTTGCTGGAGAACTTTCAAGGCAACATTTTATTGTACTAAATTAAAAACTTTTATATAGTCAAAAAACAATGAGAACAATGTGCTCTAGAACTCTTTATGTTACCTAGTAAATTGTATGATGGTAAAGGTCTAGTCTCTTGTAGAATATCTCTCCTTACTCCTTAGCAATAATTTTTTTTTTTTAGATTAGATGACTCTCTTTGAACCAGTGTAGCAGTCAGTCGTAGGCCTTATTCCACTATTGATCAGCATAACCTTTGACCTTTTTGATTTCTGACCCAGGTTAGTTCACCTCTTCTTAGGTAGCCTGGTGACCCCCTGCTCCTGAGGGTCCAAAATATTGGTATCAGACTTAACGTAAATATCCAATTGGCTCTAGCCCTGCTCAAGAATGCCAATATTAATAAGAATTAGTTCTTTCAGCAGTGTGTCAATGCAATTGTTGGACAAAAGTCTCACAATTAGAACACCAACAAACAACTTAGTGTTATAGGTAGTATAAAAACCACATAATTATTAGCATACTTCCCCTCCCCCCTTTTCTGCTACGATTATATCACTTTAGAGACAGTAGGCGGCTGTGCCGACTTTGGGACTGTGGGGCATTTTGTGTTTTTCTCGCTGAACTGCTGTCTGGAAGACTGTGGATAAGAGGAGAGGTGCTGAAGGACTGGAGAAGGGCAAATGCTCCAATTCTGAGAAAAGAGAAAAGTGTGGTATTTGCAAATTCTAAGTTAAAAAACTTGATTTCAATACCTGCCAAAATTCTAGACCATTAGATTAAAGAGGTGATTTTGGTTAGTCATTTAGTTAATAATTTATTAAGTGCTCACTATGTGCCTGGCCTTGTACAAAATTCTGGGAAAGAAAGAAAACCTCTGCCCTCAAGGAGGTTACATTCTAATGGTGGAAGACACCACACAAAAGGTAGGTGAAAGTGCAGAGAGACAAAGGTCCCCAGAGGGAGCATGACAGAGGAAGTTGGCAGTGTACCCTGGAGAGGAATGAAAATATGGCTGGCCATGGCATCCTTCTTAAATGTAGATTTGGGGAGGAACCATCCAATGAGAGGGAGAGTTCACAGAGATGGAAGGTACTTCCAGGGTGTGAATTCTAGAGCTGGAGTGAGCTTCCAGAACGAAGAGATTTCTGGGGCATAGTAGAAAGTCTGAAGTACAGCCTGAAATGGAAGGAAAGTCCCAAGAATGGATCATTCAGATCAATCACTGAGATCCAATTGGTGATCTCAAAGTTGACTATAACTAACTCCAGACCATTGAATTGGTGCCATAGCCTGTTAGCAAAGGAAAGTGACATTAACGTTGTTGGCCATATCTATGGACAAAGTCAATTCGAGATCTAATTAGGAGGGCATGACTGGGTATCCATTCAGCATCTGCAAGGAAAGGAGACATTTTGTCCTGTGGTAGTCTAGAGCTTGCTTTCTCTGCATCTCATGGTCCCTGGTTCTCTCATAACTTGTGCTGAGTAGTTTGACTTTATTCCCTTGCTCAGACGTAGGCCATCCTACCCCAGAATCCTCTGGCTGTGCCTTTTTTCCTTCCACTCCTCCTTATACCATCAATCAATCTGTTCTCTTTACCCCAACCTTTCCCCCCCAAAACCTCACTGTTTTTGCCCAAAATGAAAGAAATTCCTAGTTATAAGAGATGCCACCCCAAATGTTCACATGGACTATTTGGGCCCAACCTGTGGTAGAGCATTCTGAGCTTATATTGGTTTGCTCAACCACAGCTGGACACACTGTAACTTGACTCTAACATAGTGATATCATTTTGGTCCTCTTTGAGAATGAAGGACAACAGCCAACCAATCAACCAGTCTGTAATATTCAGTTATGGATGGATTTAGGGCTACTGGATACAGAGGGAAGGTTCAAAAGAAATAGAAGCTGGCCTTTAGGATCTTAAAATGTAACCAAGGTAGCCCGGGTTTTTTGATGGCTGAACCTCAGTTTGAGAGTAGGACAAAAATGACCTCCCTTTAAAGAAAGTTAAACCAGGGTGCTCCAGAGTCTAGGCCTGGTTCCATTGCCTGTTATTATTTCACTTTTTGGAATCTTTTTTGCCATTTTAGTGTGTAACCTAAAGCAGGTTCTGTAATTCTTATACATGCATTGAACATGAGCAAATCTCTGGCAGCATTTAAAAGTTGTGTAAAATTATTTAACTGGGGTCTAAGCTCATACTTAGGATTTCCCCATTGGTGTACCTAGACTGATACCTTCCTCACCAGGATGGGAAATAATTTATGGTCCTTCTCCAAGGACTTCAACTTGACCTTATACTTAATCCTCTTATAGTTTAATTTCCTACAGTGTAAGAAAAATAGCAACAACTTGATTCTCTTTAATGGAAAACCTGATCCCATCATTTCATCAGATAAAAATTTAGTATTTATATATAGAATCATAGAATTGTGCACATGGCAAGGCAAACATCTATAGGGGACGTTAAAGAGACAAGAGAGACAATGGAGATGATTCAAAAAAATCATTAGGATGGAAAAATGAGATTTGATTTGAACCTGGCTGGTGGAGCAGATTTGCATATTAATTAAGGTGTTCACATCCAGTAATTGACTCATTTGTTTATACAAACAGCAGACACTGACTGGTGGGGCAGTAGCCTTGGCATAAAATCTTGGAAGCTTTTTGTAAACTAATACCTTTTAGTAAGATAGGATGTTTTATTTCCCAGCCCTGGGAACATAGCCCAAATTTCCCGTTTCTATTCTCTGTGTCTTTTCATTTGCTGCCTTCTAGGCTTTACTGGCACTTCCTCATTTATAAAACAGGGAACTGTGACCAGGGGACTGGTTATGATATTTCTTGATAAACCTTTGTAAAGCAATGTGCTGTTGCGAGTAATGGGCTCCATTCATTATTAGCCCAGTTGATTTTCATTTACACTTGGCTCTAACAATTAGCTTGAGCAGGTGTGAAGGTGATGGAGGGGCTGGGACACCCAGAGGTCAGCCTCCTATGGATGTGATAAATTAACCATTATTATCAGCAGTGAACGTGGCTCTTTAAGCTTGTCAGCAGCAAACAAAGGGACAACATCTCTCACATAAACTCACGTCAGGGTGGGCCTTCTAAATTGAGGTTTTTCTTCACACCACTAAAGATAAAGGGCGTGTGTGTGTGTGTGTGTGTGTGTGTGTGTGTGTGTGTGTGTGTATTTGGGGAAACAGGGGGAATACACCTGTGTAGAGGTGACAAGGAAAAGATTTCTTGGTGAATGAGATATTCTGGCCTGACATTGACAATGTTAGTCATTAGTTTCAGGTATAAATACCATCAGTAGTCAGTGCTATAACAACAACCAAGGTGTTATCATTTATTTGGGCATAGGAAGACAGTTTCTAGGAATTAGTTTGATTTCCAGCAAAGCAAGTCTATATAGAGCATACATTTTTTGTGTTGTTAAATTATATTATATGGCTAGAATATTCTCCTGCACCACTTATCTCTGCTTCTTCTTTTTTTTTCCTGCTTTTTGGAGGGGGGAGGGCAGGGCAATGGGGGTTAAGTGACTTGCCCAAAGTCACATGGCTAGTAAGTGTTAAGTGTCTGAGGCTGGATTTGAACACAGGTCTTCCTGACTCCAGGGCCAATGCTCTATTCACTGCACCACCTAGTTGCCCTTCCCTACCTCTGCTTCTCTATAATCCTTGGCTTCCTTCAAGACTTAGTTCATTTGTCACCTTCTGTAAGAGGTCTTTTCTGTTTCCCTCTAGCAATTGGAGTCTTCCTCTCTAAGGTTTTTTTTTTTAATATTTTATTTTATTTATTTTAGTTTACATCATTCATTTCCATGAGATTTTGAGTTACAAATTTTCTCTCCATCTTTCCCCTACCCCCCCCTCAAAACAGCCATCCCCTTGTATGACCCCTCCTCCAATCTAATCTCTCCTGTGTCCTCCCCCATCACTCCTCTAACTTTCCAATAGGGCAGGATGGATCTCCCTACCACAGTGCCTGTGAATCTTAAGTTCCAGTTGGATGTAGTTAATAATAATAGTAATAATAATTGTATATATATGTATATATACATATATATTTTTTAACATTTGATTGTAGAGCTCTAAATTCTAGATCTTTCTCTTCTTCCCTCGTCAGCCATAAGGTTATCTTTCTTCTCTGTGAAGTTGATATTCTCAGGCTCTCTCCCCCAGAGCCAGGCTGGCTACATCTACCCTTCATGGTTCTAGGGTACCCTGAGAAGTTTCTCAGTGTCTTTTCTACTACCATTGGCATGAGCCCCTATTGTGGCTACATTTCCTTCCCCCACAATTATTATGTGCCAGTTAGTAGCACCTCAATTCCATTCAACCACTTACCATCAGTGAGCTTTTAGAAAGGTATATTTATTTTGAAGATAATAATAGAAATAGAAACATTTCCCCCTTTCCCAAAACCTCTGAAATAGTCTTCTCTATCCTACCTAGATTTCTGGGGAGAATGAGTTCACTTAGGTCAATTCATACTTCCCTCTGGTTCCTCTGAGATCATACTTGGAGTTGGCTCGATTCCCAGATGAGTCCTCATCTCAGCCATTCTGGGTTAGATTCTGATGGTTGTTCCTGAAGGTCATTCCTTGCTGCTTGGGGTATTGATGTTGAGCTGACTGCAAAAACCCAGATTCTGGGACACTTAGACACCAAGATGCTTATCTCCCTTCACCTGAAATGGAAGGAAAAATTTCAAAAGCTCAAATTTCAAAGCAGGCATAGAACCTAGGCCTACATTCTCAGGTGTTAGCCTTGTCAGGGTGGGCTCAAAGCCTTTCCCCTTACAGTATTATCTCTCGTCAGACTCTGTAAGAAAAGGAGCCCAAAAGATCCACTGAAAGTTTAGAACAGGAGTGGGGAACCTGTGGCCTTGAGGCCACAAGTGGCCTTCTAGATCTTTGGATGTAGCCTTTTGACTGGTCAGAGAGAGAGAGAGAGAGAGAGAGAGAGAGAGAGAAGAGAGAGAGAGAGAGAACAGCTCAAGAAACTAGACTGAGGTTGCTTTAGGTCTTTTTGAAGATACCCCAATTCCAGTGATACAGTCAACCAAAAAGGATTCTCCTAGACATAGAACAAACTGGAAGTAGTTATAGAACATCTAGTTTGTTCAAATCCATAAAGCTCTTTTATTTCAGGCCATCAAGATTCTCCTGGAAGCAAGGGGAATTTGGATAAGCCCATCTGCACATGGGCCAGTCCTTGTCAACATCAGTATGTATCATGTATGTACCTATCTATATTCCTGTATTCTCCTCCATCAGAATGTAAACTCCTTGAGGACAGGAAGTGTCTTTAAAAATTTTCCTTATGCCCCAGAAATTACCAAAGAGATTCATGCAGAGGATAACTTAATAAATGCTTGTTGATTAATTCTATATAAAAGCATAGATTAAAAAAAAATTGTCTTCTAAAAGGGTGGAAAATCTCCCAAACCAAACTGGTACCTAATAACAAGGTGAATGAGTAATTTATAGGCCAAAGTGTTTATAAGCTTTCCCCAGTTGATTTGTGGTCAGTCTATACTTTCATGGTTTTGGTCATCTCTATGCAGATGATTCACAGACCTACTGGTTGAGGCCTAAACTAGCATACTTCCTCTGTCCCTCTCTCTATCCTCCTCCCTCCCTTTCCTTCCCTCTCTCTGCCAATTTTTTTTCTTGATAATTTTTAAAAAATAAATTAATTTATTTATTTTCTTGTTTACATCATTCCTTTCCCTGAGATTTTGAGTTACAAATTTTCTCCCCATCTTTCCTCTACCTAACACATCAAAACAGCCATCCTACTGTATAACCCCTCCCCCAATCTGCTCTCTCCTATGTCCTTCCCCATCACCCCTCTGACTTTCTGGTAGGGCAGGATGGATCTCCTTACCCCAGTGCCTGTATATCTTAATTCCCAGTTGGATGTGGTTAATAATAATAATAATAATATATATACACACACACATATAATTTTAACATTTGATTATAGAACTTTAAACTCTAGATTCTTTACATTCCTCCTTCATCACCCACCCCCACTGGAAGGACAAGCAATTAAATATGGGCTATACATGTGTAATTATGCAGAACCTCTCCACAGTGGGCATATTGTGAGAGACTGATTATATGTCCCTCCTTCCTATCCCCGCCTTGTTCTATTCTCTACCCTGTCCCTGTCCCTGTCCCTTTACAGAAGTGTGTACTTCCAGCAACCCTCCCCCCCTGCCATCCCCTCCATCATCTCACCTCTCGTCCCCATACCCCCTATTCTCCTGTGTGGCAACATACCCAGTTTAGAGTTTGTCATTCCTTCCCTAAGCCAAGTTCAATAAGAGTAAAGTTGACACTTTCCCTTTTGCCTTCCTGTTCTTCCCTTCCATTGTAACAATTATCTCTTGTCTCTTCTATATGAGATGATTAACCTCATTCTGTCTCTTGTCATTCTAAAACTCTCCCACCTCCAAATTTCACCTTTTAGAGTATCATCCCTTCCTATTCAATTGATCCTGTGCCCTCTATGTACTCATATATACACATACTCAGATATATGTTTGTACGCCTATATAAACCCTCCTATATAGACATATATGTATGTGTCTGCGTATATACATTTGTTTTCCCTTCACCTATCCTCATACTGAGAAAAGTTTCATAAGTTACAATTATTGTTTTTCCATGTTGGCATGTAAATAGTTCAGCTTTGAAAAGTTCCTTGTGATTTCTTTTCCATGTTTACCTTCTCATGCTTCTTGTATTTGTGTGTCAAATTTTCTT